>JAIXHY010000009.1:3090907-3690907 GCA_020449905.1 Globodera pallida | reverse complement strand
AATTATTTTTAGTCAAAATCAAGATAAATATTGTTAGATTTGGTCTAAAATTGACTTTATCCTAGAAAATTATGACATTTTTGGGGTAATTAAAAATTTTACAAAAAAAGTCTCGAGTATCGAGTCTCGACTCGAGAAAAGTCTCGTGTTTTTTGGGTCTCGGGCTCGGGCTCGAGTCTCGAGGTAAAGTATCGGGCTCGGGCTCGAGTCTCGAGGTAAAGTATCGGGCTCGGGCTCGAGTCTCGAGTATCGAGAAATTTCGGGTCTCGTGCAGCACTAGGGATGGGATTCAGACGAAATTTGAGCGGGATGGAGTAAGATGATGACAATATGGTCAGCAATAATGATCTGCAGTGCAGGTGAAACGACCTCGATGAGAGGGAGTAGGAATGGCGGGGGGTGGACAATAATGAGAGACAACAAACATTGGCATTGGATAGTTGGAAAATGTGAATTTTGCATTATTGGCATTATCTCATGAGTCATGGACCATCGTCAGCCGGGTTTTTTTATGATTCTCATTTCACCATTTTAGGATATGAAAATTTTATTCCAGAAACGTGTAAAATTTGGTGATTGGTCTTGAAAAATGAACAGAGCATTATTTTTCGATCCTTTGGGCCGGCCACCAAAAGCGGCAGATGGCCGCCTCTAGAACTGGGGTTCAATTTATGGATATTTGGGGGGGGGGGGGGGGGGGGGGGGGAGAACGGCGGACGGATACTCTGTGGTACACCGGCGGGACATAAAAGTGCCGATGACGATAAGTGCCAATGCCAACAACAGAAAATTTGATTTCGTTTTTTTTTCGCCGCTCGCCCTCTGTCGATGATAGGGGTCACCCACCATTACCAGCAGCAGAAGTGAGTCCGTCGCCGTTTCCATCCAATCCTTCCCCAAAAAATAATCGGGGTAGGGCGATTCACCCACAGAACGGTCGAATGAATGAATGAATGAATGGGTTCACTCATTCAAATAGGTAATGTATTCATTTTATTTATTATACCCCCCCCCCCCCCCCCTCCCCTCCCTTCCCACACCTTTTTTGGGCGCCCTAACAAATAAGTTCCTTCGCTCCATTATCTATCTATTGGCCCGAATAGTGCCGGCTCAGTGATCAAATCCAAAATGCATCGATTCATTATCTATCGGCAGAAAAGGAATACCAAACCAAGGAATGCAATTTAATGTGCAAATATACGATGTACCAGGACACAATTTCCTACTGTAATCACAGCACAAAGTAATTTTTGAATGAAATCTTTTTTAATAACTTTATTTCAATTTACATATTCCACCGAGGAAATCGTAATGAAAAAGGCGCGCTAACGGCGATTGAAGGCACCGGAAAAAATCTTCTGGGTTATTCCCTCAAAGTTCCCAAAACGCAAGGGGGCACCCTTTTGGTCGACAATTTTGGAAAAAATTTTTATTCTAAAAATGGTCAGAAAATATGTTATTTGATACGCTGATTACGAATTCGTCAATAGAAAATTAAAGGATTTAAAGCAGGTTTTGGAACCGGTTTAAAATTTTGAAAATTAAAGAAAAAAGGACTTAGAATAACAAAAGCGGGAAAAGTTAGACAGTAAGGTGGAAAATAGCAGCCAAAGTACCGCACACTCGACTACGGCTGCCAGTAGGTGCGGCGAGACTCCCGGGGCTCCGGAAAAAGTCCGCGGGTCCCCGCGCGCTCGCCCCCCAGTGGCGCTCGTCAGACTTCTTCCTCCGCCCTCCGTCTCGCCCCACTACTTGCTCCGTCTCCGCATGCTCCCTGTTGACGGGCCGCCAGCGTTTTATTTTATCCAGCTTTTTTACCTCAAAAATCATTTTTTCCATTTGAAAAGAAACGCACACTAAAGCGCTAATGGAGGTCGGATTCGGATTCTACGACCAGAAAAACCCTATAGAAACTAGAGTGCGGCGCAGGACAGGATCCTGCGCAGGATTTTGCAGGATCCTGTCCGCAATCCTGCACTTATTGGGCTTTTGCAGGATTTGCAGGATTTTGCAGGATTAATCCTGCAAATCCTGTCCTGCAAAAAATTTTGAATCCCAATCCTGCAACAGGATCCGCAAATTTGATTTTGCCGCACTCTATTAGAAACTAGTTGAGTCAAAATTTCGGCGCGCGGACAAAATCTCGACCCGACAAAATCCCGACCCCACAAAATCTTGACTAGCCCAAAAAACGACAAAATCCCGACTCCCTCAAAAAACGACTAAATCTCGACTGCTATAAAAAACATTTTCTTACGTTTTCTCTGCTCCAAAATACCAAAACTGAGTTTGTTTAATGATTTTTAAGCCACGCAAATATTTTTAATGAAAATGCCGACTACAAGATAACAGGTGGAGAGAAATTTGAACTTGAAAAACCGTCTTACGCGGAAAACCCCTATCGATAGGCGAATTTTGGGGCGCCGACATTTCATACACGCGACACTCATACATTAAGCAAAAAACGACACTTCATACATGAACCCAAAATAAAACAAAAAATATTTATTCTTGTTCAAATGGCTTGTATTTTTCGTCTGAATATATTTTTTGCAAATTTTTTTTGTTTACGTTCAATATTTAGTACATCTCGCCATTGTGAGTTAAAAATGAAAGCATTTGAATGGGTCCGGAACGCGTGTATGAGATGTCGAATTTTGGGTTAATGTATGAAGTGTCGTATTTTGGGTTCATGTATGAAGTGTCGTTTTTTGCTCAGTGTATGAAATGTCGCGTGTATGAAATGTCAACCTGCCCGAATTTTAATTGACTTTTCTATAGAATTTTTAAAAAAAGTTCAGGTTGTGTTCTCATGTTTAAGTTCCAAATGAGTTTTCAACCAGATTTTCCACTGATATGTATCCTGTTGCTTGACCCTTTAAACTATTTTTATCTTTCTCAAATTTCTTATGAGGGCCACGAATATTATTAGTAAAATATTCAATGGAGCCATTCTTGCGCAAATTTAGAAATTGATGTGTTCCAGCTCTATATCAGCATTTCGCTTTTGCCAACTTTCTTCGTCCTTGTTCAAAACTCATTGTCAGCAGCGCATTTTTTGCAGGTTTCAAAAAAATATTGCGTTCCAAGTTTTAATTACCATCTTCCTTTCATATGCCTTTTTTGAAAAGTTTTTGAATTTTCGAAAAATTGTTCGAATTCGGGTCCGATTTTTGAAATTGGTCGAAATGGAGCTCACATTCAATTTCCCCGACCCCGATATCCCCTAAAAAACGTTTTGCATGGCTTTTAAGAAAAATTTTATTTTTTTCCAAAAAGGGGGGTGGGGTACAAACTTCAATATTACCCAAAACAGAAAGTAATGATCGAATGCCTTTTGAATGATTTTAAAGCCAAAATTGATTTTTGGAAAATTTCTATCTTCGAAAATTTGTTTGAATTCGGGAGCGGAATTCAGAATTGGTCGAACTTGAGGTCAGAATTGGCTTCTACCCTCCAAAACCCCAACCTTTTTATCGACTTTATGATGGATTTCAAAGTTTCAATTCTACTGCTCCGAAAAGGCATTTAAGGTTTTGTCTAAATAATCGAAAATTAAGAGCTGCATCGACCGTCATGTCGACATCCGAAGAATTCAAGAAGCAGGGGATTGTGCCGGATGTAGTCACAAAGGCACCCGAGAAGCGGGCGAAAGTGGTGTTTGACAGCGGAGTCGAGGTTGGAATTTTTTTAGGTTATAATGGCTTTTATGTAACAAATTGTGTGATTTGCCTATTTTTTAAGCATAAAGCGGTATTTTTGACTGACTGTGCTGTTAGTCGCCGCTGGAAAAATTTAAAAAATGGTTTTTGTAATGGTCAGAAAGGGCTTTAAAGATATATTTAATGGAAAAATAAAATATATACGAATTATTTTTACAACTTTAGTCAAATCTTGGCAATGTTCTAACGCCCACCCAAGTCCAGCATCCGCCAAAGGTCACTTGGGAGGCCGAGGCGGGCAAATTGTACTCTCTCATTATGACCGGTTAGTGGGGTCGGCAATTTCTTTCTGAAATGTTGAGTGTTTTATTTAAATGGTTTGCAAAATAGGGGACGTAACCGGGGGGGGGGGGGTATAAGAAAAACCGGCATATTTCCAATTTTAAATTGGCTTCTATACTTTATGTTTGTATTTGAAGGTTCGGGGTCTACCGAAATGTTTCGCATTTACCAAATACCGCATTTTGATCAAAACGCGTAAAACAAAATAGAGTCAAACCACTTAGAATATTGTACTTTTAAATGCCCATTCTTTTTTAGACCCCGATGCGCCGAGTCGCAAAGAGCCGAAATTTCGAGAATGGCACCACTGGTTCGTTTGTTTTTTTGTGCCTTTTTATTTTAAAATTTGAATTGTGTAGCAATTCAGCATTCAGATTCGTTCTATAAAAATTAAATGTTGTTCTTTTGTTTAAAATAATTTTTTAGGCTGGTTGTGAACATCCCCGGCACTGAATTGGATAAGGGCGATGTGTTGAGTGAATACGGTTATCCTTTTTTGCATACTGTAATTTTTAAGTGGAATTTTGCGGGATAATTAAACAAAAACGGGTAGATTTTAGCTCTTTATTTTAGTTGGTGCAGGACCGCCCCAGGGCACCGGTCTGCACCGCTACGTCTTTCTCATCTATCAACAGAAAAGCAAAATCAACGACCCTGAACACGGACACCTGACCAACCGTTCCGGTGGGTTTGCAAACATAAGTTTAAACGTTTTTTACTCAAAATCTAAGATGACAAACGCGGCGGGTGGAAAGCGCAAAAGTTTGCGGATAAGCATGCGCTTGGCGATCCGATGGCCGGCAACTTTTACCAGGTATTGTTTTGAGTCGAATTGAAAAAGGGTCCATTTAAATACTAATTTTGGAGGAAGATAACGAGTTTTCGATTTGAATTTTATTATTATTTTGGCTTCGCGGGATCAAGTCGTAATCTTTCAATAATTTTTATTTTGATTGAAGGCGGAGTTTGACGACTACGTTCCCAAGTTGTACAAGCAGTTGGGTGCCGCATGAAGGGCTTCTGAAAGCTCAAAAGGGAAATGATTTAATTTGACCGTATTTATCACAGTTTTCTCCCATTTGTAGGGAAATGAAATTCTTTCAATTTGCCGTTTTTAGCTCATCAACGCTTCACATAAATATTTGCTACACATCGCCAAGAAAGGAATAAATATTTTTTGCAATTTTAGTGGTTTTGTTTTTATGCGATTCCCGAGGTGTCGCTCCCGAAGCACTCTGACTTTCCCACCTCCGAACGGCGAGAGGCTGCTTATATTAATGATTTTGAAAAGAAATTAACGTCACCGGCGGGACAAAAAAGAGAATTCTTCGTAAACCAGAGTGAAATTGATTGAAGGTCGACAAGACCCATCCCGGCATAAACCTTCAGATCAATCGAATCACGCAATTATATGCCATTCGAAGCTCGTTGAAGTTATTTAAACACAAGAAAATGAAAAAAACAAAAATTTAAAAAATGATCAAATTTCGCAGCATCAAAAATGGCATTTCTGGTCGTCGCTTTCGCCTGCAATAGCAGTTGCCGTGCGCGACTACGATTTCGAAAATAAAAAATGATCTGTTGCTGGGGCAGTGCACTGCGAAACTTTTGATCACCGCCGCATTTTGTCTTTAGATTCTTCATAATTGGCTAATAAACCGATAATCTTTAAGAGCAACTGTTCTTTTTAATTTAAATTTTCATCCCTTCAATTGAAAAATGATATTTATGTATAATTTACATTAAAATGTAACAGAATTCGACCAAAAAGACAGACAGAAAGAACAACGATTGCAAAAGGGAAGAATTGGGGAAAAACGTTCAGATTTTAGTGGGATTTAAGCCTCGAGAACGGATTTGAAAGAACGAATTACATTTGGGTGGAGACTTCGAGCAGCACCGTCCGTACTGACCACCCAATTCTTGTCCGATAATCCGAAAAATAAACCGGTCGGACAGTGCTTCAATTAATAAAGAAGTGTTTACAATTGAGAGGGGCGAGAGGGTGGGGGGGGGGGGGGGGGGGGGGGGGACCCGTATTTGTTGTTGTGGTGGCGGCGACTGAACGGTGTTAATTAACATTATGCAATTATCTAAACAATTCCAGAGGGTACGGGGCTTGATGTTGAAAGTGTTAAGTCTAATCATTCTGCAGCTGATCGACAATATGTAACCCCTAAAACAGTTTCTCAAAATGACAAAAACATAATTAGGGGGGATTACCAAATTGAGAACTCCCAATATATTACTTCTACTCAAAGTAAATTCTGGTCGGTCGCTTCCTATCAACAACTCATTGAGTAAGTACTGCTTGAGCTCTTTGTCTATCTGTGCAGCCCCAACTCTTCGTCATGTCTTTTTTCCGTCAAACGTCGTGCATTTTGGCGCCCTCCTTGTGCACCATGAAGTTGTCCCACAGTTTCTTGGCCAAATCGTAGCAAGCCAACTCGCCCGCATGGGTGGCCACCATTCGCAGAAGAAAAACGCCGTCCTGACGAAGAAAATGGAAGACGAAGCGCCGCAGAGACTGCGAGTCGACCATTTTGTAGCCCTCGATGCCCGTCAGGTACTTGCCAACAAAGTTGAGTTGCCTGAGATTGGCTTTGATAATACAGGCTAACAACATTCAAAATCAGTGTAAGTGACATAATCAAACAATAATAAATGGTTATTTCTGAAAAAATAAATTTAATAAAAAATGTAAATTTCAGAATCCCTATTTCCGACGGACCGGCTTGGCATCACAGAGATGAAAATCCAATAGAGCAGAGAGCAAACAGTGGCGGCGGCCAGCAAAAAGTACCAGAACCACAGGAACAGAAAGATTTTCTCGTTGAACCTAAACTTCATTCGCGTAAATGTGTGCATTCCCCGGGCCCCTCACATATTTATCATCAGCACACATTGGACGGTGTGCCGGTGGACGTTGCCGAGCACTTTGACCTCAAAATCGCACAGAGTGACGCGGGGAAAGTGCCCGCTCTCCTCCCACTCGTGGCCGTTCATCAAATCGTTCAGCACCTGAAGTCCGTACCAGCGACTTCGGCTGCCGAGAAAAGTGTTCAGAAGGAAAATTTGGCCAACAATGTTCATCTAAAAACGGTTAAGCGTTGGACGAAAATAAAATGGAAAACAATAAAAACATTTTGTTTAAATTGATTAAAAAATAAACTTCTCACCGTGTAAAGCATTTTGACGGAAATGTAAAGGAATGTGACGGCCGCCCCGCTGCTCCTCGTGCAAATGATCATGTTCAGCATTCGGAAACGATTTCCGCCCAACTTAAAGATGGAAATGAGCACAAAGACTTATAAATAAAAGCTTTGATAATGCCAAAAGTCTTAGAGAGCTATCGAAGTTTCGACATCAAAAAATGCAAGGTCAAAAATGCATTTATTGGCCAAATTTGTCTGATCGATCGCCCCATCTTTTTTTGCCTGATGTTTGACGTGCAATGCTTCCTCAACATTTGTGGAGATGGTTTGCATTGCTCTTTGGCGCGACTCGGCGTCCAACAATCGCGAATCGCACGCCATTTGGACAAGCGATTGGACGTGGATGCCTTTTGTTAATGATAAAAATTTAAAAATAAATAAAAATATTTTAAATAATTTCAAATCACCGGATTGCCAGCTGAGCAACCTCCAAACGATGGTCGGCACGTAAAAGAGCAGAGCTTTCAGTGCGAGCACAAAAGGAACCTGCCAATTTCTTTTGTAATTTCGCTAAATTTCCCAAATTGTCTTTCTTACCCATTGGTAGTAGCCAATTTGACGCTGTTCGCGTTCGGACAGAATTTTTGGAATATAATCATTCAGAGGCAGAAAATAAGTGCTCTAAAAAATCATTGAAAATCTCAAAAAAAAACAAAAATTGTTTCGCAATGACCTGAACAAAACAGTAATTCTCCGTGTACTGCTCCATGGGCTCCGTGAATGTTGCCGGCACCCAGCATTGGATGGGATTCCCTGAAAGCCATTTTTATACACTAAAATTCTAAATATTACTAACCGAGGTATTCTTTGGAAGAGACGAGGACAGCGAAAACTGAAAAGAACGGTTAGGTAAATGAATTTCTATTCAAATAATTTACTTTGTTAATTTTGCTATTTGCTTAATTTATAAAAAGATGCAGAAAAGCTTTTAGAGATTTTTAAAATAACTCATTTCTCGGAAGTAATTCTTTTAATTTTCAATTGAATTTTGTCTGAGCATTTCTCCAACTTTCTTCTCTTCCGCGAACTCCCCAAAGTCGGCTGATGATGACGTGGACTGTGCGACCCTTTCAGAAAGTATTTACTTATATTGCTGGGGGGATGCTTCATCTCTTATGCCCTGAGGCTGCTTCACCCCCCCCCCCCCCACTTTACATTCATTATCCATTCGCCCTACTCAAAAATTCACTCCCCCTACTCTCATCAATGCTTTTTCCCCATGGGATGCTCCTTAAAGGATGACCCTCCCCCCCTATTCAATTCCATTGGGAATGAATGCGAATTAATTAGGGGGGGGGGAGGGGGAGGGGGGTGACGACGATGATTGCACGACTCAGATTATGACAACGCCAGCAGAGAGTTGGCCAAATTGCAAATGAGGGAAGTGGAATGCAAATCACGAAGCTTTCGGAACATTTTTGTTCGATTTCTGGTTGATTCTGACTTTACTAATAAGAATTCCAACCCAACCAATGATAATGGCCGTGGTGTAGTAGTAGTTCAGCTTGTCGATGATGTCGTCGTCCACATGGAATTGGATGGACTTGACCGCACTGGCGAAGTAGTACAACAGCATGTTGGAGCCGCCCTTCTTCGCCAGCTTTCCCTTGGTGGACGACGACGGACCCCGACTTTGGGAAGAAGCCTATGCCGTTGAAGAATGATGACCAACTTCTTAGGGGAAGCAGTATTTAACAGAGGGAGGCCTTTTTGGGAGTTTGGCCCCCGCAGCAGACGGAGGAGCAATGCAAAGTCTCCCAAAGCTGAGGTCCAATCACCAGCTGATGCAATTACCGGAAAAGAATTTAATGAGATTTGATATATTGGAAACAATCAGACAAAGTCTTTTTGGTTTGGACTTATCAATTTACAAAAGAAGTTATGAATGAATGAATATAATGAATATTTATATTTAAAAATCACCTTCAATTTGCTCAATTACTACTGCTTGTTTCCTAATTTGTAAGCGAAACATTCATCGATTCGATTGAACTGCTTGATGTTTAAGCGTCGCTGCTCCAATTTAAGCGGTGATTTTTATTAGCATCAATAAAGGAAAGGCGCACCACCCACTAATTGGTAGCTTAATTTATGTAATACAGTAGCAAATCGCTCTTCTGGATGGTCAATAATAATTCAGTGGATTTAATTAGCCGCTAATTACACGACAATAGGATGGAATTTAAGTTGGGAAATGCGATGGGGCGACAAACTAAAACGGACAGAATTCCCCGCCTTTTCTCATAAATAAAAAATATTTAATGACAATTTCAAAGAGTTTCCTCCTCCATTCTGTTCATTTTATGGCAGAAAGCAGCTTCTTGGCTTCTTGCGCCAGCTGTGGTCAGAGGGGAAATATGAAAAAGCAAAGGTCGGAACCGAAGCGATAACATTAAATGGCTTTTGCCAAAAATTGTGAGTTTTCTAATGTTTTATGTCAGAGATTCCGCCATATTCGTGAGAAGAATGAACGACGAAGTGCCCCTGGGGGGAATTGTCTGGACTATCTCCATCAATGTGTGGGGGAATTTCCGAATAAAGGGAAAGAAAGGCACACGGGAGGAGGACTTCGGCACAACCGCCGGAGGGGTGGGGAGAAATTGACTGGCCCTGGAGGGGGTGGCAGAGGAACCCTCTTTTCCGGGGGGGGGGGGGAGGGGGGGAGGTTCTGCTGCTGCTGGCCACTCACCGCCCCCTATATAAAGTGGAGGAGGGGAGGGGGGGGGACGGAGAAAGGCCACAAGGAGGGGTGAAGGAAACGGCCGGAATAAAGCATATAAATAGCTGGGGAGGGGTCTGGACTGACGGGGAAATGGCCCCAACTGAATGGCGGGGGAAGGAAATGAAAGGAGGGAAAAGTGCGGACGAAGAGGTGGAAGAGAAGACAGAGAAAGGAGAGAGAGACTTTGGGGGCAGAGAAGACAAAGAGAGTGGAGAGAGAGACTTTAGGGGCAGAGAAGACAGAGAAAGAGAAATAGAGAGAGAAACTTTGGGGCAGAGAAGACAGAGAAAGGAGAAAGAGAGAGAGAGACTTTGGGGCAGAGAAGACAGAGAGTGGAGAGAGAGAGACTTTGGGGGCAGAGAAGACAGAGAAAGGAGAAAGAGAGAGAGAGAGACTTTGGGGCAGAGAAGACAGAGAGTGGAGAGAGAGAGACTTTGGGGGCAGAGAAGACAGAGAATAGAGAAAGTGAAAGAGAGAAAAAGATGAGTAAAATTATTAACTGATCGGATGATTCAGCGCTGAAACGACACATGGGGACATTTTTTGTTAACAATTATTTTATAGTGAGTGGGCTTTAAATCGGATATGAGGAAGATGATCAGACGGACGGACGGACGGACGGACAGAGGGGAGGGGAGGGGGGGGCTGAAATGATTCAAAAACTTTTCGGATAGAAGGAAAATCAATGGGTAATAAAAGGAGGACGGCTTATTACATTTTAAGACCGTTTACGAGATTTAGGAAACTGGTTAGGATAGATATAAAGGTGAAACTTTAAAGAACAAGCTCCTCCCTCCGGGGGTGATTGTTGATCTGAAATAAGTTAGCCCCTGAGGCGTTTGCAAACATCGCAAAATTTGATTGCCGGGAAAGAGACAGGCGAGGGTTGGACGGCAAAAGTGCTTAAAAGAAATAAAAACAAACGGACAAACAAAAACATAATAAATCAAAAGTGACATAAATAAATTAAAATTGAATTCAAGGTTTTGGGGCCGTGTCCAAATCCCCCGATAAATGGAATTTGAAATATTCGAAGAAAAAAGAGAGAGGGAGGGAAAGGAAATTGGAAATTGCGAGTAATTTTGAATCTTCGTCCATTGGCCATTTGCCATTTTATATGGCAAATGGCCAATGGACGGCACGGCACATTTTGTGTCTGAATAATAATCAAAGCGGCGCCATTGCATGAGTTTGTCCCTTCCGGCGGTGCCGACCCAATCACCAAATTGAATTGTGCCGGAGGCAAAGAAAGGCAAAAACGAAAATATACGGCCCGGACAATTCAATTCATTTCGTACAATTCGCCATAACAAACAGCGAAACATTCAAAATTCGGTAATGAATTATTTGTATTTGTGGGCTATTTCCATCAGTTTTGCCTGTTAAGACTAATTTAAGGGGGGGGGGGGGGGGGGGGGAGGGCATTCATCGGACTGGAGAAAGGCAAAGGGTGGGGCTGAAGGAATAAATTACCGGTTAGCATTTCCCGAAGGAATTCCCCCCCCCCCCCCCCCCCCCCCCGACAGTTTGGAATTAGCCAAAATGGGAAAAGCAATGTTTCTAAGCAAAAGTAAATACTTTCTTCTCATTTCGTAAGTTTACAACTTTTTACCCTTTTTGTCCTAAAGAGGATTGCCATGCCGGATGGAGCTTATGGCACATTTCATTTTAGAAAAAGATAAACTGTTGAACGAAGAAAAAACGAGATTGTGTTTTTTTATGTAAATCGGGCTTTAAACTGGCAAAAGGTTTTCAAAATAAAATGATGGATAATTGCCCCTGAGGGGGCGGCAAGGCTAAAACTTTTTGTTTGGGGAGAGAAGCAACTTTAATTGCCATTTGGCAGAGTTTATGGCCAAATAGATAATGGGCGAGTTTTTCAGGACGGCTTTAATTTTTGCTATAGTGACACAAAAAAGTGAAAAACAGTTTTTTAAATAAATAAAAAATAGAATTCCCATTTTGGACGATAGGAAATCGGCCAAATCAATTGAGGCTATTTATTGTTTTGTAAGTTGAAAGGTCGTTTGCCAACTCTCATCTGCTAAGTGATTGTTTTAACGACCGACAAAACGCTTTTGAGTGCTTTGGAAAAACATTGGCCCGTTTGGCCCAACTCAAAGTTCATTAGACAAAACCCCCCAAGGGAAAAGTGCATTCATTGGCAGGCAATGTGTTGGATTTGCTCATATTCCGCCTCAGTTCCACCGGCGCAACATGTTAATGTATTCGGCGGCTCTGTCGCCTTTTGCCGGGGTCTGGGAAAGGGCAAATTAGCACATTGTTTGCCCCCACCTTGGCATTGGCATTGGTATTGGCATTGTGCCGTCGGTGGTGACACTCCGCCCGGACACAAAAAATGTTAAAACACTTTTGGAGGTGTTTTGGTCCGTAAAAAAATTGTGAAAGCGTGGAAAAATCTGCGCCAACCCCGACTGCTAAACAGTTTAATTGGAAAGACTTTTATAGCAGCGAATTTTGTTGTTGTCGTTTAGAATCCCGATTTGGATTTTCGATTAATTTAAGCCAGTCTCGACATATTTAGTCATTTTGTCAGTTAAAAATATAACTTTGCACAATAAATGGCATGAATTTTGCCCCCCCCCCTTCCCGTCTTTTAACCGAATCTCTCCAAATTATCCATCCAACGAAACGGACTTTGCCATTGGAACAAGTTCAGAGGATGGCACTCTTTTCGTTATTTGTCGGTTTGTCCCCCCAAAATTCCCAAGGGGCAATTTGTCATTTGTCCAAGCGGGGCAGACACCAAAACAAGTCGGAGAATGGGACGGAAGGCTAAGGCCGAAACGGGGAAAGAAAGGTGAAATCGGACGGCAAGCACTGGGGGGGGGGGGAGGGAGGGAGTGCCGGGGGGGGCGAAGGAAGAGTCGCCGTAAGATTCAGAAATATTAATTAATGTTTAGTAAAAAATTAATTAATTTCTGTGCTAAGAATTAAATTTTTATTATTTATTTTCCTCTGAAATTGGTCACTGGGGGTGACAAAGAATATAAAGTCATCAAAAGGCACGAAAGGAGCTTTCTTCTCAAATTTCATTCGCCTCAAATTTGTGAGGAAATAAATGCTTTTGCTCTTTGGAGGATTTGGCGGTTATTTATATAAATTGCAAATAAAATGGGAAAAAAGGAAGTGCAACATTATTTTAAAATGCCTTTTTTTGGGGATTTAAATTGAAATTGAATTAATTATTGGCGCACGTTCATTGTCGAAAGCAAAGCATTCTCAACAGATGTTAAAAATAGGGTAGCTCCCCGACCCCTCGGGGGCGGGAAAGTCGGGGGTCGGGGAGGCCGGGGTTGCCCATGTCGGGGTTCGGGGGTCGGGGTCGTGGTTCGGGGGTCGGGGTTCGGGGTTCGGGGGTCGGGGTCGTGGTTCGGGGGTCGGGGTTCGGGGTTCGGGGGTCGGGGTCGTGGTTCGGGGGTCGGGGTTCGGGGTTCGGGGGTCGGGGTCGTGGTTCGGGGGTCGGGGTCGTGGTTCGGGGGTCGGGGTTCGGGGGTCGGGGTCGTGATTCGGGGGTCGGGGTCGGGGAGCTACCCTAGTTAAAAACGTTCATTGAATCAAAGAGCAGAAATTCAAATGGTCTCAACTGATCGCAATCGGCTTCCGATCACTCTTCGCCACTATCGTAAAAAGAGAATTTGACGCTCAATAACATCGTTTGGAACTCGCTAAATGACTTTTTTGAAAGCCCCGTCCATTCCACTCGCTTACGTTCGGTTCCAAACTTTGATCAGCTCCTTGGCGTTGTCGCGACGTTCAACAAAAATGAGCATGTAGGAGCAAATCAGCACATTTTCATAGCCATTTAAGTTTCGCTTTGCCTTTTCCGCATGGTCAGTGCGATATTTGACCCGGCAATTGAGGACATTTAGGCCGCGCACCTGCACACAAAAGACTCCAAAATTATAATTTGAATGTGAAGTGTTCTAAACTTGCCGGACCCGCTGACCTACCTTCTCATGGCATACACTTAGAAACTGTTTACGCAACACAACCAAGTCCTTGACCGGCGGCAAATTCCACACGAGCACCGTATTATGCTTAACCGCCTTGCTTTCCAAGCACATTTCTTGAAACATTTGCGACAATTCCGAG
Source organism: Globodera pallida (assembly GCA_020449905.1). Classification (NCBI taxonomy): domain Eukaryota; kingdom Metazoa; phylum Nematoda; class Chromadorea; order Rhabditida; family Heteroderidae; genus Globodera; species Globodera pallida. The sequence goes on along the minus strand of JAIXHY010000009.1, from coordinate 3,676,850 downwards.
TCCGTCTCCTCCGGCGACAAATCATTGGCATTCAGCGAGTCCTCACGGCCACGGTTGGCAACATTGACAGCAGATCCTTTCTCCATGTCAATTGAACAACTAAAGACCAAACATTTAAAAGCCGAAAATGGATTTTTATTTTGCGTTGATGGATTGGTTTCAGCTATGATTAAACTCCTTTTAACAATGCAACATTTTTTAAAAAAAATCAATGTTATCAGTACGGGAGAGGGACGGATGACCTTCAACCCCAAGGGTCCTTATCCGCCCCACATTAGTCAACCATCTGCTAAGTTTTAGTTGTCTTGCCTCAACTCCCATTTGCAACAGAAGGTCCCCCCCATCCATTGGACAATCAATTGGTTTTTGAAAAAAAAGAATTGGGGCTGAGAATGGAGTTAAATAAACATTTATCGTTTTGACAATAACAGCGAATGACGTTCACAAAATGGCATATTTATTGTGGCATATTTATTGGCAAATGTCCGCCTTCATCTGATCAAAACCGTCCCTTTGCGCCATTTCACAATATTTGCTGAACTGCCGAATGATCGTCCGGATAAATGCGCAGAGAGTGCCGAAGACTTGGCGGAATATTTTCTCATTGTGCACATTTGGTTCCATATAAAAAAGATCACAAAAACGCTGCATTGACCTGTAGAATTGGATGTAAATGTTGAGGTTGGCCAGCTGCATGGACTGCTCGCTGTCGTTTGACAGCGATCCGTTGTTGGGAGATTTCACAAATCTCTGGCGAGAAAATGAATAATGTGAATGGACCCAAATAGACATGGGCACATTTAAATTTATTTAGTTTTGCCTTGGGGGTATAAAAAAAACGAATTTTTAGGGGGCGCATTTTTCCTTTAAGTTAAGAGATTGTAACCAAAATTTTAAAAATACTGTAATTTTTTCATAGGAATGTGGGAAAGGTCCGAGGTGCCGGTAAGCACCTCTAGGAAAAATTTTAAGATTTTACCAATATTTATTAAGAAAATTGGAACTTAGAAATCAAAAGGGTCCAACCTATGGTTTCATAAACCCGGTTTTTGGTTTTCATTAACCGGGTGTCGGCCAAAACCTGAAACCGAAAACCGGGGGCCGAAAAACCGGCCTAACCAAAAAGCGGGACTCCCGGTTTAAATTCCGACCGTGAACAACCCTAATTCCTACTTAAATATGGCCTAAAAATGCACAAAATGGATTTGTACATAAAGTTTAGTAGCTTTTCTTTATACAATAATACTCCAGCGTCGTTATTCCTTACCTTAATGCTTTGGACGATACAAAACGGCTTTGGATTGTCAGTGCCAAGTCTTTTGGTTAAAAACTCGTTAAAAATGTCGATATTTTTTGCCAATCCATCAAACATTGGTTCAGCGCTGATCAACTTGCAGGCGGAATGCCGGATGCTCAGCTGCGTTTGTTCGTCCAATTCATTTTGAACAATTTCCGTCGGCACCCCCAAAAGGGACATCGAAATTTCAATGCCAAAAAGGACATTGTCGATGGTTTGTCCCGACAGAATGAACGCGTTTCGACGTTGGCCATAAACAAAATCGATTGGTTTGAGCAACGCAAGTTCAATCTGTTGTTGGTTATCCGAGGCTGTACTTTATTTAGTTGACCGGAGACAAAAAACGGGTAAATTATTGGGCGAATTCGTAATCAGAGCATCAAATAAAATATTTTCAAAATTTTTGTCTGAAAATCGCATTTCCGCACCTTGGGACCTAGTTTTTTGTACATAGCTCGTTGAATATAATTTACCCTTTTTGCCTCCGGTCAACTAAAATATATCCAAATCCGATTATATTTCAATATTTTTAGACTTTTTCATCATACTCCGTGCTCCAATTTTCGGTTAGCTAAAATTTGCTGCTTTTCCAGAAGTTCATGTGTCAAAAGTTCGCTGGTCATTTGACTGATATGTGCCCATCGTTTGTTGCTTTTTATAACGAATTGTTCGATTAGTTCGGCTACTTTTTCTTTTTTTGGCAATTCAATTTTTAAATAATTTTCACTAATTGACATTTTTCCCTTTGCTTTTTGTTTTTTTTGTTTCATCGGCTTAATACCATTTAATGACTCTTTTGGTGGCGACATTTCCAGCGCATCTTTTTGCTTTCTTTTTGCCTAAACACGTAATTTAAAAACTTTTATGCTAAAATTTCTTAATCTTTTGTCGAAAGCATAAATAAATATTTTACATTTTTATTCCCAGCAATTTCTTTGCCTAATCGCGCTATTTCGTCCTCATCATTTGCCAACAAATCGCATAAATAATTCGAATATTGCGCATCGTCAATTTCAAATTCTGTGGAGCAATTTTCTTCCTCTAATGTCAAAATTTGCTTATTTTTGCCGTCGTTTTTGCATTCTTCGTTAGTGCAAATGCATAAATTCAAGCTCAGAATTTGCAATAAAATCGCTATTTTTGATACCATTTATGGTTTAAAGTAGAAATGGTTTTTAATTTCTTAAAATAAAACTTTTTATAATTTATTAAAATTTATTTTTTAAATTATTTTAAAATAACTGCAATTGTAAAGTTTGGCCTTTTCAGTAATGGAAATTTTACGTTAATGAATAAAAAAGAATGCAATTACAAGCAAAGTTTCCAATTGGTGAATTAAAGTATTTACATATATAATTTGAAGGCTAAAAACAAAATTTATTTAATATTAATTAAATGGAATAAAACGAACAAAATGGGCGAGGGTAGGCCGGGGGGGGGGATTATTATTTTGCATGTATAATGAATGTATTAGAGATGTACATTAGTGATAGATAACAGAGCTTTTCAGAAAAATCGATTAAGAAAATGTAAATTTGACAGCCTGCTGAATGAAATGACGCTCAGAGAATGTTCAACAACAAACACTTACCTACTGCTGATTGATTTGCACCAAAAATGCCAAAATAGGTAAAAGTCTAGAATGTGGGTTGTTCTCGGAGAACAAATAGTACCATTCGATTTCTCTCGGTCTCTAATTTTGGCGGGAACCACTTACATATAAAGCAAGTTATGAGCCGTGTCTTAGTTTCAGTTCGGGACTGAATCAGCATCTTGGGGGAGGGGGGGAATTCGTTCGGACAGGTGTCCATCAATTAAAAAGACGATTGCCATAATGCATTGGTATAAAAGTTTGATGTAAACAGTGCGTTTCGACCAGGGCTGCATTGCGGATTGCGGAAATTGCGCCTTTTTCCGCAATTGGTTTTCGGATAAAAAAAATTTTCGAAACGAATACTTGTGGTATTTTTTAAATTTGATCCTTATGGTTAGAGCCCGGATTTATATTGACTAAAAACCGCGAAATATTGACTTAAAATATTGACCAAAAAACCCCAAAATATTGACCAAAAACCCCAAAAAGTGGCAAAATATTGATTAAAAAATGGGCAAAAACTGACCAAATCCAGTCAAATTTTGCATAAAAACCATCAAAATCCGTCTATCTTTATTAATTTTGCTCACACAATCGTAAATGTATTATTTTTTACATGTTTTTGAAAATTTTTATAAAAAAAATCAAATAAAAATTTTTAGGAAAATGTCGATCTTTGGGGGTGGATTTTTTGTCAAACAAAAAGTCATTTTTTAGGGGTGCATTTTTGGTCTGATTTTTAAGAGTACGTTTTTTGTTTATATTCCATTTTTCTTAAGAAATTTTGAGAAAAAGTGCCTGAAATATTAAATTTCTTTCAAGAATTTTCGAAAAAATGCCTAAAAATTGCATTTTTCTCAAGAAAAAAGCCCAAAATATTGATTTATTATGAAAAAATGGCGAAATATTGATTTATTCTCAAAAAAGCCAAAATATTGATTTATATTGACTAAAAAGTCGCTCTAATTGTAAAATTTTTCAAAATGAATGCTATTTTTGGGCTTCTCTCGTGATTCCCTATTCGCAAAAAAAACATTTTAAAAAATATAAATCCGGGCTCTACTTATGGTACAAAAACCCTCTAACCCACCAAATCTAGCCGGGTGGTTTACCTTTTTGCAAGCCAAATGTTGTGTGTTGGGTTCGAATCCGCTTGAGTGCTACCCCATTTATTTGTCGTTTTTCCTCTAGTCTCAAAAATAGAAATAAAAAACAACAAAAAAACAAAAACAAAAAAAGGAAAACCAAAATAAGGCTATCAAAAAATCATAACGAAAACGCGGATAAAAAGCCCGAAAAAACCAGCAAAAAAAAAAAACCCAAAGCCCAAATTCTCAAAAAACAGGGTTTCCAAATAAAAGGTTTCAAAAGCCTCATTAGGCAGGCAAAAAACCTCAGTTATGACCAAAAAACCTCATTTTGCTAAATCTTAAAAAATTAATGAATTTTGTTAAGAAAATTTATGCAAACTGCAAAAAACGAAATCAATGTAAGCAAAATTTTTATGTTTTTTTTTGCGCGATTTTTCTCAAATACTTTTTATAGGGAGAGAGGGGGGGGGGGGAGGGGGGGTGGGGTGGGGTGGGAGTCGGCGCCGCCCAAAAAATTTTGAATTTTTGACTCAATTTGTTAAAAGATTTGCAACTAAATTTGCAGAAAATGTGAAGCTTTTTCGCATTAAAAAAAAATGAAAAATGAGCTTTTTTAATAAAAAAAAATTCCCAATTATTTAAAGCCGAACAAGCTTTTCATTTAAAATAAAAACACAGAGGAAAAATGGATGAACATTAAAGGGTCGATTCTTAAAAATGTTGTTCGATTTGGCTCAACATTCTTACCTATATTGTTTTTATTTTATTGGGTTTGGAGGATTTCATTGAGAAAATTTCGAAGCGAATTCTTTACTTAATGTTTATTCAGCCCCTCCCCTTAACGAAAATTGGGCAAAATTCTGCAGTTTTGGACCAAGTTCCTTAACAAATTGAGTCAAAAATTCAAAATTTTCTCGGCATCGCCGACCCCCCCCCCCCCCCCCCCTCTCAAAACCTGATTCGACCCGATTTCGGGTATCGGGTCGAGAAAAAGACCGGGTTTCGGGTAACCCGCCCCATCCCTGCGGCGTATGCAAAACATTCCAATACCATTACATAAAACTATTTTATCCATTCTTTGAAGAAAATCAAATTTATGCTGTTCTGTCAGCAAAGACTACATATATTCTTTGATTTATGTTTCGTTTTTTGAATTTTAATTATTCTGCCAAAATTGGCCGATTCCTAAAATAAATCAGCCAAAGAATTTATAGGCTTCACATAGTCTTTGAAAGAAATTGCCTCTGGCACTTTGTTTAAGTTAATTTAGAAAAGGTAATATTTTTCAAAAAAGCAAAATATCACATCCTAAAAATTTATTAAAAAACAGTGAAAACATCCATCTGAAATTGGTGAAAAATCAAAAGTTTTATTTCTTTCTCCCTCTCTTCTTTTAGACTCCCCCCCCCCCCCCCCCCAACTTTCCATATGAAAGTGTCCCCCCCCCCCCCCCCTCTTTTATTTATGCGCTTCCAAAAGGGTAATGAGCTTAGTTTAAGGGATTGCCCTGTTGGGGGGGGGGCGAGGGGAGGGGGGGCGGAGAGTGTGCAGCTTTAATTGTTGGTGTTGGCCAACCAACCTTTTCAACGCGTCTTCCACCTCCCCTCTAACTGAAAGAGCAAAAAAAGGGGCCACTCCATTCACCAAATCCCCGGGGGAGCTAAAACCATCCCCGGTGCGATGGATGACATGCGCAGCTTTTAGTCGTCGCTCCATGGCCAGCCATAGTTCGCGCTTTCGGTCGCGCATGTGTCCTACTTTGGGCGGGGGGGGGGGAGGGGCGGTGAACAGTCCGGGGGGGGGGGGCAAAGGCCAACCGATCGACAGGACCAGTCTCCAGTTCCTCTCCCCCTCCTTTGGTCTCCTTTCACCCTGAGCCTGTCCTATTGCCCCAGATTTGGGGGTGGGCGGCCTTTCTGCGCGCACACCCCCACACATTTTCCTTTTACTTTCCGATCGGCGGGGAATGAATGTCTTCAGCTACTCCTCCACCGATTTGCCCCCCCCCCTCCCCCCTCCCCTCCCCCCCCCCCCCCCCTCCTCCCTCCCACCAGCCCTTCCCCTTTCGCTTTCCCCGACCGATTGCAATTTTCTCTTCCTCTAGGCCAAATCCGCCTCAAATGCTCTTCCACCATTTCCATTCACTTCCCCCCCCCCGCCCCCCTCCATACCATCAGACGCACATATATCGTCCCAAAACCGGTTGCTTTTGCTTTTTCATGGCCACTTTAGCGAATCCATGACCCCGAAATGGGGCAAAAGTGTGTTTGTGTGGACAGGCTGAGGAGCTTTGCTTTGAAGGCGAAGGTTGGGATTGAGTTCTGATGGATGGGATGGACGATGGGGGGGGGGGGGTGGGGGGAGGGGTGGGATTTGCATGACCTGGTGAATCCAACTCAGCAGAAGACAATTCAGGTTTGGCCAATTGCCCGACTGTGGCCAACACTCTCGATTTTGCGCTTTGCATTTGGAATTGAGACAAACGGCCACAAATTTAAAGTTGCATCATTTTCAGAGACAAATTTTTCCATTTGTCGTAGCGTCCGTTCATTTACCTTTAAATCCGTCCAATTTCGTTCACATTTTACTGTTTCCCCACCTGATTGAGATTCTGCAGACAAATAATATATATTGGTCAGCGTAAATAAAACATTTCCTTTGAGCTTTGAGCTCATTCATTTCCATTTTGATTTCAATCGATCCGATGCGAGTTTATTGTGGCCAATTATTATTTATTATTATTTTTTATTCATTTGGCCTCGTTTGAGTTTGAGATAAAGCGGGCTTTTGGATGTTTATTAGAGGAATGTTGTGTTAGCCGCTTTAACCGACTAATCTCTTCCTTTTGGCTCATTCTTTCATCGTTTCTTTCGGGGAATAATCAAAAGAATTTCAACCACTTTTTTCACTGATCAATTCATTCACACAAAGCGTCCAATCCGACATTTTTTATGGGCTGTAAAAGTCAAATTTTGCCTCCTTTTGTGCTTTGCGGTCATTCAATTCATTCATTCTCAGTCCGTCGCGGCCATCGACCAAAGAAAGCATTTTCATTCGCGCCAAATCATTGCAAATGTTTGTCCGATAATTTAAAAATATAATTTAGCCTATTAAAAATGCGGCCAAAAGAGTTTTGGCGTTATGCCAATAGGGACTTTTGAATATTTAAATTAAAAAGATCACCGGGACTAACAATGCTTTGAAATGAAAAAGGCCAATCCCGACAATCTCTCCTCGAGCCGGTCGATTACTATTAAAAGTTATAAGTGAAAAAGTGTAAAAATCGGACTTTTTCATTGTTACAAATAGCTTCTTATTCTTACGGCCTTTCGAATGATATAAAATTATGAAGATTGGTCAGTCTTGAAAAAGCTGTTAAACGTTCCTGGGACGCAGTTGGCGGGACGCAGTTGACCCCCCCCCCCCCCTGGGGAGGAGGCTGCTGCCCACTCACTGATGCCCCCCCCCCCCATCCCCCCCCCTTTTATTGATGCACAAAACCATTTTCATCATCTCGCGCCCGGAAATAGCCGCACAAACAAACGTTTGCGCAGGACAAATGCCTCTTTTTCTATGGGATAATAATGTTCGTCAGATCGCAAATTACGCCGCCTATTGGACGGTTGGCCAATGCTTTAAACTCTTTGGGGGGCCAAATCCGTTTTGGCTTTTCCCTCGCCGAATTGGTCATTTTTGTTGGCTAACTTCATTCATTTAACGCGCGAAAAATGGACGATGGCCGGAGAGTGACCAGCCCCAGCCATCGTTGTGCCAGTCGGTTGGCTGTCAATTGGGCCTATTTTTGGCCGCCGTGGACAGTGAGTGACCAAAGGGCCAAAAATGGAAGAAAAGACACCGCCGCCATCAATTTGTTCATTCATTTCTTTAAATGTCTCAACAAGCGAATGGCATTCTCTGTAAATCGCATCCATTACCCCCGGCGGTGTGTGTATTAACACAAATTGCCTTAGACTTCTGATAATCTTTGATCAACTCACAATTCGAATTTGCACCCTCCCCCTTTAATAAACGCTTTATTGCGTTTAAGTTTCCTATTTAAAAATTGGTTCGCCGGGTCCATTTCTTGTCGAACTTTTTGTTCGTTAAGTTGTTAATGAGATCCTGTTGTTGAAGTGAAGGTCACGCAGAAGGAAAGACCTGCGTTCCCCCCCCCCCCCCCCCCCCCCTCAAATGTCTGCTGAATGGGCGGCGGTGATTAGCATCTTCTGACCAGATCAGTCAGCAACAAGCAGCAGAAAGCGGATTTGACTGAACGGAACAGCAACAACAATTCGTCCGCTCGCCCATAAAATTACCCGCTTTCATTTTCTCCCCCACGAAAATCTGCGAAATCCAACGCAACATTCGACGCATTTTCCATCGTTAATCGCCTTTATTCGCCCATTTATCGCTTCCCTCCGTCCGTCCGTTCGCCGTTCCCCCCAAGCGAAGAAGGAAAAAGAACGTCCCCCGGGGCAATTTGCCGCGGGATGGATCTGATCCAATGCGACGATAACAATGGAAAGGATAAAGAATGTGTGAACAGTGAAGAGACGGACGGATAATGGACGACGAGAGAGTGGGGAGGGGGGGGGGGGGGTGGGGGATTAGGTGGAAATTGTTTCATTCACGCTCTGATCAGTCGACAACAGATCATTTCCTCCGACTGATCGGTAGACAACAGATCGTTTCCTCCAATTGATCAGTTCGACAATGATGGATCAGATCGCCCATCACCCGCCCAAAGGAAATTTTGGCTTTCAATGATGAGCTCGCACTAATCAGCAGCACGAAAAGCAGCAGAACTTAACGGTACGGGGCATTTTTTGCTCGTCTGACCGAAAAGCGTCGCTAAATACCCGAAAACTATTATAATTATTAGTTCGAGATTTTTGTTCAATAGTTTTTATCTACAAAGACAAGAATTACAATTATTTGCGATTTTCATTTTTATTTGATTATTTCATAATTTCTTCTCAAAAAATGCAAAGGTGAAAGGACAGGCAAAAAAATGCTTTTTTTGGACTGAGACAGCCATTCCCCCCATTCACATCACATCCAACCTCCCACCCTCCAGCAGTCCCCCCCCCCCCCCAATGAATGCCAGCCGACGACGGGCGAACAAGTCATAAGATTTCTGGCATTTTTGTTTTGCGCAGAAAGCTCACAAATTTGCCCAAATCCCACACATATCGCACGGCCCTCTTTTTTTCGTTTTCCCCAATTTTTGTGTGTCTTCAAAAAGACATTGGCTTTATGTAAAAGCTCAAATTTGCTTGCGCCACTATATAATCAGCTCAGTTTGGATCTCACTTTACAGCCACCCCCCGATTAAAAAAGCTCTCCCCCCGGCAAATATTTTCAAATCTTAATTGGACTACCAAATCAATTGGCGTAAACAAAATAAAAATACGGGCCATACAACCATATAAAAAAACAATCATTCCATTCCATCCATTCAAATGATCTCTCGCGTCAGGAATTGTTGTTTATGTGTGGTGGAAGTGAATGATGGGGGGGGGGGGTGGGGTAACGTGGCCGGATATTAAGGACAAGGATATGACCGGCCCCCGGGGGGAGGGGGGGGGGGAGGGCTAGAAGAATAAAGATAATATATATTATATAATTATATTATGTATTTATACCCGAAAACAGATGCCAGAGCTAACAGGGCAATTATTTTTCAATGCCAGCCATTCATTCAAAATTCATTTCCATTTTCCCTAAAAAATGATGGTCCTCATCCTCCCTCAATCACTCACTTTCGGTCGGATGTTCGAGAATAGTCACTAATTTCAAGAACCCAAGAGATTTGTTAAACGGAGAGTTTTTGCTTCGAAAATGGGCTTGAAAAGCTCGCTGAACTCTTTTGAGCCTTATAACGTTTTGTAATTCATCATTAAACAACGTAAACTTTTGGTCAAAGTCTCAAACTCCCCCCCCCCCACCCCTCTTGATTAGATTCATTACATAAAAGTGCCGTAGTACAAGGAATTTAACCGTTTGCCAAAAATAACCGAATTCGAAATTCCGGACCCAAAAATGTCCGTAATCCGCAAACGTTTAATTTTTTACCCTGAATAAATATAACGCATAACAAATATATTAATATATTAAGCGGTATCCAATTCAATAGTCAAAGTTTACAATTGGAGGATTGTTATTCAAACAAAAAGAAGTTTTCTTGCCACTTTTCTAAATAAAAAGGATTTAACTGGCTTTTTGGGATCATTTTGACGTTTGGTCTCATCTAAATCGAAAATCCAAATGAGAAAAGTCACCACTTGAAAAATATTGTTGGTCGGTTTCTTCCGATTCTTTTCTTTTTTTAACGCTTCGATCTTTTGTTGAAATTTGCCAAATGCATTTATAAATTCCGGATTTTTTGCCAAAAAGTCCAAATCCGGCATTACGGACCCAAATGTATGACATCCGGTTACTTCTTGGTACGTACTTTCCCGTTTTCCCTTCTCCCCCCCCCCCCCCAAAGGGTTTCCGTGTGAAACTCGAGAATTTGTCCAAAATTTGAAACGAAAAATGGCATTTTTATTACGGTCCATTTTAGGAGTTAAAATTATGGTATTCTTTTTAAGTATTTCACTTTTTTATTTTTTTATCGCTTTCTATAAATTCATTTTCCTCAATGCACAAAAATTGTGTCAATTTCTTTCATTTTCTGAAAACGCCCCCCCCCCCCCCCCCCCCCTCCCGCATTGAATTAATTCATTCATTCATTAAATCACAACATAACCCCCCAAATGCATTCATTTGAATGCATTCATTGCGCGAGATTGTTCCATCCATTCTTTCATTGAATGGTCAAACCCTCCAAACATTGTCCAACTTTGTGGGTTAAGCACTTCTTCCTCCTCCCCCCCCCCCTTTCCCCCCATTCTCCACACCGTCCGCTTACAACAAATTTTGCACCCCATCCATTAAAATTGTCTTTGGGGCGACGATTGAGTTTAATTGGCATAAAAATGGGATGATGCCGACCATTATGACGGCATTCGCCCCGTTCTGACAAAACAAAGGGCAAAATGGGGTAGTTAATCTACCGAATTCACACCAATTGGACAAAGGGGGGGGGGCTATTTACACCGGGGGGGGGGGCCGGGGGGGGCTATTTACACGGGGGGGGGGGGGTGGGACGGGGGGGGGCGGGGTGTCCAGCAGCTATCCAGTATTTATTCCCTGTGGTCCGCCGCGCCATTCAACAACTGTCCAACATTCACTCCCTACCGTACTTTAATATTTATTCTCAGATTTTTTACACATTTTAATTTAGTATTTTTCCTACAGGAAATTCACTTTACAGTACTGTCCATACATCAATTTCTTTTGCTTGGTATTTAACGTCACCAATCGGTGGGACTGTAACAAAAGACAACAAATCCAATCAAACTGAGACCAGCACTGAACGAATTGCGTGTGACTTCTGCAAAATCCATGGAAAACTTTGTGAAAATGGTCAGTTTCTATTGGTTTTTAATTTTTAAATAATTATAAATCAAATTGCCTTAAAGGCTCGACACGATTAATTCCGAAAGGGATCTTTCAGTCCCCGAATCCTTTCACCCCAAAAGGTCTTCCAAAAACTTACCATCATCAGACCTTTCCCAGCTGATCTCACAAACCAACAACCGGCCTTTTGTGTCGGTGTTCCCGAGAAGGGTCAACAACAGCCGGATCCGGTCTTTCGGTTGCCTGTCCGGCGGCGGGGGGGGGGGGCTGTGGCCTCAAAAGGAAAAAACGGGTTGGACAAGGACCCCCCCCCCCCGGGGGACACAATGAAAGATTGAGGGAAAAGAGAGAGAGAGAGAGAATAAAGGAAATCGTTGCGAATCCGGTCTTCTTGCATAAGCGATAAAAGAAAGTTGATGGAAAAGTTGAGGGAAATTAATTCAGAAAATGAATTTTGACCCGAACCCACCAAAAGTTGTTACAGCACAAGTGGGACTTTGCGGCTCTTTTTTTGCGCGACCTCCCCATTTTCGGTGTACACGCCCAACCCCTCGTTGAATTTATCCGATTTCCATTGAACGGCCCGCCCTTTTAAGACTTTGAGATAGCGGCGTTTGAGCGAGGAGTTCTGAGACTCTTAGACATTTGGGGATCTCTTTGAAAGTTATCATCAAAAGTTGTTTAGGTAACCGTTTAATTTAATTTTAACCCCCCCCCCCCCCCCCCCCCCCCCCCCTCCCCCAAATATTCTATTTTATGTATTATAATGTAATATATATATAATTAACACAATTAAATCATTTCCTTCCAATGCAAAGAAATATAATGAATTGCTTGCCTTTTGTTGTGTTCAATTGACGGGAGAGATTGCATAAAATTGGTGCAAGGCCACCGACAGATTCGGTGGGTGGGGAGGGAATATTTGAACGGATTTTGGTCAAATTGACTGAATGTCATCGCAAAAATCATTTATTTAATCGTCTCGGCGATTTTTCTTTGCCCGAGGGCAACGATTAGGTTTCAATTTTTACAATGGGCTTTAGAAAACGATTTTTTACGTTTATTTTGGACTGCCTTAGGATAAATTTGACATTCCTTTGGGGATTCGATTTTTGAGTTTCTAAAACAAATATAAATAATAAGTAGAAAATGTCCCAAAACGAATGTTCGTTCAATGCATAAATCGTTTGTTGGCAATTAAGCTCAATTATCGTGTTAAGCACTTGCAAGCACTGTGCTTCTCCCACAGGCTTAAGAAAACGGTTGCTTTTATCTATTCCATTTCTCTTTCAAGACGTGCCGCTATGCCCTCAGCAGTCCCAATCATCAGCATTATCTCCTTCCATGTCGTCGTGTTCCATAATCGTCCTCCTTTCTTTTCTTCCTCCTCATAATCACCCCCCCCCCCCCCCCCCCCTATGTCCGTCCCACCATATCCGACATTAATCCGGCACAATTAAGTGAGTGGTCCGTTTAAAGTGTCCTCTTTTCGGCACTTTTGTTTTCTCAGACCATTTTGGGTGCGATGGCTTTCACAGTCCCTCCAATTTCTTTGCCCCCCCCCTCACCCTTTCCTTCTTCTGCCCTTATCTCCCTCTCTCCCTCCCTTTCTTCCATACCCCAATTCCTCCACAATTACCGTCCTTGAAGGGTCCCAATTCATTTGGTGGCGGCGGCACAATTGTTCTTCGTTGGAGAATAAAGAAAGATGGCAGGGAAATCACCCGCGGTACGACGACGGACGGACGGACGGTCGTCTCCCGTTATCAGATCTGCGAGACAGGAATATATTTATATATTGGGGAGGTGGAGGAAGTGTGATGAGAAGGGCGGGATGAAGGGAAGATGAAGAGGAGGAGGAGGAGGGGATGAAGAAATGGGAGAAGAAATTACAGAGCAAGCGAAAGGAAGACGAAGGTCCCCCCCTCCCCCTCCCCCCCCCCCCCCCCCCCCCCCCCCTCCCGCCCGTCCAAGGTGAATTGGTCGGGGGGGGGGGGACGAGGGTTATGCCGACGAAGACTTTACGAGTTGCGCTGTCGCTGGGGGGGGGGGGGGGGTGGGGGAAAGGACGTTGGGGAGGGGCACAAAACGGATCATCTCAACAGCAGCAGAAGGGACGGGCGGAGGGTGGGAGGGGGGGGGGGCGGCGATTGTCTTCCCACCCCGCCCCATCGTCCACTTCATTTCTTCCCCATTCCTTTGGTTTCCGCCACCATATGCGGACGATGTCGATAGGGGTAAGGACGGAAGAAGACCTCCTCCATCTTCTGCCATTTGCTTCGTCACCGCTCTTCCGGATGAACAAACAAAATCACTCCCTCCTCCCTCCCTCCCTCCTCCCGCATTCGTCTTCCGCCAACCTTCAACTTCCTCTTCACTTTACTTTCTGGAAGAGGGTCTTTATTTCCCCTCTTCCGGCGACGATGAAATGAGTTCATCCGCCTCCATTCTGTGATGGCCATGTCCCCATTTTGTACCCCCCCCCCCCCTCCCCCTCGTCTTCGGGACGTTTATTCCGATTGGCCAATCACTTTGTGTCGCCCCGTCTCCCATTGCCATATTCTTGAGCGCAACAGAGGCGGAAGAATGTGCGGGGATAAAGAGGGAAAACCTTTTTGTACTCCTCCCACTTGGCCAATGAATCCATCCGTCCCCGTCCATTTGTGGCAATTTGGCCGTTTGTGCCGAGCCGGGAGGACCTTTCGGATTAAATAAATGTGCGCCCATGGGAAAACTTTTTATTTATTCACTTTTCATTGGGGCGATGTGCAAATTGTTGGAAATGAATGAATGGGCGGGGGAGGGGGGGAGAGGCCCCCCAACAACAAAACAATGGCAAGGGGAAACAGCACATTTATGTACTTACTTATGCTTATAAATTGGACATGGGTTGGGACGTCGGACGGATGGAAATCCGCCATTTTATACAAACTTTGAAAAAACCAAAACAAATCCAGGGATCGATCACCTTTATGAGATAATATTGTCCGAATAATCACAAACATTTTAAAATCAATAAATATATTTGAAATTTTTTATTATTTTTCGATAGCAGGACGTCCATTGGCCAAGCCCGGAGCCTAATCCCCAATTCATTTGTGGCCCATTGTTTGCCGTATTTTAATCGTTTTCAAAAGGTTTCTGGCACTCCCCAAGGCTTCCTTCCTTTCTCACCTGCTGCTTGCCCCCCCCCCCCCGGTTATGTGAAGTTCGATGCGTTGTCCATCCTCTGTCATTTGTCCCCTCCGGGGCAATCTTCTCTCTTCTCCATTTGTTCCCTCCTTCGCCGGAGGGTGAAAGAATGCGGATGAAATTGAATGGGTGGGGGGGGGATTGATGAATTCCCCCGATGACAATGCGCCATTTGCGGTGACATCGGCTCCCGAGGGCTCAAATGGCGACTAATTTCGCACCGACGACCCTCGCGCGAAGACAAACAATGGACCGGCGGGGTTAGGGCATACCGCACAGCACAAAACCCAACGGAGTAAACACAACAACGACCCCTGAGGGGATGGGTAGGGATAATGGCGAATTGGACCCTCCAAGTCTTTCAAAAAACCCGCGCTTATATGTATACCAAGTCTGCAACAGACGAACAATATGAGGTTTATTGTCATGTCTGCTTATGTCAGGGATGGCCATTCTTAAGCAATGAATGCTCTGGGGCTTCAGTTTTGAAGCTTCAGAGTTTTCTTAACGATCATGACAAGTCCGTAATTCTGTTTTTCTTGACCCCCACAAATCCCCAAGGGGGTTGTTGTTGGGCCTTCTTTTGTATATGCTAATCTCCCAACCTAACTTCCTCATCTGGCCAAATCCCACATCTCTTTATGCTTCTTTCGTAATCCTATCCAATCCCTCTGTCTTAAGGCAATGTTCTAATCAAACGGAGTGCGTTTCACCCCTCAGGGGCTAATCGTATTGTGGCCAAAACATTCACCCTGGTGCGTATTGTGTTTGTTGTGCTGATATGAGGGAGAGGGAGCCTATCATCCCCACCTTCCCCACCCGCAATCATCCAAATGGGCTCATTTTGCATTTTATGTTGCACATTCTCAAGGAACAAAAATACAACAAAGTTCACTGGACCCGGACTTCGGGACGGACGGACGGCGTCATGAGTATGTTCAAAGTCAAAACACCGGTTTCTGGATGTTGTCATCCTTACAAATTAGGGCAGCTTCTCCAATCCAGTAGATTTAGCCAAATTTGTTTCAGTCTTTCATTTTTGTTTTTGTGTGCATTGTGTTGGTGTCGTAGTCCCTTTGCGCATATCCATCATCAAAAGTTCAGCTCCACGCCTCCTCCCTCAAATATTCGGGAACTGTCGATGATGTTGGAGTAGAGAAGGGCAAATGGATGGGATGGTCTTACCCCGCGCCGGAGGGGAGAGGGATAATTGCCATGGGCTGTTGGTAACTGAGGGGGTCAGTGCCATTGCCTTTTCCGCTTTATTAAATTTTCTTCCTGGCCCATCCATCGTCCGTCCATCCGTCCCATTCATCCTCATCCGGCACGGCACTCAATGCCAATGCCAACTTCATCAACTCCACCAATTTATTCCATTCATTGTCTTTGTGTGTTGTGCTTCTTCTAAAACTGCCTTTCGAAGCATTTCCTGCTGTTCTTTTAGTGTTCAATCGCGCTGGGATGGAAAATTTGTTGAAATTCTCATCGAGCAAACATTTCAAGGAATTAAATGTTTCCAAATTCTTAAAATTGTCGACCTTTTTCTTAAATCTCAACTCTAACCCAGTCCGTGTCTAATATTAATTCCCCCCTCCTCCTCCCCCTCTTCCGACATTCATCCGCCAACCCTTCCTCCCCCCCCCCCATCCTCTCATCATCATCGTCGTCGTCGTCGTCTTCGGATGGATGAATGAATGTCTTCTCCAATTTCAATTATCCGTCCCAAACCAAATCCCATCCCCCCTCTCCCCCTCTCAAGACGACCCTCTCAAACCCCCCCCCCCCCCCGAGTTCTTCTTCCTCCATCCTTCTTCGTCTTTTGCCGCCAAAAGCTTTGTCCTCTTCCGCCGAGGAGTGCCATCTGACTTCGCTTCTGCTTCCTTCAGCAGCAGAAAGTGGGGGGAGGGGGGGAAGGGGGGGGGGGGCTTCTGCTGTTGGCCACCGTTGGCAGTCGGCGGATGAATTGAAATCGGATGATGAGGAGAGAATATTTTCAATTGTCCCTTATGTGTTTATCCCGCCCAACCCAAACCATCGAATTAATTTTCGGGCAAAAACTATTAACAAAGCAAAAAAGGCTTAAATTCTGTCAAAAAATGTGTTAGTTAACTCGACTATTTTGCCTTAAGTTTTGCTTTGTTTACACCGTTTTATTAATCACACAATAATAACTCACAAAAGTGCCATTCTCTCGAGAATGCCCGACCCTCCCTCTTTTTGTTGGGGGGGGGGGGGTGTGAAGCCCCGCAATTGCAGGAAAAGCTTTATAAACACAAACAGTCCATTCTATAAAACGTTTTTTTCGGAAAGAACTAAGCTGACAATGAAGCTGTCAAAATCCTTTTTGAAATTGAAAATCTCAATTTTAATTCTTATCATTAATTTCGTGGGATATTTTCATTAAAATATTTATTTATTTTTCATCAATGACTGTTTTCATTATTCCAAAAGTGCCGCCCGCCACTCACTTCCAATGAATCCCTTTCGGCAAATCGAAAAAAGCGTCCCGACGGTTCTTTGGAGGGCACTCAGTGGGCTGAGCTCATCCAATCCCATTATTACGCGATTTGGCCTCCCAATTGGAATAGGGCCTCAAAAATGTACGGTTCAATTATTATTATTTTTGCGCGACCCTTTGGCGCGCCACCGCCCACTGAGAATTGCCGTTGGGGCCACATAATCGGCAAACAATTAGTAGGGCCATAGGGCCAATTAATGGGAGGCGGCGGACAGACGAGAATGGCCGAGGGCAATTGGCAATTGGGCGGCGGGGAATATACCCTCGGGGGCTGACTAAGTGAGCTCTGTAGGGGGGGGGGGGTGGTGGGTACGGTAGAGGAAAGAATGGAGGGAGTCGGTTGTGCCGAATGGTGAGACTATCCATCATCACTTCCATTCCTTCCAGAGTTGAGTGTGTACATTAAAATCATTTTACTTCAGAAATTGCTTAAATTTGTATACTTTTGGAGTTCGTAAAAGAAAGTGCCGATGCCATTCAAAAGGAGGGAAAGGTGGAATTATTCTTCCGACAGATGCCTTTTACGCTTCGGCAAAACGTTTTGTCGCCCTTTTCTTCTTTCTGCTGCTCTAGCTTCTGTGCTTGGATTAATTTATGCATAGAACAATTGGTGTTATGAGCGGGCCCCCGGGGGGTTGTGGGGGGGCGTTATGAGCGGCCCCCGGGGGTTGGGGGGTGGGGCGTTATAAGCGGCCCCCGGGGGTTGGGGGGGCGTTATGAGTAACGGCGGGGGGGGGGGGGGGAGGGGTAAATACTGACTGACTTTGGTCGGGTTGGGTTCGGCGGGTGCTATTCCTACGCACTTTGTCGTTGGGCCATTCACCGCCGCCCCACCGGTCGCTGTGTCCCCCAATCGGCGGCTCGTGTCCCCCCCCCCCCCCCCCCAATGGCATTTTCCACACAAAATGGCACCGGAGGAGCAAAAATTCATTTCTGCTCCAAATCATCACCGGAATTATGCAATTTCATTCGAGTTTAAGGCATTTTAAGACCGAGCGAGATGAGAGAGCGCCCAAAGGGCGTTCAAAATTTTCTGAACTGCCCAAAAATTGTAATTTGCAATTCCATCGAGGCTGAAGAAATTAGAACCAATGCTTTTTACATACCGGCTTAGTTTTTCCTGCTGTACCTTTTGCAGTAAACATTCCCTGAACTGCTCCACGTTGAAGCAAATAATTTTTGTGATGTTCTGCAGCAGCACATTTCGTCCCCCGCCACTGACAATTTTTGTCACCCATTTCCATTGTTGTTGGTTGATGTGTTCGTTCGTTCGTTCGTTCCTCCGTTCGACCGTTTTTTATATATTTACCCCCCCCCCCCCCCTCTTTTTTTCACCCATTTCGCCCGCTTTTTGTCCACATGAGAAACCGTTTTTTACAGCGGCCGATCTCTCCGTTTCCCCGATTCCCCGATATGAATGAATGAATGAATTGGGGGGGGGGGGAGGGGTCTTTGGGGTAATGTAACGGAAAGGCATTGCGGGAGGAGAAGGGGGAGGGGGGGGGGGATTTAAACAAAAACACGGAAGACAACCAAACCCTCGTCCGCTTCTTCCCCTTGCAAAACCCTTGCAAATTCATAGAGAATTCGAAAAAATATTGTAACAAAGAACGCGCGGGTGCCAAACATATTCTCGGCAGTATCGTAGCTTTTATCAAAACCTTAAAATCACTGATCAGAACTGATCTAAAGGCTTTTGAAGGTTTTTGACCTGGACAGATCTCCAATTTCTGGCCAATTTGGCCAATGACCGAACGAATGCACTCTTTTTGGTGGACTTTCGACATTTCCCCTCTCTCCACCGACTCATTTGGGACATATACATATCATCAGGCCAAATCGACGATGACACATTAGAATGGACAGAAGGGGGGGGGGGGGGGGGGAGAAGGCCAAAAAGGGAGGGGAAAGGAAAACAAAGGGCGAGGAGAGAAAGGAAGAAGTAAGGGGGGGGGAGGGATTGTCCCCCCCGGCGACATTGTCTTTTCTTCTTTCGTCCATCTCCGCTCTTTTGCCGCGGGGGTGCTCAAATCGTAAAATCTGCAGGCCTTAAAACGCAGCAGAATCCGAATTAATGTCACAATGCCAAACAAATGCCAAAGGCGCTCTTTTTAAAAGCCATGTTTATTTGCGTTATTTTGAAGAGCGTAAAACATTTTACAAATTTTCTTTGCCGATTTGATCGATCGAAAATTTGCTTAATTATTTGTCAATTCTGAACGTTTGCTTACATATTCATACCCGACATTGTGCTTTTCCTCCCTTTTTTGTCCCAATCTTTCATCATCATCCCCTGCAGAAGAAGAAGATGAAGATGGAGGAGATCACTCCCGCCCTCTCTCTTCTCACCTTTGCCCTCCCCTCCCCCCCTCCCCCGCCCATTGTTTTGCCCCCCCCCCCCGCCTTTCAATCCATTTGTTGTCGACGACCCCCCCCCCCCCCCACCCCCCATTTTGTTGCTCATCCCTTCGCCCGAAGGGACAAAACTTTGCGCCAATTCTCTTCTCTTTCTTCTTCTGTCCTATCCATTCATTCTTCCAGCAGCCGTACGGACGGTTGGGTGGAAAGAAAGAAGAATGAACGATGGATGAGAAGAGAATGGACGGATGGGGGGGGGGCGGGGAGGGGGGGGGGGGGAGTTCAGTCCTTCAGCAGCAGTTGATCCCCCCCCCCCCCCCCTCCCCCCCCCCCCCTTTCCCCCCCCCCCCCCTTCCGTCCCCCCCCCCCCCCCCCCTCCCCCCCCTTTCCCCCCCCCCCCTTCCGTCCCCTGCCGCCCTTTGCCCTCCCCCCGGGCCATTTTCTTCGTTCCCTTTCGCGCAAAGATTCTTCTCTTCCTTTGCCATTTTCTTCTTCCATTTTTCTTTGTTTTAATCTCCCAAACGACGGAAACGGCCAAACTTTGGTCGAATGGGCAATTTATACTTTCCCCCCCCCCCAATTTTTGGAGTCTTTCTTTGCAAATAGACGAAAAATAAAAGAATTCAACAGCAAATATCAAAAATGGATCTCTTTTAAACAATTTTGCTTTTTTAAGAAAGATCTTTGATGACGCTTTTTGGAGGGCTTTCCGAAAAAGCAAAACTTTCTTTTTCGCCCATCCGCCGACCAACGCCACTTTCACTCCGTCCGATTTGATCCCATTAGATTAAATGTACATATATACAACAAACACATTCATTGCCTTCCTTTCCTTCCACAACAACAAACATCCGGGGATGACGGGGATGACGGGGATGGTGGAAACCGCCAACAAATTGAAGGCGTCTCCGAAACAAATGAATTTGTGGGGGGGTGGGGGAATTCCTTGTGAAACGACCGACGGAAGGGGCGGGCGGGCGGGCGGAAGTGTTAATCCGCTAAAAGGACGCAAAACCCCCGAAAAATGACCGACCATTCGGCGAAAACAAAACAAAATGTCCAATGGAATGTTAAGGTTCAAAGGGTTTTTTTTTCGATTCTCGAGACAAATTCTCGTTAATTAATTTCTGGAGGATGGAGTGTGATCTCAGGCAATAATTGAACTGAGTTTATAAGCCTAAAAGGCAATTCCAAAAATTCGACTTTACGAGTGCGCTTAGACGCAAATCTGTCCGATGTTTCACTTTTCGCCCCAGCAGAGCCTTGGGGCCTGCTCCGTCCGTCCATTCCCCCACATATGCTACTGGTTTTGGGGGGGGGCATTCTTTTTGCGGCATATCCATTGTCCTTTGCCCCTCTTAATCTGTCCGCCCGTCCGTCCGTCCGTTTTTCTTCGACGATGGATCATTTTATGTCCATTTTCTACCCAATCGAATGGACCCAATGCCCCCCCCCCCTCCCAAATTCGCCCTATTCCGTTCCATTCTCTCTTTTTGCTCACTTTTTGTCGCACATTTGACTAAAAAGCACACAATCCCTTCTCCCAATTTTCGAGGAGGTGTAAATCGGAAGGGTTCGGCGGATTTTATTCGATTGGGTTGTCCGTCAAAGTCAGTGAATGCCGATAATTTCAGCAGAAGGCACGGATATGAAAAACATCGGCAGTATCCTAACTATTAGGGCAGTAAACAAACCCTCCGGGGCAATGAAATGCCGCAGGGAATTTTTCAAGAATTTTTGCAGTGTTTTGTTTTGCCCGGGTCAGTTCGGTTGAAAACCCACAAATTCAACCCCCCCCCCCCATTTACCCAACAACCATTTTTACAAAATTCATTTACTTACCCCCCACAATTGTTGAGACCCCCCCCCCCCCCCCCATAAATTCCGTTCCGTCCTCCCCCATAGTTTTTGCCCATCCGTCCGCCCTCCCCATTTTGTATTATTCCCCCCCCCCCCCCCCCCCCTCCCCCCAACCATCGCTTTTCCCATCTCTACGGACAGAAAGGGGCCGGGGGGGGGGGGGGAAGATCCGCCGATCCTTCAAATTCATTCCATCTACCGGCCACGGGACGGAATAATGGCCGGCCAAATACAATCGAAATTGAAAATACTTTTTCCATTGAGAGGGGGGGGGGGGGGGGGGGGGGGGGGGGAAGGGGGGAGAGGGGGGAGAGGGGGAGAGAGGGGGGGGGGGGGGGGGAGGGGGGGGGGGAGGGGGCAGTCAGTAGTAAAAGCACAACAAATGTTGTTGATGATGATGGGATGCGACAAATTTACAATTTTCCCGCATTTTCCAAATCTGTGATTTTTAAATTATTAAAATATATTCTGTCAGTTAGAAAACCACAAACAGCAAAATTAAATTAATAAGTCAATCACTTTTTTTCAAATTTTGTTAAAACATTTTTTTGAAAAATGCGCTAAATTGCACTTTTATTGTTGTGGCGGCTGACTGTTCACAGCATAATCCCTTGAAAAAATGTACACAAACACCGCATGGCCACCATTCATTCATTCCCTTTACTTTATCACCGGGGGGGGGAGGGGTAAAAGTGATCAGCTTCAGAAGAAAGCTTCTGCTACTGATAAAATCGGGTAAGGACAAAAAGCAAACAAATGAAAGCAAATTGGAGGGGGGGGGGGGGAGGGAGTGAATTTTCGACTTTTAATGTCAGCACGGCACAAATGACTTTTTGACCGGCATTTTATGGGACATGCAAAAAGAAGTGCCGTTCTGTTAGGGGGGGGGGGGTCATTCGTTCATTTTCCAACCCTTTTTTGAATTATTATTTCTTTTAATTAAACATCATCAAATTTAATTACCTATTAACGTTTACTTTCACTGTTTCTGATTGAAATGGGCGGGCGGTGAAATATTTTGTGGAAATGGAACAACAGAAAACGAACGAACGAACAGTGCGGCGCCCGGGGGGGGCAAAGGGCAAACAAAGAAAGGATAAATTCGAAGCGAAGTGTCCCCCCTCCCCCCTCCCCTCCCCCTCCCCTCCCCCCCCCCCCCCCCCCCCCCCCCCCCCCCCCCCCCCCCCCCCCCCCCCTCCCCCTCCCCCCCCCCCCCTCCCCCCCCCCCAAAAAAAATCACACAAAAATCGTTCGTCGGTTAGCAGTGCCCCCGCCCGCCCCATCATTTTTTTTGTTTATTTTGTTGGATTTATTTGTTCTCCCCCCGCTGATCCGTCCGCCGTCCGTTCGTTTCATTTTCTCCTTTATTCTTCTGTTCCCGCACTTCCAAAAGTTTGGCTTTGTCCCCCCCCCCCCAACAATTGTCCCAACTTTTCAAAAATTTGTGCTAATGAAAAGTGAGCGAAATGCGAAAGTTTGAGCAGCGAATGCATCACAAAATTCACATTTTACAGGCAGAAAATTTGCCTTTTTATTTTGGCAAAATTGGCGTTTTGTCAGAAAATCTTTGGCCATTCGAAAGCAAAAAATGCCTATGCACAATTTTTATTGTCCTCAAGGGCCGCGAATTAGGCCAATTACGAATACATTTCGGAGAAAATGAAGTTCACAGACATTTATTTCCCACTCCGTTTATTATCTTTATCCCTTTGGGGGTTTTTGCCGCCATTCATCGTCCAACGTCATAAGCGGCCCCCCCCCCCCCAATATATTTGGTTGCACAATCTAAATTGGCACACAAATTAAAAGCAAATATGGCAAAATGTTGTCCGGAAGGGGCCCAGTGTGAGAGGAAATTGCCATTGTCAGCGTCCCCACAATTGTTTCGCCCCGGGCATTTTGATATAGACCCTCCGGGCTTTAATGTCATAGCCTCGAGGGGACAACAATTATTTGTGCCCATAGGGCGGGGGGATTTGTATCCGATTCCTTTCCCCGCTTTGCCATTGTCCCTACATCCCTTCGGGGAAATCTCCCCCCCCCCCCCCCCCCCCCCCCCCCCCCGCCCCCCCTCATCGGCCATTGTTTTCGAGCCGTAGGCGTTTCCCTTTTTTGGTGCCAATGCCAAATGTTGTGGAAATGTGAGAAAGGGCTAAAATGAGACATGACGGACGTACGGACGGACGGACGTACGGACAAACGTATGAATGAATGATGTTTAATTGTAAGTATTATTTCAAATGGTGGAATGAAAGGAGCGCCTGAGGGGAAACATTGCGAATGAATGAGTGTCATTGTCAAATTTTGACAAACAATGCCAATTCATCTTTCCTTTTTAGGCACATAACGCAGGACTTTTTCTATGGAATTTTCACATTTTTTGGAAATCTTACCTTTCGGTGCCTGCCTCTCCCCCATGTCCTGAATAATTACCCTTACCCCTCCGTGACTGTAAGGCCACAATCTCCGCGGGGGATACCATACTCCTCCGTTCGCGGCCGCTAATGGCCTCAAATTTGGCAGACAATCGCTTCTCCGCCAAATGCCCTCCTTCCGGTGACATCCCTTGGCCAACCCAACACACCTTTGGGGCTCATTATCTCTACAAACGGCCAAAACAACCAATTCACTCTTCCACCCACCCATTCATCTTTCCTTCCGTCCGTCCCTGGAAGGGATGATGAATCCATTAGCATCCCCCCCCCCCTCCCCCCACTTTCACCACACAACAAACTCTTCTCTTCCTTCCGCTGTAGATGATGAGTTCATCTTCATCATCCATTCATTCGCCATTTGCGTGTCACCTCCATCCATCCCCCCTCCCCCCCCCCCCCCCCCCCCTACCCCCCCCCCCCCCCCCCCCCCCCCTCTCCCCCCCTCCCCTCCCCCCCCCTCCCCCCCCCCCCCTCTCCCCCCTCCCCCCGCGCATAATCACAATTCGACCGCCTCCATTAGCTGCCCTTTGATGAACGGAAATTGCTTATTATGCCCTCTCTGTGCTTTAGTGTGCCCCGTTTTGCGCAAATTTTGTCCAACTTCACTGAACAAAGCACTCAAAAAGAGAATTCTTTTCCTATAAAAATGATCTCTCCAAATATTCGCTTCTATTATCCCACTGAACACATCTTTAATCCCCAAATCTCAGAGGTTTTGTTCCGATCACTGTTCTTGGACTTATTTGTGCCTTTTCTCGTGATAATTGTTTCAACAAAAATGCCATTCCGATAAAACTGCCCTCACTAATGCGTTGGCATTGGCACTCTTCCCCCTCCCCCCCCCCCCCCCTCCCCCCCTCTCCGGGTCGCTTGCCCAATGCATAAAGTTGTTGATATTTGCCATACTTTTGATGACACAATCGCACAATCCGTGCCACAAAGGCCTAATGGCCTAATCCGTTAAGTGACTGCTAATCCGAAAGGCGGCGGAGAATCTGCTGCCGTCTTCTCTGCAATTCACCTCAACGCGCTTTATTTTATAATGATCGCTTGTCCAAGATGCCATCGTTGTCCATGCTAATAAATTGTGCCATTTTGCAATGCCAACAATCTTCGAATGAATGTCACACCTTTGGGGCTTTTCTTTTGGCACAGTATTCTGAGGCCAATTGCAAAATATTTATTTATCCCCGGGGTCGGAGGTTTATAACAGCAGCTTTGTGCGATCATCCCCAGGCTCAACCAGCAGAAAGTGTTTGTCCGTCAAAACCTTTTAACCGCGCGCGAGTCACCCGCCGTTTCAGTCCTGGCTGGCCAAATGCAAAAGCAATTGGCCAAATTGTTTTCCCGAAATACTGAGGGATACGCCTAAGCTAAGCCTGATAGAGGCGTGGGATGGCCAAAATGGAAAAGAAATTGATGCGATCGTTGCCTTCTGGCATTTACCTCCAGAACCGTTAAATTGAAGAAGAATCGTCCTATTTGGATGTGCTTTTTAAATATCTTTGGCATTCTTTTGATTTTGCTAGTTTAGTTGCCATATTCAAACCATTTAATTGTCAGAATGTCCAGCAGACGAAAAGGGGCGCCGGCCCGTCGACTGACCCCCGCAGCGTTGGCATCATCGTCCCCCAAAAGTACTAGTCCGACGCCCTCAACCCAACCATCGGCTTCTTCCCCCGCATCGTTTCCCATTGAAGCAGACGATCCTCTTCTACTAGAGCAGGTCCCTCACTTAAATCGTGAATTAACAGAGCCTTTCGTATAAGTGCCAACCACCCCAACCGACCTTCAGGCATCAACGAGCGGTGAAACGGAAAAAATGATGGACTGCTCGACATTGTTGGCACACATGGCAGCAGTTCAGCAACAGCACAGCCACCCAACTACTGGGTCTGGAGAACAACAGCAGCGGCAAGAAAACGGGAAAGACACGGCTGGCATTGAAGCGAAACTGAACGGAAATGGCGGCACGGCTTTTGATGAAAAGGTCGATTGTGCGATTGAAAAGTGGCATTAAGTGTTTCTTTCTTTATTTAATGGGACGAGAAAAGCTCAAACCTCGGATTTTGAATCTCCATAACGCGAAAAACTTAGCATTATTTGCAGGGATTTTCTTCAATCCAACACCATCAGTCCCCGTCGGTTATGGTGCGCAATGGACCCGCCTCCGGGTCCTCCTCCTCCTCCTCCGCGTCCTCCATGGACTTTGATTCTTCCGCCATCGACGGCTCTCCGCCGCTTCTCCGGCCGATGCTGCCCTTTGCTGGCATTATGGGCCCAGTCGGTGGTCACGGCGGTTCCTCGCCGAGCGCGCCGCGACCGTTTCTCCTTCGCCCGTCCGGTTCATTGCCGCCTACAGAAGAGGGCGACTCCTCCGGCGCGAGCAGTCCCCCAGGCACCACAGCCTCTGTCCGCTCCAACACCTCCTCACAGCACACAAGGTGGGGCCGGGGGGAGAGGGAGGGGGTGGGGCGCCGGGGGGGAGAGGGGGTGGGGCGCTGGGGGCCGGGAGGGAGAAGGGGTGGGGCCGAGGGGTGGGGAGAGGGGGTGGGCCTATGGGAGTTGGATGGCATTGGCATTTTCAAAAAAATGGCTAATAGAGTTTCTCACCGGTAGTTAGACCGAATTTGAATATTCGCCGTTAAGTTTCTTGTCGTGCCTTCGTTATTGGTGCCTTAAAGGGATGGTCAGTGAGTGGGTCCGATACGGTAGTGGGGAGAATAGGAAAATGGGGACAAAGGGATGAAAGAGTCAGCAGGGAGAGGGCTTTGAGAATGGCACTCTGCTGATATGAAACAAAACAAAAATCACACTAAAATTAAATAAGAATTTAACGCCGATACGATATTCCGATAAATTTATTGCATATTTTATCGAACTTATTAGTTTTCTCGTCCATTAAACTTCCATGCTTTTTTTGAACCAAATTCAAAGAACAATAAAATCTGAACGAATCCCTTAATCAATTTTTAGGGTTTGGTGGGTCATTCCTCTCCCAAAATTGCTTTGTGACCGATACTCTCCACAAATGCCCCGGGCAAATTTTCCCTTCTCCGCGTCATCCAAACGCCGAATTTTCTGTCGTTGTCCATGGCGAACTGTCCAAAATTTTCGTTTCCATTTTTGGATGGACGCGGCGGGAGGAGGGCATTAGTCTTCGTCTGCTGATAACCAGCCACCGAAAGTTCGGCACTTTCTTTGAGGCCTTTGGCACTTTGCCCCAAGGCATCGAATTTGTCATTAGTACTGACGAAACTGTCGGAGAGTTCACCTAAAAATATTTTCTTTTGTCGGGTGTACAAATGAGGGGGGGGGGGTACAAATGAGGGGGGGCGGATTCCGTTCTTTCTGTTCTTTTCGTCTTTCAATTTTCCGCCCAATTCAAACTGGGGGGGGGGGGGGAGGCGGGGGGGGGGGGGAGGTGATGGATGAATTGTAATAAGAATAAGTAAATGATTGTTTGTCTTTTGCAATTGGGCGCTCACTTTCCAACGAATTATTTTAATACGACCAAACTTTGCCAATTGAATTCGATTGTTGTGCACATTTTTATGCGTTTTGTCCGGTCCCTTTTAGGCCAAATGTTCACATTAATTTTGGAAAGGCTTCCCCCCCCCCCCCCTCTTCTGATTAGCGCCTGCCCATCGCCATGCCGTTGCCCCCCCCCCCCCCACTTTTTTATATCACTTAACACAAATTCATTCATTTTCATTTGTCCATTCATCGCATTACACATAAAATACATAATATACACAGATAGGGAGCGATTGTCATAGCATAAATGTTTATTGTCCATCTCTTCTCAATTCTTTTGCTACTAATTTTAAGCATCAAACCCATTTTTGATCACTTTTACGGGTTTTGGCCACGCTTTACTCCCAGTCACAAAAGGCAAATGGAAGCCAACCAAAAGCCTTCTTAACCTCTGCTGGTTTGCGGTTCTTACTTTGACATTTTCGTCAATTTCACAACAAATCAAACAATCCACGTTCTAATTGACATCTCTCAAATTGTCATTGCCATCCCTACCAAAAAAAACGCTGCTTCTGATCGTCCTCATGACCTCGGAGTCCCCGGGCCCGAGGTCGGTGGAGCACAGTGGAAGAAAGAAAGAGAGCGTTAGAGTGAATGTGCCCCCCCCCCGTCCTGTGCCGACCTCCCCCCCCCCCCAAATCTGTCATCAGACCGACCACAAGTTGGGTGAAAGCCAAAGCGGGGCGAGGGGGGGGGCACGGACTGATAACAAAATGGCGAGCCGAACATTATCCGTGTCGGTGGCGGGGGGGGGGGGGGGTGGGGGGGTGGCCATTGTATTGCATTTACAATCATTCCCCATCAAACCTCAAAATAATATCTCAGCTTTGAGGATTAGCCCAGTGATCTGATCAGAGCGCAGAAAATTTGTGGACGAATGTTTAAATGATGGCGGGAGGTGATCATAAAAGTGTGGCCAATTTGCTGATAACAATTGGTGATTGGTGACTCTCCACTGTCGTGGTTATTTTCAGTCTTCCATTGCGACTAATTTATTGTTAGCCGACATTTAATCAGCCCGACCCCTCCCAATGGACAAAAATGCATTTTATGTGTCCAAAGTTTGATTGAAAGTCGAATATGCTAAATTTAGTCTCGGATTAAGCTTTCTTGCCCACCAAATTGACAACATCTAATTTTTGTTCTAAATGACGCCCAAAGCGTTGAGTTGGGAAGTTTGTCGATATTCGACTAACTCAGTTCGTTCCCACAATTTTTGAACACTTTCGCGTCATTGAGTAAAAGCATTATTATTCTTTCGATGAAATGTAATTATTTATTCTTAAACACTTGCCAGAAAAAACAATCCTTACCGTACTCATCTCGCATTCAAAATGCGCCAAATTTGCGCCCAATTTGGCACACAATCCCCGAAGATAATGATCGCCCACCTCAACGAACCCCCCAACCCCCCAACCCCCCAACCCCCCAACCCCCAACCCCCAACCCCCCCAACCCCCAACCCCCAACCCCCCAACCCCCAACCCCCCAACCATCCAACCCCCAACCCCCCAACCCCCAACCATCCAACCCCCCAACCCCCCAACCCCCCAACCCCCAACCCCCAACCCCCCAACCATCCAACCCCCAACCCCCCAACCCCCAACCATCCAACCCCCCAACCCCCAACCATCCAACTCCCAACCATCCAACCATCTTCAGCCTGAATGATCATTAACTGACTGACCGATTGATTGCTCAATTATGCACACCACACCGTCATCGTCCATTGTGTTGTATAATTCATCCCTGGCTCATTCTCGACCTCCCCCCCCGGATGACCCCCCTTCCCCCGGGCGACC
Organism: Globodera pallida; assembly: GCA_020449905.1. Lineage (NCBI taxonomy): Eukaryota > Metazoa > Nematoda > Chromadorea > Rhabditida > Heteroderidae > Globodera > Globodera pallida. Next base: position 3,647,702 of record JAIXHY010000009.1, on the reverse strand, counting down.
GCCCCCCCCCCATCCATCCGTCCGTCCACTGCCGATTTCTTCCCTGACTCACCTCATCCCTTTCCTTTCTCATCACTTTCTTGGCTCTTCTCCTCCACCTTTGCTCCACCGGTCATTCATTCATTTGCCTTTCCGCGTCAATTATTATTATTCAGCTCCCCTGCGGGAAGGACTAATGGTTTGGGGTTTGGGAGTATTGGGAGGACAGTGCAAAGCTGATAAGGCGGAAAAGGCAATTAATTCTGTGCTGAGAGACCATTGGCCGTTGGGGGGGGGGGGGGTGGGGGTGGGGGTATTCCCCGAGAGTTGAGTGTTGGCCGTCCGTCCGTTTGTGTGTCGCATCAGCAGGGAAAGGCCACAAAATAATATCAGTTTGGAGGTGAAATGGCCGTCCCTTTGGTCGGCCATTGAATTGCGGTCATTTTCGGAGGTTTTACCCTCGGGGGGACGGGAGGAGGTCACCACCATTCATTCATTCATTCACACGACAAAACTCCCCCGCCCGGGGCATCATTTTCAGTTTGCCCTTCTTGTTTAGCCCCCCCCCCAAACTGTCCGTCCTCTCTTATCACTTAAATGTGCACAATAACAAAAGTTTCGAAACTCACCGCCATATGTTCGTTCGTTATCTTTGGATAATCAATCAATGGACTAAATATCCAACAATTCAGCACCTCCACCACAGCTTCGTCTCCACACCTTCACCACCACGGCGGCGGTAACAACAGTTCAACTATCATCAACAACAGCAATAACCAAACCGACAACAGCCAAAACAACAACTATCAGCAACATATTTATCGTCATCATTTTCAAGCAGTACATCAGTGCAATAATCAGCAGCAACAGCACAACCAGCCGGAAGGCTCAATGGGAGGCGAGACAATGACAGCAATTAGAGAAGGTGGAGGAAGCTGTCCTAAGAATGCGAAGAATGGTGGGGATGCCGATGAGGAGGTTGAAGAGGAGGAGGAGGGCGGCAATATCGCCTCTATTTTGTCCTCACTTCCCGGAGGGGAAACATTTACACAAGCGCTGATGGAAAGGCATGGGAAACACGCCAAATTGGCATTCCTTCGACACGCAATTGATAAGGTCAACAAATTCTCGATTAAAATGTTAAAATTCTTTTTTTTCTTTTTACTGAATTTGCTTTTGTAGTTGAATTGCGTATCCGAACGATTGACTTCTTCTCTGGAAGATGCGGACGAGGAGAGCGCAAACGGATGGGCGGCGAACCGCAAAAAGATGGACGAAGAGGAAGTGGATGAAGAGGAGGATGAAGAGGAGGATGAAGAGCGGCTGATGATGATTGTGGAAGAGATGGGCGATGAGGGAGTCCAATTTGGGGACGAAGAACAGAAGCAGCAGAGGAAGAAGTTGAAGCAGTTCGGTGGGCAAAAGGGCGACGGAAGAGACGCTGAGCATTGTGGGGACAGTCTGGCCGCTGAGCGGGAAGAAGGCGAAGAAAGAAGAGGAGGGCGGAAGAATGGGAAAAGCAACGCCGAGGGGGACGAGGGGAAGGAGGACGGAGAGGTCGGTTGTTTTGCACTGACCCTCCAATTTGTTCAATCACTCGAAATGGCATCTTTAATCAAATATTGTTTTAATTCCATGTGATGTGCCGCCCACAATAATGCCAAAATATTTTTTGCATTGAATTGAAACCAACGGCACAAAATGCCATTCCGCTGATTGTCTAAATTTGGCATCTGTTACCTAAATAGAATACCTTTGATTATTTAAGCATTTTTTTTATTGCAATTAAAGCATTTTGTTTAAAATATTCTGATTTAAATTTCATTTCACTCTTCCAGCAGGTCCCCCCATTTCGGCAACAAATGCTTACTCCTAGCGATCATCAGCAGACAATGATGGAGCTGCTTGAACGGCAGCAACAGCAGTTCAACAACTACCAACAAGTGAGTTTTGGCATGGATAAGCTCTTAGCTCTTCAAGACTTTGAAGGCTCTAAAGTCTTGACGAATTAATTAACAAATTCTCATTCAAAACTAAGACAATCAAACGGACCGAAATTTTTCAGCGGCCCATTAGCACCATCCACCACCCCCAACCGCAGCTGAACGGCATGCATCCGCACCACCGAAACCATCATCACCATCAACAATTGCTGGCGGCGGCAGCTGCGGCTGGAATGCCTCCGGCATTGGCTTCTGTTTTGTTCCCGAATGGTGCCGTGGGCGTGGCGGGAAATGGGGGATTGCGGCGCGGGGGGGGGGCTCTATTTATTATTTATACCCGTCGCCAATGGCACTCTCTTAAATGGGAGTGACAGAGGAAGGGATACTGTATTTGTTTGTTTGTTAGTCGTTTATTTGTTGATTGAGATTTGGCATATCCAACCAGCAGAATGGGCGGAAGGAATTCCGTTGTTTTTTGGCTCGATTTCCGTCCATCCCTCCGGCGCCCGATGCCTTTCCGATGGATTCGGCTTTGCTTTTATCTCTCGGCCCTTTTAGACCCCTCGCCGTCGTTGGATTTGTTAGCGGCCGCCGCTGCCGCCGGCGCTCATCCGGCACAAGCGCAAAATCACCAGCAGGCGGCCCTCGCGCGTCAAATGGCAGCCACCGCGGCAATTCTCGGCTTCACCCAACCGCCGCCAACAGCCGCCGCACTGCTTCATCAGGCGGCCGAATTTCCGTCCGTCCACCAATTCTTCAATGGAAATTCTTCGCAGAGTAAGCGACTTGAGAGGACGGCAATTTGAATTTTGAATTGAACAAAAGTTTTAATCCTGCATAATTCCAACGAATTGTACAACTCCGGTTCAGAACTTTAATGCTTTTTTATTGCTTTAGGCCCCTTTTCGCGCCAATTCCATCCGATGCCTTTGAACTGTTCCACGGATTTATCTCCCCAATTGTCCACCGAATCGGCCCAACCGCAGCAGCACAACCAACAAAGGACGCCGACAACCCCCAAGGGGAGAAAGCGGCGCCAAACATCGGCGAGTCCGGCGGCACCGAACGGAGGTGGCCGAGAAATTTTCGTTTCTTTTTTAAAAAAATCTTTTAAAAAAGGCATTGAACGAAATCAGCGGACTCCGCCGAATTTGTTGGCGCCTGCCGATTCGCCGCTCAATTTGAGTCGATTAAAGACGGAATGCGGCGAGGGAAGGTCGGAAAGATGAAAGAATAAATTATAAAAATTATTTTTTGTTAAGCCACAATTTTGATTTGCTCCCCAATCGAATGCATTCGACCCATCCGACGAGTTCAGCAGGTATTCAAACCTTTTATTTGTTTATTTTCATAAAATAACCAAAATTTAGACGCGCAAATTTCGTGTTCTTCCTCTGGCAAAAATTCGCCAAATCCGATGAACAATTGCCCCAACAACTCGGCCAATTCTGAAAAGTCCATCGGCGACAAATTTGAGGCGAAGAGCACAAATAATTTCAGTGCAAATAATAAAAAAGTAAAAAGAAAATGAATTAAAATTATTAAACAAATTCGGAAGCTTTTAGTCTTCCACCGCCGGCGGGGGCGGCCAGCAGAGGCCGGGGGCCAAGTCTCCAAATCACATAAAACGACCGATGAATGCTTTTATGGTTAAAATCATTACAATTTTAAATAAAATAATTAAATTATTTTAAGATTTGGGCCAGGGATGAGCGGCGAAAAATTCTGAAGGAATGTCCGGACATGCACAATAGCAACATTTCCAAGATACTCGGGTCGCGTTGGAAGGTAAAATATTAAAATAATAATTTTAAAAATGGGTAATAAAAAGTTTGCCCCTTAGGCGATGAGCAACGGCGAAAAGCAGCCGTACTATGAAGAGCAGTCGAGACTTTCCAAGCAGCACATGGAGCAGCATCCCGACTACAGATACAGGTCGAGAACGACCAATTTTAAGAAAAACCCAATAAACTTTTAGGCCTAGGCCCAAGCGGACGTGCATCGTTGACGGAAAAAAGGTAAGGCGCCGGGCACCAAATGGAGCGTTTCCGTTTTAAAAGGCTTTACGTTTTTGCTTTTCAAAAATTATTTTTTCTTCGTTCACTTCAAAGTGATAGCAATACAATCCCGCCCATAATTAAGGTCCGAATTACGGAATACAAAAGCATGCTGAAGGGCTCCAACAATGGCACAACGGCGGCGGCAAAAGACGCTTTACAAAAACGGCAAAATTTATCCGCTAGCACAACGCCAGCGGAGCATATGAGCGGTGGCGGCACTTTCGACACGGCACTGCAAAGTCCGCTGGCGGTCTCCGAGGAAAGCAATGAGGTCTTTAGGCAAAAATTTATTATTAATTGGCCTTTGGATTCTTGAAAATCTTTAATTGCTTTCACTGATATGGTAGTCTCGTATCATTACCGTACCCTTTACAGTCCCCCGTGACAGCCGGCAGTTTACCGTCAATGCTTTTCACCGCTCCAACCAACGGGTCGTCCCCTCCGGTCAAGTCACTGATGGAACACCAACTGGCTGGACAATTTGCACAAAATTCGGTATAATGTCCTTTTTAAATCGATTTATTGACATTGGATAAACTTCTCGTTTAGGCCCTCGCTGCCGCCGCGTGGCTGTCAGCGGCCGCCGTCTCCGGGGGCGGCCCGCGGGGCGGTGCCGGCGGCGTGTCCGCCTTGCACCACGCCATGCTGCTGGCCGATCAGCTCCACCACCACCCGACCATGTCGTTGAACTTTGGCACGGGTGTTGCGACTAATGTGCCCGCTCAACCGTCGCAACAGCAGCAGATTGCCAATTCGGCGGAATGATCAGAAAATTCATAAAGATTTTCTCAACTATTCCAGTTATCCCTTCGGGGGATTTTGCCCTTTTCGACGATATCCATCGATTTACGATCGATCATTATGAAGTCTTTAAGTCTCTTTTTTTTTGTTGTTACTATTCCTATTCCTTTTCATTCATTCATTCTCCTATAAGTTGAAACTTTTTCCAAAAATTAATCTAAATAGGAAATGATTTTGTCAATTTCCAAAGACCAAACATAACAACCGCCCATTTGTATTCCAATTTAAAATAAAATATGACAACTTTTTATGTAAATTTTATTTCTTGACCTTTCCCACCTCAAATTTGGTTTTTTCATTTTATGTTTTGTTGCTTTGACCCGTCGCCAATTGTTCTCCAATTCCCCCCCCCCCCCCCCCCCCCCTCAGCGCTTTCCCCTCTCCCAATGGCACAGATAAAGCGTTGAATTTTATTTAATAAAATAATAATATATTTTTTATTTGCATTTTCTTTCCTTTCAATCCCAAAATTGTCCCGACCGGCGGTCGTCCTATGTCCATTACACATTTCCCCATCCATTTTTGTTCATATTCCCACAATCGTGAATGTATTTATAATTAATAATAATAATAATAATAATTTCATAAATTGGTTATCCGACGCTCTCACAAAAAGTCAAAATTTTCTCTAAGCAATAAAAATATTGAAAGAATTATCTTTAAAGGACTAAACTTTTTAAATCGACACAATTCGGCATCCAATTTCCTCCAAGGAAATTTGTTGGTAGAAATTGGTTTTGAATAAGCGCTGATTAATATAGACAAAGTATTCCCTTTTTAATTTATTCATTAAAGCAATCAAATCGAATGCCATCGATAAAAATGCCAAACTAACGAAAAATAGAAAACTAAATAATGGCAAATATTACACGTATCACAACGACGGCATTTTAGGGGACGCTAAAAGCTTCTAAAAAGCGCGAAATTCGTAAGAATTCCCATCAGAGCAGAATTATGCCAATTTGGCCGTTGCCCGCTGCAGAAGAGCCAAGCGCTTTCTGCGACCGCAACCGCCTCCTCCACCGCCGCACCCGCAACCGCATCCGCAACCGGCTCCTCCACCGCCGCACCCGCAACCACCGCCGCCGCCGCCTCCGCCTTTTAAACGTAAATTTACCGATTGTAAATGTAAGCGTCATTTGACTGTGTTTAGTTAGTGATCAGGCTTTTTAGGATTGGGACCCGATTGTTAATTCAAAATCGACCGATCGAATCAATCATTTTGAGAGCTTTGATCGCTTACCGTATCCTCCCCCGCCACAACCGCCACAGCTAACAACGATTGGACCACCGCCTCGACAACAACCGCCACAGCATGGAGGAGGAGAACAGCACGGGGCAGGAGAACAACATGGGGAAGGAGAACAGCAGCAGCAAGAGCTCTTACCGCCGGTAAGGCAGGCATTCGCTAACGGAAGAAGTGCAAGAAGCACCGGCAGAAGGGGCAGCAAAATGAAGCGCATTTTGAAAGAATAAATTGGGCTCAGCGGATGTGGAGGAATGAGGACGAAGGGATTCGATTGATGTCAGTGAAGTAGGGGATTGGGCTTAAATAGTCCCCAAATTATTGGCAATTCTGACCGACAGACGAATGGTGACCAACTGCTTTAACTGAGCTCGAACTGGTTATCCGATCAATCAGATGTGATCAATCATCGCAACACGACGACGACGGAAATTATTGCGTGAACATGACCCCCAGGGCATGGATTTTTGGTGCGTTTTTATTTGTTCGCAATTAGAAACAAAGTTGCCATAGGGGGAGGGGGGGTGGAAGCCGGTTTATCAGACAAAAAGACAGACAGACGAAGATTTGGTTTTGGGGGTTTTGGGTTCAGGGTCCTACGATCATTAGCATTAATTAGCATCCTGCGGCGTATTAGTAACCTGCTGCTCCCCATTTTATGTTCCGAACGCAAATCCGCCCGCTGACATTTCGTTCACATGTGATGTCATCCCGCGATTTTAAATTTGTATTTGCCAGTTAACTTTACACTTTAATTGGCCAAATTCATTTATTCCGACAAAATTTGTATTGAAAGTTATCGTTTTTATTCTTTTTGGCCTTTGACGAGCACAACGGCGGCATTTTCACCAAATTGCGTACTTTCCGTTCGCCACGCGTTTTGCTCGCGTCGGTCGAGCAGAAACACAAACAGCGAAAGGAGGGCGAGTTGTACCAGAAAGACGAGCAGAGAGCCGACGAACAGCCATTTCCATGCAAAATGATTTCTGAAAGTTCCGTTAAAAGGGCGGGAGGCCGGGGGGGGGGGAAATTGTGACAATTTTTTATAATTAAATTAATCAATTAAATCAATTAAAAAACACTTTCACTAACAAATGAGCTTCTTCAAAGTCCGGGGGGGGGGGGGGAGGAATTGTAACAATTTCTTATAATTAAATTAATCAATTAAATCAATTAAAAAACACTTTCACTAACAAATGAGCTTCTTCAAAGTCCGGGGGGGGGAGGAATTGTAACAATTTCTTATAATTAAATTAATCAATTAAATCAATTAAAAAACACTTTCACTAACAAATGAGCTTCTTCAAAGTCCGGGGGGGGGGAGGAATTGTAACAATTTCTTATAATTAAATTAATCAATTAAATCAATTAAAAAACACTTTCACTAACAAATGAGCTTCTTCAAAGTCCGGGGGGGGGGGGGGGGGAGGAATTGTAACAATTTCTTATAATTAAATTAATCAATTAAATCAATTAAAAACCACTTTCACTAACAAATGAGCTTCTTCAAAGTCCGGGGGGGGGGAGGAATTGTAACAATTTCTATAATTAAATTAATCAATTAAAAAACGCTTTCACTAACAAATGAGCTTCTTCAAAGTCCGGGGGGGGGGGAGGAATTGTAACAATTTCTATAATTAAATTAATCAATTAAAAAACGCTTTCACTAACAAATGAGCTTCTTCAAAGTCCGGGGGGGGGAGGAATTGTAACAATTTCTATAATTAAATTAATCAATTAAATCAATTAAAAAACACTTTCACTAACAAATGAGCTTCTTCAAAGTCCGGGGGGGGGGAGGAATTGTAACAATTTCTATAATTAAATTAATCAATTAAATCAATTAAAAAACACTTTCACTAACAAATGAGCTTCTTCAAAGTCCGGGGGGGGGGGGAGGAATTGTAACAATTTCTATAATTAAATTAATCAATTAAATCAATTAAAAAACACTTTCACTAACAAATGAGCTTCTTCAAAGTCCGGGGGGGGGAGGAATTGTAACAATTTCTATAATTAAATTAATCAATTAAATCAATTAAAAAACACTTTCACTAACAAATGAGCTTCTTCAAAGTCCGGGGGGGGGAGGAATTGTAACAATTTCTATAATTAAATTAATCAATTAAATCAATTAAAAAACACTTTCACTAACAAATGAGCTTCTTCAAAGTCCGGGGGGGGAGGAATTGTAACAATTTCTATAATTAAATTAATCAATTAAATCAATTAAAAAACACTTTCACTAACAAATGAGCTTCTTCAAAGTCCGGGGGGGGGAGGAATTGTAACAATTTCTATAATTAAATTAATCAATTAAAAAACGCTTTCACTAACAAATGAGCTTCTTCAAAGTCCGGGGGGGGGGAGGAATTGTAACAATTTCTTATAATTAAATTAATCAATTAAATCAATTAAAAAACACTTTCACTAACAAATGAGCTTCTTCAAAGTCCGGGGGGGGGGAGGAATTGTAACAATTTCTTATAATTAAATTAATCAATTAAATCAATTAAAAAACACTTTCACTAACAAATGAGCTTCTTCAAAGTCCGGGGGGGGGGAGGAATTGTAACAATTTCTTATAATTAAATTAATCAATTAAATCAATTAAAAAACACTTTCACTAACAAATGAGCTTCTTCAAAGTCCGGGGGGGGGGAGGAATTGTAACAATTTCTATAATTAAATTAATCAATTAAAAAACGCTTTCACTAACAAATGAGCTTCTTCAAAGTCCGGGGGGGGGGAGGAATTGTAACAATTTCTATAATTAAATTAATCAATTAAATCAATTAAAAAACACTTTCACTGACAAATGAAGCTTCTTCAAAGTCCGGGGGGGGGAGGAATTGTAACAATTTCTATAATTAAATTAATCAATTAAATCAATTAAAAAACACTTTCACTAACAAATGAGCTTCTTCAAAGTCCGGGGGGGGGGGAGGAATTGTAACAATTTCTATAATTAAATTAATCAATTAAATCAATTAAAAAACACTTTCACTGACAAATGAAGCTTCTTCAAAGTCCGGGGGGGGGGGGAGGAATTGTAACAATTTCTATAATTAAATTAATCAATTAAATCAATTAAAAAACACTTTCACTAACAAATGAGCTTCTTCAAAGTCCGGGGGGGGGGAGGAATTGTAACAATTTCTATAATTAAATTAATCAATTAAATCAATTAAAAAACACTTTCACTAACAAATGAGCTTCTTCAAAGTCCGGGGGGGGGGGAGGAATTGTAACAATTTCTATAATTAAATTAATCAATTAAAAAACGCTTTCACTAACAAATGAGCTTCTTCAAAGTCCGGGGGGGGGGGAGGAATTGTAACAATTTCTATAATTAAATTAATCAATTAAATCAATTAAAAAACGCTTTCACTAACAAATGAGCTTCTTCAAAGTCCGGGGGGGGGGAGGAATTGTAACAATTTCTATAATTAAATTAATCAATTAAATCAATTAAAAAACACTTTCACTGACAAATGAAGCTTCTTCAAAGTCCGGGGGGGGGGAGGAATTGTAACAATTTCTATAATTAAATTAATCAATTAAAAAACGCTTTCACTAACAAATGAGCTTCTTCAAAGTCCGGGGGGGGGGGAGGAATTGTAACAATTTCTATAATTAAATTAATCAATTAAATCAATTAAAAAACGCTTTCACTAACAAATGAGCTTCTTCAAAGTCCGGGGGGGGGGAGGAATTGTAACAATTTCTATAATTAAATTAATCAATTAAATCAATTAAAAAACACTTTCACTGACAAATGAAGCTTCTTCAAAGTCCGGGGGGGGGAGGAATTGTAACAATTTCTATAATTAAATTAATCAATTAAATCAATTAAAAAACGCTTTCACTAACAAATGAGCTTCTTCAAAGTCCGGGGGGGGGGAGGAATTGTAACAATTTCTATAATTAAATTAATCAATTAAATCAATTAAAAAACACTTTCACTAACAAATGAGCTTCTTCAAAGTCCGGGGGGGGGGGAGGAATTGTAACAATTTCTATAATTAAATTAATCAATTAAAAAACACTTTCACTAACAAATGAGCTTCTTCAAAGTCCGGGGGGGGGGGAGGAATTGTAACAATTTCTATAATTAAATTAATCAATTAAATCAATTAAAAAACACTTTCACTAACAAATGAGCTTCTTCAAAGTCCGGGGGGGGGGAGGAATTGTAACAATTTCTATAATTAAATTAATCAATTAAATCAATTAAAAAACACTTTCACTAACAAATGAGCTTCTTCAAAGTCCGGGGGGGGGGAGGAATTGTAACAATTTCTATAATTAAATTAATCAATTAAATCAATTAAAAAACACTTTCACTAACAAATGAGCTTCTTCAAAGTCCGGGGGGGGGAGGAATTGTAACAATTTCTATAATTAAATTAATCAATTAAAAAACGCTTTCACTAACAAATGAGCTTCTTCAAAGTCCGGGGGGGGGGGGAGGAATTGTAACAATTTCTATAATTAAATTAATCAATTAAATCAATTAAAAAACACTTTCACTGACAAATGAAGCTTCTTCAAAGTCCGGGGGGGGGAGGAATTGTAACAATTTCTATAATTAAATTAATCAATTAAATCAATTAAAAAACACTTTCACTAACAAATGAGCTTCTTCAAAGTCCGGGGGGGGGAGGAATTGTAACAATTTCTATAATTAAATTAATCAATTAAATCAATTAAAAAACACTTTCACTGACAAATGAAGCTTCTTCAAAGTCCGGGGGGGGGGGAGGAATTGTAACAATTTCTATAATTAAATTAATCAATTAAATCAATTAAAAAACACTTTCACTAACAAATGAGCTTCTTCAAAGTCCGGGGGGGGGGGAGGAATTGTAACAATTTCTATAATTAAATTAATCAATTAAATCAATTAAAAAACACTTTCACTAACAAATGAGCTTCTTCAAAGTCCGGGGGGGGGGGGAGGAATTGTAACAATTTCTATAATTAAATTAATCAATTAAAAAACGCTTTCACTAACAAATGAGCTTCTTCAAAGTCCGGGGGGGGGGGAGGAATTGTAACAATTTCTATAATTAAATTAATCAATTAAATCAATTAAAAAACGCTTTCACTAACAAATGAGCTTCTTCAAAGTCCGGGGGGGGGGGGAGGAATTGTAACAATTTCTATAATTAAATTAATCAATTAAATCAATTAAAAAACACTTTCACTGACAAATGAAGCTTCTTCAAAGTCCGGGGGGGGGGAGGAATTGTAACAATTTCTATAATTAAATTAATCAATTAAAAAACGCTTTCACTAACAAATGAGCTTCTTCAAAGTCCGGGGGGGGGGAGGAATTGTAACAATTTCTATAATTAAATTAATCAATTAAATCAATTAAAAAACACTTTCACTAACAAATGAGCTTCTTCAAAGTCCGGGGGGGGGGGAGGAATTGTAACAATTTCTATAATTAAATTAATCAATTAAATCAATTAAAAAACGCTTTCACTAACAAATGAGCTTCTTCAAAGTCCGGGGGGGGGGGAGGAATTGTAACAATTTCTATAATTAAATTAATCAATTAAATCAATTAAAAAACGCTTTCACTAACAAATGAGCTTCTTCAAAGTCCGGGGGGGGGGAGGAATTGTAACAATTTCTATAATTAAATTAATCAATTAAATCAATTAAAAAACGCTTTCACTAACAAATGAGCTTCTTCAAAGTCCGGGGGGGGGGAGGAATTGTAACAATTTCTATAATTAAATTAATCAATTAAAAAACGCTTTCACTAACAAATGAGCTTCTTCAAAGTCCGGGGGGGGGGAGGAATTGTAACAATTTCTATAATTAAATTAATGAATTAAATCAATTAAAAAACACTTTCACTGACAAATGAAGCTTCTTCAAAGTCCGGGGGGGGGGGAGGAATTGTAACAATTTCTATAATTAAATTAATCAATTAAATCAATTAAAAAACGCTTTCACTAACAAATGAGCTTCTTCAAAGTCCGGGGGGGGGGGAGGAATTGTAACAATTTCTATAATTAAATTAATCAATTAAATCAATTAAAAAACGCTTTCACTAACAAATGAGCTTCTTCAAAGTCCGGGGGGGGGGAGGAATTGTAACAATTTCTATAATTAAATTAATCAATTAAATCAATTAAAAAACACTTTCACTAACAAATGAGCTTCTTCAAAGTCCGGGGGGGGGGAGGAATTGTAACAATTTCTATAATTAAATTAATCAATTAAATCAATTAAAAAACGCTTTCACTAACAAATGAGCTTCTTCAAAGTCCGGGGGGGGGGGAGGAATTGTAACAATTTCTATAATTAAATTAATCAATTAAATCAATTAAAAAACACTTTCACTGACAAATGAAGCTTCTTCAAAGTCCGGGGGGGGGAGGAATTGTAACAATTTCTATAATTAAATTAATCAATTAAATCAATTAAAAAACGCTTTCACTAACAAATGAGCTTCTTCAAAGTCCGGGGGGGGGGAGGAATTGTAACAATTTCTATAATTAAATTAATCAATTAAATCAATTAAAAAACACTTTCACTGACAAATGAAGCTTCTTCAAAGTCCCCACATTTTACCGTTCGCACGGCCGGGGACAATCAAAGCGAAGAAATGGCGGCGGCCCGCTCAATTGCCCATTGCCGTTGTTGTTGTAATAGTGCAGCAATTTGTTCACCAAAGGTCGCACACTGCCCATAATGGCAGGCGAAATTTTCTCAAAAACTTCGGGGGCATTTTTCTTAAATTTTAAAAATATGAAAAAGTTTAATTCATTTCAGAAAATTACCCAATCGTTGGCATCGACGACAATTTGTCCCCGGGGCAATTGCATAAATCGCTGCAAGGAATCGCTAATCAGCTGCTCATAATTTATCGCCGACCGAGGCTGATCACTTCGACTGATCAGCCAGAGTATTCTGTTAGTCTGGCCAAATTTTAAGGCTTTCTCACAAATTGTCCAAATGCCCTCACTTCGACCAAAATTGTGCGTCTCAACATTCCGATCAACATTTGCTCGTAGAATGTCAACGAGTCGTTCCTGAAATTATTCTCCACATTTTATTTCATGAAAATCCTTTAAAATGATAATATTTTGAAGCGAAATGACCAGCATTTTGCAGCATTTGGGTCGCTAATGGAACAGCGGTGCCGGCACGTCCGTGCCATTCGGCTTGAGTAAGCCAAAAGTTGAAGCTCATCGCCGTCGCCCAACGAACCAAAATTGCCTTCTTCGAGGGCAATGTTTTGCCCCTTTTCGACTAACAAAGATTCGAACATTTTCGGCACATTTTGCTGTGGGGACGTCGAAAGTGCCATTGTCACCGGAGTGTAAATGACGAGAAAAAGAAAAAACGGCAAAAATAATATAAACGAAAATGAAATAGGCATTAAAAAACGATGACCAATAAAACTGGTTCTCCGTTTTCGCATTGCTCCACCGCAAAATAATTGAATTCGCAAAATTCTGACAAATAAATAAAATTTTGTTTTAATAATAACAAAAGATAATAAATATTATTCGGTTGGATAAGCTTTTTTTGGATGATAAAAAAGATTGGGGGGGGGATTATACAATTTTGGTGGTTGTTGTGGCGATTATTGTTGAATCCGTGCCCCCCCCCCCCCCCGTAATTTAACCGCCGACAACGACGATCATTGGGCCGGGCGGAAGAAAACGTTTTTAAATCTTTTTTAAATTAAAATTATTTTACACTAAAAATGTCAAAATGTGCACAGAATTTGCCCAACCAACTCAATAGGGGGAAAGAAGCTTATGATTTTGTTTAAATCGGAGGTAAAATATGAGGCAAATTGGTCGATAAATAAATAATAATTCTTCGAATGCATTTGACTGACTCGACTAAAATAATCAATTTACTTATTCATCAAAATGATAAGACTAAAAAAGTTGCTCAACTTTTGCTCTTTCACTAATTAATTGTTTCCTCAAAGTATTTTAAATGAATAAATAATAAAATGGTTGTTAATTGAATTTATTTATGATAAATAAAAGAGAAGCATTTTGAGTTTATTTATTGGCCGGTCACTGTTCAAATAATGCAAACAAAAGCTCAATAATCCATCTCTCTTCAGATAAGCCGGCTTTTCAACATTCGATTTTCTATTTTTGTTCGATCTGTCTTTAATTTGTAAGTTTAATTTGATTCAATCAAAGCATTACTTTCGTTGATTTCAGAAATTTAAAAAAAATTAAAAGTCTTTGCTCAAAAAAAATATGAAAAATATTTTCCAAAACAGAATTTAGGCCATCTCCGTTAAAGAATTATGAATTTGTTACTGAAACATCTCAAACAATAAAAGTTAGGCATTTTAATTGCATTTATCAAAAATAGAAATCCAAGCAATTCAGCAAAGAACAAAATTTCATTTTTTGAATAAGGACACTTTTGTAAACACTCCAAATTTCCCGGTTTTGTTCAAATCTTTCAATGATCGGCAACTGATCATTCATTCACTGATCACTTATTTAATTTCATTTATTATGTTGTTAATCTTTCATTATGAGTGTATTTGTCTGAGTATGCAAAACATGTCAAAAATGCAACAAAATAAGCTGAACATATCAATAAATGCGCCAAAGCCGATCAATGACCGACCGATCGGCTGATCACAGCTCATCCAATTCTTGCATAACGTCCTGCAGCGAAAATTCGTCGTCGTGCAGTGACTTAACCGCCGCGCAGTCGGGCACCGCCGCGCTCACCGACGGCCCGCACTTTTGCGCGTCAAAACAGCAGGCCCAGCCCATGTCAATTACTTTCACTGTCAATTTGACGTCTTCGCCTCCGTTCTCGGCATCATCACAGCGCTGGCTGTGGTTGACAAATGGCGGAAGCGGGAAAATCATCGCATTGTCTTTGTGCAAGTCGCGGTGGGCAATGCCTGCGCAGCAAAAAGTGATCAGAAGAAGAGGAGACCGACTGAATCGGATAGATTCAAGGATTGGATTCTGTTCCGTGTTGAATTTGGCGATTCCGTTTCCGTATTTTAAAAAAATTTGGAAAAAATGCGACCCTATGATGGCATAAATATTATTATGGATAATGAAGTGATCAGATTTTTGTTGATGACGCGAATATCAACGCCATTCAATTTTCTCAAATTATGGCAAATGCGCGAGTTGTTCACAAATGTTACCGTTTTCGTGCAGTTCGTCCAATGCCTTTTTGATCAGAGTTTTGGTCTGCTCCAAAGACGGTCCCCCCCGGCCCCCTCCGGCGCCTCCACTTCTCTTCAACCCCCGCAAATAATGTTCAACATCGTCGCTGCCCAATTCCTCCACCAATGTAATTTCGTTACAATTGTCGCCAATACTTCCGCTGCTGTTGGTGTTGCTGTTGGTGTTGGTGTTGGTGTTGCTGTTGGTGTTGCTGTTGCTGTTGCTGTTGGTGTTGCTGTTGGTGTTGGTGTTGCTGTTGGTGTTGCTGTTGGTGTTGCTGTTGGTGTTGCTGTTGCTGTTGGTGTTGCTGTTGGTGTTGCTGTTGGTGTTGCTGTTGGTGTTGCTGTTGGTGTTGCTGTTGGTGTTGCTGTTGGTGTTGCTGTTGGTGTTGCTGTTGGTGTTGCTGTTGGTGTTGCTGTTGGTGTTGCTGTTGGTGTTGCTGTTGGTGTTGCTGTTGGTGTTGCTGTTGGTGTTGCTGTTGGTGTTGCTGTTGGTGTTGCTGTTCTCGGCTTAAACGGTTTTTAATTCTTCCAACGATCACAGCCCTTTTTACCGTCCACGACATTTCGTTTCCGACGTTTTTCGCTTCCGATTATAACCGTCCGGATGAAATCGGACATCACAGCGCCCTCTGTGCACGGCTGGCCTTTTTTGATTTCGCTGTAAGTTTTAATTATTTAAAATTAAATCAAAAGGCTTCTCAGAATGTTCTCGCTTTTTTACTCACAAATCTTCCAATGGCACAATGTGCGGTGCCACGCCGTTCATCCGCTGCAACACTTTCATTTCGCGCGTGCATTTGCTCAACCGCGTCGGGTCCTCCACGCACGTCTTGACCGCCACGCATCGGCCAAGCGGCAGGGAAAAGGCATGTTCAACCTCAAACAATGAAAGGTCCTTTTGAAAAAGGCGCCATTTATTGGAAAGAAAGCATCGAAACCACCGATTTATGTTGTTGTTGTTGTTGTTGTTGAATTGTTAAAACACCAAAACTCAAATGACCAAAAAATGCGTTTGTTACTTAAAGTTATCGAATTTTAAATTAGAATATTTTATGCATTTATTATGCACTCCCAAAAATCGAAGTTTCCTTCTCCAAAAAATGAGGAGGAATTGAGCAAAATCGGATTTTCCAATTGCAAAAGACGTGAATAAATTTCAGCAAAAAAAAACGGCTGATTTTAGTGCCTTTTTTTTGACAATTTTTAGTGCCTAAAATACGGCCTTTAATAATAAAGTTAAATTATATTATTAAAATAAAATTTGATTCTTATCAAATGATTAATTAAATGGTTTTTAAAATGCGACCTTTCCGTCCAATCCGTCGCCCAGCGGCACAAACGTGTCGTATTTTTTGCCGCTAATGATTCGGGTCGCAGTCAAATTCCGTAAATGTTTACCGCATTGGCACCTCTGAACTTTTGGCGAAGCCCCGGGGGGAGAGACTAAAATTAAATTAAATTATTTTATTATTATTAATATTCATTTAATTACTTTTTCCTTCAAATTTGTTGCCAATCGAAGCAGCGGAAATGAACGAATAAAAGTTTAAGCAGGAAAAATAAAAGAAATAAGTCAGTAGAATGTTTTTCATTTCAAATTTTGAATCCTAAATCAAATCAAATCAAATCAAATTAGAATTAATTCCTTTTACTGAACAAAAGAAAAAAGCTTTTTTTCTAAAAAAAAAAATTGAAAAAGTGAATTAATTCGCCGTTACCAATCAATTTTCCGCTTCATTTTGATCATTTAGCCCACGCAAATAGTGAACTAAATATATTTTGTACGTAAAAATCAGCCAAATTAACGCAAAAAATGTTCGTTGTTTGTGCTTTGGAATGGATGGACGAAAATATTCGCCGAATTTAATTAACTTTACGCACAAAATTGCAAATTTTGCAGAAACAATTAAATGATGCCATCAAAATATTATTGGAAGCCCCCCAATTCGTTTGGCACTTAAATCTATCAAAAACAATTAACTTTGCATTTTAATTAACGTCGCCCAAGCAGCAGCAGCAAACAATGTTTAGAACTTTGATTTCAAAATTGATCAGCTGATCATCTCGTAAAGCATTTTAAGCCTGATCAGTAAACGCTGCGCTCGTCGGGGATGACAACGGCACTTTTTGAATGTGCAAAGGCAAAAGTTTTGGCGGCTTTTCCTCTCATGAAATTGCTTCTTTTGCTTCCTTTCCCCGCTGGGCTCATTTGTCCGATCATTTAATCACTTTCTGCCCCCTCCGCCCCACGCTCCATTAAAACTTTTTAATTTGCTCATTTTGTCAAAAAATTCAAATTTCGGCGAATTACCCTTTCTAAGAATTATATTTAATGGTCAACATTAAAAGAATTTTATTCATTTAAGCATATATTTCTTTTTTTAATGCAATTAATTGGCGGAAATGGAACTGACGTAAATCAGGGGGGGGGGGATGGAACCTATAAAATATTATCGATAAAAAATGCAAAACATGAAATTTATAAAATTTAACTAATATTTAAACTGTTTTATAGTCTTAGAAATATTTAGTTTAGGAATAATATTAAATATTTTTATTAAATACATTAAAAAATGCCGTTCAAAATAATGCCTATTTTGTGCCTTCAGTTTATCACATCACTTGCCTTCCCCGGGGGCGATGTTAGCAAACGTATTAAATACTAATTAATTGATCAATTAATTAAAAAAGTTAACTTGATTTTTACTAATAAGTTTAATCCGGTGTATTTTTAGCTAAAAAAAAAACTAAATTTACGATATATATTGGAATTCATTAAAAAAAATTTCTGATTATTTTTAATAGTTTAATATTTAAAAACCCAAAAACATTTCAGACATTTTTGCAGTTCGGCATGCTTACAATGAATACCGTATGCTTTTGCGGCCGTTTGACGTTTTAGACAATTTTTACGTCAAATATTTTTCATCCAATGAAAATGAAATGCTGGCAACAAAAATAATAATTCATTCGCACATTTTTATGCTTAAAAGGAAAATTGAGCAACTCAAAGAGAAAATGCCGAAAAGCAAATACGATCAATTGAAGTACGATATTGAACGGTAATCGAATAATCATTTAAATATATAATTCGAAATCGGCACTTTTTAGTTTATTCGTAAAAACATTTTTTGAATTTGAAATGGGCACTTTTACCCTAAACCGATTCTATTCGTTGGCGTTGTGTCATTTGTTGGAGATAAAGTTCGATTTGTTCAAAGCTGTAAATAAAACTGATAATGAGGGTCCAAAATGCGATGATCAAAATAAAGTTTTGAATACTTTCATCGAAAATTTTGATCAAATTTCGGAATGGATGCTCAGCGATTTAATGCGTTTTTGGCCGCCCAAACGACCAAAACTCGTGGCATTTTTAAAGTAATTTTTTGCTTTTTGTTTTCTTTTAAATTGGCATTTTAAGGGATGCCGTGCAAAAGGGTGAAGAGGGCGAACTTAGGGCGATCCGACTGAAATTTGTAAATTTAATTGGATTCGCAAGATTTGCATTAATTTATAAAACGCATTTGCAAAACATTGGAATGTTTGGTGAGTTATTATGCGTTTTAAAGCAAAAATGCTTCCATTTTAACTTTTGATTTCGGAATTTCTCAGATAAAATATTAAACAAATTTTCGGCATTTAAATTTGTCCAAAATAATTAATTCATCAGTTGGCGATCGCAACTTTCCTTATGCACTTTTGTACAAAGAATTTTTGCTTACCAACACAAAATTGGGAAAATGGCGGGTCAAAATTGTGCTTCAGAAATATTTATACGACGAATGGGCAAAACAATTTTTTGGAGAAGAAATTACAAAGGCCGAACAATTCGGTGCTTATTTATAACAAATAATTAGGTACATAATAAGTCTTTTTAGCAGCCAATAAAAGCAACAATTGGCCAAATTTGACCGCTTTTCAACAGAAAATTAATTTTATTATCGAATTGAAACAAATTTGGTTTATTTATTCCCTAAATTTTTGGTTTAACGAAAAGATAATTCGAGACAAAATGCATCATTTCGTAAAGAAAAACAATAGCAAAAATTTGAGAATGGCCAAAGAGACTTTGGCGGCACATTTCGAAGAAATTAATGGAATTAATTTGCGCGAAAATGAATTGGTAGTTAAATAGAATAATTATTAAATAATTTGAAAATAATTAAACACTTTAAGGGCATTTCAATTTAAACTTTAAGGGCATTTCAATTTAAACTTTAAGGGCATTTCAATTTAAACTTTAAGGGCATTTCAATTTACACTTTAAGGGCATTTCAATTTAAACTTTAAGGGCATTTCAATTTACACTTTAAGGGCATTTCGTTGTTATGGGAAAATGGGCCCGAAGACACGTCACTTTTTCGGGCACTTTCAATTTGCATTAGAGAAGCGATTGCCGAATATGCGCAAAAATTGGATGGAAATTCTTCCGAAATGAAAGAATTTTCACTGAATTTGCAATTAAAAATGTTAATTTGTGCGGGAAAAATTCTGAAAAAGACAGCCCCCCGAAAGGACCAAATTATAGCCAAATTGAATTTTGAGAAAGTTAAGAAATTAATTGGCAGTGATTTTGAAGACTGTGCCCTTTTAAGCGAGAAAAGTGGGCAAATTTAAATAATCAAATTAAATTAAATTAAATTAAATTCCTTTCCTTTCCTTTCCTTTCCTTAATCCGCCGTTTTTATATGTACCAAAATATAGGCAAATTGTGGGGCGAATTGTTCGATTTAGAAGGCATTGGCAAACTGAAGGCAATTCTGCTGGCCAAAGTCCAATTAATTTAATTTAATTCAATTTAAATGTTAATTAAATCTTTATTTTAAGACTGAATATTTATCAGCAAATGAAAATTTTACATCTTCCGACGATTCATCGTCAGCAGCAGAAAACGACGGCATTTTCGAAGATGCGAATTCTGAGGAAAGTGTTGGGGAAGAAAATGAAAAAGAAACAAATTCTTCGAAATTCAAAAAAATAATTGAGAAAAATTCCAATGAAATTTCGGTACAAAATATGCAAAATAAATGGCCAACGGAAACGAAAAATGCAACCAAAAATAATTACGGAAGAAAAGAAAGAAAAAAGGCAAATGCCGAAAAAAAGAAACAATTGGAAGCGGCCGAAGAACAAAAAGGCGAGGACAATTCGCCGGAGGCGAAAGCACAAAAATATTACACAAAAATTGCCAAAAACAAAAAGCACAAAAAAAGGAATTGAAAAGACAAAAAAATAAATAAAAAGGCATTCATTAATCACAAATTATTTATAGCCAAATAATATTTTAGCGAAATATTTGTCAGCTCCGATAAAGTGTTCAATTTGATCGCTAATCAGTTTGAGGTTGGGTCGATATTTTCTTTGTAGGTTCTCGGGTTTAATAATGTCGCAAAAGGTCAAAAGGTCCCACGACGGGGCAATCCCGACTTTAAATCTTATTACATTATTTGGTGAAATGTTAAAAATAAAGTGACAATTTTTCCTTTAACCGCCGCACTTCACTTTCATTTGTCCTCCTTTTCCCTCCATCCGGCACAAATCCAAATTTGGCCAGCATTTTGTACTCATTTCCGGCGTTTGTTTCAACAGCTGAACACGACGAATGGACTTCCAAAATGCCGCAAGGAATGCGTTCAAACAATTTGGCCACATTTTGGGCACGAATTCCCGCCCCGGCCATCACTCTAATGCCATTGTCGACGGCAATTTGGACCGTTTTGGCAATGTCTTCCAACCCATCCGGAATTGCTTTTGCGGAACGTCCTGATTTTAAAAATGTTTAATTGAATCAAACAGCAGGGGAATTGAATGCCCGATGCCCTTAACTATTTAAAACAGACAAAAACTTATTCTGCTCCTTTAGGCTTCGATTTGAACCCTTTAAATTCCGGTTTGAATACGGCTTTAGGCTTCGATTAGAACCCTTTAAATTCCGGTTTGAATACGGAAACCGACCGACCCGACGTCAGAATTCGATCGATGCCAAGCTCAACAGCCGCCGTTCTGATGGCATCGCCAATATCTGGCACCAAGTCGAACGACCGATGCAAAGTCGTGCCAAGACCATAGCCCTTTTTGGCGAATATTTTCATTTCATTTCGAAAGTGGCAAGGGCTTACAAAACTTGGAAAGTGCTGACTTGCACTTTACACTTCCCATTTATAAAATTTGCAAGAAAATTGTAAACCTTAGCCAATTTCACAAGAATTTGCAATCGGTGCCTGTCCAAAGTTCCATCGGAATGATTGGCACCAAAAGCAATGCCGGCCAATCCCGCCTCGGCAACGCATTCAATGTCCTTACACATCGACTCAAATTCCCTATCAGAGTACGAGAAATCGCCGGATCGAGGTCTGATCATTGCAAAGATTGGCACCGATTTGTTGACTGATCGGGCCTCGTCAATTAGTCCTAAAACATATAATTTTGATTTTATTACTAATTGCTCAAAAATAAAAATTAAGCCAATTTTGGTGTTCTTTTTACTTTTTATACCCGGAGTTGGAGTTAATCCGCCAAGTTCAAGAGCTGAACAAAGTTCGATACGGTCGGCACCGCCTTGAATCGCTGCCCAAAGTCCATCGGCATCGTCCACACAAACTTCCAATAAAATTGTTGGCATTTTTTTAAATAGGTAAAATACCCAATTAATGGAAATAAAAGAAAAAATGATGGCATTGAGTTTAAATTGGGAAAACGACAGAGTGCCAAAGACACAAAGTAATAAGATAATTTAAATAAAAGAACTTAAAATATATTAAGTAACATCAGCAACCAGAGTAGAGTTGGTCGGGACCGGGATCCCGACCGGGACCGGTCGGAAAATTCCCGGTTTTTGGAATCCCTGTCTCGGTTTTTGAAAAATTGTAATCCCGATCCCGGTCCGCACTCTTGCAAATTAGCTTCATTCTCTTAGCTGCATTAATTCAATAGCACGAAATGATTAATTATTTCTGCAATTTAAATGATCAAGAACTGAGACGGAAAATTAAAGACCAAACATTCATTCAAAGACCAATTTTCTGAATCTCAAAGTGCGGTGGGTCTTTGGTCTTCTCGTCTGGTTGTCATTTATATATAAAAATTGGGGGAACAAACAACTCACTGAAATTATTTTTTTGTACAAAGCATTTGTGAAGAACTAATTTTATAAATAAAAACAAAACAAAAAATAAAGGTTTGAATTGCCATAACCGCTTTTTGGATGAAAAGCAATGCCGGAAACAGAGAGTAAGCCTACAGATCGGCCTTATTCGAACCGCTCGCTATTCTCCGGTTCTGAATCGGTCGTGCGCAACCCGTAACTAACAAATAAGTCAACTTTAATGGCAGATGAAAGTGGGCGGCGGCGACTACCAAAATGACCAAAAACAGAGGACGGATTGATTAAGGCCGATCCAAATGCGTCTTTTTGGGTGTGGTTTTGGTGATGAAATTTTGCGCAAAATGCAATCGATCAGCAGCAGCAGCTGCAACAACCCGCCGATCGGGTGGGCGTAACTGCGACGACAAAGTCGCGGAGTGGGGGGGGGATGACGAAACCATGCCTTATACAAACAGACATTGTGGGGGTTTGCTGCTGTCTATCCCTTCTGATCAGAGGCTATCTATCCCTTCTGATCAGAGGGAGCAGCTTCAATTGATTGCGTTGATCGGAGTCGTCGGTGCTTCTTATTCATTCATCGGCTCAAAACTAATGTTGATGCCTTTTCTGTTCACATTCATTTTTATTTTTTGGGTCGATCTTTTTTTTAAAATTCGATGCCAATTTTGGACATTTGATTTGGGAATAAAACCATTTTACTTTTTTTTTAAATTTTACTTCGCATAAATCGATTAAAGGATTAATAGAGTTTTTTTCTTCGATTTAAAGTATAATTTTCTGAGTCAAAATGATCGATAAATGTCCCAAAAACATTTAAACTTTTCGCCATTCGCTCTCCCACACCAAACGCACAAATAAATAACGCAAAATGATTAACAAAACATTCAATTAGTATTCTTTTTGCACTTTGTACCCACCCACCCAATGACAGAGAGTTTGCCGTCACGCAACACAAAATATTTAAATAAATTGTTTGCCAATTTGCAATGCCACGACAGAAAAACACTTAAAATAATTCGACATTTTAATTAGGGAAAGCTCTAAATTTGTTTGTTGAAATATGACTTCAGTTTCTTCATTATGTAATTATCGATTTGGGTGGGCCAATTAGATTAAAAATTGAGTAATTTCTCAACTAAAAAAATGAGCGGAAAAAAGGGAGCCGATTGGTATGACGAGTCGGACCGTGACAAGATGAACATGCTGAGTGCATGTGCCAAGGGAATGGTGGCCGAGGTGGAGCGGTACCTGAACGGCGGCATGGACATGGAGGAGGAGGACGACGACGGAGTCACCGGTAAGTGAAAGTATTGGCACATTATTATGTTTTATCGGATTATTTATTTTAATTTCCTTTCTTTTTTTAGCACTTCAAATCGCCGCCGCAAAAGGTCACCGGAGTTTGGTTGGTGTTCTGCTGTTGTTTTTTCATTATCATTTGTAACTTTCCTGCAATAATAACAGGTGGAATTGTTGCTTCGGAGAGGCGCCCAAGTCGACCGCGCAAATTATGCCGGAATGGTCGGCATTAATCCTTAAATTAAAAATGCCAAATTTAATTAAATATTCTTTTTTGTTCAGACGCCATTTCTTCACGCATGCCGTGAAGGCCATCAGGATGTGATTACGGTTTTGGCCAACCACGGAGCGAACGTCAATGCGACCACGTAAAAAAATTAATTATTTAATATTTAAATGATTTATTTATACATATAAGCATTTATTAAATATTTGTTGAATACTTATTTAAATTGGAACGAATTCATTTGCACCTTTGTTATTGTGTTCGTTTTGTCAAAAAAACTTAATTGTTGTTTTGAGCACTTGTAAAAATATCAACAAAATTTTAAATCGAATATTTAAATAAAAAAGATTGAAATTAAACTAAATGCCAATTTAAAGGGGTCTTGGCGTGTCCGCGATGGCATTGGCATCTGCCGGTCGGCATATCGGCGCTGTGCGAACTCTTCGCGGGC
Organism: Globodera pallida; assembly: GCA_020449905.1. Lineage (NCBI taxonomy): Eukaryota > Metazoa > Nematoda > Chromadorea > Rhabditida > Heteroderidae > Globodera > Globodera pallida. The sequence goes on along the minus strand of JAIXHY010000009.1, from coordinate 3,623,393 downwards.
TGAATTCGGCGGTCAATTCGGTTTCGTCGAGTCGGACAGTCCATCAGGTGGCGCCGAGCCCGTACATGGTCGCCTTTTTCCAAATGGACATCGAAATTTGCGGATTTTTGAAGAAAAAGTGAATGGCCAAGGGAGTGGAGTAAAACGCAAAATGAAATTAAATTAAGCGATGCAAATGTGTGGCACCAGATCCGCTGGATGGACGGCATGGACGCGCACAAATTGGGCGAAACGCTCAATTTCCCGCCCATTTTAATGAGTTTGAATTATGCCGAGAACAGTCTGAAGGCGCCAAAAAGTGCAAGTCGGTTGAAAATGCCATCAAATGCAAACATTTTTATTATTAGCAAACGAATAAATAAGCAAAAAATGAATTGATCGCTTTTCAGAAGACATTCGATCAGTTATCCAGACCGGCGACGAAAACGAATTGGACCATTGGATGCGCGAAGGACGCGTGCCGCCTGCAATTTCGGACGGCATCACTCCTTTGATGTACGCCGCTTTCCATGCCCAACATCGTATTGTAAGCAGCACAAAGCAAACACATAAATAACCTGTGATTTTTTTGAATTTGGCCAAGTTTTTAATTAATGCAATTCGATAATTGAATTGAAATTAGCAAAGATTGGGATAATCTGTCAGCCCCCCTCCCTTTCTTAAGGCTGAACAATTGTTGAAAAGCGCGTGTCGATCATCAATTGATGCCCAGGAAAACGTTCTCGGATTGAGCGCGCTAATGTTGGCCATCGTCGTTGGGGACAATTTGATGGTGCAAATAATGTTACGCCACGGGGCCAACCCGCGCCTCTCCTCCACCACCAAAGAGCCGTTCACTGCCATTGACCTATCCCATTTTTCGGGTAATTTGCATTTTCTTTTTTCAAAAATAATAACAAATATCTTTCAAGTTTCTCTTGCATAAATCATTTTTCTTACAATTTTATCAAATTTGCTTTTAGGTCTCAGCCATGACACACTTTTCAAGCTGTACAAGCAATTTCTGATGAGTGGAAAGGGCGAGAAAAATCTGAAAAGGGAACTGTCGGACAAAAAAGAGGTGTCCGAAAGCAGCGGGAAGGCGCAATTGGGGGAACGGAAGAGTTCAGCGACGGGTGTCGCGTTGGCAAAATTGGGAGGAAGTGCCGGCGGCGGCGGGGGAGTGCCGTCGCCGGCATCCGTCACCGGGGGAGGCGGCGTAAGCAATGAAATTCTAAAATTAATAATTATTTTATTTTGAATTTCGTTATTCCGATGGAATCTCATAAATGTCGATCAATATCCGATTAAGAGTCAAAAACGGCTTCGTCGAGTGATTGAAAGCTTCACTAGGAACATAATCGGATTGACGGGTGATTTGAGCGGCCAAATCAGTGGTGGCACCAATGGAAATGACTCATTTCCTCTTGCGCACTTCCCAAACGCACGCGCGCGTTTCGACGCGCTTGTTGACACAGCACATTTGAACGGCTCGGACGCACCGCGTTTCGTGCTGGCGGAACAAATTCTGCGCGGCGATGCACGCGCACCTGCAACAACTATCGCACGCGCCAAGGCACTGCAGTTGGACGCTCGCATTGTGCTGGCCAGACAAATTGCAATTGTACGTGCAATACACCCGCAGGCGCCGATCACTGATCGTACAGTCTAAAACTTTGTTTAGAGTTGGATGGTTCGGGGAGACACTCTGAGGCCGATGGCATTTGAAGATGGTCTCTCACAATTGAAAAATGCCGAAGAATCGGCTGAAGTAAATGGACTTTATCTGGCGGCTCAATGGAATGCCGAAAAATTATTTAAAAATGTAATTTACATTTTGTGGAAATATAAAAAAATGAGTCGAATTAAAATTATGTCTGTCACTTTTAAGGTGCCAATGAAACGGCAACGGCGTAAAACGGACCCGTCTCAGGCGACTGCGCAAAGCGCAATTCTGAACGTGCGCTTGCCGTTGACACCCCAACTCATTGTCAGAACGGCAAACAGTCGCGGGCACGAACAGCAAGTGCAAAAATGTTATTTTTTTTTAATTCCTATTAATTGAATAAAATACCTAATTATGGAATTTCTGCAAAATGCAAACAATAACTTTTTAAAAATTCAAAAAATGCTTTTCTTAGCCCCCTCGTCGGTGTCGCGTCACAAAGTGTTGCTGAGCCAATGCGAACGGACGACCGTTCGTAAGGCCCCCCACCGATTGGGCGGTCATCAGAGAGTGGCGAGCAGCGGAAGTGGAGGCACGGGTCCGGCATACGGTAGCAACACCACCAGCAACAGCTGCGGCAGCGCTGGCACAACGAGTACGGCGAGTCAAAGCCAACCCGACTCGCCCCAGGCGACGCTGGACGTCGCCACAGTGTGGGAGCCCATGGGCAAAAGCAGCAGGTCCGATCACTGAAAGGATTTATCCATTTTGGTCAGAGAGTCGCGCTTGGAATTTAAAAATTCTCATTGAAAGGAATTTGTTTATTATGGCATTTATGAAGTAAAAATAGGCAAATGGTAGCCCCCAGGCGGAATCAAACCCCCGCGGCGATTAGCTTCCCACCCAAACCAATGAATGCTCTTACCGTCTGATCTGCCGTCTTTATGGGTCTTATGCCCCTGCCATAGGCGTTTTAACCGTCCCAACCACCTGCTAGACACTTTCGTTTCCTTACAATAATAATTACAGTATCCCTCCCCGTCCATCCATTTTCCGTGTCCAATATCACCATCATTTTCAACAACAAGATGCATCAGAAACGCCTGTTGAACCACAACAGCAGAAGCTGTACAACAAGCAGCAAAAAAATGGCCAACACTCACCGAACACTTTGGCTTTACAACAAAAAATGCCGAAACCCCTGACAAAGGGTAACTTTTGAATTTTGATCATTAGCTTATTTGAAGAGGATTATTTGCGCCTTCAGAGTTGATCCAGCGCAAAGTTTACCAGTGGGACCTGCAGGAAGAGTTCGAGCAGTGTTTTGTGGCCGAAGAAGTGGACGAATTGACTTTCGCGAGTCTTCGTGAAACGGAGGTGAACGAACGAACAATCATTTTATTTAAATAATGCAAAATTGTAGATTCAAGAAGTGTTGTCCAGACATGGCCGAGCCAACGATTTGCTCGTCCACCAACGTTTCCTGGAATTAATCGCTGACATAAAACGGTGCACCGGATGTTCGGAATTATTGTGATTTTCTTTATTTCACTAATTGATTTTTGTAATTTTATTCGTCTATCAAAAATACCTTTTATTCGCTGCCAATAAAACGTTATGACGTGGGCCAACATTTATCGTTACACAAAAAACATTTGTCCCTTTTTCAATTTGTGACTTTTCTAAAAAAACATCGAAACTTTGGCACTTTTGACACATTCTGTTTATTGGCGATAGAGTTTCTAATGATTTTTTAGCTTTCTTGGCCATTCTTTTAGGGGGTTTATTTGTGCTAAATCACGAAAAATGTGGTTTCAAATTTGTCTTTTTTTTGCATTTAAGAAATTTTAGGAAAAAGCCAAAAAAAGCCATTAATGTATCGTGGTCAACTGTCCGTGAAGTTTATTAAATTAGCAAATTGTCGTCTTAAAGACTCAGAATGCCAAATAAAAACACTCCCTAATCAAATTCCGTTTACTTTGTGCCATTTACCGTATTTCCTATATTAGACCCCGCCACCGCCGCCTTTAATAGACCCCCCTCCCTAATTAAGCCCCTCCCTTTTGAGGGGGGTTGACTCTATTAGAATCCCCTTCCCCCCCCCCCCAATTTTTGAAACAACATTGAGAATGCTATAAATAATAAACATTTTGCCTGCCTAATGCACTCATTTTTTCCTTTATTTTCTCATAATGTGCCTTCTGTTATTTTTAATATAGCGATCACTAAATTTAAAATTATGTAGAGTCGAGATATAAATTAGGGTTGGAACCCCGACCCCGTCCCCGACCCCGCAAATTTAGGCCATTTTTCGGGGTTTTCCCCGACCCCGACCCCGACACTTCTAACCCCGAAAAACCCCGACCCCGAACCCCATCCCCGACTCGGGGTCGGGGTTAACATACACCCCTAAAGATGGCATCATTGAGTGACAAAATTCATTTTTTCCGAGGGCTTGGCTGTAGTCTTGCGTACTTTTTGACAAAAAATTTACCGAACTTTTACAAAAATCCGCATTTTTGGAAATTATTCAAAAAATAAAAATTTGACCTCTAAAATTTTGAAGAAAAATTTAAAAAAACCCCGCAACCCCAACCCCGACCGATTTGGGTAACCCTGACCCCGACCCCGACAGTCCCGCCCCCGCAAAACCCCGACCCCGCAATTCTCAACCCCGCACGCGGGGTGCCAACCCTAATATAAATGGACTAAAAACGTGCAATATTTACTTAATATGAACAAAAAGTACGAGACGAGATTCTCGAAAAATCTCGGATCTCGAAAAATCTCGTGAAGTTCATTTTTATTTCAGCGAGATCTCGAGTCGAGATTCTCGAGAAATCTTGTCGAGATTTTTCAAGATCTCGCTTCAAGATCTCGTCTCGTTTCGGGCTCTACAAAAACCCCCGAATATTGGCTAAAAACATGGCCAATAGGTTCGGTCGGTACTATTGGTTAAATACCAAAAAGAACCCATACCGAAAAAAATTGTCGGTACTTTTTCGAGTATTTTTTAAAGTAACTTCAACAAAAATTGTTTATTTCGAAAATCTTGGCCTTATTATTATGAGTTTTGGGAGATTGCGGTTCAAAAAATGAGCATTTCGGCCGTTATGGACGCAACCAACTACGGCGATAGTCAGTCGTATTAGGGTTGAAACCCCGACGTCGGGGTTAAGATTGCGGGGTCGGGGGTTTTCGGGCGTGGGACAAAATAATATTTAATTTTCATCACTTTCATTCTCCACATTATAGACCGTAAAATCGGGAATTTCAAATACGAGATTTGCTTCAAAATTTAAAAAATTGTGGTATTTTTGAAGCTTTTTAGAAATGGGAGAGGAACGGAACATTTTTTAGAAAAATCGGCAATCTTTGTTAAGAAAATTAAAGCAAAAATTCAAAAGGATGCGATGAATTAATTCAAAAAAGCGTATTTTAATTAAAAAATATTTAATATTAAATTTCTTCAAGATCGGAAAATGCCAAAATTGGCACATAAAAAAAAGCATTAAAAATCTGAAAAATTCCACAATTGCGGACAAAAAGATGCTCTGATCGATTATGGAAAATCAATCAAAAATGTTATTTACAACGAACGGTTGATCATTTAACATTGTTAAAGATTCTGCATGAAAAGACCGAATCGTAATTTGTAAACATTTAGGGGGAAATACGTACAATTTAGCGCCAATTTAATTTCGGATGGATTCTTTTTTCTTTTCCGCCATGGCCGTGTTGGCCAATGCGAATTTGTTCCCTTTTTTGTTCGCCCTGGTCATTGGCATTCCATCGGCGGCGCTGTACTGCTTGGAGTTGCTGGTCATCGTCACCAATTTTTCTCATTTTGACTCCGCCTTTTTTGTTCTTGTCGCTGTCCGCGCAATTTCGGTAAGCGAAAGAATCTCAAAAATAAATAAACTAAATTTGTTTTAGAGTTTGGTCAACTTTATTTCAAGAATCTCGAAAATAAATAAACTAAATTTGTTTTAGAGTTTGGTCAACTTTATTTCAAGAATCTCGAAAATAAATAAACTAAATTTGTTTTAGAGTTTGGTCAACTTTATTTCTTCATTTTTTACGCAACGTTTCGGAAAAATTGGACTTTTTCTGTCCATTTACCTCAAATTGCCCCGCCTTTTGCTGGCTTTGTTTTTTTTCTGCCTGAATTACGCATTTCATATGGAAAATTTGCTGACCGCACTTTTGCTTCTGAATCGATTTACGGCCATTTTGTTCCCCACAAAATATGAAAAGGTGAAATGTTTTTTAAATTATTTAAATAAAATCTTTTTGTGTACATATTTTTCAGTTATGGCACCTTGGCTTACCTCTTTTTATGGCATTTGCGTTTATTGTCCCCTTACCCGTCACAGTTCCAATTTTCAGCCTGGACATGTACATTCACGTTCAAGAAGACAATGTATCCTTCACACTCGACAATCACAAGACGGGCAATGTAAGTGTTTATTCATTTATTTTTAAATAAATTAACGCTTTTAGGAGTTGAATTATTCTGAAATCTCAACATTGTCTTCTGTTACTTTTTGCATTATTTGTCTTCTGTTGAATTTGGCATCTCTTTTAGCGTACAAATTGAAGAATTGCCAAAGGCAAAATGTCCAAAGTTCGACCATTGAACGCAAAATGACCATTTACACTGTGGCCACCTTTTTTGGCCATCTCATTTGCACCATATTTATGGTGAATTTGACAATTATAAAAATAAAACGGAAAATGTACTCAAAACAATTTTTACAAATGCCAGATCATTGTCAATTTGACTGCAACAAATTTTCTCAACGAGCAAAAGCAACGCTATTCCATAATCCAGGCCTGGTTTGGCATTTCTTTGGAGGAGAACGAAACTATTTTTCTTGCAAATTTCAATCAGTTTCCGTGGGTTAACGACCTTTCCACATTGGCCATTCCGGCCTGGTAATTAATTGTTAATTGATTAATTTATTTTAATCCAAAAATTTAGGCTTTTACTGTGGGCCTCAGCCAAAATGAGTGAAATCTTTTCCAAAAAATTGAATTTGATGGGCCGCTCCAAACAAAATGTTGTTGCTGTTCATCAGAAGAACGTTGTTGCAGCTTTCACCAGAGTTAGGGCACTCCCAGTTTTAATAAATCGTTGAAATTCTTCAAAATCCACCAATTTTAAATTTAAACAACTCAAAATATTTCTTAAATTATATATTTGAAAAATTTAATTTATTTTATGCCATTTTAATAGGTACTTTTTGAAACTTAAAGTTATTTAAACTCGTTTCGATCTTTCATTGTCAAAAATAAAATAAAAAGGACACACATTCCATTTTTTTGCCGGGCATGGCTCATACATAACTTTTAGAAGTTTTGAGCGCTTTACAATATTTGCAAAAATATGCACTAAATGTTAAAAAACAATTCAAAATGTTAGCAGTTAATTGTTCAAAATCTCTGAAAGTGATAAATTGACAATTTTTGTTCGTCTTTCCATTGCTCATTTTGGAGTTCCAGAGCGAAAATTGCGTAAACTTTTACTGAATCCGTTTTTGTATTCATTTCAGTCTTTTAATTCAAGAAAGGGGACAGTTGTTGCTCCAATTGCCCCAATTTCAAAACGAAAAAAGCGATTCTCGTCGCCGAACTGCATCCGTTTGTTACGATCCCTTCGCTTGGCCCTTCCATTTCATTTTAGGCCATTTTGCCAACTCCTTATGTTCATTATCTCATCAATGCTTTACCAAAACGTCCATTGGCACGGGACATGCGGGAGAATGGCAATGAATAATGTCCGGTTACCGGGGAGACAATCGCAAATGAGAGGCATAAATGAATGAAGAATGAATGAATAAATGCACGGGTTAACGAATAAATTGAGTCGGTGGGTGGGGGAGGGCACGGCGACTTTCGGTTGCTTTTCCCCGTTGGGCAAATTCCGTAACTCCCGCCGCTTGGGGAAGGGAACGGTTCGGCGCCTATGACATCATTTTAAGTCGAATTATTTTTGATTATCTCATGGCATTTTAATTAATAAAATATATTCTCCCAATGGCACTGCTTATGCACAATTTCCCACACTTTCACCAACGACGCATTGCCCCTCCCCCTCAAAGAAATGGCCAAACTTTCCATTTACCGTTTTGATGGGACCAACAGAAATGTAAGCCGCTTTCGTCCATCCCATCACTGCGCCTGCGAAATCAAATAAACTTTCGTGTTTCATTCACACAATTCCCTCCCCCTCCCCCACCCCCACAAAAATGCCAATGACAATTAATAAAGATAAAATTAATTTAAACAAAACATACAATGCGAATTCTCTCCATTTATTGCCTCAATTTTAGGGGGTTAGCTTTTCATTCCAATTAACTCGATGAATCAGTTTCAATCAGCAAACAATCTTCACCTTCCCAATCCACAACAGTCCCATCAGTCCCAGGCACAGATTCTATCTGGCCAAATGTATCCCGGATTTGTGGAGCCACCACCGCCCTACGGAGGCATGTTTTATTAATTTTAACATGAAGCTGTCCAACTCCGGAGAGTCCAGTAGGATGCCCGACCATTGTTACATAAATCAAATCTTTCAACAGCAACGGCCCCCATGTTGGAGCCGTCTCCGTCGTCATCCGTCGGAGGAAGTCGGTCGTCGTCGTCGTCAACCACTGGCGGGTACCATCAACAAAACTCGGCGGACAAGTTCCAGTCGCAGCAGCAACAGCCGACTACGGTAACCAACAACAGTGGAGGACAGCAGCAACCGCTACCGTACTTCCAACGGCAGGTGCCATCCCAACCACTGCCAGCGGCAACATCCGAGACACCCATCCTCCCCCCAGGCGGTAATGTTTGGACTTCTAATGATGATTGAGAAACGACAGTACGGTATAGAGTTTGGAAGACCTGGTTTTAGGGGTATCTGTGTCAATCTCAGAAGTTTCAGCTTTATAAAAAACTTTTAGCTGTCCCATTTTCATCTCCTCCACCGCCCGTCCAATTTGTTTATTCCCCGTCAAATGTTTCTATTGGCCATGCCTTTCCCGTTGGCGGGGCAAATGTGCCAAATCAGGCTCAGGTTTTGATTAAGCAAAATATAACGATGACTCATTTACATCAAAGAGTGTCAAAATGATCATCGCAGTTCCGTTAGGCCCACACGAAGTGCAGTTGTACTGCTCCAACTGCCGTCAAACGGTACATTTTTTTATTTATTTACTGACAATGCCCCAAAATTGCTTAAAGGTTCGAACGCGCGTTGTCCGTCGTCCCGGCCTCCTCACTTGGCTCATCTGCGGAGCTTTGGCCCTCGTCGGCTGTTGGCCGTGCTGTATGCTCCCGTTCTGTGCTCAATCATGCCAGGCAAACCCTTTTATTTTTGTTTGATTGATAAAATTAATTCGATATTTGCACATTTTGATGGCAATGTTTATTATTTTTATTTTTCTTAATACAGGACGTCGAACATTTCTGCGTCAATTGTAACGCTTTTGTCGGGAAATTTTCACGCATCTGAATGAGAAAGATAGTCAAAAAATTGAATTTAAAATTTTTTGTGCGCGTACAATTATTTTGTATTAATTTTCATAAAATGTTATGCCTATTTGCTTTTCTTAAGATAAAGTTGCAAATTGCTTATTTATTTTTAATTGATCGAGATTTGCGATCGCGCCAAATCACTTAATGTGCCACTCTTATTGCCTTTTTGAGATTGTTAATTAGGTAATTTGTAGGCATAATTACCTATCAATAGTAGTCGAATTGTTTGATTGTTCTAACAATTTTCGAATTTTTTTCGCATTTTTTCATTAACATTGTGCAGACTAAAGAATAGCAGTTTGGTGGCATAAATTCAACAATGTTTTGCAAAATTTCATCGACATTTCGACTATTTAATGGCAAAATGCGAAAAAAAGGTTTTCAAAAAATTATTCGAATTCATGCCCGGGGTTCGAAATAGGTTGAAATGGAGGTCGGATTCGGATTCATTCTACGACCCAAAAACCCCTAGAAACACCTTTTTGCCATCTACATAATTTTTTGTTTGTTTATTGACACATAACCGAAAAGAACCGAGTCGATTTCAAAAAATAGGAAGAGTCGCTGGTTGGACGTGGACGGTTAAAACTAGAGACCGGAAACTTGCACCCAAAACCAAAACCAAAAAATTTTTTTGGGATTTTTTGGGTTTTGGTTTTTTTTGGATTTTACTCCAAGTTGACCCAAAACCAAAAAACTTTTTGGTGCAATTTTTTGTACAAAAACCCTTAAAAAATTTTGGTTTTGGATTTTGGGTCCGGTCTCTAGTTAAAACGCCTCGGGCGGGGGCAAAAGATCCATAAAGAAACCCCAGAGCTTCCCACAGATTGGCGAGTCCGGTCGTTTTGGCGCGACCGGTTTGGCGCCGCGTCGTTTTTGGCGCGGGGAACAGGAGTTTCGGCCCCAAGAAAATGCAAATAAAGTAAAAAATTACAATATCTTTTTAATATGTTAAAACTTTTTACATCTTTAACTTAAACTATTTTTTGCCATTATTACGGTCCACTATTTACATAGGTATCATGATTCGGCGTATGACTCTACACACGTGTCATGCAAACGCAGTGCATAAGCTCCAAAATTTCTTGCAAATTTTCAGATTATAATTATTAATTTTGTTATGTTTTAGTTCATCTGAAAAAAGTTCTGAATAAAAAAGTGTTCGGTTGAATACAGGGTGGGGCCGAAACGTCCCGGTGCCGAACCGCGGCCGGAACGACCCCCACTCTGGCGCGACTAACATATTTTCAGACACCTTTTTATAATTAAAATTTTTTGTGCATGAGACGGGAGTGGCCCTTTTTGTACTGAGACGGTAATGGCCAGCAGGTAATGGCCCTAAGACGGTAATGGCCCGCTTCGCGAATTCGAGCATTTCCGTCAAACCTTACTAGAAGCACCTTTTTATCAAACTTTGGAATTTTTCTTTTCTCAAAAAAGGGAGGGGCAAACCCGGCTATTACCCATTTTTTGGTGGGGTTAGAAAAGTATAACTCCGGCACAATTGCAGATTACCCGTTCATAAAAACAGCTTTTGATCCTAGGCCTAAGCTAGCTTAGGTCTAGGCCTGAGCCTACCTAAGCTCATTTAAGCCTTTAGAATTAAAATTTTTCATTTATGCCAAAATCAATTTTTTAATTCTTCTTCAAATTCGATTCGGTATTCCACAAAACGGAATTTTGATAAAAATGGGCAAAATTGTTACATTTGGGCATTTTTTAGCGAAAATTCAAAAAAAGAATGCGAAATGCTTGAAAATTAACAAAATTTGGCCATCTGTCTAAAGATTATTCAAAATTTAAACAAAATTCTTTAAAAAGCTCTAGAGATTTCAAACAAAGGACAAAAAAGGACAGTTACCCCAAATAAAGTGCAAATCTTTAAGATGTCGACTCTCAAAAACAAAAAAAGTACATACGACCTCTGGGTTAGACACGTTTTCAATGAAAAAACAAAAAATCGGAAATTTTGTGTCTTTTTATGCGCAAGTTTTTGTGTTTCAGATGAGTTATCCGTACCAAACTTTGTACACTTGGCCTCCTTTTAACGACAGGGCCAACCAAGCATATTTATATGGGAATATTCTAATGCCTCCTGCGGTTTCTCAGAATACACAATTATTTGACTACGCTCCGAGGCAATTTTTCTTTTAGCAAAATTTTCTCGGTTTTTTGAAGGACAAACATTTAAGTGTTGGCCAACACACGAGAAACCTTCACACGGAATGGCAGCGATACGTTGCGCGATTGGAGCAGGTTTACTTTTTGTTGGGCGAGTAAGAAATCAATTTCAAAAACTTTTAAATTGTTAAATTGGAAAACCTAAGCATTTATGTTCGGTAATCTTATTAAAAAAAGGGTTAAAAATCTGGTTCTAGTCCGGTTTAGGCGTCCCATGAACGTTTATGCGTCCCATAAACTTTTATGCGTCCCATGAACTTTTAGGCGTCCCATAAAACTTTTATGCGTCCCATAAACTTTTAGGCGTCCCGTGAACTTTTCTACTCACTAATACAAAAATTTTGCCAGTCTTTCTATGTTTTTTTTGTGTTGCAACAAATGTGTTTTAGCAAAATCAACACAACATAACACGCACACACATTATTAAACCGGGTAGTTACTAGGGATGTTCGAGAGTCTCGGTTCTCGAGTCGAGAAATTTCTCGGGTTTTTTGAGTCTCGATTCGGTCTCGAGTCTCGGGGTCATTTCTCGGTAAATTTCAAGTTTCGAACATCCCTAGTAGTTACGACGCATTTCTTCCAAAATATGTTGAAAAATTTTGGAATTTGAATGATAGCGGCGAAATGCGTATTGGTACAAATATGTAGCTAACAAGTCAGGTGTGGTGCCGTGTAAATCCGCATCACATTATATAGTATTTTCGTACAAATTTGGTGTAGAACTCCATGGGACGCATAAAAGTTTTATGGGACGCATAAAAGTTTATGGGACGCATAAAAGTTCATGGGACGCATAAAAGTTCATGGGACGCCTAAACCGGACTAGAACCAAAAATCTTACTTACAAAACTCGGCAGGACAAACGGTCGATTTTGGAAAGGAATGTGCAGCTTGAAGCGGAAAACGCTGCGCTGAAAGCCGAAATTTCTCAATTGGAAGCAAAAAACAACGAAAGGACGTGGAGGGACATCGGCGGGGGGCCGCCAAACTTTGCCGAGATGGACGAAAGACCGAAGGAAAGCCAACGACCATCGGAACAACAAATGGTGAAAAAATATGTCACGGTTTTAGCAATTCAAAAATTTACTGAATTTATGTAGAACCCCTTGGGGGTTCTTCCGTGACTGGGGGGAGGCGGTGGGTATACGAAAAATCCATCACATTTTAACAATTTTTGCACCCCTCCAAAACTTACGAATTGATGCATAAAATGCTTAATGATTTTATAGCACGCCATAAGCAAAGAATGCGAACTATTGATGACATCGCCGGGCATCGACGTGGCAGTTGGCGGCGGCACCGTAAATGACCAATTGACCATTGGCATATGCCGCAATTCTCCGGTATTTATTCAACATTTTTATACAAAAGTTGGCAAAGCTATTTCAAATTCCCGAGATGGAAGAAATAATTTCCTTTTAATAATAACTCCGACCAGCGCGTATCTTTAAAAACAAAAATTTGGCTTTCGAAGGTGCATTTCCATTTTTACATTGTTAAGAAAGTTTTCAAAATACATGTTTTTTGAGAATTTTGCTTCACTTGCTTCTGGACGGGGTAGGGAGGGGGGGGGGGGGGTGGTCGATAGGTGCCGCCAATAATTTTTAAAAGATTAAAATATTTGTTAAGATAATTGGTCCGAAATTGCGAATCTTGCAAACAAAAGACTCTCTGTGGGGAATTTATCAAAAAAACATTTCGCGGGGAGGGCATGCCCTCTCTCTGGATATTCGCGCCTGACTGACCCAAACATAAAACACTTGAACTTTAAATTGTCCGTTTGGAAATTTTTAAAACACGACGTTCCTTTTGGCAGATGAGCATAAAATCGAAAAGATTGCGTCTTAAGTCGCGAGATGAACACCAGGATACACCACCAAACGGCGGGCGGCCTAAAGACGACGACGACCACATCCGGGTAAGGAGGGAGGGATACCCTAATTTCATGGCCGTATCTAGAAAATTTGGGGGGGGGGGAATTCGATTCTCAGGGGTGTACTTTTCCCTTTTCATTGCATTTTTGTTAAGCATTCACAAAATTCTCGGTTTTAGGGGTGGGGAAGGGGGGTCGGCGGAGAAAATTTTGAATCTTGTTTAAAAAAATTGGTCAAAAATTGGGATGAAAGAAGGGGGGGGGGGATACCCTATTTTAATTTAATCTTCTAATTAAGCATATTGTCTCCATTTTGGAAAAGCATTCGCCGCGAAAACAGCGACGCGAATCGTTGTCGTTGGTAGCAAAATCGTTGGAAGAGGACAGCGGCGGCGGCGGTGATGGCGAGGATGGGGCGATCGAATGCATTGGCATTGTGCAAATGGCCACTTCTCTATTTACTGCAGCTGACACTGGTAGGCAATTTGAGGGGAGGGGGGGGGGGGGGGCTAAGAATTAATGTCAAAGAAAATCATTAGTAAAAAATAAATTAGTATAAATTAACAAAATTTTAATATTTTTTTTCTCTTCCCCACAGCGTTTCCTCCACCGCCCATAACGCCTCCACCGCCAACCGAAAGGCCATTAATTGCTACAAAAATGTTCGAAACGACAACTGCGGCTGCGGCGACGGCGACGACAGATGAAAATGGTGGGCAAAACGAATGGGGAACTTAGCGGCCCTCGGGGGAGGGAATTTACCCAATCCGGCGCCGCCCATTCCGTGTGGATATACCTTTTTCAACTTCAACCAAAAGACATACTCCACGTTTTTATACATTGATTAGACAAAAAAAACTATTAGCTGACCTTTGTTCGACCGATTCCAAACCCTGAAAATTCTTGCTCTAATGCCTACTGACTGGACAACGATTCGATTGAAATTGGAGTTGTTATATCTCAATTATAAATTTAGATTTTTTATAATTTTTTAACTTAGCTCTAACTTCAACTGATGGATTGAACTTGAAGAAACTTACGCCCCTAAAATGGACTATTTGTGAGCGGCGCCGTATCGGGCTTTCCGTTTGGGGATGCCATAAAATCCAAGATTTAATTGTTACTTTTTGCGTTTTAAGCCTACAAACCGCGACTGCCTAACGACCCGTCAAATGATAGTGAGGAAATTGTTTTTGTGGACGACGTATGCCGAAGCAAATGGTTGCCATCGATGACGAAGAGAGAGCCGCCGACAGAAGGCGAAGAAATTGTTTTGGGCAACGAAAGGGGGGAGGAAGAAGAAGCGATCGCCGTAAGGGTCAGCCGATCACTTTGATGTGAAGAAAGAAGGAAAAACATTTTTTAGCGTCAAGCGGAAGAGGCCCATTCAGTGAAGCCACAGAAGTTGAAGAAGGAGCCCGGATTGATTTGACACATTTGAGAGCATATTTTCCCAATTATTTCCCTTGCCCTTTGTAATTTGTTTAACTTTAAGGCATTAAAAATAAAAAGATGGGGGTATTATACCAAAACGGCTAATATGTAAGTCAACAAATTAGCTTGTTAATGCGCAGGGGCTCCGATAAAAAAGAGAGTAAATTTTAGGGGTTCAAAAAAAAAAGTACATTAACTAAGTATCTAGAACTTGATAAAAATATGTATTTGCACGTAAAAAGAGCTATCATAATTCGGGATGTCAGCAATTCTTTTTAGTAAACCGGGACTGCTGGTTAGGAAAAAAATTGTATATTTCGGTGCTTTTTCCACTGCATACTGAGACGGCCATACTGAAACGGCGCCACACTGAAAGGCTGGACATTTGCGCCGCAAGCCAAAATCGACAGCTGTTGATTGATACCAAAGTGGAAATTGTTGCACAAGGAAGACACAAAAGGTCAAAAATACCCATTTTGGATAGTGTGTCCGTCCGTCCGTATTCATCACTTTTCCATTTATAACTCGAGTGCGGAATTAAGATAACAAAAATTGTCAAACGTAAAAAGTCGGGAAATGCCATCGACAGCGAACACGTGGAAGAAACGCAACCAAATGTACATTTTTCATATATTTATAGCAATTTTTCTTCTCTCATATTTGCAATTAATGAAAAGTTTTAGCAAAGTCAGCAATGATGTCTGGTGGAATGTGTTTGAGTGGATTTTACGTGCAGAACTCGGGCTGAAGGTGGCACTGCTTAGTGCCCGTTTTGATGCTATCGTCGACACATTTCTCAGGGAGAAGCGCTGGTCGTTGGGAGTTTTGAAAATTATCCGGCGAACAGAGGACGAAGCCGGCGGAAAAATTGCAATTGAATGCTTCAATGGCGCTGGAAATATTATCAAAACCTTTCCAATTGCGGAAAGGCCGTTACCAAACGGTGTAATCGCATTCAAACGAATCCATTTGAGGTCATTTCGATTATCGCTGAGTTGGTCCTGCGCCATTTTTATTAAATTGCAAGTTTTTTATCCCGCTTTCAGTCACGTTGACAACGATGTGGTCGAGTTTCTGCACCATTTGCAGCCCCTATTTATCAAAAAAGGCATCAATTTGACTCTGAACGTTAGCCATTGGACGAGCGGACTGCCCAATTGGGCCATTACGGCACCGGAAGTTTGGCCTTTGGTGGCAGAAAACACCGTCAGGCAAAGAATTTTCAATTAAGAAAGATTCGATTGTTTAAAAATGTTATTTTTAATCTTCTTAAAAAGGAGCGTATTAAAAGAGAAAGGATTTGTTTTTTGAAAACATTCTCTGAATGCCCTCCCCCCGCCCCTTCCTCCAGGTTGCGCATTCACGACGAATATGGCCTTATCGCACAAAGTCATCGAATTTCTCCTGACATTTTTGGCCAATGCGCTAACCTCCGATTGATCGACTCGCGGGTTGGCTAAATTAGAGACCGGAATTTTGAAAAATCCGAGATTGAGATTTGGATTCTCGGAAAATCTCGGTCGGGATCTCGATCTCGCCGATCTCTATGGCTAATGTCTGACAAACAATTCACATTTTTTTCCAGGACCTTTTCCCCGAGGGCCCGGCTGACGATGGCACAGCTTCGTCCCCAGCCCAGGCCCTGTCGCAATGGCTGCATTTGCCCCGGGGGGACGGTTGGCCGAAGGTTTTACTGTGCGAAGAAGTTTGGCCATTTGGGGAGAAAGTGGAGGGACTGAAAAAGGCATTTACATTTTATGGGTTATATATCCGTTAAATTTGAATAAATTATTGCACGGAGTGAAATAGAAAACTTTTTGTTTTGTCTGCAAGGATGCTTTTGCCTTGACCTTTAATGCAAAATTCCCGTCATTTTAGGCATTTGTCGAGGCTTCCTTCCCCGTCAATTTCATTGTCCGCCTGATCTTGCATCATTTGGAGGGTAAACATTGATTGATGGGGCGGGGCTCGACCCTTTCGGGGAAGGGGCGGCGGGGGGGGGGGGGGGAGTTGGGCCCTTCCCTGAATGGGTAATTTACACAATTCGCTACCTGAACTTACTTTTTCCCAAGCTTATTTCATTATTAATAAATCAAAGATTTCTGATATCATTCGAAAGCTTACAATTAGTAGAAGCTATCAACAAACAAAAGTTCAGCGATTGGACAAATCTCAAAAAAGTTATTCTAGTAAAGCTGAAAATTTAATTTCTTTAGCGATATCTTTTTTAGATTTATCCAATAGCTTAGCTTTTGCTTGTTGATAGCTTTTACTAATTGTAAGCATTCGAATGATATAAAAAATCTTTGATTTAGTTGATTTTGAAAGAAGTTATAAGGAAAAAAGCTTGGAAAAGTAGCGAGTTTGGTGTCGTCCCCGGGATGGGGGAGGGGGGGGGGGACTCGACTTCCCCGGAAGCGTTGTCAAAAAACATTTCGGTTATGAAACCCATGAAAACTTTACACACATTTACTCGACTCGAATCCATTTTTGATTCTCTGTTAGGTGGGCCCTTTGAGTTGCGTAATGAACGAACTGGGGAGCGGCTGACAATGGAACTGATTGACGACGCTGGAGGGGAAGAAGTTCAGCAGGGAATTGACGAGGAGGAGGAGGAGGAAGAGGGCGCCTTTGACGACGATGAGGACGATCGAATGACTCATTACATTCCTGTGAAGCACAAATTGTGGCTGTTGAAACGATGTCCAATTGAGCGGCCAAAGGATTGGGACCATTGGGAGGAGGAGGCAATTGGTTGGAGTTGGGACTCTGCGAACAATGTGATCGAAGTTGACGACGACGATTTGTACTGATGGCAGAGTGTGGCATGACATGACATGACATGACATGACATTGAATCTTTTGCTTGTGTTTTGCATGACCAGATTTGAGAGATCTATTCATTTTCTAAACAGGAAAAAACATTTGCATAAATTATCCGTTTTTTGAGATTTTGATCACTTTTTGCATAATACGAATATTTTCTATTAGCATTCTTTAGCACCATTTTGAGGGAGGGGGGGGGGGGGGGGGGGGGAGGTAAAAGGACGGAAATTTGTGGGTTTTGAAGGGCCAGTTGAGCTGAACGAATATTTTGAACACTCATCGCATTTCTTCTTCGCTATTTATACGTCCGTTTTTTCAGTTTCAGCAAATATGTCGTCATCAGTCCCTTTAATAAATTGGCCATTTATTTTATTTTTAATATTATTTCCAAATTACCTTTCCTTTGACGTTAATTTCACCGCGACACTAAAAAAGATTGAAATTATAAATGTTAAAAAAACGACTAACCGTCCATTGGTAACCGTTCTTTCGCGACAAAATCTGTTTGGTCTCCTCATTCACTTGGATATGTCCGATCACTCCGGAACTGTCCATCTGATCAATTTTTAATTGGTTTCTATTGGACAGTGAAAACGTACGCCCCCCCCCCAAATTAGCGACGTCCAAAAACTATGCTTTTCCTGGGGGTATAAATAAAACCGTTTGAGGGGCTAATGAACGGCTTTGACTGTCCAAGTTTGGAATTTATATCTTCAGAGATGGCCTAACAATGATTTTGATACCTTTCGAAAGCTCTTAAATTGGTTATGATTAATATGTAAATTCGGCGGCGCCTTAAGAGCTTCAAAATTGCTTAGCTTATAGATCAAATCTGGGAATGTTATGGCCCATTTTTTTCTCTGTTTTTGCCAATGAAATGGCACTCACTCTGCTGGCGACGTTCACCGAATTGCCCCAAATGTCATATTGGGGCTTTTGGCCGAGCACTCCGGCTACAACGGGGCCCACATTGAGGCCTACGAAAAAAAAATTCATAAGAAAAAGCAAAACTTTTTTATCGTAAAAAATCACAAAAGTTTTCATTTTAATTTCAAATGCTATTAAATCTTGCCAATTCGAAGTTCAAAATTTTGGAAAGAGTCGACGTTTAACTGTTCCAACACCGCGGCCATTGCCTGGGCAAATTCGGCCATCTTTTGAAGGAATTGCATTAAACATTCCATCCAAATTATGAGCACTGACTTACCACTGTCGAATTGCGCTCGGGCTAAAATAAAATAAATTATTATTATTATTAATTATTTTTTAGAGAATACACCAAAACTCACACTGTTATCCGCAGTGTCAGAATCCGTAAGTCCCGCGGCTAAAGTTTAATCTTTTAAAAATCTTATCAAATAAATCAGTGAACTTATGAATATGGCCAAGTCGAAACCGGTTTGGTCGAAATGGCTTAAACTGTTTTGGCCCGATTTCACGTAAGAAAGTTGCGATGTTCTGTGCCTGCCATATGACAAGCCGGCTGATTCGGCACCGAAGCAAAAAAGCGCCTCCGGGGACGGACGCCGTCAACCGTTCGATTTTTTATGCTTTTTTGAAATTAAGGGCCTAAAAATCGAAAAAGTCCGGATGCGCTTTTTTGGTCAACTAGCGTAGAAAGACACCGCCCGCTGGCATCGAATTCCACCAAAAACCCTGGCCTATTTCGACCAACATTTTTATGCATTGACCCAATATTTAGTTAATTTACCGAAAATGCAACTTTTATTGCTTTTGTCCTATTTACCTGCCATATAAGTGCTGGCAACCGTTTTGATCTTTTCGATGCAGCTGAATTTGGGCTTAGACAGCAACTGGAAGGCATAAATTTTAAAAAAACGGGGGGGGGATAATTAGAAGCTCTTAATTGTTTCCGTAATGGCACGACTTCACACGTCACACGACCTTGTCGAATTCGCACACAATTTCGTTGAGCAGTCGCAAACACTCCAATTTCCGTGCCGGGTCGCATTCGCTCCAATAGTTCTTGAAGTTGGGGATGGAGGCAAACATAACGCACACATTCTCGTGGTCTCGAGCGTACAATTCCTACGGTGTGAATATTGTAAGCTACAGTAAGAATGATTGATTCCGGGATGGACTGCTCGAAAACGTGTAAAATACTCACATCTTTGTTCCGCTGTTCATGTGACAGGAATTTTGCCGCAACACTGGACGGGAGAATGTTCTCGATGAGCAGCTTGTTGATGTCCTGCATCAGCTGCACATCGCGCTCCTCGTTCTTGAACGCCACGTTGCACGACGCCTCCACTTTCCGCTCGTATTCCGTCTAAATTAAAAACCCGCGAAATTATGAAAAATTTAAATAAAAAATACAAAATTATAAATGCGACCCGAAGGCTATCTAATCTAATCAATTGCTATCAACCGACAATGCGAGCGATGAACAAAAGCAGCAGGAACAATGCAATAATGTTGACCAGAATGATGGTAACCTGACAGCTGATGATCGGAGCGGACTGCAAATTAATTAAATAAACCGTAATAATCTAATAGTGGAATAAATTCTAATTGTCACTTAAACAAATTGAGTGCCCTCCGGGGAAAGTGCCGACCTGAAGCACATTGGACACTGACGTGGAGAACAGAATCAGCAACAGTAGGAAAAGGCCGCAGTCGACGGAGGCCAGAAAGCAGCGCAAGGGGTAGGGCAATCTGCGAAAAAAGCAAACGGATCATTCACCGATCAATCAATAACTGATCGCATCCAAACAAACACTTAATTGTGCTGATTCGGGGGAGGCGAGTGGGTTAAATTGTTTTCCCCGATTAGGAAATTTAAAGCTTCTCACAAATGTACCGGTAAAGTGCGAATATCGAGCACATGTGCGCAATGCACGAAGGAAGCCAAAGAATGGAAAAAACGGGCAGCCTTTGGGCGGTCACCGCGAGCAGCACCAAACACATCTGCGAACATTGGCATTGAGTTTTATTAAAATGCGTTTTAACATAAATTTATTAAACATTAATTAAATTTAGGTGCCGAGAGCACAACTCTCGACTCGACGGCTCTGGTTTGACCCGTTCAGTCAGTTCACTGCCGCGCGACTTACGTGCTGTCCGACGGGGATGGACAAAGAAAGCACAAACGCCACCAGCGTAAGAAGAACTTTGGCCATCCGACAGAGCGATTCCAACGCGCAAATGAAGAGAAGGGCACCGATGGACACGAGCAATTGGCCGGTGACCAGATTTTTGACCTTTTGTCTGAAAGAGGACAATTCGTCACACATTGACTGGACGGGGAAAGGCACTGACGGAACATTTTGGTAGACCAGCAAATAATTGGCCAACGCAATTGGCAACGAGAAGAACAGAATGGTACGGCACTCGGACTTCAGGCACACTTCGCGGTTGCTGCACAAAAGCCGGAAGGAATTTAAATCAAAAAGAAAACATTTAACTCACAAAAAAGGCAGCAACAAAAATGGGGACAATTCACAGCTTCCCGTCGTGCAATGGAAAATTGTGCGCAAACTTAAAACTGATTTTATTTGTTTTTGAACTGCACGATTATTTGGAGGGTATTTCTCGGCAATTTGGGAGGTATTTCTCGGGATTACGATCTGGAATCCGTCCGAACATTGAAAGTGCAAGAAGCCCCCCCCCCTCTCAAAAATTGCCTCGTAGTCGACAGGTTGCCCAGATTGTTCTCGATCAGAGTCAGACTTTGCACAGTTATCGCCCCGAGGGTTCCGGCGGCTCCGTAATAACTCCGGTCCCTGCGCCCCCTCTTTCGCCGTTTGCTCCGCTCCGTTTCGCCCGTTTCCGTCTCCTCTCCGCCGGTGGTTGTAGCCGTCGACTCATCGAACATCGCCGTTGGGGCCGACAAACCGTTGCACTCCGACGGCACATTTCCATTGGCATCTGCCACCATAACAAATATTATTTACCAATTTTACGAACAATCGCATTCATTCATTACCTTTTGCGTTTCCGTTTTCCACCGCAATCGTCGTTCTAATCACCGTGTCCCTTCTCCGCTGATTCTGATCACTTTGCTGTGCCGCCCCTAACCCTCTCATCGTCGACCGACTTCGTGCCGAAATGGGCTTCAGTGCTTGCGTTTGTTCGCCCCAATACTCCGTCATCTTCACGCTTTTAGCCTTCATCGAAATTGCCCGGTGATGACGACCGCCGCCGGGCAAAAAACCGGTGCCGCCGTCAACGCTCAACGAGTCCAAATTGTTCAAGTCGAAATGAGACGGACTGAAGTTAGACAAAAATAAAAAAATAAAATTTAGAAAACCACCTGAGTTCCATTGCGCGACGTTTGTTAATGTTGACGGAAGAGCTCCGTTCCTCCTGACCCGTGGACTGATCCGGCAGAATGTGATAGGTAGACTGGGCGTGTGCCATCATGACCGGGTCCTGTGACTGCGGGGCCTCCACAATGTTGTACTTGCCCATCAACATGTCCTTCGTCTTCTTGCTGATGTGCAACGCACCGGGCATTCTGTGGCAAATGC
The DNA here is from genome assembly GCA_020449905.1 of Globodera pallida. Lineage (NCBI taxonomy): Eukaryota > Metazoa > Nematoda > Chromadorea > Rhabditida > Heteroderidae > Globodera > Globodera pallida. The sequence goes on along the minus strand of JAIXHY010000009.1, from coordinate 3,601,417 downwards.
AAAGATTAAAACACTAAAACATTCTTTGATCACCCGGTGGACTCCATATGATTCGCGAACGACACGTCATCCGACCAAATGTCAAACTGCCACTTTTTGCTAAATTGCGAAAATCTGACAATTTGAATAAATCTGATTGACAGACCAGAATATTTAACAGGTCAATATGAATTGATCAATCTGATTGATCAGATCGAACGAATTTTGATCAGATCAAACGAATTTAGCTGAGAACGAAAAAGTCCGTTATATGTTGAGGACGTTTAGAGTTCGTTTGCTTACAGTCCCAGAATGCCGCACAGCACGGATCCCGTGTGAACGCCGATTCGCATGTCCACATTGACGCCGGTGGCGATTCGCACCTGACGAATTGTTTTGATCATCTCCAGACCTGAAATGATCAGAAGGGACCGGACATTGCGTTATTAGTCCAATTAAGTGTTCATAAAGCAATGTTGCTTCTCACCCATCAAAACGCACATGTCGGCATGGGACGGCCGATTGACCGGCATTCCGCTGACGCAGTAATAGCAGTCGCCGAGGAATTTGATCCTCATGCAAGAAAGCTTCTGAGAAAGCAATTAAGGAAATGGAAAAGCCAGTAAATATCCCACTTGTGCGTCCTCGTCGAATTTGCTGTACAATTCGTTCAACGTTTTGACGAGGTCTTTGGCATTGAGTTGTGCGGCCAATTGGGTGAAGTTGACAATGTCCGCGAAAAGAATGGACACATTCTCATGGGCCTAAATTAGGGTTGCCAACAAAATTTTTCAAAATCAGTACATTGGAATCAAATATCAGATTTTGGGGTCATTTAAAAATGTCTCAAAATATAGTAAATCTTGATTTTTTGCTTGAAAGTGAGTTTTTTAACCATATTTCTCTACACCAGCAATTTTTCTCAACAATTCGGGGATTGGAAATTGCAGCTTTTCACATGGATTTTCGAGTTTTGCCGATTAATTGGATTTTGTTGTTGGTGGGTCCGACGGCGCCGACAGAAATTTTTTTATATGACGTTTTTATTAAGAAAATTGTGCAATTTCGAAAACCTTGCCGATTTTTGCTTTTTTTTAAATGTACGAATTCCGTTCATTTTTAAGGAGGGGGGGGGGGGGGGGGGGGGGAGTCGGCGGTGCCGATAGGCGCCGCCGAGAAAAATTTTTAATTCTCGACTTAATTTGTTAAAGGATTTGCAACCAAAATTTAAAACATACGGTAATTTTTTGAAGCTTTTTTATGACGAGGTGAATTTTTTAATGGAATTTGTTAAGAAAATTGGCAGCAAAAAATACGAATTATCATGAAAATCAAACTGAAATCAGTACATTTCTGATAAATAAGTTCAGTTGACAACCCTGGCCTAAATTAACTTTGAACAAATTTATTTTGGGATTTTTTAAATAAAAATACACCTGAACATGCAATTCGTTGAACAATTTCTGATTTTTATTTTGAGCGCTAAAATCGGCGGCGGACGAAGTAGCGAATATTTGTTTGCTGACTTTGTCCGTCAAATAAGCCGGGATAACGCTAAGCAACAGACTTTCCTAAAGGTTAATGAATAATTAATTAATTAATTTAATAAATAATCCACCGACCTGCCGGTTCTTCAACGCTTCGAGTTCCGTCCGTCGATGAACCGCCTCAGTGAGTTTTTGTGCGATTGTTTGCCGACTGCTGGCGGAGTTCGCCTCGCAAATGACGCCGACCGCGGTGATGACCAATTGGAAAAGGCACGAGGGCAACAACAGCAGAGAGGGCGACTCGGGAAACGGCAATTTGTCGCTGGAGGCAAAAAGGACGGCGCCGATCAAAAGCGAGTTGAGGACGTTGAAGCACACGGACAGGCTGAGGAACAGCCGTCGCTGGCGGGGCAGCACAAAGAATTGGTACAGCGTGGAGATGGCCCTGAAAGTGATGGGGACATTTTGTCATAATTTAGACATATCGTCCTAAAAATCGACGCTTTTAGCGTTGCTGCCATTCCCGGGTTTAAAATGACAAAAGAATTCTTTTGTGAGATTTGTTGTTACATTGAGGAGCACAGAGAGGAGAGTTCGGCGATGCGTTCTTGCTTTATTTGGAACTCCAAAATAAGCGGGAGATGAATGAGCCAGAGGAAGACCGGGAAGCTGATCGATGAAATCAGTGAAAACATGGCAAGGCGACGCCTTTGGCGCTGAACAAAATTTTAATGTTAAATTTAATTTATGTGCTCAACTCAAATATATGAATATATATGTACATATCAATGAACAAGCTTTTAAATGTCTTTTAAGAACAATTCCGAATAATTAATTGGCTCAAAACACTTTTCAATACCGTACCGAAACGGAACGATCCTCACGGTATCGTACATCATTGGTTCAAAACACTTTTCGATACCGTACCGAAACGGAACGATCCTCACGGTATCGTGCATTATTGGTTCAAAACACTTCAATACCGTACCGAAACGGAACAATCCTCACGGTATCGTAAACATTATTGGCTCAAAACAATTTCCGATACCGTACCGAAACGGAACAATCCTCGCGGTATCGTATAAGCACAAAAGAGACAAGGACGAGGCTGGGGAAAAGGAGGCAGAAGCACAGATAGCCCAGGGACCAGACCCTGTGGCAAAGGTAATGGAACAAGAAGATTTGGGCAATCGAATAGACGAAGCTGAAATTTGCAATTTTAAGCGCAAATCGAAAGTTAAAATTGCGCACAGCCAAAGGTGGAAGGTGTGCAGTCGCGCCCGGTCGAGTGCTGTCCAATGGCGCATCAGCGCGGCACGTACCTCATCCCGCTCCGCACCCACGCAGCACTCCAGGGAGTGCAGGGAACGCTTGCTGCTGGCAGAAGTACTGCCTGAGGCACAAATTAAGCTCAAAATAATTAGAATTCATTTGAACTGGCAAAAGACATTGGCTCTTCAGTTCGGCGGCATTTTGTGGTTGAGGAGAAGCCCCCCCCCCTTCCTGGCACACCTTTTTTGGCGGCACTGTCCTTCTTTCTACTGCCATTCGTACGCTGTTCAGCCGCAGAAGTATTGGCCAAATTTTGAGGGTTTAGCGTCGTGCTGCTCGCCAAACTGACAGCCGACCGCTTTTTACTCGTCGCCGTCGTTGCGTTGGCAGACAAATTGTGCTGCGTTCTGCGACTGCTTCCCCTCGTGCTGCTGCTCGCCTTGCGCCAATTGCCCTTTTCCGTCCCTCCCCCGCCGTCTTTTTGTGGTGATGGCCTCCTCCTCTCAGCAGCTATTGACGCAAAATGATTAAACAATTATTTCGTTAGAATTGGTGAGAAATTGCATCAAACCCCCCCCCCCCCCCTCCCCCCGAGCTCTGACAAAACTAAGCTCATTAAAATAATTTTTGTGGGTGCTATACAGTTTACCCCCCGCCCCCGGCTTTGCACATTTTTAGCCTATTTTTGTTGTTCTAATTTATTTTTTATTTGATCGCTATTTTTAGTTCATTCCGATCAGTAAAAATTAAAAAGGCAAAAAATAGGGGTATTTTTGGCCGGGGCATTCAAACGGCGGCCCTCAAACATCCCGAACCGAGTTTTGACGGTATGGTGAAAGTAGAGGTTGAGCCCCGACCCCGACAATTGTGTCCTCCCCGACCCCCCGACATCGTCAACCCCGGCCTCCCCCACCCCCGAGGGGTCGGGGCTCAACCCTAGCTGAAAGTTATGCAAAAGAACATTTTCATTGTTTCCCCCTTTTCTTCTTCTCGTGCACCAACCAATAAAGTTCAAATGTAATAATAAAAAATTGGATCCAATAAATAGCATCCAAATGCATGCGAAGCCCTTCCAACGCCCCAAATTTGCATAATCAAAGCTCCAAAAAGCGCTTTTCGGCTTTTCGTTTGCCCCTCTCTCTCACCAGATGTGCCCCTCCGTGACGGCACTCTCCGCATTATTTCTCGCTGATTTTGACTTGGCGCACTGCTGCCGTTTGTCGCCGCATCGCTTATGGGAGAAGCTTTGGTGAAAATCATTGTGAATGGCCGTTTTTGCCACTGCTGGACGGCGGCGTTCGGCGGCACGGATGGAATTGGCCTAATTTGGCAACATTCAAAAAACACTGCCACATTTTGCTAAACTAAAAATATTTTAGAAATTAAAAAGACCAAAAATATTTATGTTTTCTTAAGTGCTTTTAATTATTTAGTAAAGCAGCTGCTGGTTGGGCGGGCGAGTTTGGTTATTTCCCTTCAATAAAATGAGTAAATCGAAATCAATTCAATGCTTTGGGTTAAAAGTGTCACAAAAATAATAATAAAATAGACTTTTAGTTAGTGAAAGTGCATTTTTTGTTTGTTTATGGCATTTTGCCATTGTCGGCGGCATTCATTCGTTCCCTCGGCCCCTGCGCAAATCCATCGGCGGGCAATGAATGCGCGCGCCGCGTGCCTTTCTTTGTTTGATCATTCCCTTTGATCAGAATTAATTAATTTCAACAATCCCAAGGCAGTGTCATTAATTAAGAGAATAATTTTTTAAATGAAAAGACACGAAAAATATATAAAGTGTCAAAGGGGGAACCCCCAATTCAATTTGAGATGAAATGGAGACTGCTGACATTTTGCCAACAAAAAACCGAATGCCAAAAATTTGGATGTCAGAAGAACGGCGGGCGGGCGGCGCCTGATGAATTAGAGCCGGCACGCCGCCTTTATTTTGTGGAAATGCCAAAGCTTTTGGCCCGGACAATTATTTACATTTATAATAAATAATAATAACAACAAGCCGACCAATTCCCTCTGCTCAACAAACATTGGCTGTCTGTCTGTAAGTATTATTCCCCCACTTAGCACATTCTCTGCGAGAAGCCGAGAAGTCGAGAAGCCGTCGTGTTTGTGGACACGACTTTTGAGTTTTTGTTGTTTTGTTTTGCCCTGGGGGGGCAACAATTCGGTTCAATAAAAGTGCACTTTCCGTCCTTTCCCTTTCGTCCTTCCGTCCTTTCCCTTTCGTCCTTTCGTCCTTTCCCTTTCGTCCTTCCGTCCTTTCCCTTTCGTCCTTCCGTCCTTCCGTCTTTCCCATATTCTCATCAACTTCACTCACTCACTTCTTCCTGCTGAAGAGTCAAATTCCACGGGGAATAAATATTGGGGGGCTGTTCTTGTCAAAAGTTTTTGTTTTTTGTTTTGTTTGGTCTTTCTTTGGAGCTTTTTGTTACTGTCGGCGGCGGTCTCACAGTCTTTTGGTTGGTCGACTGACCTCTCCCCGAAGGCGACAATTTCTTCCAAAAAAGTGACGGGAAAATGAACAAAATGTCACCGGATGGATTAATCCGACAGAGGGGCAAAATTGGGGGGGGGGACTGTCCAAACGAATTTGGCCGGAAATAGTTGAAGCATTGCCGAGACAAGGCCAAAGATGCAGCGGCTGCCTTTTTTTTAGAAAGTTGACAAATTAATTTTCAAAAAATGGGCCCAATTAAAGTCGATGAATATACAAAATATTTAGTTTTTATTTGTAAATTTGCAAAAAGTCAAATAAATCCGCCCTTTTCATTAGCATTTTTTCTCATTTTGTGGGTTTTTTTGTATGCATTAACAAATAAGCGTGTGCCCATTTATAATTATGACATGGGAAGGCGAAGGGAGGGGGGGGGGGAAGGATTGGCAATTGGCGGTCGGCTTAACGAGTGACGACGCACTTAACGAGAACGGCACAATAGTGCCGTGCCGTAAGCTTTTGCCCTGAAGAAAATGCACCTGAGGGGAGAAGGGCTTTTTGACTGTCCGGACACTTTTCGGGCCAAATTATTAAATCCTCAAAGCTTTCTGAGAGAAAGGCTATAACCGTGCAAATATCGCGCCCAGCGTAAAAAGGTATATAAAAAGGGCGCAAATTTCCTGAAATTTTGTTGGACACTTTGATGAATGACTTTTGCGGCGGGAAAGTCGCCTCCCTCTTCCGTGCCGTGCCGTTTACCCCCCCCCCCCCAATTTCCTTCCTTCCGCAAATTTGACAGCCGTTTGGCGAGTCCCCCTCGGGGGAACGAATGGCATCGCCGCAGGGTTTGATGACGGATGGACGGATCACAACACTTTTTGTGCCTGGGAATAAATAAGCGACGGCGACTTACAGACTTTTTGAACTGTTCGAATTTTTTTATTTTTTCAGGTATTTTATATCATTACGAGGTTCGAAATGCTTTAAAAATAAAATCTAGTTTTTTTTTGTAAATTATAGAATTTACAACAGAGGCACTGTCGAAATCAACTACTGTCGGGGAAACACATGATGCCGCTATAATCAGGGTTCCTATTTGGGCTTTAGCATTTTTTTTGTGGTTTATGAAAGGCCGATCTGTTTTTTTGTGGTGAGCTTTGTGGACTTTTGTAGATTTTTGTGGTTTTTGGAAATGGATGAAAACCCAAAAATAAATGCTTACATTTTAATATTTGGCAAACTTTTCTCAAACTAACATATCGATTTGAATTAAAGTTTATATTCGGCACATTTAAAGCTTTCAAATGATAATAATTCCAATTGAGAGCTTTAGCACAGTGCCGATTTTATTTAATTTGCTTAGCTAAAGACTAAGCTATGACTGACGGCGCCAAGTTGTATAGGAGTTTAAGCCAAAAATTGGTTTTTGTACAAATAAACAAAATTTATTCCATCTAAAATTTCAGCAAAAACAAAGAAAAATTATTCTAAATTTGTTTATCGCTTACATAAAATGCTCGCGTGGATAAATTGGGAAAAAGCCTAAAAATTCGTTCGCTCCTTTGCAATTTATGTTTTGAAATGAAATGGAAGGAATGAATTCACTGCGAAATGAACGGAATAAAAAGCGGCGATAAACATTTTGAAGAGGGATTTGTGGACGAAATTGCGATGGAATTGGGGAATGAAAGTGACCAAAAGCATGTGAATATACAATTTATTTATTTGCCACAGAAAATTGGCTCAAATTTATGGAACGGAATGAAACAACGAAAGTCCAACAAACAAATTATTGTCGCGGTGGTGCCGACCGCGGATTTGCCTGTGAGCAGTGAAAAATTGGCTCGGATTTGTGTCGGAGACGAAGAAAAATGAGTTTTTGCGAGGTATTGCGGGAGGGACGATTTTAAGGGAAGGGGGCGGAGGGGGAGGGGAGAGGGGGGGGGGGAGAGGGGGGGGGGGGGAGAGGGGGGGGGGGGAGAGCGGGGGGGGGCGGAGGGGGGGGGGCACTCCCCCCTTCCCCCCCCCCCCCCCATAAAGGGGGGTGGGGAAGGCACTTTCTCTGAGAGATGGGAAGCGAATGACAAATGAAATCGCGCCGTATTAGCCTCGGTACTTTTCTTGCGATGCTTTCACCCCCCCCCCCCCTTAGTTCAACATATCATCCATCGCCTCTTTCCAACATCGTCATTTCATCATCACTATCCACTTCCATCTCATCACTTCTTCCTCCCATCCAAGATGAGCCCTTGAAGAAAGTGCCAAAAGAGGCGATTGAGCCGAATTCGGCCGATAGCATAAAAATGTCAAAAGCACTCGAGGGGAGGGGGGGGGGGGGGAGGGGGGGGGGGGGGAGGGGGGGGAGGGGGGGGGGGGGGGAGGAGGGGAGGGGGGGGGGGGGGGGGGGGTAAATGCAAAAGCATTTCCTCAAAGGAATTGAGAAGGGTTTGTTTTGTGGAATGAACGTAACGGCGCAAAATGCCGAAAAGGCGCTCGGAGTCCGCGCGCGCGCCCGCTCCGCGGGTCCCCGCGCGCTCGCCTCCCAGTGGCACTCGTCCGACTTCTTCCTCCGCCCTCCGTCTCGCCCCATTACTTGCTCCGTCATCGAGCTGTTAGCAGGCAGCTACGCGGCCTTTCATTTGGCCGATCCAGAATAGAATTCGACACTACCAATTACATTTTTATTTATTGAAAGATTAAATAATATAAAAAAATTAATTTTTAAAATTTTAAACCGAAAAGAGGTAGAGGAAAGTCCCCCTTTCCACCCCATTTAAACAGAGTCGGGGTGGGTGAAAGTGTGTGAGTGCCGGCCGCTTTCTCAAATATTCGTTCGCCCCTCGGGGGATGGGGAGGGGAGAAAATGGAGGAAATTAGTCGGTGAAAGTTTGATGAAAGGGGCAGAGAGATGCAAATTGACGGCACAATGGACGAATTGGGTGGGCAAAACGCAACAAATGACACGGAAAACGACGAATAAAAAGGCCATGGGCTGCTGTCAAAAGGGAAATGAAGTTGGGGGGGGGGGGGGGAGGGGGCCAAGGATGGAAAATGGTCGAGGGTAGGAGGAAAGTGCCAATGCCATATTAATTGGTGGTGGAGGTGGTTGGGCACGGAAACGGTTTCTATTCCTTTCCGCACGATAAATAGGGGGCCAAAAAAGCATTTGTTTTGACTCTGCCATTAATTAACCTAATTAATTATACTAATTTGTAAGCACAAATTGACAAAAGATTTTATTCGATTAACAAGTAACAGAGCTCTGGCAGCAGGGCTGTATCGAAATTTCGATTCTCGACGTTTTTTTTTCCTTTCGATTTTTGATTTCGACAAAATGGCTGTTTTTCGAAAACAATTTCGAAAGTCGTAGTCCCTTTTGGCAAGGACGGGCAGTGGTCTTGCTAACGCTCATTTTTCTAACCTTTCTTCGGCCTTCACATTCAATCCCACATTAACGGAACTTTTCAACGATTTTCAAATATTTTTAAATTAAAATGCACACAAAAGAAAGAATTTTTGAAATAAATTCATCACATCTTCTTGAATTTTTGCTTTCATTTTTTTAATATGTTCAAAAAAATTTGCCCGGCGGCGCAGCCGAACTCTTCCATTCTTACGTAATTTAAAAAAAAAAATTTCCAAATTCCGAAGCAAAATGCTTAATTTTGCTAAAATGTTGATGAAATTTTTTCTCGGCGGCGCTTATCGGCACCGCCGACCCCCCCCCCCCCCCCCAAAAAAAAAGCTTTAAGCCTAAGAAGGGCCACTGAAGCAAAAAATGACGACTTATCAAACAAACAATATTTTATTAAAATAAATTATTTTAATAAAATAATTTTTTTAGTCACATTAAAAAAAATTTCGATTTACTTCGATTTCAACTTTTTTTAGTTTCGACACAGCTCTGATTGGCAGGACTGCTAATTGAAAAAGCCTAAATGAACTTAGGCTTAGGCCTAAACCTAAGCTAGCTTAAGCCTAAGCTTAGGCCTAGGCTTAAAAGCTGTTCTATTAACGGATAATTAGCAATCACTGAGAACCAACGGAATTTTAAAAAAATTTAAATGCATGTTTTTGTAGGTAAAAGTATGCGTAGAACATGAATTGAAGCTCGGCTTTACTAATGTCGAACCCTGTACCCAGGGTGGCCACCAGGGATGGGCGGAAATTTATTTTAAAAAAACGGAAAACGGAAAAACGGAAATATTTTTTTTAACGGAAAACGGAAAAAAGGGCCAAAAACAACGGAAAAACGGAAAACGGAAAAATTTTTAAATAAAATAAAATAATTATTTTTTTTTTAAATAATTTATTTTAATAAATATTTTTTGAAATATTAACAGTAATTATTTTTAAAAATTTTGAAGGATTTCTTTTTTTCAGCGGCCTTCTAATTCTATTTTAAGCTTTTAGGGGGAGGGGGTCGGCGGTGCCGATAGGCGCCGCCGGAGAAAATTTTGAATTTTGACTTAATTTGTTAAAAGATTTTCAACAAAAATTTTAAAAATCGGCACTTTTTTTTTTGAAGTTTTTTAGGAATGGTATGGTAAAGGTCCGGCGGCGCCGATAGGCGCCGCCGGGAAAATTTTCTTGAAGATTTCACCAGATTTGTTAAGAAAATGGGTCCAAAATTATGAATGTAGCACAACAAAAGGGCCTCCCCTAGGTTTTTTGATTTCGTCCAACAAAAAGTGAATGAAAAGTTTGTGAATTGTCATCTAATATTTGTTTTTAAATTGGAAAAAGTTAAAAAGAATTTTTTAAATTGTTTAACAACCATAAATGCTCAGCAAAAGTTCGAATAAATTCACTAACATAGTAGAGGATCTGAACCCCCACCCCACCCACACTTATCTGTCCCAACCAATCACCATTACACCACAACCAAATCAAATTTTATCGCTCAAAAATCCCATTCTTAGGGGTGTATATTTTTTCCGTTTTTTCCGTTAAAAAGGGCATTTTAACGGAAAACGGAAAAAAAGGCCCAAAAACAACGGAAAAACGGAAAACGGAATTCCGCCCATCCCTGGTGGCCACCTGTAGAACCCAAAAAACAAGATTAAAACTGAAAAAGCAGGATTGGCCTATGCTTTCTAGCCTTGGATTTTGTTGTTGGTGGGTCTGACGATGCCGACAGGCGCCGTCGGGCAAATTTTTTATACTTTTACGGATTTGTTAAGAAATTGAGCAATTTCGTAAATTTTGCCGATTTTGGAATTTTTCAAAAATGCAAATCTTTTTGAGAATTCTGCTTTTTAGCGGTGGGGAGGGGTCGGCGGTGCCGATAGGCGCCGCCGAGAAAATAAAAAGGGACAAGGAATTTTTTCTTGTCACGATCACTAATTTTTTGAAAAAATTTCATAAAAAACAAAATTCGATTATTGTCAAGATCCTTCATAGATTTCGTGCCTTTTAAGCGCTTGCGTTTTTTCTTGCCTAAAAGTAGTAGCCCTACTTATTGATAAGCAGGGCTAGGATTTTTAGGTTTTTACCTATTTTTTCTGCAGCTTTGTTTTGGCGAGTTATGCACGAAAAACATGTTTTTAGTCGGAAATTTCGCCTTTTTAACCCACCTATTCGAACCTAAAAAAACCTATTTTGGGGGTCTCCACCTAAAATAGGGGCAAAAACCTATTTCAAGTAAAAAAGATTTTTAGCCCCTATTTTTGCCACTATTTGGGCGTTTTTTGAAATTTTTTTGAAAAAATGCAATAAAATTTGAATTTTTCTTGCCAAGATCACTAATTTTTTGAAAATTTTTTATAAAAAATACAATAAAATTCGTATTTTTCCATCATAGAATTTTGTGCTTTTTAGGCGCCTATTTTGCAATTTTTATTGCTTAAAAGTAGCAGCTCTACTGATTGACAATTTTAACATGTAAAAAAACAAGTTTTTAAGCCATTATTATTATTTTTACGCACCTTTTTTTCACACCTATTTTTGCTTATGAACTTGGTTTTTGGTACCTATTTTGGCACTTTTTCTCACCTATTTTAGGTACCTATTTTGAGATTTATCCAACCTAAAAATCCTAGCCCTGTTGATAAGCTTCCATGTTAAAAACAAGTTAGTAGCATCCCTGCTTATATGTATAGGCAGGCTTTCAAACATGCTGGATGAATATGACAATAATATTTTGCTACTAACTGTTTTCCGGATTCGGGACCTGGATCCAGAAAACCCGACCGGAGTCCGATCGTTCAAAAAATTTCAGACCGAATGGACAGTTTAACTGGTGGGAAGCGAATTGAACAGGAACTTTATGACAAAGAGCGGCCTTTCTATATCATCGGACTGGCCGCGTTCTTGAAAGTGTTCTTCTTCTTCTACGATGCGCTTGTCTTCATACCGTTCAAAATATTTGCTGATCCCGGAAAAAAGCGTGAACGTTCACTTGAGCAAAAAGTTAGTTTTTTTTACGTTTAGTTCCATAGCAAAGTGTTAAATAATAGGCTGCACCGGTAGATGGATCGCCCTCAACCTGGCGACACGTGGACACTATTGGGACTTCGCTTTATACTGAACTCTTCAAGGGCTGCCCAACTCTCGGCAAAATTTGGGACAAAGCAGCCGAGTTCGTAATTTGGGCACTTACTCATACACATCGTGCATTTAAGAGTTTATGATGGGCTGAATTGTATGGGAACACGCGAAGTCCTCGAAGCCACTGTGGAACGCCAGCCGGACGGGAAAAATATTCAGAAATTGGTGCTCGGGCCTTACAACTGGCTGAACTTTGAGGATGTTGATGAAGTGATCAGTGAGATCGCTTTTGGACTGAGCAACTTGGACATCAAGCAGGGCCAAAACGTTGTCATTTATTCGGAGACGAGAAAAGAATGGATGATTTCGGCTATGGCATGCTTCAAATCTGGACTTCCGAGTAACTTTGCACTAAAAGAAATTTAGAGTGAATTTGCTTTAATAATTTTCAGTTGTCACTGTCTATCCTACGCTTGGCGATGAAGCGATTGCCTTTGCCATGGGCGAATGTGATGCTGTTCTGATGTTTACTTCTCGCTCTCTTCTGCCCAAAGCGCTCTCTTCCATCAACAATTGTCCTCAGCTCAAGCGTGTCGTTTACTTCAGCCAACAGCACACTCTTGCAGAAATCGCAGATGAAGCCACTGACGAAATCAAACAAGCGTTCAATAATGACGGACGCGAACTTTACACTTTCAACGCCCTCAGAGCTCTTGGCCACTCGCAAAGTATTGGACTTGGATTGGATATGCGAACGTTAATTTTCAATTTAATTTTAGCAAAATTTGAGCGTAATGTGAATGCTGACGACCCGGCAATGATTATGTACACGAGCGGCACGACGGGAAATCCCAAGGGGGTCCTTTTGTCGCATCGCAATATTATCGCAACTGCTTCGGGACAAAGTGCCGTTATTTTGGTCAAGTGAGTTGCCCATTTGATTAATGAAAGAAAGTTTGGAACACTTAATTGATTCCTCTTCAAGTCGACAAAAGGGTCTTTTATGGCGTTATTGGGCCGTGTAATCCAAAGCTGACCTTTTTTTTCTAATTCTGAAGGGGGTTCCAAACTTAAGTGTACAATACCGTTATTTTTTTAATTTTAAAATGGTCTTTGTACAATAACAATTAATTAAAAATCCCAATCAGCCAAAACGACACTATCATCGGGTATTTGCCATTGGCCCATATTCTCGAAGTGTGTGCCGAGCTGACTTGCTTGTCGCAGGGCTGCCGAATCGGTTACTCTTCCACGACCACTTTGCACGACCGTGCGCTGAAGATCAAAAAGGGATCAAAGGGCGACTGTGGTGAGCTGAAGCCGACAATTATTGCTTGTGTGCCGGTTTGTTAAATGAAATATTGCGGCAGTGATTTGCTGATTAAGGCCGTTTTGGACAAAATATTCAAAGCCGTTTCGGAAGAGGTCAAAGAGAAGTCGCGCTTTAAACGAGAACTCTTCCGGATTTGTTACGAACGAAAGCGCAACCGTTTCGAGGGAGGCTACAAAAGTTTGGTGATGGACAGGTAGGCAATCGGGCGAGAACATCTCGATTGTATTAATTAGTAAGTATAATGGGGTGGGACCCCAGGGAGGAGGGACTGGAAGGAAGTACGAAAACTAAATCATGCTTATTTTTTATTAATCCTTTATCAATGCTTCAATTTGTTTAAATTCTGAGGCAGGATTGCCTCCCTTTCCTAATGATTCCATAATATCACTAAAAAAGAAAAAGTCGTTTAAAAGACTGAAATGTTTAAGGTTTATGAGATTTCTGAACAAACTCGTAAAATTTCCAAGTTTCTCACGACGGCGCTGTTGACTGTCACACGTTTAAAACTGTTTTTTTTAAAGTAGAATTTAAATGTAGCTGGACAGGTATGACTGACTATCTTGAGCAATTCCCCGTAGAATGTGAATATTGTTGCTGTTATTTTTCATACTTTTAGTTTGGTTTTTGACAACATTGGCAAGATTCTCGGCGGCAACCTTCGCATTGTGATTTCTGGTGGTGCTCCGCTCAATCCGGAGACACAGCGTTTCATGAACATTTGCTTCTGTTGCCCGGTCGTCCAGGGCTACGGGCTGACTGAAACTTGCGGTGGCGCGACTTTGGCCGACGGTTTGCGATGAAATTGCATTTTTTTTTGTTTATAATTAATCATTTGATACTTTAGAAAACGACTTGAGCACCGGTTCTGTTGGACCGCCGCTCCGCTGTTGTGAAATTCGGCTGAGAGAATGGACCGAAGGTGCTTTTTTTTAAATTGGTTTACCCAATTAAAAAACACATTTCAGCCGGTTATTCGCCCGCAAATTCGCCGCCACAGGGAGAGATTGTCATTCACGGGGCCAATGTCGCGTTGGGTTACTACAAAAATGAGGAGAAAACCAATGAGTGTTTTATTGAATTGGATGGAAAGCGTTGGTTCGCAACCGGCGACATTGGCGAATTTCGTATGCGATTGACAGTTTAAAAAAAACATTTTTTTTTGTGACGATTTTAGGCGAGGATGGAAGTCTCTACATTATCGGTTTTTATTTATTTTTAGTTTTGGTCGCTTCAATTTTCAACTTCTTTTAGACCGAATGAAGGATTTGATCAAATTGGCTCATGGCGAATACATTGCGCTGGGAAGGGTGGAGATGGCACTGCTGACCAACCCGAACGTGGACAACATTTGTGTTTATGGGAATTTGCACAGCAATTATTTGATCGCTCTCGTCGTCCCAAATCGCAAAAAACTCGAAGCTCTTGCAGATAAGGCGGGTGCTTGTTACTATTTCGATGGTGGTGGTGGGCAGCCGGCAAGGGCGGGCCTAAAAAATTTTCCGGGACAAAAACATTATTCGTTTTCCCTCAATTTTTGCTGCATTATCCCAACAAAGCCATGTTTTCCGTCTAGAATGCCATCCATGAGTTGAATTGGGACGCTGTTTGTGCCAACAAGGAACTCGCGAAGATTCTGCAGAAGGAACTTCAGAAATTTGTTTCTGGTCATTTTTAAATTTTCGTTTTTGTTATTACTTTTGTCGTCTCTGGCACTTACCCACTCAAGTTTAGGTCATTTGCGCAAGGAGGAGATTCCCAAGAAGGTTCTCATCTGCAAGGATCCGTGGACGCCCGATTCTGGACTGCTTACTGAGGCATTGAAGCTGAAGCGTAAGAACATCGAGTTGAAGTTCGGGCAGGAGATCAAACAGCTCTACGAAGAGAATTAAATCGACTTAAAGCGTACCTCATTTGTGCGGGTCACAAATTATTTTTGACTTTAAATATTCCCTCAGGAGATTAATTGTTTTGTTTTTGTCTGGCATGGTCTATCGTTGTGCAATCATTATAATCTCCATTCCGACCGGCACGATTTACTGTATGTTTAAATATAAATTGAATCGTTGCATAAATAGTATTTGACAGGTCTAATAAAAAGTAGTTAATATGAATCACTATCCCAAATTTTCGGAACTTCTTCCGTAAATTGTAATGTTTTGGCGATCGGTAATCCTAAGAATGGGGGTCCCGAATTTTTTTTTAAAATTTGATCAAAATTTACATCAAGGAGTACTGATCACGAATTGATGTCGGCTTTTTCAAAATTTGAGCGAAATGCTCGTCCCAATAAAATTTTTTGATTGCTTTATCATTTTCAGCACTTAAGAAAACCTATTAAAGTGGTTTTGAGTGATTTTGACTCTGGCCCGTATGATACATATTTTCCATTATTTGTATTATTAATTTAAATTGCTTCCATAAAAACAAAATTTATGTAAAAGCAAAAACTATTTTATCGGAAAATATTTGAATTAAATTAATTAACGTCCGAAAGAAATGTCGAACATTTGTGGGCACCTCAACTTTTGTTTGGACATTAATGACTATGAGGGCGCATTTGGCATGAGACGTTTTTGGAATTGAATTTGCTAAATGATTGGGGGGGGGGGGGAAATGTGCGGCACTTTCTGTGAGTGTATAAAAGTTGCGATTTTCAAAAGTAATTGAGCCCAATTAAAACTTAAAAATTTAATCGACCAGCTCCAAAACGACGATGTTGTTCCCCTGCGGAGTTTCGGCTGAAGAAGCGGAGGCCATCGTTCCAACCGATCAAATGACCAATGACCAAACGGAGGCACGCAAACGCTACAACTGACTAAATCTTTTATTTTGTTTCGTTTCAAATTTTTGAAAATAAATTTATGTTTTCTGGTAGGATTTCACAACACCGGTTTTATCCGGCACCGGTTCGGCTAACACTTTTTGTCGACTTTGAAACCCGATTATTACCGTTTTTAGGCTCCAGAGACTTAGATAAATGAACTAATTTTTATGTAAATGCTAAGAATTTTATTTTACATGCCTAAAATTTTTCAAAAAGAAAGAATCACTAAAAAGAAGAATGAAAATTTTCCGTTTTTCCAAATTCCATTCATTGACCTCCGCCGGTCATGACCTTTTCGATTTCGGTCACTTACAAATTAAGGTATACTGTACGTGAAAAAAATGTATTCGAATTAATTATAACGGATAAGGGGGGGGGGGGGGGGAAGTGCGTTGAAACTCACTGGATATCCCATTTTCTGGCCTAAATATTGACTAACACAAACGCACCATTCATTTATTCGTTGGCATTTTCCCGACGCTTTCTTTTGCTTTTTTTTTTTTGATTTTTACGCAAATAGGCCAAATTTTGCCAACCTGTGCTTGTCCTGCCACAACATCCGGCCACTCTCCCCAATCAGCTGGCATTTTTTGGGCTCACTTCTTCCTGAAATGTTTTGTGCCATTTCATCGGCCTCCAAAAGAAGGCATATATAAGCAATGGAAAAAGCCATTCAAATTTATTCAACATTTTCAATTAGAATTTCCTCTCAACTCAAATTCTTTGCAAAATGCGCGCCATTCTTTTCTTTGCCGTAGTTTGCCTGGTTTTGGCCGCTATTCTGGAGACGGGTCGGTGAAAATTATTCGAATTAATTTAAAAAATAATTCCAATTTATGCATTTTCAGCGAATTCAAAGCCAAATGCCAAAAAGGCGAAAAAGGGTTCGGAAATTTTTTAAATTATTTTTGCGAAAGCGCACTTATTTCTTTCTTTACTCATTTCAGGGGCAGTTGCATCGCCATCAAAAACAAAAACGGCAACTAAAGCTGGTCCTCCGACGACCTCTAGCAAAAAATCCGCTGCAGGTAAAAGATAATGTGAAGATTTCCAACATTTTATGTATTTGGCATGGTTTGGGTCGTGATCAGACCCTGGTCCGATTCATTTCTTGGTAACCAAACCACCACAAGACCAAAGTCCGGGACTTTGCTGATCAATCAGCAGATCAGAAACATTTCACACGGAGAATAAACCCTTTTTGCTTTGAAGGAAATAAGAAAGCCGCCGCCACAACCACTAAAAAAGATAAGAAGGCAACAAAGCCGAAAAAAGGTAGGGTTTTTAAAAGAATTTCCACGGACCTACTGACAATGAAAAAAATCAGTTCAAAAAGAAAAGCCAAAGAGTCCGTTAAAGAAGCACAAAGCCCAACCACCCATCAAAATTCAAGCAAAAATGGGTTTGTTAAATTTTGGAATATTTTATGCTTAAACAAATGATTTTTAGCCAAAAAGCCGGAGACTGCAAAGGCAGCGATTGCCAAGAAGTCCCATAGCGCCAGCAACAGGCCAATTTGGCCAATCAGCAGACTGTCCAATTTGTCCACAAAGGCTTCTGAACCCAAACAGCGAATGTTGACTCTGTCCGACCCATCCGGTGACGCTGTTGCTGCATCCGAACCAATTATTGTTGGATATTCCGAAGGTAGTGAGTGAGTGAGTGGGTGAATGATGTCCTATTACACTAATGACCGTAGAGGCCCACTGTCTTTTTAATCTGATTTGAGAACCCAAATCCGCTTATCCCGACATTTAACTGAAATAGACGCCGAGGAAACGTCTGGTAGCGACATGGACTTCGACGAAGAAGATTATGGGAATGAGAAAGCGGACTACAACGATTTCGAGGCTGACAATGATGAGCTGGTGGAGGAGAAGCCGTTCAATGATTACAGTGGAATGGGACTTGAGCAGAACATGTCAAAATCAGTTATGGTCAACTGATCAGAGGAACTGAGAGATTTGGACAATTGATGGCGATAGAATGATTTTATTTATTTATCTTTTAACAAACACAGGATTTATTTATATATATATATATATGTAGATTTTATTGATATTTATTTGGTAATCAATCAATTCATATTAAAATCGGCAGGCCTTTTTTTGTTTACTCATTATTTTCAATGAAAATTGTTTTATTTATTCGAGAATTAGTCGGAACCGGGATTAAAAATAACCGGAACCAAAAAAAGAAAAAAATAACCGGTTTGAGAAACCGGAATCTTCTTTATTAAGGAATTGCTGGTACACTGAAGTGACGGCATAAATTATTTGCATTTCCAAAGAGAAAGAAATTATTTTTACTTTTTAATTGCCTAATTAATTTTCGATATATTATAGCGTACAAGTCATGCACATTCAATGGCAGAAAAGTATTCGTAGAACCATTTGGGCAGCTAAATTATTCTGAGCTTTATTTGTCGATTCAATTATGAAAAACATTGAGAATAATTTATTAGAATTTTATTGGAACGAATTCATATACATAAAGGCATAAAGGAGGGGAGGGAGGCTCCTCAAATTAAACAAATAAATTCCAAATTCCCCCAAAAGAATGAATTCCCAACGCATAATCATTGCCATGTTAGCCGTTGCCGTGCTGTCCGTAGTTGTTCTGCTGGTTGATGGCCATGCCGGCTGTTTAGGGTTGTCGTTTTTAAACCGAACCAATAAAAACATTTCATTTATTTTTTGAAAATTGTTTCTTTTTTTTCACAGTTTCGATGTCGCAATGTCCAAATTTGTTTTAATTAGGTTGCTTCGGTTTCAAAGAATTGCCCAGAAACCGACCGAAAAACGATTATTATAATTAGCAGGGCATGCCAAGATATTTGTCCCGAAACTTGTGCTTTCGATGGCACTCATTGCACCTGCGAATTGGTCGTTTAATAATTATAAAACCAAAAAATTACATTTTAATCATTCGAAATTTACTTTATAAAATTAAAAAAAAAAGTTCCTTCAGTTGAATTATAATTTCATAACATAATAATTTTAAAATAGTTAAATGGAAAACGGCGCAGATGACAAAAGTGATGGGATGGAGTCGGAAAAGAACGGACGGAAATGAACAGACAAAGAATAATTACAATTAAATTAAATGTGAACAAATAATTACAAAATGCAAAATAATAAAAAATTTATTTTGTCAATAAAAGCAATTCACTGACAAATTTGCTGTTTCATCACTTCAAAACCGTGCGAATGCGCAATTGCTTTGAATAGGCCAAATTGGTGGGCCGTCGAATGGACAAAAAAGTGAATTTCTTGAAACAAAATTTGAACTGTTGGCAAATTATTGAAATGTGCGTTGGCATAAAATGGTTGGCACATTTTGTCCATTTGGTAGAGAAAACGGAGGTAAATGTTCATGTTCAAAAGCTTCTTTTCCATTTCATCTTTGCCATTTGGCCATTCTTTTTCATCCAAAAAAGTCTGCAGTTAATTGATAATTTAATTAATAATTTAAACATTTTTACCTTAATATTGTCAATGTAAAAGTTTGTTATTTCGGGCTTTTTACGGCATTTTGCGTTTAAACGTTGGCGAAAGATTTCAAAGTGCCGTTTGAACACATCGAATATTGGCCTTAAATTGACCAATTTGCAGGCGATCCACCGCGTTTTTATCCTCAAAAAATTGTCCAATTCCCCCAATCTTTGGGGGTTTGATTCTGCCGAAACTCCAATCACAAAAAAGGCTATTCCGATGCCCAAAACGGCCGTGTCTGCAACTCTTCCTGCATTCACTAAACCGGTTTTCCTCGATATGTACGCGGCTTCGATTCCTCCAAAATTAGACAATTTATTCTAAAAGTTTTGGATGATTTAAAAATTTCCGGTTTAGCACAACTTTCGGAAACATTTTAGTGGAAGATTTTGAGTTTTTGCGATGTTCGGTTTGGAGAGTTTTTTGGACGTTCCTTATTTGGGAGGAGTCGGAAGTCTTTTTATATTTGAGCTTAAAATCATTTGCTCATTTGTTTTGGAAAATAAAAAATATCCCAAATAAGGAATACAATTAAAGGGAGGAAGGGAATAAGCCGGGGTAACCCGGGTTAAGGTCATTATAATCTTAAATAAATTTGTAATGCGAAAATTAAATTGGAAATTTTAACTCCGAAATATGTCCCAGCAGATTTGAATGCTTTTTGCTTCTCAGTTAATTCCTGCACCGACAAAGCTTCGAGTTGCTCTTTGATCAATGTCCACATTTTGTTACTATTTCCAACAAATTGTTCTATCGTCTGATCAACTCTTTGGACAACTTTTGAAAGAACAATTTCATTTTCAATTTCATTTTTAATTGTTTTCTGTTTTCCCCGAGTCTTTTTTTTAATAATTCTTTCCAAAATCTCAATATTGTCACTGTCCGGATCAGCCAAAAATTGATCACCTAAAATAAATAATGGGAAGTTGATTTTTGGGAATATAGGGCATTTGATCGTAAATATTTGACACGAAATTACCGTAATTCTCTCCAACAGCGTCGAATAATAATTGAATTTGGTCATTTACTTTTGTTGAATGCACTGTATTTGCCGTTGTTGAAGCATTGGCTTTCTCTGCCAAAGGTTCGTTTTGTTTGAATAAATGCTAAAATAAATAATTGTTGCTTTTTTTAACAATTACAATAATAAAAAGGTTAATCAAATTGACTAAATATTCAATTAATTATTTTAATTAATTAATTGTTGACTCACTTTGTTTATGTCTGTCTCTTCTTGGCCGACAAATTCGCAAAGTGTCCAAAATTCGTCGTCTTCAATTGAAATTTGGCGATAGGAAAAAGGTTGTTGAATTTGGCTGTGACGGATTGATGACGGGGGGGAGGACCCTTCGCCCCCGGCGAAAAAAGTGCCCTTATTTTTGTCCTTTGATTCTTTGTCTTTGGTGCCAATGCAAAAGTTAATAAGCAAAATTTGAATTAAAATTGAAAACATTTTATTAAAGTTGTGACGTTCAAATAATTTAAGCTAATACATTGTATTTATTCATTTCTAAAGGCGCTGTAACTTAAAATATTTCCCGGGCAATCAATCCAACGCAATAAATTTCCTTGAAAAATGCAATTGAAACGTGTAAATCAATAACATTTTATGCCTAAATTGTAAAATAATTATATTTATATGATATTTTTGTTTATTCCTTTAAAGTTTTAAAGAATGCAATGGCAAAAAGATAAAAGCAAAATAAAATGAATAAAAGTGTCACAGCGGTTTCTGTTGTTCAATACGCTTACAAAAAATATATCACTAAAGTATCCGGATGTGTTGGCAAAGTATGGCAGTTACGGACACAGATGCAGCGAGATTAGGGATAGAGAGGAGGACATTCGAGAGTCTTGGCATTATGAAAATGTTGTTATTGTCACACAATTTCCAGCTGTACGTCATTGCTCAGTCCGCCATGCTTCACTTTGTGCGCGTTGAACAGCTCGCGAAGGCGTCTACAATATTCGGCATGGACTTTGCTGACCAGCGCATCGCTCGGAGCCGCGTCCTTTTCGATGTCCATCGGAGCACCGACTAATTTGTAAGAATATTAAAAGTTCCTTTTGCGTTTTTATGAAAATATTCGCAAACCGATGGTAACAATTCTTCGTCGGTATGGCATCAGACCCCGCCTAAGCCAAACGGGCAATTTCGCGCACCATTCGTCCGACAACACGGCGGCCAATTCGTTCTGACCATAAGCCAATGGAAATGTTGGCCATTTGGATGCCTTGAGGGCATGCTAATAATAAAAAACACTTTTAAAAGCTCGGCTTTCAATTCGACCTGAATTTTCCTTATTAGGCTTCCATCCGAATTGTTCACTTGGTTGAAGAGGTCAGTCTCGCCAAAGTGATAAACCGGCACAATCGAAGCTCTTTTCAACGAACAAATTATGTTTTTATTTCTTTGTAACTTTACCCGTGTTTAATGGCTAATTTGACAAAACCCTAAAAATGCCAAAAACTTTTCCATTTTAATGGCAAAAAACACTTTTCGATTGGCCAAAATCAGCCGATGGCTTCCCGGATGAGCTTCCAGTGCTTCAGCCGCACCGCCCGGCGCCATTCCGACGGCATTTCCGTTTTTCGGAAGGCTGAGAACATAGTCAATGGCCTCCTTATCACTGGAGATAATCCCTAAAGGCGAAAATAAAAGATTTGGTTAATTAATTATTCAAAATTATATTATATGTTTATTGATTGATTTTAAATTTACCCAAATTATTTAGAAATTAAGAACAGAGAAGCATTAAAAATTGCTTTTTGTTAGACTGACGTAGTGCCAGAATGAACTCTCTTCGGAATGGGATCCAAAAGTTCAGTCCCAATGTCACCGGGTGCATTTTGATGCCGGGAAAAAGTCCACTGAAATTGAGTCCATTTGTGCCAAATAAAATTGTGCTCGAAGTGCCAAGAATGCCGTGGGGGTGGGCACTAAACCAAAACAATATTTTCAAAAAATAGCAAAAATTGCCTAAAAATATAATTCCGATCGGGCGGAATTTCCGCCGTTTTGACCACTTCGATGGGGAAAAAGTTGGCCAAATGTGTCCAAATTGGCCATTTGTAAACGCTTTCGTTGAAATGTGCGCCACGGCGCGGGGCATCAAAGTCCGAAATGTACCAAATCATGTAAAGGGCCGCGAAAACCCTAAAAATAAATTAAAATTTACTTTTTTATTAAATATATCGTCAATTGCTTATACCGCAAATGAAAGAAAGTCCGAATTTGCATAAAAATATTAAAATAAACGAATAAATAATTGACCAAAATATTGGCGATGAAGCGAACGAAATGACGACGGCGAGCAGAATGAATGGCTGCAGAAGCAGAAGGCCAAGATAAAACAAAACGCCAGCCGTTTGCTTCAGCCGATCCAAAAAAGAGCGGTGAATTCCGGTGGACATTTTAAAAGTGTAAAATTTGTAACGTTTAAACTTTAAAGTAATTATTAGAAATTTTCTTCTGTTCTCTTTTTATCGGATTCTAAAATTGATGGATTAATTGAGTTCCATAAAATTAATTAGCAAAGTTAATTGAAAGGTGAATGAATTGATTTGATATTGAAAAAGGGGAGGGGGGGGGGGGGAAGCCGATGCGATTTATGCGTTGGGCTTTTGTCCAATCTGGTTTCGCATAATTACTTTATTGCCCAGCAAGTAAACTGGTCACAACCAATTGCCTTTAAACTTAATTTAAAAGCAAATTTGATGGATTATTTTGAAGATTTGCATAAACGGAGACGCGAAGAAAAGAATCAATTTCAAATAATCCAAAAACAGTTATAAAATCCCCAATCAAAATAATCAAAGACAAAATGGCTATAAATGACATCAAGCAGTAATTATAGCAATCATTGATTGGTCATGGATGTTTTAATTCAAAATTTGTGATTCGAATTATTTGAAAACTTACAAAATCCTCCATTCTGATCAATAAATCACATTTTTTTAGTAAAATTAACTTTTCACACTGCGACTATTTGAAAGTTGAGGTCACCAAACCGGTTTTTTGGTTTTGAAAGTTAATTCTGACGAGAGACCAACTTAAGCGAAGACCCCTGGAGAGTTTTGGAACGGAATTCTTTGAGTCCGCGCAATTCGTTCGTTTATTTCAAAATTATCATTTCGTGTTTCCATATTTCTATTTTCGTTTGTATTACAAAAATAGGCAAAAAGCGGGACAAAAATGGTTTTATTCGCTAAATTGTGCAAAAAACATTCTATTTTTGTTCTAAATTTGTCATGGAAATTATTCATCAAGGTTATCTGCTGGTATTTGTGTCGTTTGAGTTTGCTTATTTGTTAACAAAAAAAGTGCCTCCCCCCGCCCAAAAACATTTTTGCGGAGGAGAAGCGAAGTCATAAAACTAAAGTTTGTTGTGGGTCTCTGTACTAATTTTGTAAGAACATTTTGATAAAATTATATTAACAATTCGAGGGCATTAATTGTGCCAGGCCCCCAAAAAGATAAAACGCATTTTCGATGACAATTGGGGAGCGAAATATTTGAGAATGGAGGGCCGACTAAACATTGTAAGTACAAATACTTAACTTAACATGAAGTAATCTCGGGAATATTGGGGGGGGCGGGTAATCTCGGGAATATTGGGGGGGGGGGAGGCGGGAGGGATTGGAGTCGAAAGTATCGGAGAGTTTTGGTTATTTGGGGGGGGGGGCGGGGGGATTGGATGGAGTCGTAATAAACAAAAATAGAGAGAAAGTACATAAACTGATTAGAATTGTTTGCTGATCATTGTGCAGAAAATTTTTTGATTAAACTGACATTTTAGAATGATTCAATTTGAATTTAATTAAAGATATAATTTTTATTATCTCTTCAAAATGCAATCGATAATTCCAAAATTTTTTTATACATATTGATTTTTTTAAATTTTACAAAACGTTAAAAAATAATTCATTTGCAATTGTGCGACGTTCACTGATAAAGAATGACTAATTTTGAAGGTTTTCACGCATAAATTGACTGGATTTGGTCAGTTTTAGTCCAAATCATTTTTAAATTTTCCAATGCGTCCAATTTATCTTCGTTTCATTCTGTCCATGTAAAATTAATTACCCAAAACTCACTGATCAGCCGATATTACAACTAAAAGACGACTTAATTACCCCGGTATGAGAAACAATGGCCCAATCGAGCGTAAAAAAGTGAGTCCCAAATCGGTGGGCCGATCAAAAGGAAATAACCCAAAATTACCTTTGAAATCATTTTTATTTTTATTCACAGAATTGGAAATGGAAGCAAAAGAAGCGAATTGAAAATTCCAGCTTTTTGAGGTAAATTCTTTTTCTGTTACATATTCAAATAATCAATTCCCACCATTGGATTAATTCAGGGTTCCCAATACGTACTTGAATGGCAAGTACAAAACTTTAACACTATGTACTTATTTCAAGAATGTACAAAATTCCGGAAAAAGGAATTTGTTATGTACTTGAAAATCAGCATGTTTGTACTTGAACATAGCCTTCCGTTATAAGGAGGAAGGGAACCCTGGGTTAATTAATGACTTTGTTTGCCGCAACAATCTCATTAAAGGTAATTGATTGATTCGTCACTTTTATTACCCAATTACCCCAACAAATAAACAATATTCTAATTGATTTCGTAGTTTTTATTATTTTTAACTCTTTTTGTTAATTATGCTAATTGCCAACATTTTTAGTGATTTAAATGCATTTGGCCCCCAAACTTTTTCCGACAGAAGTGCAAACGACGGCCGGCGATTTGCTCTTCTTTTTCCGCCAAAAGAACGGCGGCCCGCCGCCAATTCAAAACGGCGAAATGACCGGTAAATTCATAATTAATAAATGCGCCAAAATATCGGCGGAAATTAATTTTTGGGCTTTTTCAGATAAACGCGAAGCGATTTGTGCCGTGGCGGGGGATGCCTTTGCGGATGCTTTTCATGTCGGAATAATTGTGGAGCCAACGCAAAATAACGACGAATTGGAGCGAATTGTGCACGCGGCACGAGACCAGGCAGCTAATTGAATCATTGACAAAAACTCTGTTTTGTCGGCACTAAACTTCTCAATAATTATTGAACAGGTCCGTGTGGACGTAGTGGACACTGTCGTTGAACAACTGCGACCTGACCGGGTCGAACTTTGTCGGACATCACTCGGCGACAACTGCTGGAGTCGACGGGCGGCCAAATGGGCGGTGGCACAATGCGGTGCCGCGTACAACGACATTTTCTCGCCGGAATGCCTTAACTCGCGGGGTGAACGGGCGTTTTATTGCTGTCAACTTGCGGGTGGGTGGGAAGAAATTCAAATTAAATAAAATATAATTTATCGAAACTTTTAAGCCGAGGCTTTCAAGGCCACAAATCCAACACAAAAAGGCGTCAGCCCATTTTTGCCGCATACGCTTAACTTTGCCGGAGAAAACGGCCAAATTTTGCCGTATTGGGCCGAGCATTACAGGCAAACAAACAAACAAAAAATTGGCATAAAAAACAAAAATTCTTTTTGTATATTTTATTTTTAGAAAAGTTTGCCCTCAGAATCCGACACCGCCCCAGGGGCGGCCGGGGTCGCATCCGAGTGTAATTAATTGAACGATAAACAAAATGAATAAAACTTTTTCATTTCAGAAGTTGCGCGCCTCTCCGTGCGTTTTTTTGATTGCGAGTCGAACAATTGACAAAGTTTAGGGTTTTGAGGATTTTTTATTGTTGTAAATGATAATTTATCAAATATTTAATTAAATTACGAATTGACTAAACTTCAATTTCAACTTTTGGGTCCAATTCAAATTCGTCCAACTTTCGTTGAGCATTGGAAGTTGTTGAGCTTAATTCATAAGCATAATTTAATTTTGCGTTTATTAAATATTAATTCACTGCATTTTTGGCAATATGTCCTCGTAGTCGGTGTTATAGAGTTGTGAACGAACAAAAAGCTCCAACTCGGACGGTTCCGGGCAAAGCTGAGCCGTCCCATCCTAAAAAACAATTTAAATGGTTATTTAAAATAAATAAATGGCAAATTTGTCACTTTAAAGCATTCCTCAGCGATTGCAACTGCGATTTGAATTGAAACTTCCGGAACTTTGCTCAGTGACGGGTACAAAGCGCCCGAAGAAAGTTCGGCGTCAGTGACAGACTCCGCCAATTTCTAAAAAAATAAATTTAAAATAAATTCAAAAAAAAAACAGTGAATTTTTGTTGAAATAAAAACAAAACTTGGCTGCGATTAAAAACAATTTGTCGTCGACGGGCGCAATTTTGAACAAAATGACGCCGAGGGCGACGCCGGGGAAAATGTACGAATTGTTGCAATGGCCCGGCGTTAATATGCGCTCGTCAGTAATTTTGACCGGAGGAAAGGGACTGCCGGAGGCAAATAATGCCCGACCCTAACAATTCCTTCAAAAAATTGAAATTTTAAATAAATTGGCACATTTGTGCCGAAGTACGCCGCTTCGGCAGTGCATTCGGGTTTGCTGGTCGGATTGGACAATGCGAAAATGACCGGACGGTCGTTGAAAGCCGCCATTTCCTTAATGATCGCATCAGTGAAAGTGCCGGCGGCTGTGGACACGCCGATTATGGCAGAAGGCTGGACGGCCTTAACTTTTTTGTTTCATTTAATTTATTAAAATTGAATTATTTTCCTAAAAGTTCACTTTGACCACAGCGGCCAATTCTTTCATCTCGGCCATTTCTTTGGCAAATGCTTTTTGTTCGTCCATCAGATTTTGGCGCGATTTGGTAACCAAACCGTCCGATTTAAAAAGAAAAATGCGATCGCAGGCGTTTTGCCGTGAAAGGCCCTCAAATTGCATTTGGCTGACCAAAAGTTCCGAAATTCCAATTGCCGCCTAAATAAAAGTAAAATAAATCAAAAAACAAATTAAAATATTTATTATTAATTTATTATTTAATTTAATTTACCATTCCGGCCCCATGGAATAAAAATTTTGATTCCGAAATTTTTTGCCCAGTGATTTTGGCCGCTGCCAAAAGTCCGGCAATTGCCACTGAGCCCGTACCCTAAAATTATTATATTAAATTTTAATAAAAATAACCTAAAATTATTATATTAAATTTTAATAAAAATAACCTAAAATTATTATATTAAATTTTAATAAAAATAACCTAAAATTATTATATTAAATTTTAATTTAAATAAAAATAAAATGTTTAATTAACCTGAATGTCGTCATTGAAAGTGCAATATTTGTTTTGATAACGCCTCAATAAACGGGCGGCATTGCTTTTTCCAAAATCCTCAAATTGAATCAAAATGTGTGGGCCAAATCTAAATTTAAATGAACACCAAAATAAAAGACATTTTATTTTTTTAAAATAAATTTGATTGTTAATTTTATTAAATAATGCATTAGGTAATTCACTTCCTGCGACAAGCCTCTATGAAATTGTCGATGAACTGGTCGTACCGTTCGCCGCGTACACGCGGCTGTCGCAGTCCCATGTAATTGCAATCGTTCAACAAATTTGCATTGTCCGTGCCGACGTCGAGCAGTACGGGCAGACACCACTGGGGTTGAACACGGCCGAGTGCCACGTAAAGTGTCAATTTGCTGACCGAAATTTCGATTCCTTAAAATGACGGCGCATTAATTAAATAGAAAATTTATTGGAAGAAAAGCTCCAAACCTCCAACTCCCAAATCTCCAAGTCCGAGAATTCGCTCCCCGTCCGTTACGACAATTGCACGAACGTCCTAAACAAGCCAAAAAAGCTTTCAATCCAATTAAATTTGCTTAATTAATTATAATTATTATAATTATAATTACTTGATCCTTCCAATTGCCGAGCACGCGATTTATTGCCTCGACGCTTTTGTGCGAGACGATATCGATAAAAAGTGCTCTAAAAAATAACATTCTTTGCCTAAATACGTAAAATACGCTTCCAAATCCTCAAAATATGCAAAAACATATAATCCGGGGCTCTTCTGATAATAATAATTAAAATAAACAATTTCAAAATTTATTTACCAAAAAAACAATTAAATTTTACTTTGGGTATTTAAACTCAAAATTGATGCAGGCGCTTCCGACATTTGGCTAAATGAAAGCCAAATATTTTGTTTTTGTATTAAATTACCGTATACACAACGGGTAATAATTCGTCAAGGTTTTCTTGCAATACTCTGAAGAACAACTTCTCATTTCGCTCCTAACAAAATTCAAAAAAATGTCTTTAAAATAAAAAATATTTGAAATATTTACCCGAAGAGCGTCCAAATGAATAAAGCGCGCCATGTCGTCGGGTTGGGCACGTAACTGTTCAATTGCCCGTTGCGCTTGCTGTTCTTGGCTCCTAAAAGTAACAATTTGAATAAAACAATTTGAATATTTAAAAAAAGTAAATATATTTAATCAATTGAAAATTATCATTTTTCTTTACATTATTCCCTGCGGCATAAGGCCATCCACGCCAAAGAATTGGCGTTCTTTCACTGAAAGAGCCAGACCCTAAATTATTTTAAAAATAAATCGAAAAATGATTTCTTTGCCGTGCCGTGCCGTGCCTTATTAATTCTGTTGTTGTTCAGCAGCATGGAATGTCCAGCGTCGGGTTGCCACAATTCAAACAGCGACATTTACTGTTTTGGCTCGAATCGGTTTTTTTTTGTCTTAAAATGATTGTTATTCTATTAATTTTGTTTTCTTTTTCAATCCATACAAAAACAAATATGCCGTCAAAAATGATAAATAACGTTATTAAAAAACTTTATGTTTTTATATAAAAATAAACTTATGGAGCCATTCATTCGCAGGACCGTTTTTAGCTGACAAATGAGGGGACTCCCCCCCCCCCCCCCGGGGGGAGTCGTTCAAAGGACAAATAAACAAAAACATTCTCCATGATCCTTGATCGCTTCTCATTTTAAAGGTCCAAACGATTTTTTGTTGTTGTTGTTGTTTCTTTTTACTTGGTTTTAAAAATAAAATGTTCTCAAAAGCATTAAATTGGCAGGCTTATTATTAAAAGTTTGAAGAAAGTCCCATAAATTCCCTAAAGTTAAAACCCGAAAAAATCAGATTTTGTCATATGATTATTAGTTTTTGCATGCTTAAATTATTTCGTTTGCGAAGGCATAGATCGATTTTTATTGTTTTATTCATAAATATTTTTATGCCATGCAATCGAATCGAATTATTGGGGGGGGGGAATCAATTTATGACAAGATTTATCTTTTTAATAGTTACAAAACTAAAATATTCTCATTTTGCCAGTTTTTTATATATTTACATTTTACATTCGCTTTTTGTTTCGTGCAGAAGAAAATGGTGGTAATTGTATTAGTGTGCCCTGCGGGGTATCAAATTGTGAAGATAAAAAAATGTGCCCTATTTTAACGGTCTCCGTGGGGCGGCGGAAATTTTGTTCTTAAAAATGTGAATTTCGTCAAATTATTTAGAGTTGCCCCTCCCCTCCATCCACAATTTCTGATTTTTCATGATTTTTAATCAAAAATGTGTTTAGAAAGACTATGCCGCCATTGTATTTGATTTCCATTTTATTTGTTGTCACTTCGCCTAATTTGGTGACAAATTCAAATGTCGTCCAAACGCTTAATGGCCAAATTGTGCCCGTCCCAAAAATGACCAATTTTTTTATAAATTGTGCAAATTGTGTGGAACAATACCCAACTATAACCACAACAAATGGAAAATTCCAAATTGAATTGAAGGCCAAAGACGGCGACAAAATTGGACAAATTGGCGTCAACATTATGTCTTGTTCAAAATTGGGCAATCAGATAAGAGTTCGTCGAAAATAAAATAAATAAATATAATATTCAATTTAAAATATAAATTTGGACTTAGATAAAAATATTTTTATGAAATTTTTAAATATTACTAACAAATACCGTTTCAGTCAAATACTTGGACAATTGAGGAGCCGAATTCGGGTGAATTTTATAAATTTTTTATCGGTCATTTCAGCCCGGATCCCAAATCTCGTCTCTTCCTTCGGGTTCGATTTGACGGCAAATTGCCCGAATTGGCGGATCCCGACGCATTTTACAGTGTCTTGTTGAAAAAGCCAAACACTGAAATCAATGAAATTGATCAGAAGAAAATTGATCAAGTCAATGAAAGCGATCAGAGCATTTTTGCCCAAATTTCTGTCAATGGCAAAGACGCGGCGGCAAGGGATGAGTGGACGGGGGACAAAGGCTTAATGTTGAAGCTGAACGAAGAGGGCATAAAATACTTACGGGAGAACAAAATGCCCGCCATGGAATTGCAATTAACGGAAGTTGGACGAGACGACGACGCCGACTCTTTCCAAGATAATTCTCGAGAATTGCGAGAATTGGAACGGGCGACTCTATCCGAAGAATTGACAACAAATAGCGGGGTGAGCGCTTTAATTAAATGTGAAAAGTAAAATAGTGTTAAGTGATAAGTGCCAACTATTTTTAAAAATATAAAACTTTTAATCGTTTTTGGAAAATTGAAACGTTTAATTGAATTTTGTTTTAGGGCCTCTCCCCGTTTATCTTTGTTACGCGACAAAACAGGTAAATATAAATGCATTTAACTTAATTGTCTAATTTTAAATTGTTAATAAATGAAAATTGTAGCAAAAGTTTAAAAAGTGCGGAGGACACAAAATTTGATTTTGAACGTCTAAATGCCGCCACTAAAGGCAATCCGCCAATGGACGAACTAAGCGATCAAAGAACGAAAAGCAAATTACCCTTTGGCAGCAAATGGAAAAGCGGGGCGGCCGGAATTGGCCATCCAATTGCCCAACATTATCACAAAAGGTGCCATTCGAAGGCGTTAATTACGAATCGCTTTTACCCGACAAAATACGGCAAACTGCCAATGTTAAATTTGTGTTAGCGCCCTAAGAAGACCTTTTAGATAAGCGTTATTAAATTTTGATTCGCTGAGCTAAAAAAGCCTCAATTAATGGGATTTGATTCAATCTCAGGAGAAGCGGGTCGTCTGCTGCTTCTGACAGTGACGGCACTCGTCTCGGCAACCGTCGTAGCATAAATGCCGAACATTTGGGTGGCATCGCAATGGAAACTCTTGGCACAAATGCGCAATACAATGATTTTGGCAATGACACGGAAAGCAGAACGCCGAGCTTTACCAAAAATATCAGGGCGAATACAAATTTTGACGACATGGAAGACGAAAATGCGTTGCGAAAGGCACAAATTTATTTTTGTTTTAAATATTAAAAGTTCTGAAATCTTAAGAAAAAGTTTCTAAATCTAATGTGCTGTTTCGTGTTGCCAAAACTCCGGAAGCATAAAAAGCGGTCAGGGGAAAGTCCTAATTCTACTGCCGTCAATTCTGCTGAAGACATTACCAGTGCCGGAGGCATTTCTCCACCGAATCAGGCAAAGATTAGCTCTTAATTAGTCTCTTAGAAATAAATCCATTTTATATAATAGCAGGCAATTTTTCATGACTTGTAAGAAATTGTAAAAAGATCAAATCTTAAGCAATTAAATGCTGTCGAAAGTTGGCATACGGACGACATTGGCATTGGCACTGGCACTTCCAACACTCACAGTCCCAACGAAGGAAACATTTATGGAATAATTGACAACAAAAACAAAAATGAGAAGCGCAACAATTATAATAATAATTATGATTTGCGCAACAATTATAATAATAATTATGATTTTGATGGTGGTTTTGGTGTTCAGCGTCAAACGATGCACGGCGATTGGCATGAACCGGCGGGTGCTTCACAAATTGAGGTCGGGGGACGCATTCTTTCGAAAATTCTTTTAAAAGAAATTTAGAGCGATGACACAGAACAAAACTCGGTACAACGCTTTTCAAATGCGAGTCAAAAAGAAAATGCAACCAAATTAGTCCAACCAAAGTCCGTGCGCACTCGAAAATCATCAAAACCGCGAACAAAACGTGCCATTTCTCCAAGAAAATCCGTCAATGAACATCATTATTCAATCTCGCCGAGCAGTACAAAAGGCGGACATTTGTTTTTTTCTGTGCTCATTAAAATGCCGGTGTTTATGAATAGCGTGGAGGCGCAGGACAATTTTATATACACATTTAAATTGCCGCCTCCAAATGAAATCTCAGCGGAAGAAGTGAACAGACAGCAGCTGAAGGTCGAGCCAAGGCCAATGCCAAAGGCAAAAACTACCAACAGAAACAATTTGGGGTTTTACAATTGTTGTGTAAATATATTTTATTTTTGGACTTTAGCAAGGTGATGTCTGCCGCGACTACCAGAACGACGTCAAACAGTTCGACATACCGGAATATTGGCCTTGACACAAAATTGGACAATTCGTACGAAGAACAGTTCCAAAAAACGGTGGAAATGCCAATAAAGCAAAAAGGCAAAAATTCTCATTCCAAAAATGTCAAAGTTAACTTACAAAATGCTCCGTTTGACCCAACGGATGCTGAAAAAGCCGACAACAATCAACAAAACAGTGATTATGAATTTAGCAAAGATGAAATGGAAATGGCAATAAAAAAGTCGATGAACGTAAATTGGCAATCGACAAAAACCCAAAAGCCAATTCAAATTGAGGGGGGCAAAAAGGAAAAGGTGCCGGAAGAAGTCGTTGGGAAAGGCAAGGAAATTGTTGAGGAGGTGAAGAAAGAGGGCAAAACAAAAAAGCCGAAACCGACAAAAGTCGGCGAAACGAGCAATGCGCGAAAAGAAAGTCCAAAAGACTCAAAAGAAAGTTTAAAGCCGGCCAAAGAAAGTCCAAAAGACTCAAAAGAAAGTTTAAAGCCGGCCAAAGAAAGTCCAAAAAGTCAAAAGAAAATGGGGAAAATTCGGGGGCAAAAGCATTCTGATGGCGAAAGGAAAAAGAGCGGCCAAAAGCCACCGGACTCTGCCGCTGAAGGGACAGCGACCGATTCGTTCCCCCCAAATAATTCTTTTGATTATTCAAATAAAAATTTGCAAAATTTAAATTCGACACCGGAAAAGACCATAAATATTGACGGCGCAGAAAGTCCAAAAATGGACATTCGAAAAAGGGGAAAATCTGTTCTAAAAAGTCAAAATGTTTTTCAAAAATCATTGGACTCTGATGGAAATTCAAGCACAAATTCAGTTCCCCAAAAAGATTCTCCAGATCATTGGACGGAACAAAGTTCAAATTCAAAAGGCTCGAACCAAATTTTGGAGTCTGAACAAGAAGTTCAAAATCCATATGATGCTTATGATCTGAATAATGATCAGAGTTATGAAGAAACTGATCTATCAGTTGCAAGCAGCGAGTTTATTGAGAAAGACAAGGAAAGTCTGCAACAAATTTGGGACAGAGTAAAGCCCGACCGAATCACGAATTTAGCTAATACAATGGGAAATTCGCGGGTTAATGGAAATTTGTGCCAAGATTCTGGAAAATTGCCAGAAAGTACGTTCCCCGCGTCTGAGAAATTGTCGGAAATTAAAAAAAAGCGGAACAAAACTCCTGGCATTATTGTTGCCGAACATGCTGAAGTCGTTGGGAGGGATGGCGTCGATGTGCAACAACAAAAATTGGATAATAAATTTGACCCTAAAGAAGGCCAAACTATTGAAAACGCTGTGCAAAATGAAGAAGAACTAAGTGAAAGGGAAAATGATCAAAATAATCTTAAAAAAGTCGATGGAATTCGATCGCATGAACAAAGTTCAAGTTCAACGCCGCCAAATGTGGCGCATGGAATGGCACAAATTGATCACCCAATAAGCATTGAACCCATTGGGACAGAAGACGATTATATTGTTAATGAAGCCGACCTCAAACTATTGGAAGAAAATCTGAAAGCTTTGCACCTTAGTCGAGAGGAGCTTCTCGAGATTTTAATGCACTCGAAAAAGGAACAGAAAAAAAAATTGGACCTAAATTTGACTGAGGCGGAGTTGCCTTATCTGAAGCAATATTTGGAAGTTGGACACTTTGGCGACTTAAAGCCGCCGAAAGAGGAGACCAAAATTGTTAGCATTGCCGTTATTCTGAGGGAATGGTTAGATGACAAAACGGACGCTTTTGAGGGCTTAACGGCGGAAGAAATCGAAAAAATAAAAGAAATTTTGCAAAGAATTTATCCAAACGAAGGAATTGAAAGTGTTTCTTTGTACGACGATTTCGAAGAAAGCGATGAAAAGCCTTTAATTCGTAAACGAAAAGGCAACAACGAAAAAATAGCCGAACGTCTTGAACTTATGAACAGCGATTTTGAACAAAAACATAACCAATTTTCGATTGCAGAGCAAAACCAAGCCGACGAAGAGGCGACCAATTCGGAATTAGACGATTTGTGTAGAAACAAATTTCAAGCAAATCGATGCGAAAACCTTTACAAAATGGTCGAGGACGACCTGGAAGCGATCAGATCTGACGCGGAGTCGAGAGCGCATCTCGGCACCGAATTGCAGAAATTGTGCCAAAAACGACAAAAAAATAATGAAAATTGCCAATTTGGCGGGACAGAAGACCTTGATAAATTCTTGCAAAACCTTTCGGCGGACGATTTGGACTGGTTGAGGACGGAATTGGAAATGGGAGAGAGGGGAAAGGCGTCCGATTCCAAAAATATGGGGACGTATAACATCGAGCAGGAAAAAAATAAAAAATTGTTCAAAAAATCAACAAAATCGATGGCATTTGATTCGGATTCGGACATTGGCATAAAGACGGATTCGGAATTGTTGAAGAAAAAGCAGCGTCAGTCGAGGACGGCACATCGCTTAAAACCTTCTAAACTCGGCACCAAAAACATCAAAGATGCCCTCCTTGAAGGCGAGAATGACGAAGTGCAAAATGCCAAAGAAAAGAACGCGAATTTAAAATTGGAAGCAAAGCCAAATAAAACAATTCATAACGAAGTGATGGACAAACTTCATCAGCCTCATGAACAAAATTTGCCCGCCACTTACAAAAAAACGGAAGATGGCCAAAAAGTGGCGAGTTATTTGGAATGGAAAAAGTTGACGGAACGTTCTGAAGAAAAGCGGCAGGGCAAAAATGATGGGTTGGATGGGCCAATTAGTGATGCTGAATGGGAAGAGGTTGTGAGGAGAAATAATTAACAATTAATTAGTTAATTAATAAAACATAAGAAATAATTCTTGACCATAAATTATCCTAAAATGTTAAAAACATAATTCTTTCACCTTTAAATAAATAATACCAGACAAATGAAAAAGCGTTTATTATTATTTAATAAATAATATGTAATAAACTAATCCTTCATTTGTGCATAGACAAACCATCCAAACGATGCTATAACCGCCGAAATTCAAAGTAATTTAAAACAGAATTTCAATTAATATCAAAAATTGTTGCATAGATAATGCCACAACTATTGAACAACAACAACAACAACGCCCCGGGGGGTTTCTGAACCGTCAGATTAATAGGCTTTCGTCCGCGCTTACGGGGATAATGATGACAGGTAACAATTTTCACGTTTATTTGCTAATTTATCAGTAAATGTTAGCCGAAGCTGAGCAAGAGCCTGAACAACAAAGTTATTTTGAGCATTTGGTAGATTTTCTATTGGATTACGACAATTCATTTCCTTACCACGGATTGGAAGAATGTGACGATGAAAATAATGCACAGTGAAATGACCCAATTGGTCGATTGTTCCCAAAATGATTTTCTCCAACAAATTTATATATTTATTATTGCTGCTAATTATTTCATTTATTGCCATTGGCGCTAAAATTTTCTCTTTAAATTTTACCGAAGTTTAAAACCGAATTGTTTTTAGCAAAATTTTATATGTTAAATGCCGGATTTATGACGTTCCGGCGTCGTTAACTGAAATTAATTCCGAATCCAAAAAGTCGTAATTAATTATGACACTTTAAATCGTTTTTTTGAGTGTACCCGAAAATTGAAATTTACAGAAAATTATTCGGGTACCAAATGGCCGCGCTGAATGGACGGCCGGCCAATCACTGCAACGGCCGTTTTTCAATTTAAATTTTGCATATTTTTGTGAATATTTTGTGAATCCGAACATTCCTAAAGGCTTTTGAACATCGCCTCATATACTAAACATCCGCTCACTTTTTGTTTACAAAATTCATTTCAAATCAATTTTACGGAATATAATACATGAATAATGTTTGTAAACATTCAAAAATGATAAAACTAAATCAAAAGTCCGCAAATTTGTCCTCGCAAATGCCTCCGATCTGAAGGCATTGTATTCTCAAGTCGTCGCCAACGCCAACGCCAACGCCGACCGGTGGTTCGGCTTGGAAATGACTGGTGTCGTCGGGGCCTTTTACTTTCGGATAAAGCGCTTCAAACACTCGCGAGGGGTCGCCATCAACTGAAGAAGCGCAGGGAGTTGTGCTGCTGCTGCCGCAAATGTTGGCGTGGGGGCTGAAGCTGGGCGGGAAAACCTAAAATCATCACAAATAGGGCGGGGACGGGTGGGGGAGGGAGGGGGGGGAGGGGAGGGGGTCGGTGCCAAAGGCGCCACCGAAAAATTTTAAATTTTTGGTGAATTTGTTAAGAGATTTGACCCTAAATACAGCCCTGGCGGGGAGAGAATCATTCGTTGTGCTTATAAGTGTCCGAAAGTGTCAATTTGTCCTTTTATTATTATAATTATTATTTAATTGACCCTTTTCTGAAGCACAGCGATCCAATCGACCAGCGAAAACCATTTGTGGTTTTTGACGTCCGTCGCCCCGCCCTTCAAATTGCCGTACCGCTTGGTAAGGTCCACCTGGAGAAGATATTTCAGCAAGTCCTTAAGGTCGGCGGAAAAATGGGACGGATATTTTACCTAAAATAGAGCAATAATCATAACTCAAAATGAATATTAATTAAAAATCATTTACTTTTCCTGAAACGATTTTTTCATAAATTTGAATTGGCTGTTCTGCAAAAAATGGCGGGTAACCGGCCACCATTTCGTAGATGAGCACTCCCAACGCCCACCAGTCGACGGCCTTGCCGTAGCCCTGCAAAGTTTATTAAATAAATAAATGATTAATTATTTTATTAAATAAATAAATGATTAATTAGTTCTAAATTAGTGAACGGACTTTGCTCAAAATGATTTCGGGCGCCAAATATTCCGGAGTTCCGCACAATGTCCACGTTCGGCCTTTGACCCGTTTTGCAAAGCCGAAATCGGTTATCTGTCGCAAAAATTTATCATTTATCGGCAAAATAAATTTGAATTTACCAGCAGAGGGTAAAACGCGGTCAAAAAAGGCTTTGTCCCCATTTCCGAAGGTCCCTTAGCCCCCCCCCCCCACCTTCAAATAGCCGTTGGTGTCAATAAGCAGATTCTCCGGCTTCAAGTCCCGGTAGACCAAGTCCCTTAGCCCCCCCCCCACCTTCAAATAGCCGTTGGTGTCAATAAGCAGATTCTCCGGCTTCAAGTCCCTTAGCCCCCCCCCCACCTTCAAATAGCCGTTGGTGTCAATAAGCAGATTCTCCGGCTTCAAGTCCCGGTAGATCAAGTCCCTTAGCCCCCCCCCCCCCACCTTCAAATAGCCGTTGGTGTCAATAAGCAGATTCTCCGGCTTCAAGTCCCGGTAGACCAAGTCCCTTAGCCCCCCCCCACCTTCAAATAGCCGTTGGTGTCAATAAGCAGATTCTCCGGCTTCAAGTCCCGGTAGACCAAGTCCCTTAGCCCCCCCCCCACCTTCAAATAGCCGTTGGTGTTAATAAGCAGATTCTCCGGCTTCAAGTCCCGGTAGACCAAGTCCCTTAGCCCCCCCCCCCCACCTTCAAATAGCCGTTGGTGTCAATAAGCAGATTCTCCGGCTTCAAGTCCCGGTAGACCAAGTCCCTTAGCCCCCCCCCCCCACCTTCAAATAGCCGTTGGTGTTAATAAGCAGATTCTCCGGCTTCAAGTTCCGGTAGACCAAGTCCCTTAGCCCCCCCCCCACCTTCAAATAGCCGTTGGTGTCAATAAGCAGATTCTCCGGCTTCAAGTCCCGGTAGACCAAGTCCAGCGAGTGCAGATACTCGAACGCCAACACAATTTGGGCAGCGTAAAAGCGCGAATGGAACTCGGAGAAGCGGCCAATCCGTCGCAGATGGGAGAACATTTCGCCACCGCTGACAAACTCCAAAACCATGTACAAATTGGTGGTGTCCTCAAAACAATTCCAAATTATTTTAAAACTCAACAAACTCAACAATTAAAAAAACAATGCTTACTTTGAACGAATAGTGCATTTTTACGAGAAAAGGAAATTCGGTGGCCTGCAAAATGCGTTTTTCGTTGATGGTGTGCTCGACCTAAGAATGAATCAAAAGGACGAATGAATGAATGTATAAGTATATTTGTAATATTATAATGATTTTGTCGTCTCCGTGTCCACCTGCTTCAATTTGAGCACTTTTTGCTTCTCCAACGTTTTCATGGCGTAGTATTTGCCTGTCCGTCTGTGTTTGACCAGCACAACTTGCCCAAATGAGCCGGTGCCAATCATCCGGATTCGCTCAAAGTCGACGAGACACGCATTTGCATTGTTTGACGACGAATTGTTTCCCTAAAATATCAAAAAAATTAGCAATTTATTTTCTCTTTTTAATTCACCGCTTTTTGCCAGTTCTGCTTAAAGTCTTCCTTTGCCTGCTCCAGGAAGTTTCGGACTGAAAGATGAAAATGAAAAAGAATTATAAAAATTATTATTTTATATTTTCTCCCATTTCAAATTGCATAAATTGGCCAAATGACAAACATTGGGCCGAGTCTGAGGTGGGATTTCGATGAATTCTTTTCTTACAGATTCCGGCCGGACTGAAATTCTCAATGTTCTCGTCGTCGACGTCCCCTCCCTCCGGTGAGTCGGACACATTATTTTTTGCAGAATTTTCTTCAATTTTCGGTAATATTTTCTCACTATTATTAAACATTGCTTCAAACAATTGCATAGATTTTTGAATGAAGTTAAAATGAATCTTGAAAGTTGGAGGAATATTTATTTATCGCTTTGGAATTAAATGTTTTGCATATTTTGGACGTTCGATGGTTTCGAAACTTTCTTTCTAATCCGAACGTCATTGAAACGACGCATAAACACAAACATTTTCTATTGTTTTTAGACGGCCCCGGCAATTTTAAAAAATAAATAAATTTAAAAGAATAAAAATAACAAAATTTGTTTGTACAATTAATAACACAATGCATCTCAAAACGTCAATTTCGGAGGCTTCAAGCTCGAGTTTAAGCGTATTGAAAGAGACAAGAAAAGGGACAAATGAATGCGACGAGCCCGCGGCGATGTGCGAATGGGCGTCACTGGGAAAGTTTCTTTTTTTGATTTTCACAATTTTTTGTTAAAAATTGTTTAAGATTTCACTGGAGAGGTGAAGCTTCCCAACATAAAACGTGAAAATAAAAGCCTTTTAAGGGGAGAGCAAAAAGTATTTAGCATTTACGGCGGGAAGCATAGCGCCAGACGGGAGAGGAATTGCGGGTGGAAACCCCTCGGGGGACAGGCAAACACCGACAGACGGACGGATTATCCCCGGGAGGGGTTTAAGGAGAGAGTGCGATTCCATGAATTGCCCCCGCTCGGCCAATTGGCCTGATAGCCTCCAGGCATTTTAGAAAATCTTTCTTAAAAAAGCTTTTAAAACAAAATAACTGAATGCCAAATTTTATCAGGGCTAAAATCTAGTATCAAATTTTGGGTGAATTTGTACAAAATTTCTATTTATCCAAACGCTGACAGAAAATTATTAAAATGAATGATGCCTTAAGCATTCATTTGGGGGTGGGGGAGGGGGGGGGGGGGGGGGGGGGGGAAAGAGGGGAGAGGAGCGTGCTTCTTCCTCCCGGCCATCAGAATATGGGGCATTAATTGTTTCATTGTTTGCTCAGCAAACTTTGAGGAGCCGACGAACACGCCGTCCGTCTACGGGCACACCGAAAACCAATTGAAATTATTTTTGGAAGGGCAAAATTTGATGGAAGAATAAACTCTTATTTTAGAGAATTGGCAAAAAGCAAAAAAAAAGGGCCTCAATTGGTTGTTTTTGGGGGTGAATTTTGCTGTCATGCGTTTTTTGTGTGCAAACGGAATGCACCAAAAATAGAATTATTTTCCAATGGTTTTCATAACTTTAGTGAAGATTTGGGCTAATTTGGGGGGACGGACGCGGAAAATGAGCTATTTTTGGAGACATTTTTTTGCCCCGTCGATGACGTCCGAATGCTCTGCCGCCGCCGCCGCGCTGTTTTTGTTCACTCCGTCGCCGCCGTCACATTCCGTTCCGCCAAACATTGGGCAGAAATAAGAGAAATTTTTGGGGTTCTGCGCGAAAACATCGATTGGGCGCGATGGGGGAGGGGGGGGGGGGGGGGGGGGGGAACCGTCCCGAAAACG
This sequence comes from Globodera pallida, assembly GCA_020449905.1. Classification (NCBI taxonomy): domain Eukaryota; kingdom Metazoa; phylum Nematoda; class Chromadorea; order Rhabditida; family Heteroderidae; genus Globodera; species Globodera pallida. The sequence continues at coordinate 3,560,752 of JAIXHY010000009.1, read as the reverse complement.
AGCGAAAAACCATCCAGAAATAATTTAGAAGAAGCTTTAAGTGGGGGAAGGCGTAAAGAAATGGAGGCTTTTCTTAAAAATATTCAAAAATATTTTTGGTGTTTGAAAGCGTTGCTTAAAGCCGGAGGGGCCGCCAATAATTTCTGCCATTTTTGACTCTTTTCACCGAATGAATGCGCCTTTTTGTATTCCAGCACAAATAATTTGCGCATTTTTTTTGCCAAAATGGGCACATTTTCACCTGCGTAAATGCCATGAGAGGAAAGTTTTTTTTTGTCTTTTGGCAAAATGTGAAAAAATAAAATAAAAAAGAATTTCTGAGGCTAAATTTGGATGTGGAAACATTTCTTGTGATTTGTGCTGATGCGTGCCCAAAGGCGCCAAATTGAATTATGTAAAAAAAATGTTTCGCTGGGAAAAATTGACTTTTTTCCATCTGATTAATTCCTTTTTGGGTATTACAATGGGACAATTTGGGTGTGTATAAATCATTTGTACAGTTTGTGGGTGGTGCCGTGCTTATTTGGCATTTTAGTTTTTATTTTTTTGAATGTCGTCCGAATGATGCCATAGGGAGGGGGAGGAGGGAGGGGGAGGGGGGGGGGGAATTGTAAATGAAATTAAGCAACAATTAATTATTCTCATTTGGGGGGTTTTATTCCAAATCATGCAAACTCGGATAATATGGAATATCAGAAGGCAATCTCTGGTTAAAAGGCTTAATTGTAGAGTTCGGCACGTTTCAACTTACAGAATTGGTCCTGTCCAACTCGGCGGATGTTCAATCCTTCGTCATCCATTGAACAAATTCCGACACGGCGCTGTTGAAGGAATGCCGACGATGAGAGAGGTGGCACATCGGTAGAGGAATCATTGACAATGGCACTTTCGGACTGTGGCAAATGCGACTAAAAATGAACCGTAAAAATATTGAGAGATTTGGCCCAAATTTTAAATTAGTGAGAATAGATCGGCCAGCATCGTTAATATTTTCCAGAATGTATTTGTTACAGTACTCCCACCGCGACGCTACCGTATTAACATTTAAAACGATGTTCGACACTTCGTCGGTGAAATGACTTAGCGATGAATTGTTGAAGAACACTAACAAATGTGGCGGCAACGCTTTGAGTCCGAAAAGCATGGCATAATGGCGCCAGAACAGTTGCCATTGTTGGGGGTTTAGCGAAGTGGCCAATTGGCACAGCCATTGATCCCAAAGTTGGACATTGTCTAAATTTAAATTTAAATAAAATAATATTTAATTATTGAATTCCAACCGAGCATTTCTGGCCTCAAAAGGCCGGACAATGCAAATGCTTGTGGCGAAGTGAGCAATGCTTCGGCGACTTTTTTATCCGCCTCATAATTTGGCAAATAAAATGGGGGGGCCACGGCATGGCAATTTGACGGAATTTCGTTGGAAGCGGCGGACGAATTTGCCCGCAGAGTTTGCAGGGCGTGCTGACACTTTAAGAAAGAATTGGTAAACGTTTAAAAGTTCAAAGTAATTAAAGCAGCTTTTTAACTCGCTAACCCACAAATATGCTCAGTACTTTAACAAGCCAAAAATGCTTTACCATTGAATAATTGCAATAAAAACAATTTTATTTAATATTATTTTATTTTATTCTTTTTTATGTGCGGCAGCGTAAATGTACCTTTGCTGCCCCAGTTTTGTGCTGATTTAAGCCAAATTGTGTCAAATTAGGGGAGCTCAGCGTGCAAAGTAATGGATAGGGTGGGGAGACCGAAAGTTGTGCCGCCGTTTTGGACAATTTGCTGCTGGCCGTTGAGGAAGACGGCGAATAGCAAAATTCGCTTTTTCCATTTATCTGACAATTAATGCAAATTATAAATAATATAAATTTCCCCTTTTCCGTTCCAAAAGAATTTAAAAAATAAAATTTAACAAATATGTTTATAAATAAATAAACCCACTTCTTTGGCTCCAAATTGTGACGGAACATTTATTTGCTGTTTTTGCTGCCAACGAATTCCATTGGACGCTAACGAAGTCGACGCTGGCGATGCCACTGCCAGCAAAGAATTGAACGCCGGCAACGCAAGAAGCTTTGCCATCATCGAAGCCGAAAGAAGCGAATGAGCGGACGATAAGCCGGCTGCTGAGAGAGGTTCAGAAGCAGCTGAAGATGAGGCGGAGACGGCCCCAGAAAGCGGGAAAGATGCGGCAGAAGAATTTGCACAAATCGGAAATTCCTCATCCGATCGGGGGCATTCCTCGCCCAAATCCATTGGTTCATCTACGACTGTCAGCAGATTGGTAGTGGTCATCTTCAACAGTCGACGCTTTTCATTGTTGTTCTGGTCGCTTTTACTGCTGATGTACAGCTCTTCTGCGTCCTTATCAGATTCCAAATCGGCATGTGATGAGGATTCCATTCAGTGATCTGTCTGATTTTTTTTTTAACTGAAGCCGGAACTTGCGGCATGATCACTGATCAACAAACGAATTTTGATTAATTCTTAGTTTTTTCTGAGAATTTCTCCGTTTTCACAACTTAAAAATACTTACTCGTTCACTTGCCGGTAAATTTGCTGTCCTCTGACCGTTTTGGTTGGGCAGAAAATTGTAAATTGTTTATATTAAACACATAAATTAAACATTGCTTGGCTACGGACGGCTCCGCTGGCTTTTGCTTGTGCTGGACGCGCGGATGGGCTGCACATATCCCGCGAATTGCGCTCCGCGCCAGTTGCTGACCATCACCGCCCATTTCGTCCGTCTCCGCTCTCTTCCGCCCCCCCCCCCCCCCCCCTCACACGGCCACAGTCCATTGCCCCCCCCTTCGATTTTGTTCTGTTTGCTCAGTCTCCCCCCCCCCCCCGGCGTTTCCCGATCGGTGCAAGACAATTCAGCGAGGTCGATTCAGTACAGTCAAAAGTTTGGATTTTTAGTTACATCACATTATTTTGCAATTAAAGCTTTGCTATGGAGCTTGAGCTTCCTGAACTTTTGGAATGGTTTTAATTTCGTTTCATTTAAACCCAAATAAAAAGTGATCGCTGAGACACTGAATTGTTTGGCGAAGAGTTGTCTCGTCGCTGCTTCTCCCTACCCCCGTCCCGGCGGCCTTCGCGCACAGTCTGCGACCTGACCCCTCCCCCCCTCCCCCCTCCCCCCCCCGCCCGTCCAATCCACCGCTTTTCGTGCTTTCGTGCCTGCTGGTTGTCGAGAAGGGGAGAGAGTGCATTGAATGGAATAGATTTGTGTGAATGGTGCTGGACCGCACCGACTCATTTGTCAGAGTTTGTGTTGAAGAAAGAAAAGGGTTGAGGGGGAGGGGTTATAACTTATAAGCCAGGGTTTGCACAACACTGGAAGAATCTTGCCTTGTTTTGTCGAGTGTTTATAATTAGGGCTAACATTTTTAGGGTTTTACATATTTTTTCTGCAGCTTTTGGCGAGTTTTGCACGAAAAACATGTTTTTAGTCGGAAATCGTCGTTTTAACAGGGGTGATCACGGATGTCCGGATATCCGCGGATATATCCGGATATGGATGGATACGGACGGATAAGGAATTTCAAAAATGGGACGGATACAAAAGGCACGGATATATACGGACACGGATTTAAAAATTTGTATTCATAATCACCCCTGGTTTTAACTCACCTAAAAAAAAAAACCCAATTTTGGGATTTTCGCACCTAAATAGGGGCAAACCTATTTCAAGTAAAAAAAGACTTTTTGCCACTATTTGGCGTTGTTTTGAAAATTTTTTAAAAATGCAATAAATTCGATTTCTTGCCAAGATCATTAATTTTTCGAAAAATTTTCAAAAAAATATATAATAAAATTGATTTTTGGCAGGATCCTCCATGGAATTTCGTGTCTTTTTAGGGGCCATTTGACTTGTCGAACAGACAAATTAGTGTTCGGCAAATGGGCTTTTTCGTTTTTCGGTATTTCGGTATAATACCGATACCAAAAAATACTCGTGGTATTGCCGTACCATGCCGAACACTAAGACAAACCACCAGCAGGCCACCAATTTGCTGTGTGACTTTTTGAAAAAAATAAATAAATTTTTTGTCAAAAGATAGCGGGTCCACTTTTGAAACTCGATGATGCCATCTTTAGGGGTGTATTTTATCTCCAAGTTGGGGATAGGGTTTTCGGGGTTGGAAGTGTCGGGGACGGGGTCGGGGAAATCCCCGAAAATGGCCTAAATTTGCGGGTCGGGGTTTCAACCCTAGTTTTCAAGCCAAATTTGGCGTAAAAATTCCCAAGCCGAAGAACGTAAAACTTGACCTTTGTATAAAAAATAAATAAAAAGCATTGTATTTCACATATTAGCAAATTAAATCAATTCTTTTTAAATAAATCATTCGATTGCAAGCACTTACATACTGTATTTACCTTTCTTCGGCTTTTAGTCTCCTGCGCTGCCCCATTAAAGGAAATTTTCCAAATATTTTTTAAATTAAAATGCGCACAAAAAAAGAAATTTTGAAGTTATTCATCACACCTTTCTGAATTTTTGCTTTAATTTCTTAACAAAGATTTCCGTTTTTTGTAAAAATTTTCCCGCACCGGACCTCTCCATTTCTAAAAAAGTGTGTACCGAAAAAATATAAAAATTCGTTGTTATAAATTTTCAAAACATTTTTTTTAATGAATTGGAAAATTTAAAAAAAACCTCCCGAATCCCGACCGATTTGGATAACCCCGACCCCGCAATTCTCAACCCCAACGTCGTGGGTTCAACCCTATTGAAAACGTACAAAATTTTGGGGCGCAATTTCTCGTCAGTTTTTACAGATTAAACATTTTATTGAAGATCGCAATGTTAAAATCCCGTATTTGATCTATAACTTTTGTAGTCAAAAGTAACCTGATTATACCAAAATGAAAGCTTTAAATAGGGAGTAATTGCTGGGGCAAACATTTATTCAAATAAAAGTAGACAAATAACCCATAAATACAGCAGCATATACATTAAACATTAACACATTTCGACTTTCACCAGCCGATTGTTTTTCTCGTCGAAATTTTCACTGATCGATCGCATTTTGCCAATTTTATTGGTCATTATTTTCAATTTTCGTTCCCTTCCGTGCCGCTTCGGTCCCTTTTCGGCCGTTGCGGGTGCCATCCGACGCGTTCCCACAGACGGCGCTCTTCCGGCGGGGTAAAAGCCAACGAGGAATATTTGCCGGAGGCGGCGGAGGAGGGCATCATGCTTGTGCCCGCAAAACTGCTACGGTGTGCCAGAAGGCGCTGGCGTTGGTTGGCACTGACTGCCAACACTTCGGTGGAAGGCGAAATTCTGCAAAAACGAAGAAAATAAACCTATAAATCTAGCATTTAAATTAGGGTTGGTCTCCGACCCCTCGGGGGCGAGAAAGTCAGGGTCGGGGTTGGCCATGTCGGGAGTCGGGGGGTCGGGGTTCGGGCGGGGGTCGGGGACCAACCCTAATTAAATTGATCAGAAATATTTAATTTTTACCCTAACGCCGCGGGCACTGAATTTGCCGTCGGCAAAATGTTGAGAGAGTGGCGTCGAAGGTTATTTGACCTAATCTGAATATCCTCCGCGATTTCGTCGGTATGGCGATTTTTTGTCTCTAAATTAATGCTTTATTTTTTAATATTTAAAAAAAAATTGGAATACCGGGAAGCAGAAAATAGACAAATCCGACACTGAAAGCACTGAAGAGAATGAATGGGCAATAACTCATCGGAACGCCGACTGCCTAAAAATAGCAAATTGAACTGCTTAGGGCATTAATTAATCTTGGAATTTCAAATGCATTTTCTTTATTTTCATTTACACTAAAATCCAATTTATTTGTGTCAATTTACCCCTCTGAACGGGAGGTAAGCCAATGAGATGACAAATGCCAATGTCCAGGCAATCGTAATCGCCACAGTAACCGCACTGGACCGGTACTTAAACAACAACAATAATAATAAAATAATAATTAATAATAAAACAATTACTAAATTAAAAAACGTTTTACTTTGGTGGGAAATATTTCGCTGGCTATCATCCACGGAATCGGACTTCCAATTCCGTACCCGCACATGTAAACGAGCAATGCCACAATTGAACCGTAACTTGCTATTTTACTCTGAATTTGTTGCCGGAGTTTTTGAGCTTTTCCGATCACTTCCCCCCCCCCCCCACAAATATATTACTTACCCCCGATCACTTCCCCCCCCCCCACAAATATATTACTTACCCCCGATCACTTCCCCCCCCCCCACAAATATATTACTTACCCCCGATCACTTCCCCCCCCCCCACAAATATATTACTTACCCCCGATGAGGCTTGTTGGATCCACGAAAAAAGGCTCATAAAACTGAGTGAAATTGTCACCAAACTCAACTGGAACAATGAGAGGGCACGTCGACCTTAAATAAATAAAATCAAATAATTTCCAAATTTATTATAACCTTTCCGTTCGATAAAGAAAACGGAACTGCAAGCGAACAGAAAGTACATAATTCCGATGGCCAAAGTGCTGTACCGGGCGATGGACCTAAAATGATTTTCGCAAATAATTTCAGAATTTCTTTTTTTTTAAATTTTTACGCTTCCAATCCGGCATTCAGAAACATATCGGTGGAATAGGCAAAAACGGCGGCACAACCGGTCATCTGCTGCGCGACCATTACCCACATGCAAATCAAAAAAGCCATGCGAAGTTCCTTCGTCCGGAAAAGTCGGCCAATTGAGGCGACGGAAATTGCGGCGGGCGGCGTCCGATTGTTCTGACAATTCCCCAATTTTAATTTGTACAAATGCCTAATTAATTAATTAATCATTAATTTACACGGCTATTTTTCACCTCTTCCGTTTGGGCGCTTATCGTTTGCGTGCTTTGCCCCTCCCGCTGCAGTGCCTCGAACATCGACTGCCCCTCGCGAACGTTCACCAACCGTGCCAATGCGTCCAAAGTGCCAACCCGGTCTCGACGTGCCAACAGAGTGAACTGCGTTAATAATGGAAACAAATTAAGCAGCAATCACAGGGAAAGCAAAATTCGTTTCGATTTAAATTTTTGCTTTAAATGAAAAAGAAATTAAATATTTTTTATAGCGAATGGGTAAAAAAACAAAAAATTCACTTTCGGACTTTCGGGACAAAATGGGAGCAAGCAGCAAAGAACGAAGGCCGGAAGGCCGGAGAAAGCGAATGCGACGGGCCAATTTTGTGCATCGCCAAGCACCTAAAATTAAATTACATTAAACATTAAACAAAAGCAGCATAAAGGGCCAAAACCGCGCGGCCAAAAAGCGCGCGGGTCAGTTTTTGATCATGCCGCCCCAAGCCAAAACCATCCGATACTTTGATCTTGCCGCCGCCAACCCAAAGTTCTAAGGCTTTATGCTGCTAATCTCTCTCTCTCTCTCTCTCTCTCTCTCTCTCTCTCTCTCTATTCATTCTTTTTTATACCAATTTTAATTATGTAAAGAAAAAAACCTCGGGCAAACTCAAAAATAGGGAGAACCAATCGGCGAAGGCGACCACAATCTGTGCAATTTTTTATTTCTTCTAATAATGAATGGAATTGTTCTTTAAAATCATTCATAAAATTGTCTACAGAATTATTTTTCATATACATTTTTAAAGGACATATTTTTGAATTTATTTTGCTTTTTTGTGCCAACCATGTGGCAAGTAGCGGCCGCCCCTCGGCTTTTCATCGGCGTTATTTCCATCAGATACATTGGGGCCAATCCCGAACTTAGGCCCATATTGGCCCCAAGGATCACGCGACCGAATATCAAAATCTAATGATGGAAAATTTATTTTAAAATCGCTTTATTTATTTTTTGCCTCGGGCGATGACATCATTTTGGAAAACAATTCCAACAGAGCGCCGAATACGTTTAGCATTCCATTTGCTATCAGAGCATTTCGGCGGCCAAGCTTTTCCGCTAAAGGTCTAAACCAAGTCAAATAAAAAATGGAAACAAAAAGCGTCCCAATGTTTTGTCCCCAAAACCTTTCCAAAATCTCGAGAACCAATTCATTAAGGGCTCGACTCGAGAATAATTAATTGGTTACTTTGTCGACAACGCCCCACAAATTGCGCCGACAGCGATGCTGGAGACGACAACGGACCAGATAAAGTCAAGTTGTGCGGCTGATTTTAGTTGTCCCCGTGCGCGATAAGTGTCATTCAGCCATTTCATCACAATGCTGAGGGCAGATGAGTCATCAATTATTTTATATTAATACTAAATAATAATATTAATACATAATTAAGAGAATTTAAATTCAATTAATATATTTTGATTAGAAATTATTTACTTTTGAGCCGGATTTACGACGTCATAACTAAAGAATTTTGTTTTAAATTTACATAAACAAAAAAGGGATGCTGAAATTGCCTGTAGAAAGAGAAAGAACTGCCGAAAACGACGACAAGCACCGTAATATAATAAGTTCGTTTGTACATTTTCCTGCTGAATAAAATAAATAAATAATTAAATTATTTATTTATTTATATTTATATTTATATAAATTATGTTTTGCTTTCTGAGAATGAAACGAACGAAACAAAAATTGAGGCGCCAAATTAGGACTGATTAATTTTAATTATTTTATTGTTTTGGGTGTAATAATAAAATATTGTCCCGATGCCAAAATTATTGCATAAATTGGCGGAGGGAATAAATGAGAAACTGTCGGAAAGATTATTTGAGGCCAAAAAAGTCCACAATTTTGTCGCTTATAATCTTTTTACCTATTTGACTGACAAATGAGCTCCTCCCCCCCCCCCTATTTGACTGAGCTCCTCCCCCCCCCCCCCCCGGCCCCCCTCTCCCCCCCCCCCCCCCCCCCCCTCCTCTCTTATCAAATTGGGGCATATTTTAATTATTCTTTTTTTTTTATTTGTGAAGAGTTCGAGAGAAGTCAAAAAGATGATGAAAAAATGGTGGTGGGTGATGACATTTGAGCCGAAAACGGACAAATATATGAGTAAAGAGATAGGCGGGGGCGGGCAGCGCCGGAGGGGGCTATTTCGACGAAATTCACCCCTAACAAATAAGAACAAAATTAAAGAAATTAAATACGCTTCAAACAAACCAAAATTGGAAAGCCATCAACAGAATATTAACGCAAAATTCAAAAAGGTTATTTGGTAGTGACAAAAATCGTAATCAGTGGTTAAATATGGAAAATATTATTGATAAATGTGAACAAAAACATAATGGTAGGAAAGATAAAAAAAAGCTCAAAGCATTGATATAATGGAAAATAAAAATAAAATTTGTGTATTTATCTGAGCAAAGTGTTAAGCCAATTTTCCGGAAAGGGAAAAGCTCCATTTTCGTGAACGAATAATCCCAAATATGAGAAGAGAATAAATAAGTAATAATTGTAATATTCTAAATTAAGAAATAAACATCATTTTTATTCTTCAAATAAATATAATTAACATTAATTAATAAAGCGATCCAAACTTTTTGCACTTTCATTCAAAGCGTGTTTTGATTTGGCGCCAATTCCAACACGTCTCTGAGCATCCGAACGCGCGACTTCACCGCGTCCCATCCAAAATAGCAGCCGATGACGCGCCTTTCTCTCGCCGCTTCACCGACGACGGCGTAACCGGTGCGCGCGTGCAGCAGGCGCGTGTTGGCCCAAAGGACGCTGTCGCCTTTCAGAGAGATTATTATACAAATAATTAAATTAAAATAATTACCCGATTTTAACGGGAAAATCAGTTGGTTTTCCGGGGCATAGCAAAGTTCGGTGAACATTTTCAGGGCGTCATAAATGCGTTGGATCAGCAACGGGTCGCCAACGTCAATGAACCAACTAAAAAAGCATTTTGTTTTCCCTTCAAAATGAATAAACTTTCAGCACAAACCTTCGCATTACATTTCCAAATTGTACTTTAACCACGCGATGACCATTCAACCTTAAATGGAATTGTTCCTTAATTTGTTGCATGAAGTGCATGCAACGCGCGCGGCGTCCACTTTCCGACTTTACTTTTGACATTATTTTTTGTGAATTTTATTTTTTAAATAAATTTAAATGTTTACTTTATCGTTTTGTGCCGTGCCACCAAGTCATAATCAAATCGCTCTTCACTTCCGTCCATTAATTTGTGCACATCAAAGCCTTCTTCCACAAATTCGAGAGGAATTGTTGACAATAATTGGAAATGTTCGGGATACTTTTGGGCCATCTTTTAAAGTTTAAACAAAAATAAAACAGAATAATTTTAAAAATTTATTATATAAATAATTGATTAACAAATTATGCATTAACCAACCAATTCGGCAATGTGAAAGCCGTCAACAAACATGCTAAGTCCCCCTCCGCATTCGGCCCGGTTGGCCATGTGCAGCATTTGCAGTTGAGGAGGGTCGGAAAGGGAGGGGAAATCCGTGTGGTAGGGCAACTCCTTGGAATATTTAATAGCATTTATGCAAATATTTATAATTTAGCCCTAAAATGAGTCCCTCCGAGGGTTTGGGGGGGGGGGGGTCATTAATTCAAAATGTTTTATTAATTTTTGTATTCAGTTTACCTCCGCGCCCGCATAGGCCATATTGCTTGCATTAGCTTTTGGAATTACTTCGAAAATTTCGCTAAAATAAATTAAATTAAATTTAATTTAATTTAATTAAACTCAATTCAATTAAAAAAAGTCACCCAAAATGATTTCGCTGCAAAAAACCGATTCGCTGAACAATTTTTTTGAAAAGTTGCGAATTATTTGGGTCTTGTTCGGTTCCCTCCAACAAAGCGATTCCATCCGTACAAACGGCCAATAAAAAGTCGTGAAGGACCTTTAATGTTTTTAATTGTTTTAATTGTTATTGAATTTAAACAACGAATATAATGTTTAATTAAAATACATTTAATTTGAAATTGGTTAGTACGGACGGGACCGGCACTTTTCGAAAACCCGGGACCAATAAAGGAATTCTAAAGGAATTTTGTAAAAGCAGGACCAAAATTTCTGTACTAAAATGAGGGAAAAAATAAAAATTTCAGTCTTTCTTTGAAATATAAAATATTCATTTAATTCAATTCCAAAATCGCTTAACCCGATCATCATTGAGGAACTCTTCACGTGAAAAACGGAAGTTTCGGCCCTCAATTTGTTGCCGATTCCAATTCCGAACGCATTCCAAGCCCAAATAAAATTTGCGCCTCAAAAGTCGCACTTTTTCATTTGTGGGACAGCGACTCTTCAGCCACCGCTGCTCGTATCTGAATAGAATTTTGCCAAGTTTTGACTTCCCAATGCTTAATTTTAGTTTATTAAGCTTAACCAACTTCAAAAAATTCTTTGTTTGTGCCATCGATTAAGTAATTATCTAACCGACTGATCACATTCTCGGGCCATTTAATGATCAAACAATTCCCATTTTTGTCGAGTGAAATGTCCAACGGCTGAACATTGACGTCAAAATTTCTCATAAAATGGAGACGGCCCTAAATTTTTTATAAATATTAAACTTAAATCCAAATTTAAATTATTTTTAAATTTAATTTATTAAATGAGTCAGACAACTTTCATTGCCGGCGTAATTGTGTAGGTTTTTGAGTCAAGAGAACAGTCGCGCAGCCACACGTAAGGGAAAAGGCCGTCAGAACCTAATTTAGACAAAAAAAACAATAAGAAAATTCAATTTGCCATTTGCAAAAGCACACGCACGGCACCATCTTTGAAGGTGACGCCAATTGATCGTTGCGGCACCAAATTTGAAAATGAACGAATTTTGCGTTGAGCGGAAAAGCGCATTATTTAAAATATAATCAAAAAATTAAAATGTTAACAGGGATGGGATTTTTAGGTTTTTCCTATTTTTCTGCAGCTTTGTTTTGGCGAGTTATGCACGAAAAACATGTTTTTAGTAGGAATTTTGCCGTTTTAAACGAGGCTATCCCGACCTAGGAAAACTTATTTTGGGATTTTCGCGCCTAAATAGGCTCTCAAGCCTATTTCGGGTATTTGAAGATTTTTGGAGCCTATTTTAGCATTTTTGGCGACTTTTTTGAATTTTTGTGCCTATTTTGAGCTTTTTTCAAAAAATGTCTTAAGAAAAATGAAATAAAATTCGAATTTTTTTTTGTAAAATTCTTTATAGAATTTCTCGCGTTTTAGGCGCCTTTTTGCAATTTTTCTTGCTTAAAAGTAGCAGCCCTACTGATTGATAATTTTTACAGATAAAAAACAAGTTTTTAAGCCATTATTGTTATTTTTTCACACCTATTTCTGCTTATGAATCCGGTTTTTGGAGCCTATTTTAGGGTGCTAGGTCGTTTCGCAAAATCCGCCACTTTGGGCGTTTCGCAAAATCCGCCACATAAGCATTTTGCAAAATCACTAAAAATATTATTAATTTTTAATATTAAAAAAGTACATAAAAATGAATAATCTGCATTTGAGAATTTAAAGCGGTTTTGAATCTGTTGAAATTTTTGAAATTAAGGAAACCCGACTTTTTTTTAAGTAACCCCAAAGCCGTAGAGAATAACTGGGGAAAATTTGGATACTTAGGGGTTCGTTAGGCTTAGGCCTAAGCCACCCTGGCTTGGGGTTCGTTAGGCTTAGGCTTAAACATTCGTGTATACATTAATTTTAGATGTAAATAAATATTTAAAAAAAATTGTTTAAATTAAAATAAATGGCGGATTTTGCAAAACGACTCAGCACGCAATTTTAGGCGCTTATTTCGAGGTTTTTCGAGCCTAAAAATTCTATCCCTGATGATTAATTATTTAGCTGATTGATTGTACACAGCCCATTATGATAAACTGGAAAGAAAATGGAGTCCGTTTGGTTGACTAATCGATTCTTTCTGATCAAATGGAATTTATCTGTGGTTAATCTCACATTTCCAACAGGGCTGTGTAGAAAGTAAAAAAAAAAAAAAAAAAAGTCGAAATCGAAAATCGAAAGGAAAAAAACGTCGAAAATCGAAACAAAATCGAAATTTTTTTTTAAAAATAATTTATTTAATAAATATTTTTTGAAATATTCACTTATTCATTTTTAAAATTTTGAAGGATGCATTTTTTGTTTCAAAGGCCTTCATAAGCCCATTTTAAGCTTTTAGGGAGGGTGGGGGGTCGGCGGTGCCGATAGGCGCCGCCGGGAGAAATTTGGGGGTTTTGTTAAGCAATTTCACCAAAATTTGCGCATAATTGAGCATTATTCTTCGTAATTTCGGGGAGAAAATTGGTTTACATAAGAGTGGAGGATGTCCGGCGGTCTTTTTTTGTGCGCATTTTAATTAAAAATAATTGTAAATCATTAAAAATGTTCCGTTAATGGGGGATAGAATGTGAAGGCCGAAAGGTTAAAAAAAATGATCGCTCTGAAGCGAGTTCGAACCCATAACACAACATAGAAACGACAAACCACTGAGCTATCAATTTACCTGTTATGTAAAAAAGATGAAATTTTGTCAAAAAATTCGCAAGACCACTCACTGCCTCCTCGGCAAAAATTTAAAGACCGGGACCTCCGACTTTCGAAATTATTTTCGAAAAACAGCCCATTTTTGTCGAATTCGAAAATCGAAATTTCGACACAGCCCTGATTTCCAATGTTATTGATCAGTTTAGCAAATGATGAGAATGATAAACATTGAAACGGAAATAAATAAATTGCCAATATAAACGGAAGGAATTGCTTGAATTGCAAATAAAACAACGATAAAAATAATTGGTCTATTTCAAACAAAACCAATTCATTTTAAAACGAATTAAAATTGTATCATTTAATGCAGAAATGAGAGAGTGCGAAGATGGCCAAAAGTGATGCAAAGCCGATTATTGTCCGGCGGTGAGAGAGTGTGATGAGAGAGGAGGGGACGCCCGGGGGGAGATGAGCAAAAGTGTGATGAGAAGTGAACATTGGACTGTTGCCGTTGGGGATGGATGGTTAAGAGGGGGAGACTTGGGTGTGATGGAATATGAATATGCATGCTGTGGGGAGAGGGCAGATTGATCGATGTGATGCTTACATGACAATGAATGCTTTTCCCCAGTTAGTTATTCTATCCGGCTTTGGAGTTACTTAAAAAAACTCGTTTTTCCTAATTTCAAACGGTTCAAAAACCGCTAATTTTCAATTTAAAATTGTCCCTAAAACAAATTGCCATAAAACAAAATTGACCAAAACGAATTGTCCCAAAAACGAATTGACCCTAAAACGAATTGTCCCTAAAACGAATTGACCAAAACGAATTGTTTCTAAAACGAATTGTCCCTAAAACGAATTGACCAAAACGAATTGTTTCTAAAACGAATTGTCCCTAAAACGAATTGACCAAAACGAATTGTTTCTAAAACGAATTGTCCCTAAAACGAATTGACCAAAACGAATTTTCCCTAAAACGAATTGACCAAAACGAATTGTCCCTAAAACGAATTGACCAAAACGAATTGACCAAAACGAATTGTCCCTAAAACGAATTGACCAAAACGAATTGACCAAAACGAATTGTCCCTAAAACGAATTGACCAAAACGAATTGTCCCTAAAACGAATTGACCAAAACGAATTGAATTGACCAAAACCTAAAACAAATTTTCCCTTGTTCACGATGGAATGCGGTGAGCAGGACACGATGGAGGCACTGGGACGGAAGTGTGGTCGTGCTAAGGGCGGGTGTGTTATTGTTGTTGTTGCCCGGATCAGGGAAGGCGGAATTCCGTTTTCCGTTGTTTTTGAGCCTTTTTTTGGTTTTCCGTTAAAATGGCCTTTTTAACGGAAAAAATATACACCCCTAAGAATGGGATTTTGAAGCATGGGAATGCAGTTTGGTTTTTGTGGGATAGCTAACTGTGGGTAGAGTGGGGGTTGAGATCTCCGACTATGTTAGTGATTTGTTTGGCTTTTTCTGAACGTTTACGGTGGTGTAAACAATTCTAAAAATCTTTTAACTTTTTCCAATTTAAAAACAAATATTTTAGATAACAATTCATGAGTTTTTCATTCATTTTTTGTTGGACGAAATCAAAAAACGTGGGAGAGGGCTCTTTGTTTTGCAACATTCCTAATTTTTAGACCAATTTTCTTAACAAATCTTGTTCAATCTTCATAAACTTAAAGCAAGCGTCCAAGCAATCACCACCTTTATTTAAAAAATGCTAATTTCAAAAAATGATTAATTATTTTAATATTTTGCTTCCCGCCTTCGCCGGTTACACGCCACTGCTCCTTCAGTACCAATTGCTTTAGCGTTGACGCTAATGTTAGAGGGGATGAACTTGATGCCTTGCATTTTGTTGACGACGATCATTGTCAGTTTGGCAGTGGTACAATGTTCTTTAAACAGACTTTTGATCAGCGGCACGTGGTAGATGAGAATGTGCTAAAAAAGAGAAGAAATTCACAAAAAGCACTTAATAAAAGATGTTAAATTTCTTTTTTGAATTTGCCTGATAAAATCCTTTGCCGCCTGCGTTGCGGTAGATGACGACGCATGACCTTTGAAAATAATAAATAAGTATTATCGATCGAGATAAAGCAAATGTATTATAAAAACAAAATGATTTTGATTGATTCAATTTTTGTTTATTTTATATATATATATATATTTATATTCGTAAAGGCACCGGCACACGATGTGTTCGATGAGATGCAACTTCTCATCACGGCGTGCTTCCTAAATGTCCGATATCGTTAATGTGCCCTTTCTCTACAGGAACTATTGTGAAAAAACAAACTATATTTTTAACCCAGAAAATCAAATAAATAAATATATTTTATCCTCCAGAAAATTAAACTCAGAAATGCATTTTCTGCGGTTAAACGCCCACTCCCCCCCCCCCAGTCTCCCCTCAATTTTTTGTGCTTCAGTAGTCTCCAACAAATTCAAAGTTTTGCATCTCCCCCGATGTTCGCTGCGTGCAACAAACTAACAATTTCATAGCCTGTATTAACTGATGTTGTACAGCCGGTAAACGGCAGGCATCCTTTTTCCAGAGTTTCTTTTTTGGTATTTCCGTAGTTTTTGGCTGCGTTGGTAAATTCCCGTTCCCGCCCTTGAAAAATATTTTAGTCTTTTTACGCTCCCGTAAATCATTTGGGCGTTCACAACATTAATCTAAAATTTTCTGGATCAGCGCATCAAATAACATTTTTCAGACAATTTAAGAATAAAAAATATTCCCATAAATTTTGACCAAAGGGGTACCCCCTATGCTTTAAAAATTTTGAGCCTTCCAAAAACCGGCTTAGGTAAATTCTTTGCAATTCGGAATAAATGCCCCCGAAAACCCCCGCGGATCGCTTGAAATGTGCCAAGAATCAAGGAATACCTGGGGGTGGGGGCTAACCCGCCTGCTGATAAAGACTTTTTGGAGGGAGTCGTTCATTTGAGCGCTCACGGTTGGGCGCCTGTTATAAAAGGTTGGGCGCCCACATCAAAAACATTTATCGAACAACTTTAATTCAAAAAATATTTCTGATGGGTAATTAGGGAATGCACGGAGGCTTGAAAAAAGCATTTTGGTCGTGAAGCTAACTTTTAAAACTTATTTTTCAAAATTTGGATTCTGCTGTGAGAGGAGACAGACCAATCTCCTCGATATTGATTTTCCAACTCTAAGGTAGAGAGGAGACAGACCAATCTCCTCGATATTGATTTTCCAACTCTTTAAGGTAGAGAGGAGACAGACCAATCTCCTCGATATTGATTTTCCAACTCTTTAAGGTAGAGAGGAGACAGACCAATCTCCTCGATATTGATTTTTCAACTCTTTAAGGTAGAGAGGAGACAGACCAATCTCCTCGATATTGATTTTCCACCTCTTTAAGGTAGAGAGGAGACAGACCAATCTCCTCGATATTGATTTTTCAACTCTTTAAGGTAGAGAGGAAACAGATCAATCTCCTCGATATTGATTTTTCAACTCTTTAAGGTAGAGAGGAAACAGATCAATCTCCTCGATATTGATTTTTCAACTCTTTAAGGTAGAGAGGAAACAGATCAATCTCCTCGATATTGATTTTCCAACTCTTTTAAGGTAGAGAGGAGACAGACCAATCTCCTCGATATTGATTTTCCAACTCTTTAAGGTAGAGAGGAGACAGACCAATCTCCTCGATATTGATTTTCCAACTCTTTAAGGTAGAGAGGAGACAGACCAATCTCCTCGATATTGATTTTCCAACTCTTTAAGGTAGAGAGGAGACAGACCAATCTCCTCGATATTGATTTTTCAACTCTTTAAGGTAGAGAGGAAACAGATCAATCTCCTCGATATTGATTTTTCAACTCTTTAAGGTAGAGAGGAAACAGATCAATCTCCTCGATATTGATTTTTCAACTCTTTAAGGTAGAGAGGAAACAGATCAATCTCCTCGATATTGATTTTTCAACTCTTTAAGGTAGAGAGGAAACAGATCAATCTCCTCGATATTGATTTTTCAACTCTTTAAGGTAGAGAGGAAACAGATCAATCTCCTCGATATTGATTTTCCAACTCTTTAAGGTAGAGAGGAGACAGACCAATCTCCTCGATATTGATTTTCCAACTCTTTAAGGTAGAGAGGAAACAGATCAATCTCCTCGATATTGATTTTTCAACTCTTTAAGGTAGAGAGGAAACAGATCAATCTCCTCGATATTGATTTTTCAACTCTTTAAGGTAGAGAGGAAACAGATCAATCTCCTCGATATTGATTTTCCAACTCTTTAAGGTAGAGAGGAGACAGATCAATCTCCTCGATATTGATTTCCAACTCTTTAATTCCCTTGCCTATTTGCTGCTACGCTTTTTGTCATTCATTCCCCCCCTCCCCCCCCCCCCCCCCTTCTTCCGTCACATGTCTCCGCAAACACGACGCCGCGGGGTACGTCAGAAGACAGCACAGCAAAAATCCGTGTTTTGTTCTCCGTTAGTTTTTGTCCCCTTTTCAGTTCTTTTTTTGTGGGTGTAAGAACAATTCGGCAGAGGACGTTTCGGCAGTGTTTTTTTAAATTTTTTAAGAACGGAATGCACAAAACATTTCTTTTTTGTAAATTCAAACAAGATTTTACTGAAAATTGAACTTTTTTGGAAAAATTTGCTAAGAAAAATGCAATAAAACCAAAAAATACACCCCTAAAGATTGACTTTTTTTCAAATTAGCCCCTCCCCCCCCCCCCCGAAAAAGGGCTCTAGGTACGCCCCTGGTGTGTTCAACTCCCACCGAGTAAATAGAAAGAAAGACTCCCTCTCACTCCCTCTAATTTCACATGATTAGTTAAGGGTTGGTCGGTATGGATTTCTTCTCGTTCTTTATTCAAAACGATTGTTACGATTTGTAATAAAAATAATAGTAAATATCAATCGACTCCATTCTAAGCCTAACGCACAAATCTGAAAAAAAAAATTCCGTGGAAACAAATTTGAAGAAAGTTATGAGTCCTCAGAGTTGTCAAACCCATAGGGGGTACAAAATAATCATCCCCTATTTATTACGCTTTAAATTGACCTTTTTGCGGTCAGTGTCCGACAATTATTGCAAAGATTGGTGCCTTTCAGAGGATTTTGTCATTACAAGTGGTCGATATGGCGGCACTGACAACAAACATTAAATTAATGCAACGAATGAGGGTTGGTGCCGGTTTTTATCGAAAGCCTCCGAATTCGGCGATGAATTTTGCAATTCGGAAATGCTTTGCAAGTTGCGCATTGCCCCCGAGTTAGATTCTTAATTTATTCATATATTTACATATCCAAATGAAGAAATAAATAAAATAAATAAAAATGTCGGCATAAATGCCATATTTACGAATATTTCAACAGGCGAAGGTGGGGACTTCGAATATGCTTTTGAAATGACCAGTTCAACGTTACGCTGTGGCAACGGTGTGACCGGCGAAATTGGCTTTGACCTGCAGAATATTGGCTCCAAAAATGCGTTAATTATGACGGACAAAAATGTTGCGAATACGCGGGCATTCAAGTAAAACGATACCCAAAATCGAAAATAAAATAAAAGTAATTCCGAATAACATAAAAATGAGAATTTTTTTTGTTTTTGGCTGTCTTCCGCTGACAGTTTAACAATTAATATTAATTAAAAAAATATTTACTAATTGATGGGTTAAAAATGCAGCCGACTCTAAATACAAAAAGTAACAAATAAAAGTGCAGCTTTACCTCCCTCTTATTGCTAGGGAAGTTGCCGCATCCCTCGCCCGTCTTCATTTAAAGTACGAAGTCTTCGACGAGGTCAAATGCGAGCCTTCCCAGCAGAGTAAAAAAAAACTCTTTCGTGGCATTTTGTGGTGCCAATTTCATTTAAACTTTCAAAGGCATGCAACGCGCAATTGAATTCGCCCGAGCCAAAAGTTACGACTGTTTTGTCGCTGTTGGTGGGGGGTCGGTGATCGATACAGCAAAGGCAAACTTTTAAAAATGATCAAAAAACAATAATTATTAAATTTTGTTAATTATATACCTATTTGAAAATTCTGCTCAGGTTTTTCCAGCTAAATATAAAGTTTTTTATGGTTGCTTTCTGTTAAAATTTGTGAAATCAAAAAGCCATTTTAATAATCGCCGCCGGCGTGTAAAAAATGTCGCAAAACATTTGTTACTATTATTTCGGTGTTAAGGCCGCAGCTTTGTATGCGAGCAATCGCGAGTCCGACTTTCTCGATTTTGTGCAAAAACCCTTTGGTAAAGCGCTAATTCCAAAGCTACCGATGCTGCCTCTTATCGCTGTCCGTTGTAACATTTTATAAAAATTGATTTTCATTTTTCATAGGTTCCCACAACTGCTGGCACCGGTAGCGAGACAACCGGTGAGGAGGGGGGGGGGGGGGGGGGGGATGAGGGGGGCAACGTGAGGGGAGTGCAACATGGTGAGGGGAGGGCAATATGGTGAGGGGGGGGGGCAACCGGTGAGGAGGGGGGGAACCGGTGGGGGGCATGGTGAGGGGGGGCACCGGTGAGGAGGGGGGAACCGGTGGGGGCATGGTGAGGGGGGGCAACCGGAGGGGGGGAACCGGTGGGGGGCGTGGTGAAGGGGGGGGGCAACCGGAGGGGGGGAACCGGTGGGGGGCGTGGTGAGGGGGGGGCAACCGGAGGGGGGGGGAACCGGTGGGGGCGTGGTGAGGGGGGGGGCAACCGGAGGGGGGGAACCGGTGGGGGGCATGGTGAGGGGGGGCAACCGGTGGGGGGCGTGGTGAGGGGGGGGGGGGAAACCGGAGGGGGCATGGTGAGGGGGGGCAACCGGAGGGGGGGAACCGGTGGGGGGCGTGGTGAGGGGGGGGGCAACCGGAGGGGGCATGGTGAGGGGGGGCAACCGGTGGGGGGCGTGGTGAGGGGGGGGGCAACCGGAGGGGGCATGGTGAGGGGGGGCAACCGGAGGGGGGGAACCGGTGGGGGGCGTGGTGAGGGGGGGGGGGGGGCAACCGGAGGGGGGGAACCGGTGGGGGGCATGGTGAGGGGGGGCAACCGGAGGGGGGGCAACCGGTGGGGGGCAACCGGTGAGGGGGGGGGGCAACCGGTGAGGGGGGGGGGCAACCGGTGAAGGGGGGGGGGCATCCGGTGAAGGGGGGGGCATTCGGTGAAAGGGGGGGGGCAACCGGAGGGGGGGGGGGAACCGGTGGGGGGCATGGTGAGGGGGGGGGGCAACCGGAGGGGGGGAACCGGTGGGGGGCATGGTGAGGGGGGGCAACCGGTGGGGGGCGTGGTGAGGGGGGGGGGAAACCGGAGGGGGCATGGTGAGGGGGGGCAACCGGAGGGGGGGAACCGGTGGGGGGCGTGGTGAAGGGGGGGGCAACCGGAGGGGGGGAACCGGTGGGGGGCGTGGTGAGGGGGGGGGCAACCGGAGGGGGGGCAACCGGTGGGGGGCAACCGGTGAGGGGGGGGGGCAACCGGTGAGGGGGGGGGGCAACCGGAGGGGGGGAACCGGTGGGGGGCGTGGTGAGGGGGGGGGCAACCGGAGGGGGCATGGTGAGGGGGGGCAACCGGTGGGGGGCGTGGTGAGGGGGGGGGCAACCGGAGGGGGCATGGTGAGGGGGGGCAACCGGAGGGGGGGAACCGGTGGGGGGCGTGGTGAGGGGGGGGGGGGGCAACCGGAGGGGGGGAACCGGTGGGGGGCATGGTGAGGGGGGGCAACCGGAGGGGGGGCAACCGGTGGGGGGCAACCGGTGAGGGGGGGGGGCAACCGGTGAGGGGGGGGGGCAACCGGTGAAGGGGGGGGGGGCATCCGGTGAAGGGGGGGGCATTCGGTGAAAGGGGGGGGGCAACCGGAGGGGGGGGGGGGAACCGGTGGGGGGCATGGTGAGGGGGGGGGCACCGGTGAGGAGGGGGGAACCGGTGGGGGCATGGTGAGGGGGGGCAACCGGAGGGGGGGCAACCGGTGGGGGGCAACCGGTGAGGGGGGGGGCAACCGGTGAAGGGGGGGGGGCATCCGGTGAAGGGGGGGGGGGCATTCGGTGAAAGGGGGGGGGGGAACCCTGTTCAGTAAACAGTCTTTCAAACGGCCGAGTTAAATCGATCACTTTGATCAGGCGTCTCCATCATCGACATTCCCGAGAAGCAGTGCAAGACGGGCATCCGCCTCCGTTGCATCAAACCGTTGTTGGCAATTATCGATCCATTGAATGTGAAGAGCATGCCGCGGTGTGAATCATTATGTGCATGTGCGTGTTTGATCATGCCCTCCCTACCTTCAGCAATGTTGCCATATACAGCGGCTTCGATGTTTTATGCCACGCGCTCGAATCGTACACGGCGAAACCATACACAATGGTCACTTTTTTGTACTGCTGGTCAATTTGGTAGCTGAATTTCTGTGAATTCACACAAAACCCATTTTTAAAATAAACATTTTAATCTTTTTATAAATCGTTTTAGCGAATTCCACGCCCTCCCCGCCCCGACGTTCGCCCCGTTTACCAAGGCTCCAACCCGGTCAGCGATGTGTGGGTTCGCGAGGCGTTGCGCATTATCCAGCAATATTTCCGCCGCTCAATATTCGACCCTGAGGACAAGGAGGCGCGCACTCAGATGCTAATGGCCAGTTCATTCGCCGGCATGGGCTTTGGCAACGCGGTGTGTTATCACTAGGGATGCTCGAGAGTCTTGGTCTCGAGTCTCGGGGTCATTTCTCGAGTCTCGGTAAATTTCAATTCCCGAGCATCCCTAGTTATCACAGGGCGTAGAACCATTCGTAAAACTCGATCACAGGGACCGACAGGGCAAGAGTAAATGTACTAATCATCTCTAACAGAGAGTTACAAAATAACATTTTATTTTTAATTCTCTATACGATGCCTTTCTTCAGGGTGTGCATTTGTGTCATGGCCTCTCCTATCCGATCAGCTCCCAGGGCAAGTCGTACTTTGACCCCGACTACTCCAAAGATCACGCGCTTATACCGCACGGTCTGTCCGTCGTTTGCACGGCGCCCGCCGACTTTCTCTTCACTACCGTCGCTGATCCAAAGCGGCATCTGGAAGCAAGCCAACTGTTGGGCTCCGGACTTTCGGTGGTAAGAATGCTTATGCTTATCCTTTTCATTAGTGAATCAGATCACATTGTGTGCCCCATTTTCAGTCCTCCGCCAGCACGGACATGATCGCCAACACTCTGGCCGATCAGCTCCGGGGCTTTATGTCCGACTTTGGCTGTCCCAACGGATTGGCCAAGATGGGCTTCGACCGGCACGACACTGACACGCTGGCGAATGCCGCGCTTAACTCTTTTCGTTCAAATCCGATTTCGCCCCGAGAAATTGACTTTGACTCAATTGCGAGCATTTACGAACAGTCCCTGAATGTGTACTGATTGCAGAAATGCTCGTGAGTCTTCGCTTTTGCGGTAACTGTAATGGAATCAGAAAGTTTTTTTGAGTCTCAAATAGTGTTGCCGGTTTCTGAAAACTCTTTGACTAACCGAATCAAACCGAGAAAATGTCGGGGGGTTTTGTCCGTCCGATTGGTTTGAAACTTAGACTCGAGCACATTCCTTTTCAAGTCCTATTTGACTGTGATATGTGCCTTTTTGTGTTACATATGTTAACCTTTGCTCTATTTTATCTTTTATTCGTTCACAAATTATCTGAATTAGGAAATATTAGTGACCTAAAATTTGCATTAAACAGCCTCACTATTCGTTTTGTCATCATAACTCGAATGATTTTCGCGCAAAAAATTCATCAGAAACAGAGGAATCGATTGGTATTTGATTTGAGTGATTTGGTGTTCATATTATGTGCAAGATTATGATGGAAATGAATTCATGACAATGAAAAAACTTAAAGATGGCCAAGAAAAGCGTCAAATTAAAATAAGTTTGAATCTCCTCCACAAGATCGACCAATTTGTTTCTCTCATCTTTCATTTCAGCTGCATTTAGCTTCCCGTCCACCTCCGTTGATCCAATTCTTTCAGCCATTCGGGACAAATAACACTGCCCTTTTTCAAGTACTGATTGCCACCGCTTTGTGCTGCAGAATCTCATTAAACAAAACCCACTTAACTATTAGGCTTTGGCCGTAGGCTTAACCCGATAATATAATAAATCTTTTTCCCAAAAGTAACAAAAATTGAAAATGGCGGTGCTTTGAAGACGGATAAAGCAAATAGCCGGTCATCGCTGTCTTCATCTTCATTCTGTTCCGCTGAATTAGCTGTAATGGTCCTTTTGCGCAAATTGGATAAATGCCAATGGAAATGGAACAAAAATATGGCATCTTCCAAGAGGCTTAATCATTATCCATCAAAAAGGAGTCGTATCTCTCAAGTTGCAATGGGCGAAAGTACAAAAAATTCTTATAACACCATTCTGCAGAAAACCCACCTTAAAAATTTAAAAAAAAAGAATTGCAAAATCCTTTTCTAAAAAAAGTGACAACCCAAAAAAATCGCCAAGATCAGTGAAAAAAGGATTAGAAAATGGACGTTGATTTCTTTAATAAAGATTTAGAAAAATTGTCAATTTTTTCATATTAATTGATAAATTAGATTTAACAATATTTTAGAGCAGAATCTCAGATAGGTTAAGGCAATATGAGATGCAATAATCACTTGGGGAAAGTAAAAGTTCAAATTTGTCGCAAAACGCAACTTTTTTGGATGTGTGCCAGCGGCTTGGAAAAGTTAGACTAAAAAGTCATGAAAGTTCCAGATTCTCAGGGACTGTGTTGTTTTGGCACAAACCATTGCTGAAATGCTCCCTCGGGGGGGGGGGGGGGGTGCCTTCCCCGTCTTCACATGACAGGCTCTGTTTTTTGGATTCCGCAGATTTCATTGAAACATTTTGCCAGACCGTCACGAGAGTGGACATCCCCAACCCCAACGCCAAAACAAAAATGCATCAAAAGATAAATAAGGAAAATGAATCGAACATTGTAACTACCCAATACCCAATACCCATGCATACCGACCGGTGGGTGAAGAGGAGAGGGGAGAGGAGAGGGGAGAGGGGAGGAGACCATTCATCGGTGGACGGACGGTGAGTTAGGGGGGGGGGGGTGGGAGGTATAAGTCCCCCCCCCCACCCCCCCCCCCCCCCCCCCCCCCCCCCCCCCCCCCCACCTCGCCAACTCATCGGCAATATCGACGAAATTTGGGGGACGGACGGACCCAAGCCAACCCATCCCAACAATCGCTATCATCACATCCACCAAGTACCTATGTAATCATTAACATGTCAGTCGGCAGGTAATTGCATATATTAAAGGAGGGAAGGCCCTCCTCTTCCTCTTCCTCCGTCCCCACATTGGCAGTGGGCAAATGCACTTAAAAAGTCCTTCCCCCCTCCCCCCCGGGGGTTACATACAAACACCCCGGGGATGGGCGGGCACCTCCCGTCTCCCGCCATGTCCCGTTCTTAAACGCATCAGGCACATTCTTGACAAAGGAGGCTAACATTAAACTCGGTTTGTATTGTATATGGCGGTCCCTTTGATCACTGCTCTCCCCCATTAGCGGCTATAAAAGGTTGGGCGGCTGCTAGATTTGAATTGGCGTCCTCGACTGACCGGACTGACTATGAGTGCCAGGCTTCGGCACCATTTGGCCTCAATAGAGCCGCTGGGATTGAGCAGTGATATCCCTTAAATGTTAACCGAAAGTGAAAAGGAATTTTTGAGATTGGCACCGGGGCGGGCCGACGACGTTATCTCTTACCAATTTTATAATTTATTTCTACATTCTCTCACATCATTCAATTTTCTTTGTTTAAAGACAGACAATTTGTTCCATTTTGAGTTTTAAAATGTTCAATTCCATTTATTATGTTTCTGTGGCCACCGTTTGCCTTGGGGCCAGCAGCCAATTCTACAGTTTCGGCATCATCAATCCGGAACAAGGTTAACAAATCCAATAAATTTATAATTTTTAACAATTTTTTTCCAGAGTTGCTTACAAAATGGATTAACGCGACGTACATTTGGAGGAACGGCGGCGGGTCCGGCTTAAGCCTGACGGAAATGAATCTTTTTTGGTCTTTTGTCGTCTCCAGCATTGCCATCGGGGCCATCGCGGGCGCCATTCTTGTCAGGTCCCGAAAAAAGTTTAATCAAAATTAAAAACCAAAAATTTCCTTTAAAATAAAGCAAATATAGGTAATTAAGCCGCAGAATTTGTGTGTTCATCGGTTGAAATCGATTCCCTCCCTATCAGTTAATTAACAAATGGAAACAGAAAGAAAGGCTTTCAGTCAACCAGCACTTTCTTTGTTCAGATGTCAGCAAATTCTTCCCCTTTTTTTCTTGGCTTTTGCTGGAATTTCGCCAACTCTTCCCCTCCCACCAAAAATGGCTTCACATCACATCACAGAGCATATTCATTCAATGACATAAAGTTGTGGTGATGGCCTGGGGGGGGGGGGGGGGGGTCGTCGCCCGGCCGACCCAGAAGCATTGAAATGGGAGGCCGGGAGGGGGGGGGGGGGCAAAAGTGATCGGATGGTGTTCATTTCGTTGAAATCCAAAACTTGAGATGCTTTGGGTTGGCGTAGAGGTGGTGCCCCCCGGGGGGGGGGAGTTATCGCTGATAAAATTGGGGCAAAATTGAAGGAAGACAATTGGCCAAGTGATAAAAATGAATGGATGGACTTTGACTTGGCAAAATGTATTCAATTGTCACATAATTTTAGTTGAGATACCCAAAATGGAAAGGACTTTTTATAATGGGGGGTAGTTGTTAAAAAAGGTTTTAATTTAATTATTCTTAATTTAATTCTTTTATGTTATGTTTATTAAAAGAAAACCAAAAAGAATATTTAAATAATTTATACATTACCAAAGTGGGCCATTCTATTTTTAAAATCGGAATACGAAATCATAATTTCTAACAATTAAAAAGAATAACAAAATTGCGGAATATGTCGAATACGAACGGAATAACAAACAGCTCATTTTCAGACAAAATATTTAATATTTAAGAGCTTTTCAACAAAGCCCAGAATAATTTAATCAAAAATAGTTTTAGGAGGTTAGCCGAATGCCAAGGCCGTCGCAATGCTTTGATCATCAACGGGTGGATCAACGTTTTTGCCGCTTTGTTGGAGTATTTGTCCAAGTCGATGGCTTCCCCCGAGTTTCTGATTCTCGGCAGATTAATTCTCGGCGCAAATATGGGCCTTTCGGTACGGGGAATACTTATTATTTTTGTTTACAATATTTGGACGATATCGAAGTAATTAAAAGCCAAAAAAAGTGCCTAATAAAACATTTTAAATCAAAATTTCTTAATTTGTTTTATTGCTTTAAATAAAATATTCCATAAATATATACATAACTGACTCATTGGGCCTGGATTCAAAATTGGAGTAAGGAAAAAATTATATAAAAAATTTGACCCAAAATTCAAATTTGAGAACAAAAAACCCAATTTAATTAAAACAAAATTGGTGCTTACTTTTGGCGGTTTAAAAATTGGTTTAACCGTTTTATTAAAGATTTTGACTTTTTGTAGCCATATTTTCTAGCAATTATTAATATTTAATGAATAATTTGTTTATTAGACCGGTCTGGTGCCAATGTATTTGATGGAAATCACTCCGACAAAATACCGCGGAGCTGCAGGAACATTTCATATGGTTTTTGGCCAAGCTTTTCCCAATGCTTTTTAATTGGCAATTAAGGTT
The DNA here is from genome assembly GCA_020449905.1 of Globodera pallida. Classification (NCBI taxonomy): domain Eukaryota; kingdom Metazoa; phylum Nematoda; class Chromadorea; order Rhabditida; family Heteroderidae; genus Globodera; species Globodera pallida. The sequence continues at coordinate 3,533,689 of JAIXHY010000009.1, read as the reverse complement.
GCGGTTGCCTTCTCTGATTGGTTTTCACTTTTGCTTGGATTGCCGGAGGTTTTGTTTTGTAATTATAATTTAATCGACAGACAATTCGTTTAAAATTTCGTTAGGTATTGGGCAGCGCCGATAATTGGCCATTGGCTTTTGCCTTTCCCGGCTTTCCCGCTTTTCTGCTTTGTCTGGTGTTGCCGTTCTGTCCGGAAAGTCCAAAATTCACTCTTTTCACGAGGGGGTAAATATTTTTAAATTATTATTCCAATTTTAAAACGGTCGGACATTTCACAATTTCTTTGCGCAGTGACAGCGAAAAAGCAATGGAAGATTTGAAGAGATTGGTGGACGAAGACGAAGCCGAATTTATGTACGAATCATTGCAAAAGGAGGCGGCACTTATTCAAGTGGACATAATGCCATAATAATTATTGTTGCTAATTAACACTTTTGTAGGAAGGTTCGGCGGGTTTTCGACAAATTTTTTGCCAGCACGAATTGCGCGTGCCACTTTTGATTTCCATTGTGGTGATGATCACCCAGCAGTTCACTGGGTGTTCGGCCGTGTTCGCCTACTCCACCGATATGTTCATCGACGCGGGATTGGACGCGTAACATTTTTTGTTTCTTTTTTTCAAAATATTTTTATTTAATATTTTTTGTACCCCCTCCCCCCCCTTTAGGAAAACTGCGCGGTTCAGCACTTTGGCCGTTGGCATTGCCTATTTTCTGTTTGCGTGCAGTGCGCCCATTCTGATCGAACAAGTCGGCCGTCGCGTTTTGCTTATCGTATTAAATTATTTTTGTTTTTTAATAAATATTTTAATTTAATTAGGGCCAATTGGCTATGTGTTCCGCCTCAATGCTTCTGCTAAGCATTTTCATCGCGCTTCAGCACGCACTTCGGGTAAGTCACAGCCTCGCTTGGCTAAATAGTCAAACGATTTGTTTGGACTTTTTATCAAAAAAAAAGTTAAAATAAATTGAAAATTATTCTTTTTTTTGTTCAGCAAAACTTTGCGAGTTACGCAACAATCGCCGCACTGATCATTTATATGTGTGCCTATGGCGTCGGTTGCGCTGTTCCGTGGCTTATCTCCGGCGAAATTTTCCCCACCAAATTTCGCGCGGCTGCGGTGACCGGTGAAATTTAATTTAAATAATTTATTTATTTTTTTGTAACTTTTTTCAGTGGCCGTTACGGTCGCCTGGTCATTGTCCTTTGTCGTCTCCACGTGCTATTTGCCTTTTCAACAGGCAAAATTATTTTATTGTATTTTTTATAAAATGAATTTCATTTAAAAAACTGAAATTGCTCAAATACAAAAGAACATTTAAAGGTTTTTTAAAATTAAACACAAAAAGCATTCGTTTAATTGCCCTTAAGTTGCACTTTAAGAGAGTTCACTCTTCAAAAGTGCATCGGAGGACAGCAAATATTCCCCCCCCCGCTCATTTGTTATTCCATTCATTCCGAACAAAACACCGCCCCCCCCCCGGCGATTTGCCCTCTTTTTGCACTTTCCCGCAAAAGTGCGGTGCCCTTTTATTTTATGGACGGGCGGCGCCCTTTTGACTCAAAAGGCGGCGGCGAAAGTACCGCCCGCCGCCCGCCAAATGCAAAAGGCGGGCGGCGGCGGCAATAAAAGTGCGTGTTTTGTGCTTTTTGCCTGCACTTTCTTCCGCTAACATTTCGCCGAAGACAAATAAATAAAATTATTCGCTTTGCTTACGCTCACTCACCGACCGCTTAAAGTGCAAAAGAAAAATCTTTGAACTTTGGTTTAATTCATTTTGCCAAACCAAAAAATAATTTTTGAAAAACTTGAAACAAATAATTTTTCTGTTATTTTTGTATTGTGGATCTTTTCTTAAAAGTAAAATTTCTTATTTTTTATTATCTAAATTTCATATTTCAGCTCGTCGGGACGTCGCTTAGTTTTGTCCCTTTTATTTTGGTGAGTGCCGGAGGCGCTGTGTTTGTGTACTGCTTGCTTCCCGGTAATAATGTGAAGGATTTTGACATATTTACCAATTTATTTTGTTTTAGAAACACGGGGAAAGCAGGCAACGGACATTGTCCGCGAAATTCGCCAAAGAGCAAAGTCACTTTCGCATGGCCAATCGCCGTTCGTTGAAGGCGGCGGCGGCGGCGCCGACACAGCGGCCATAATGCCATGCCCAAATGGACAAATGAATGAATTGACGGCATTATTAAGGTGGTTTAAAGTGGTCGTCCATCATAATTAGTAAAAAACCAATCGTTTAGGCTACAACAGCAACAAACATTTAAACAGCAACACAACAATTGGCACGACCGTTACATGGGCATCGACACCGAACGGTGAAGCGAAAATTGTGCGGGAACAGAACAATTTGTAAAAATAATTCTTTAACAAATTCGGGCCATGTATAGAAAAAAGACATTTTATTGTTCGTTCGTTTGTTCGTTTTGTCTTTACGGAATGTATTATTAATTTTTTTTTGTGGTTCAAATAAGATTAGACTATTTTGCACAAACAAAAACAGAAAGTGAATTCAGTTTTTTTTGGTTTTGATCAGAAAAGTGAAAGTTATGTTAAGTGCTTTCGTTTCTTGAGAAGCAAATAAATCGGCCGAAGGGGGCATTTGGGCGGCAGATGAAAACTTTTTTTTAATTTTAAATCGAAAATTTTTTAACAAAATTTGAATAAAATTAAGTTGAGAAAATTTATAAAGTTTTGGCTATTTAAAAAAAAGAAATATTGACGCCCAAATGGCCCTTTTATAATGGGCGCCCATTGCCCCAATCCGTAATGATTTTTGTTGAGTCAGGCAGAGAGAACGGCCAAAAAAGAGGACGGGTAGAGAAAGTGAGCGAAAACGAAATAGTTCAGGGCTTTTCTCGGTGACACGTGAAATTACTACCAAGCAGAGGTTATTTAAGCCGCTGATCTTTTTGTTTGAAGTACCGAACCCGGACCAGAATTCGAATAATTTTTCAAAAATTCCAAATTTCCAAAAATCAAGTTTTCACCTCAAAATCTTTAAAAAGCACAATATTACAACGGAAAGGCAAGTAATGTTCGAATTCATACTTTTGGAAGATTTTGAGCCTTAAATTGATTTTTGGAAAAATTAGAATTACCAAATGTTCGAATGCTGGTCCGGGGTTCGAATTGGTTGAAACAGAGGTCAGATTCGGATTCTTCGACCCAAAAACCTCCACAAAAACAGCTTTTGCATGACTTTTTAATAATTACTGACGCATTTTCTATTGACGCATTTTCCGGACGCCTTTCCATTTGCTCATATTATTTATTTTATTGAATAATCGAGTTAATTGATTAGAATCTTTGAATAATGTGCATTTGTTGTCATTTACATTTAATTTGTCAGCAATTTAAGTTATATAATAATATTTTACAATTGAAATTACATATTAATGACGGCGCCGTCAATAAATATTCTTTTATTTGCCCTTTTAACGGCGGCAACAAATTTTCGTTCTTTGGGAGGAGTGGGCGAATTCGAAAATAACGGCACGCAAATTGGAGGAAAAGGTGCGAAATATCGAAATATATTTAATTAAATTATGGCATTTTCCCTTTTTATTCGCTTTTTTAGCTAAAATTACCACAGCAACGGTCGATGAGAGTGATTTTGAATGTGAAGAAATATTTTTTTTATGTCGAAATGCGAAGCAACCGCCGCTTCCTCATTTTGCCATTGAAGTACAAAAAAAAGTTAATTTTTAAAATTTGACAAAATAATTTAGCATAAGCAAACGGTGCCTGATAGTGAGGCAAGTACTTCTTCAACAAAGCGACTGCGGGACTTTGATTTAAGTGATTTGTTTGTTTTTGTAATTTGAATACGTTAATTAAATCATTTTTCTATTAATATAACAAAATTTTGTTTCCACTATTTCATAACAATTTTTGCTCACAAATCAGACAAAGCTGCCTCCGACGATGTTGATGAAGAGGCGACGGACGATTTTATCAAACAATTTTTTGCGGAAGATTATAATGGGCGGGAAGAACATATTCAGCTGGTCAATAAGGCAATCCAAAGATTTACGCAGCATCACAAAGAAACAAAAAAACATGTCGCCGAAGTACTGCTAGAAGTTCAGGAATGTTCTACGAATGAAAAAATGACCACAAGAGCCTCTACGAAACGCCAAAAATGTTCTGAGAAGATTGTTGACATTGGAATGGACGTCGACACGGCGCTCCTCGGTCGGTTCAATGGCACAGGAGGGGCAACGGAGCCCCCTCCCCCCCCCCCCTTCCCCCCCCCCCCTTCCCCCTCCCCCCCCCCCCTTCCTGCTTGCTGCTGGTCAGGGCAATTGTAAACTTTTCAAAGCAGGCAAATTACCTCGGGGTTTGAGATAATTGCGGACTTTTCAGCTTTCTGAATGCATCGAACTGCTCCGACTCAGTTTTTAGCATAAATAATTGCGATTATCCAACCGCTCGTCAGCTGTTTTATCTTTTTATTTCTGAAATGTTTTATATTATACTTTTAGGCATCGAATTGTCAATTTTGCCATTTTCTACAATGGCCATCAATTTTGAAGACCGTAACTGCGTCGAATTCTTGAAAAATAATGCAAAAATGTTTGCATGTTCACTGATCACATCGCCCCCAATTCCTGAAGAAATGATCAGACATTTTGAAATTATGCAAAATGTTTTACTTGCCAACAAAGAAATTGACTTGGCCACTATACAAGTTATGCAGCGCAAAATATCGGTACAACTAAAGCTCGGCGGGAAATATACGGGATTCCCGGTCCCGGCTTTTTTGTTTACGGAAACGGGAAAACTCGGGAATCCAGTACGGGATTCCCGGTCCCGCCTTTTTTGTTTACGGAAACGGGAAAACTCGGGAATCTAGTACGGGATTCCCGGTCCCGCCTTTTTTGTTTACGGAAACGGGAAAACTCGGGAATCCAGTACGGGATTCCCGGTCCCGCCTTTTTTGTTTAAGCACTTTTACATGCACAGCTTGCTTTTAAGGATTTTTTGCGCAATTCCTTTCAACCATCTAACAATCAGTTGGACAATATTAACTTTTACATTCATTTCTACTCGCAATTGCTTAGTCTGATCCCGGAATATTTTGACCAAGAAATGATGAAGATTAAAGCTTCAGAAGAGTTTTTGAAATTGTGCGAAAGAATTGTAAAATTTCCTGCCATTTTGCGGGGCGAATTCCAAACATTTCGTGACATTGCCATCGACGAAGGCATTGATGGAATGAAAAAAGCGATTTGTTAGAGGGCCCGAGAAATTAAATTCCTTTTTTTGAGAATTCGAATTCTGCTGTTATGCCCCATTTTTATTTGATTTGGGGAAAGCTTTTTGTCAAATATTTGTTGATTAAATCATTTTCTTTCTCATATAAAGTTTATTCGTAAGCAAATGAATGTTAAAATAGCGAGTTTCTTACCAACCAATGTATTTAAATAAATAAAATAAAGCAAATGGTACGCGGTCAAAATGTCCCATAACGAAAAATCGTTCAATTCGTGAACCTGTCGTTGGTCGATGCACGTGCAGCATCTACAGTACATACTTCTGCTACCATTTCGACCAACATTCTGTTCTACGTCAACAATTGTTTCGACAGAAGGGAGCAGTACCCAATCATTGGGGTTCCCTGATAGGGAGGGATTTGTTCAATTTTGTATTAGGGGACAATATGAACGGTTTTCCATTACGGGACGTTTTGTCCGTGGGACCATTTGTCCGATTTCGCACGGTCGGGCTTAGTTTGGTACCGACGTGTTTGAAACGTTGTAACTTTTTGGTTATTTGGCCAAATCAAACAATTTTAATATCATTCGAAAGCACTATGTTTGTAGATGCTTTAATAGAAAAGAGCTAGGCGGTTCGACTTAAGCCAAGAAGTTATAAATCACCGCGCCAAACTGCCACGAGGAATGCCGATTTTCAGACGTTTTGTGCTATAACTTTTTTGAGAAAAAACGAATCGATTAGCTTTCGCTTGATCAAAGGTTCAGCATACTGAGAGCTTTTGTTGATATATTTTTGTTTGATTTGCTTCCCTAATAACTAAGTTATGACTGATCGCGCCAAAACGAGCGGATCCGGATTTCGTATTAAGGGACATTTTGTCCGCGAGTAGCATGGGAAAACCCCAACTTTGCTAGAAGTTGGCGGACCTTCTAGTAATTCTCTCCTCTATTTCGATTCTTCCCAGTCCAACTGCGAGTTCGTTATTTGAATTGGATGTTTTGTTCAGCAGCATATCGGCTAACACAAAAAAAGAGTCATCGGGCGGCTTCTATAAATTACAAAAAAACATTTTTGATTTTTTTTTTGCATTTCCCACCCGCCGTTGGTCCCAATGCCCAACGACTGACACTGAAACTGTCCTCCGCCTGTTCGTCATCGCTAAGCCCAGTGCGGACACTTCGTATTGCCTTTCCCGACTCGGGTTTCTGCTTATGCAGCCGAGAATTTCGTAGATTCGGACGCGAAACTCCTGTAAAAGTGTATTAAATTTTATTAAATTCATACGGTATCTCGTTGAATTCAACCGGGTACGGTATCTCGTTGAATTCAACCGGGTACGGTATCTCGTTGAATTCAAAAACTACCCGGATACGGTATCTCATTGAATTCAAAAACTGCCCGGTTACGGTATCTCGTTAAATTCAACCAGGTACGGTATCTCGTTGAATTCAAAAACTACCCGGATACGGTATCTCGTTGAATTCAAAAACTGCCCGGGTACGGTATCTCGTTGAATTCAACCGGGTACGGTGTCTCGTTAAATTCAACCGGGTACGGTATCTCGTTGAATTCAACTGGGTACGGTATCTCGTTGAATTAAAAAACTGTCCGGGTACGGTATCTCGTTATTCAAAAACTGTCCGGGTACGGTATCTCGTTGAATTCAACCGGATACGGTATCTGTTGAATTTAACCGGGTACGGTATCTCGTTTCCAAGAGAGACGCTTTCGCGTTATTTTGGTTTGGTCGGTGTATAAATTAAATTTCACTTTTCGGGTCGGATGCAAAGTTTTCGACCTCCATGAACAGCAAAAAAATGAAGAAGTTTGCGGCACATTTTGCCGTGATCATCCAATTGGACGGGTCGGTCAGGTCAAAGTGCATCCATTTGTGGAAGAGAATGCTGCTGAGGAACAGAGCGTTGGGCACCGTCACCGTCAGTGTGGCGAACAGCGAAATGATTAGCATGTAATGCACGCGGTTAACCTGCCTCTGAATGCAGCCGCGGCTTTTGAGGTGCGACTGGAGACGCGCCAGACGGCAAGCGGTGGCACAGTTAATGGCCAAACTGATCCAAAATTATTAAACTCGGCCAAATGTTTTCGAATTGAATTTAATTAACTTACGCAATTGAATATGAAAATATGTCCACCAAAAATGTGTAAATGGAGTAATATTTGGTGAATATTTTCTAAAAATGCAAAAAGAGAATTTAGCAAAAAATATTTAAATATTCTAAAAAAGTTATACTCTCCGTCCGCAATAAGCCTCGACGGGATCATTTCGTTTTGACCACGCGATAAAATAAACAAAGCCCAGTGAAAGAACGGAATACAAAAGAATGATCGGGAGCACAAATCTCGAGCTTAAAAGCAAATTTTGTTTTTATTTATTTTTAATTAATTTAACCGATTAAAAATATGCCGACAATAAATTTGCGGTGTCAAAACGGCCATGAAACGCTCGGAGCTGATCCACAACACAACCCAAGGCGGTACAATGACTCCGATGAGGCGAAGGTAGACAAACGGCTTGCTCGCACACGACCAAATTGTCTTTAATAAATAATTTAAATATTTTGGGTAAAAGAACACCTCCAACGGCACTTGGCTCGTCTCCACAATGCGTTCGTAGAGAGCTTTGCGCATCAGTCCCAAAGTCAAAATGCCTAAAGAGCTGCACAAGTCCGCGACCGCCAGCAGTGCAAGCAACTTCAAAAAATGATTAATTTTAATTAACATTTTAAATCAAAGAAAATACACATAAAACATTTATCATTGTCGGGCACCGTTTGTAAAGAGAGCAGCCAAACCGATTTTTTGGGATAGGAACCCGGCTATCCCGACCTAATTTTGTATATTATTGTTTGAGACTTGCAATTAAAACAATCGGGATCCCGCGGGGTCCCAAAAAAATCCCGCGACGGATTCCGTCCGGTCTCTATTTGTAATGGGGACAAAACTTTGGTTAAAATGTCATTCAAAAGCTCAAATTGAGAAGAATAATTTTAAAAAAAGTTACCGCCCGGAGGGGGGAGGGGACACTTTAGGATTTTTGGTTTAAGAATTACGGGGGCTCGGATTGATCCCCAATTATGTAAAAAATAAAAAATACCTTATTTTGCTTCAGAAAATGCGTTGAACTGAAGAAAACAGTGACTGTTATCGTGCAGATTAAAGACGCAATTGCGCCAGCCCAAAAGTATTGAAAATGAATTAAATATTTTGGAATATAAATTCACCAAAGTGTTTAAATCGTGAAATTTGATGAGAGCGACCAGACTAGAAACGTCGATGTTGTTTTGACCATTTTCCATTTGCCTTATTTTTATAAATTTCCATCAACAAACTCAAAATAAAGCATTTATTTAAGAAAATAATTATAAAAAATGGATTTTAAGCGGGGAACGCCGCCGCCATTTAATTGAACAAATATTTGGGGAGAGCAAATTTCCATTAAAAATGAAATTTGATCCATAAACGAATAATTCTATTTAATACAATGGATTTTCATAGACTCTATGTGTCCAATCAAACTTTTATTGTCGGGCGTAAGTTTTTAACAAATATTTCATTTAAAAAATGTGATTTTATAACTTCAATAAAGTCTTCAAAATATCAACTTCACGACGTTTAACATCCTTTTTATACATGTTCAGCCTCCTTCCTCCTCTAGCTAAACATTTACGCAGTGCGAGACGGAGGGCGGAGTCTCGCCCCACCTACTGGCCGCCGTAATCGAGTGTGCGACACTTTGGCTACTATTTTCCATGCCAAATAAAATATTCTGATAATTTTTAGAATAAAAAATATTTTTCCCAAATAAAGATTAAAGGGGGTCCCCCTATGGTTTTGGAAACTTTGAGGAGCAATAACTTTCTCCATAGTCGAGAGCGACTTAAAATTTTTGCAGATAGTAATCAGCTCGACGAGACGAGTTGAATGGTATATAATTCATGCACTTTGGAGAGAAGCACAAATAAGGTAAGTTTTGTATTTCCTGTTTTTATTGTTTTGCCGTTGACACAAATTTATTTATTCGCAAAATTTTGGGGTATTTATTTTATCTTGACGTTTGAATTGGAAAAAAGACTATTTATGAAGTCGGAGATACGAACAAGAAAAAAGAATTATTTTTATACTCGAAGACATCAAATAAAGCAATAGGAAGCACATCCCTATTTATATGCATCATTCCTTCAGGCCCCAAACACAAATAATTTGTACAGGCGAACGGATTGGTGCGACGCCATTCAGAAATTATTCCATTCGAACGCTGGGGGAAAAAGAAGTTCGAATATGGATTCTCTCTGGAATAAAATAAAAAACGAATGGATCGATTACCAATGTTGCGATAGTTGAGCTCGTACTGGTTGATGATCTCCTCCGCAATTTCCTGGTGCAGCCATAAACGTTGCATCTTCCAGTACAGCTCCCGATTCAAATGCATAGGATTCCCACGACTGAGTTACAAAAATGACACATAAATTAGCATAGAAAGGCAAATAAAAATGGGCGAGAATAACTTCGGAAAATCTCGACTACACATTAGCAAATTGTCTCCACCACAAAAAGCGAAACGGTACCGAAATCCAGGATCAGTTTCGCCAAATTCGTCAACGTATGGGGCCGCCTTGAAGCATCCTCTGGTCAGCTCGCCACCACCGGTCACCAGCAAACAAATAATTTGGCATTCGCGAATTCTGTAAAAGCATGAATTGAAATAGAAAATCATTTAAAAAAATCCCCATTTTCTGTATAACTCACCTCAGAAAAACACCGCTTGAACTTTGACATCTGCTCATATGGGCATTGCATGCACCCACACTACGGCCATCGACCTAAAACATTATTTCTAAAATGTAAATGTTATGCCATCCAGACCAATTTCTGACAACAATAGCCTTGAGAGCCTTTAAAGTAAGTTGGGAAAGTTAATTAAGAAAATGTATCCATCCCCAACTCACAAAGCATTTCTCCGCAATTCAAGCAAAGAGTCGGAATCGTGGAAGTCAATTCTTTAACTTCGGGGCATCTGCAAAAAATGATCGGATGCAATGCAACAACTGAGAATAATAAAAATAAAACTTCCGACCTGAAGTTGACGGTCATTTTGACGAGTTCAGAGTAATCGTTGGGCAGTTCGATCAGTGTGTTCACCCGGAGCGGAAGGTGCAGGGCGATCAGATCCCTTTGGTTCTGCTTAAAACGTTGATGTGGCATTGACCACCTGAACAATATTAGTCGGTAAATGGATGTAATGTGAGATTTGGACAGACATTTGAAACAGTTGTTCCACTTGAGCGCCAGCAAAAAGTTCTGAGAGTGTGGACGGGAGACCCAAATAGCGGCACAGCGGCACGAAACTGTCCAGGGAAGGATCTGTAAAAATGAGTTAAATTTAAAAACAACAATTTTTTTGCATCTCTTTAAGAGTGCCGGCGAAAGTGGAAACCGGGACTCAGGATCGGGATTTCACCACCTTTCAACGACTCTGGTGGTGGAACGAGCGTGATGGCACTGTAAAGAATCGCCAAAGGGCGGAGGAAAGAGATCGCTGCGTGGTGAATTCGCTAAAAAAAATGTCACATAAACAAAACAATAAATGCAAAGCGACCTCATAAAGAGCGCTTTCCGATTGCTGAGTCCATTTCCAAAGATGGTGATGAGGGAACAAACGACGCAACAATTCCATAGATCCCATAAAATCAGAAGCCTTTCCGTCGTCGGATTCGGCTGAAGCCGTCAATAGTGGCACAACAACTGATGGAGCAACCGATGATTCATACTCAGGCTCATGCATTTCGACAATCTGAAACAAAATAACCGTAATTGTTGAATAAAAATTTATGCACTTGAAAAATATGGGCCAACAGAGTCAAACGAATGGCATACCTAGAATTTGCGTATTAATAAAAAGCATCGTTTTGGCTAAACGTACAACTCGTCAATGCTCCCATCCGCCACTTTCCAGACGGTGTCCGGCTCGTACATGCTGTGCAACACACGATTGCCGTACACCCAGGTCCAGCCAATGCACAGCACCAATTCGACCTTATTTGTTAGTACAGATTGAATAATGGCAATGGTTACACACAACCAGGGTTCCGGTCTCAAAATGTTTAAGAGCACCAAAAAGCAGCAATTCGACATTTCTACGTTAAAATCAAAAACTTAAGAAAACTCGCAAAAACGGGGGGGGGGGGGGGGAAATTTAGCGAAATCAAGATATTTTAAGTAACAATATGTTAAATATTTAAAAATTTTATTTTATTTTTATTCATCCAAAACAACAAAAAAAATCGACAAAAAGTCCACAAAGCTCGCGAAAGCAGCTTTTCAAAAAAAACAGCAGCGGCTTTTCAAAAATTCACAAAAAGTTGCTAAAAAAAGCAGATATCGAAGCCCTGCATACAACTCCGATTAAAAAACAACAAACCGCCAAAGTGAGCATGTCTAAAAAAAGTTAAGAATATCCCGGAATCCAATCGGAATTGAGTAGTACCGATATGCATGATGCCCACTTCGGTGCGCAATGCCTGCTCCAGCTGGCTGTAAAGTGGTGATTTCGGCAATTGTTGCTGCTGTTGGGGTAAAGAAGGCATTGTTATGGCCGTCGCAGTTTTGCTGGTGGTGGCGCCAGTGCTGCTGCCCGACGAAGCGGTGTCTTCTTCGGCAGAAATAGGTGGCATCAGCAGCGGCGAAAGCAGACGAAAGACGAGCAACCGCAGAACGGTCGGCTGGCAGTTGAAAGGCATGATCATTGCCAGACGGACGTAGGCGTTCAGGCAGTCGCGCTGAAATTAGTCTAAATTTTGTTCTTCTTTCCTGGTTCGAGTAACGAAACTCCAAAGAATTAAAAAAAAATCCTTTTTAGACCCTAAAAGAATTACGAGCAAAACCCTTTTTTAAACACCTGTCGAGTGTTGAACGCCCCGAACAAAGGTTTCTTCTCAGCTTCTAACACTGCAGACAATGATCGAACAACGAAGGAACACGAACGAAGCACGTTGAGCAGTTCGGACAAACGGGCAAAAGGCGAAACCCGGGCCAAATTTTGAGATGATGATGCCGGTTGGTGCGTGGATTCTTTTCTGACGGCCGTCTAAGAAATAAAAGAATATATTGTCAAACAAAATATCAAACCCTTGCAAAAGCGGATAGCAATGGTTGCAAAATTTCCCAATGTCGAACGCTGGACGGAACGCTTAAATTGCAATTGTAATGCAAAGACTTTTGCAGCAATTTTCAATTACGTCGCATATCGGTAATCGCATTTTATGAATTTTGATTCAAAATTTTTGAACAAATGTAATTTTATAGACTGAGTCCTATCGAGTCGCCTGATCCGCAAAAAATAAATAAAATATATGTAAGTATATAGGTTATCGGTTTTAAAGCTTAAATTACAATTGTAATGCAAAGACTTTTGCAGCAATTTTCAATTTTACGTCGCATATCGGTAATCGCATTTTATGAATTTTGATTCAAAATTTTCGAATTCTATAGACTGAGTCTCTCGAGTCGCCTGACCCGCAAAAAAAATGTCGGTTTTAAAGCTTAAATTACAATTTTATTTTGATCTTCAACAACCCATCTCCTAATTAATATGTTGACAAAAAATTTGGAATAATTCACTTTGTTTGACTGATGTCTTTCGGTGACATTTTCTTGGACCCAAAAACATAGGACATCAATTGTTGCACAATAGCCGCTCGACCTCCGGATAACATCTGTTTTGCAAATAACATATCAAAGAGAGTTAAAAATTGCACATACACTTGGCTCTGCTGCTTGGATTTGGCCAATGATTGCTTCGTTCATTGATGCTAAAATTGCAGAAAAAGCAATTACACGAAAAAAAGAATCTCCTAACTGCGCGACGAATGATCGCTTTGATTTTGTTGTTGTTGCAACTGCTGATGGCCAGCCATCATGATCTCCATCAACTGCACGGACTCCAGCGCGGACGGAAGGCTGGACACGCTGGAATGGGAAACGCCCGTTGTTGTGGGACCAGCATCCGCTTGATGTTGCTGCTGATTGTCTCCGCTGTTAGTGGTCGATTCGAAAGCGTCCTTAGCAAACTCAGTCAATGTGCGCTCGGAATAAGACCTAAAATGGCAGTTTCAGAAGACAGATGCACACGAACAATAGGAGACGAGTTGTCGACCAATTTTCTCAGAAAGCAAATTAAATTAATGGACCTCTTTCGGCTGTGTCCTTTGGCGGCCAACTGCTGTTTGTCTGGTGAAGATTGAGCGGATTGGATCGGTTGGCTAATCGCGGTCCGTAAGTCAAAAACCCAATCAGAAAATGAAATGCCGTCGCTTCTCTCATCGTTGCCAGAATCCACGGAAAAGCCAAACACATCCGCAAGCGAATGCACCGGCGGTGGAAAAACAGGCAAAGCACCTAATTTAATTATATTATTAACCAAAAATAGGGGGGAGGGAACCAACAATTGCTCACGCGCTTGCACAACGGACATAAATACTCGTTGGCCTCCACATTAAGCATGCGCGAGTTCAAAATGTTCGGGCGGCGAAGACGTTCTCGCGCATTGCTGGAATCGATGAACCTTCACAAAAGATTAAGTCATAGATCATAAAAAAAAGGAAATTTTTATTTCTTGTTCCAACCATCCCAAAATTTGAGTATACTGATTGCGAGGATGTGCTCCTATCCCAAAAATCCGATTAAAAAACTGACTGTTTGTAGCATGAAAAGTGCATCAAATGTGAACAGGTTGAAACGTGAAGCTCTTGCGGAAGATCAACGGGCGCAAAAATGTTCAGCAACTCATCGACGGCATTGGTCGGCTGACCATGGGACAACAAATGTTTGGTCGGAATACACTGACGGGCAAAGAGTGAAGAACTAAATGCGATAACTGAATAATATCAGGCACGCAAATAGTAAAAATTTTCGGGGGGGGGGGGGTGCAGCAGTTGGTTTTCCAAATCTAAGGAGTCAAATCGCTTCTGACTAATAACATGCAATGCAAACCACCATATTCGTAATTGATTTTTATTAATTATTCCGATATGTGATAATCACTTTTTTGCACTTTCATTTCGCTTGCTTTTGCGGAGAAAATCGATACAAATTTTATTCCAAAAAATTAAAACTACTAACTTTTGCACGAAGGCGGAGCAGACCATTTCGCTCCCATCAAAAGAGATACACTCGTCCTCCTGGCACAAAATGCACTTTATAGACGGCTGCGGACGCAACTCAACGCGCGACTTAGTCGGCCCACAACAAACGGGGAAACCGGAACCAGGCGCGAGAACACTGCAAAAAACAAAATAAGTAAAAAAAAGATTCCTATCAAAATTTTCATTGCCAACCGCCGGGATTTTCGTTACCCCTTTAACCCCCCCCCCAACCAATCTCATCTTCATAGTTAACAATACGAACTCAAAGAATTGACACTTACGCAGGTTCGCTCTCGTCAATAGTTTCACCCAAAGATGCGTTGTCCGCTTTCGGTACCCGCACGCCCTGTGGACCCGTGGGAGTATTCTCCGTCTGGTCAGGATGCTTCGTCTTGAACGCGGTCTGCAGTTTGCGCATCTTAAAATAGAAAATTTGACTAATTTAACATGAGAAGGCCGGGGTCGGTCAAATAAACGTGTTATTTTTAAATGCTTTTGAAGAGGCGATATACAGAAATGCTTAAAAACGAAAGTTTAAAACATATTTTACCCTCTCCAGGGCCAATTGTCGTTTCTGGGTGGCGACCGCTGCGCGCTGCGCAGATTTACGGGCTCCATCTTCTCCGCCCAGCTGCACATTAGTGTCAGGCAGAACGCCCGTTGGTCCATCACCAGACGCTCCATCCTCAGACGTACACAGTGCAGACACTTCAGAGTAATGCTAAAAATTTAATATAATCTGAAATTTGTTTACTTATGCACATTCTTAACAAATAGTTCACAGAATAATCAAAAATACAAAGAAAAAGATTATACAAATGTACAATTATTACCTTCATAATCCACCACAGCAAGTCATTGTGTGCTTCCGCCTCGGGTTTGTCCTGAAGGCGCACCAAAAAGTCAAAAATTCCCTCAGCTTTGGCCATGCGTAAAAAATTGAACGACTCATTTCGAAGATGAGCAGATTTCTGCTCATTCAATGCCATTCCGACAAGAAAAAGAGTACCTTAGCGCAATTCTTGTAAGCAAATAAATCAATTTTAGAGAATTACGATAGAAAAGGCCGTCGCTGACAAATCGAGACCGCTTCGCTACACGCTCAAAAACGACTCGGATAAGTTTGACGAACAGATCCGACTCCATAATCTAAAAAAGGGAGCAAAGTTTGAACTTCAAAAGCAAAAAACACTCGAAGAAGCGGTGCAAAAAAAGGCGCGAATGGCGGCGGCATCGGTGGAGGACACGCTTTGAGCTCGCGACTCAGTCCCGACCGTACTTTCTGCTGTTGTTGTTCGGCCAATGAGATCAGATGCTTTGAATCTGCAAAAGCAGAAAAAGCTTACGGTTTAAACCTTAGCTTACAATGCCAGAAGAAAGCGTTGTATTGAGTGCGTAATGAGTCCTTAAATAATTTTAAAAAGAAATAGAACCGTAAAGCTTTAATCGAGATAAAAAAGCATACTTTTAGATGAAATTGACCGCTGGCAGCCGAAACGGGTCTTTTGAAATCGCTCACACTTCTCACCGCGGTGTCCAATGGAAGACGTTGAAAGGCTGGGTCGTTGGGCATATGCTAAATTTTAAAAATTTCTATAAAATATCCGAAACATTAAAAGCGAATGTAATGTGCCTTTTCGATGTGGCTGAATGGTTTGGGTCCCGTGCTTAAAATGTGCACAATTTCGCGTTCCAGCGCCTTCTCGGGGGTCGCCTCTTCGCTGATACCGACGGAATAGCGTTCACCGAGCAAAATAATACTAAAAAGAGCGAAAAACAGTTAAACAAAAAAAACAAGAGCGAAAAACAGTTAAACAAAAAAAACAAACTCTTTCTAAAAACATACAGTAAGTGATAAATCTCTTCGGCAAGTACAGAGAATATTTTTCCGCTTTCCTCCTGGTTGGTTCCCTCAATGGCACCGGGCTGTGTGCTAAGCTCTTCAAAACCAATGGCAGCCCATTTAGCCAGGCCAAAACGGTCCAACAGTCGGATGAGGAATTTGTTAGGATCCATGGTAGCACCAACCACCTGTTGTTTGTTGTTGTTGCTTTCAAATAACAAAAAATGTTCATGCACCTGGAGAGTCTGAATGTCCCTGTCAAACATTTCGGTTCGACACAAACAAGACGAGTAGTTGTGGACCTAAAAGCAATTGGAAAAGCCAATCAAAAAATGTCCATAAGCTCGCCTGATTGATCAATGAAAAACCATTTCTTCTCCAAAGTTGTGCGGCACTAACTTGGGCATTTAGGACGAGAACTCTGAAATCAAGTTTTTTAACAAAAAAACAATTTCCGACAAAATGTTTTATCAGCTTTGTCTTTAATTTTTGATAAACCAATAAGATCCCAAAAAAACACACCGTAACGGCATTTCCAACAAAAATGTGCGCATTCCGCTTATGTTCAAGCGCAAATGGCCGGCCAACACTTGCTCGACCAGCTGATTGGCATTCTCCGCATTGCTAATGTCAAACTTTGACGCATCGTCGGTGGTGTAAAAGCGCAGAATGTAGGCCGAGGCGCACATTAAACCGGCCAAGAAGCGCCACAAGGGCTGATGGACGGACACCGCGCTATGCGACACTTCAAACGGAATGCAAAAGGCATGGTGGCCGTTCACTGGGAAAGCAAAAGCAATTAAAAGTGGTGGTGGGTCGGTGGTTGCAAAACAAGGAATTTCACCTTCAACCCGGTTCCGTTTGCCTTTGAACTCGTTTCTGAGCTCACAATGTCCCCACATGAGTTGCATCGTCTTCAGAAACAGGTTCAACTGGACGCGTGAGTCGGTGCGGGCCCAGGCGAGCAGTAAAGAAAGCGGCTCTTGCAGTCGCAGAAAAATGTTGAAAGCGGTCTCCCACTCGCTCTCCATCAGCTGGTGCTCAGTGCTCTGACGCTTTACCTCGTCCATAGCCTGCAAGTATCGAATAAATAAACATGTTTTAAATGAGATTCACTCTAGAGTAGCAAAAAAATAGTTTTTAAAACTTTTAAATGCATGTTTCTAAGGTAAAAATATCCGTAGATCACGAATCCTAGCTTGGATCTTTCGAATATCAAACCCCAAACCCGAATTAAACATTTTTTAAAACTTCAAATGCAACCTTTTTTGGGTTGATTAATTTTTATATTGCCCATTTCTACCTCGCTAACAATTTAATTGTTTCGTTTTCCCATTATTACAAATATTTGCGTATGAATTTTTGGGTCATACATTAACTATTTTTCACGTGTCTGAAATTCAAAAAATGTTCGAATTCGGGTTCGGAATTCACAAAATCCGAGCTCGGGTTGCATTTTTTTACACTAGAAAAAATGCATTCTTAATTTTTTAATGTTTTTTTTTTGTCGGGACCGCAATTCTCCACCATTGCCCAACAATTCACATACCTGCATGCAATTCAAAAAGCGCAAAAATGTGTGGGCGCCGTGGACGAAGCCTTCCCGCAACAAAGCGGTCCATTCGCTTCCGTCCCGTGGCACCTGCGTCAGCAGATAGCCGATGTCGTTCAGAGAGTAGAGCGCGCGTCTTAACACAGCTGGGTACGTGTCGTTGGAGAAGTTCAGCTGCTTAATGTGCTCGTTGTGAGGTGACGCTTCAAAAGAATCCAATCAGTTAATATTAAATAATATGTTCATATTTATTTTACTCGAAGGCTTTCCTTCATTGATAAGAAAATGAACAACGAATGAATCCGCAATATTAACTTAATGTTGGGAAATTCATTGAATTCCTATGAAAACTTTTCACTAAATTTGTGAATGTTTTTTGTAGATATAAAATATTTTCGCGTTCTTCAAGCCCCCCTGCTGCGCTTTTTAATTTTCTGAAAATTACCAGCCAAATAGCGACGAGTGCAAAAGTCGCGTAAATGTTCCATGCAAAGGTGCAAAGCGTTTTCTTCGCTGATAAGTCGTCCTGAAAATTTGTCCAAACGTCATTTAAACTGTATTTTAAAGCCTCACTTGCGACGGTTGGCACGGAAAAAATCTTAGGAAAAAATTGCAATAAATATTCAAAAACAAATTCAAATTATGCACCTGTACAGTCATCGAAGTCACACTAACGGAATGCTCATGATCATCTTCGATAAAGTCGTCAAAGATAACGTTGTAATTCTAAAATTTGTGAACTTCTCTGTCCATTGCAATATGTAAAATTGCGTACCCGAACCAAAAGTCGTCCAAAAGCATTTTTGTGATCCAAATCCATCAGAACGGTGGACATCAACAGTTGATGAAAAGCAATCCGAGCAGCTGAATGCGTCGCACATATAGAAAATCACGGGCCAAAAAAAGAAATAAATATTACATTTCCAAAGACGTCGATCAAAGACCATCAGATAAACGATGTGGGAGGGAAGGGCACAGTCGCACACCTTCTCCAAATGGCCAAGCCGAGCGCGTCCCAACGCTGCAACCTGGTCACAGTCTGGACAACCGAATCTAACAAGCACATTAGCATCAATCTAGAGAACTTTTTAGTCCAATTCTTACAGAAGAGATTCACTGAGAATAACCGCGAACGGAGCTAAAAATTAAAAGTAAAAATTTTTTTTTCAAAAATATGGATACGAAATTCTTGCGCCTGCGTGCTGAGCCAGCCAAGCAGTCGAATAGACAACAATTGGAGAGCGCTCAGTGTTGAACGAAACACCTTCACCAGCAGCGGTCCCGTCTTTTGGGTACGTTGATTTGAGTCCTTTTTAGTCCGTTTCTGAATGAAAAGGCAGTCATCGAAAAAATAAAACAATACAAAAGAATGGAAAACATTTCACTCATGAGTTTGTACATTCTTGAAGTACAGATACAATTTCTTTTAAAAACTAGCCTAAACTAAAACAATGCCCATTTGTAGGTTGACTCTTTGGTGAACCGCCCCACTTTCCCAAAACTCGCAAACCCACCATAATGACTAAGCCTTTGAGAAACGATTAAACAACCTCGATTTCACTTTTAATCGCTTCACAATGCTCCCGCAAACCACTGGCCACAATGGTACGACCCTCGCGGTCCACAATGGTAGCCAATCGCATCGCGTTTGCTTCTGAGCAGTGGTTGATGGCCAAAGTCAGTGCTCGGATAACCTTGAAGAGAATTTATGACTTGCGCTCAGTTAACGCTATTAAATTTGAAACCAACTGACGCCATCGTAAGTGTGCGTTTCGTCGTTATAGAGAACGGTCTGGAAAGTAGTCTCCTGTGCGGCAGGAAGATGACGTTCGCTAAATGTTTCCGATGGAAATAAATTCCTTAAAATTTGAACTTCCTCACTCGATTGTACTCGGGAATCGGTCAGCGTGATCCCAACACAGCACATTGACTGCAAATTTGAGCGCAATCAACGACAAACGATGGAATCGCGTTGCAATTCGAGGCGGCAAACCGGCCCTATAAATGTCCATTTGAATTATAAATGCATTAAATTGCCCAAAATAATAACATCGCTTCTTTTCTCGTAATTATAGCCAATTTTCTCGAATGATATCCCCTATTTTTCGTAAACGAAGAGGTTACAACCTCGCCAGTTCATCCTCAACCCCTTCTTCAGGAGATGGCGCATTGACTGAGTGTAAGCGGCATGCATAATGAGTTGACCAAGCCTCTTTGTCGCCACAGTCGCAGTACCCCCCGCCCATTGAAGTGTGCATCTGACAAAATGTATGAAATGTTGCTTTGATTAAACTAAAATCCCATTAATTTGGGTCTTTGAGGTCGCTTTGCTATGCGCATGCTTTGCCAAATATTTTCGCCGCCACTTTTTATTACTATAACTTGGCCGCGCCTACCCAACTTTTTCTTTTCCAATTATCCCTTGGGTACTCAAGATTAAGACATTCATTATATGTAAACCTTGTATTTGTGGTTCACGTGTCCCGAGTTTATAAAGCATTCATAGCAGAGTACGCACGTTGAGTCGGTGGCACACTGCTTGCATGTGTAATTCGGCTCTCCATTTTTAAATATTTTTCCACAGATTTGTCCAGACCGCGCCTTTGAGTCATCGATGTCCACTAATTCGCGGAGACGACGAAGAGAAATGTCCGGACGACCATCGTCCGCCGATCGGGACGAACCATCAACACAGAACATGGCGGCCAACGGGTAAAGCACATCGCTTTCTTAAAATTTTCAAAAATGACACCGCACAAAAAATCAGAGCATTAATTTACCCTAAAGTACCTACCTATTTTCGCTTCATCAGCGACCGCCTCCCACGGTTTTGGTACGTTTGCAGGGAAAATACTCTGAGAGACAGAAATCCAATGTTTGTAGAGCATCTCTGAGGCATCTGCCCAACATGCTTCACGAGTTAATTTTTGTAATTCATCAATCATTTTAATTCTAAATTAAGAAGAATTGAGACAACATAAATATGTAATTGTGGAAAAAGCCCAACTGGAAAATATTTGACCTGGGCCGGTTAAGCCTGCCCGGACGAAAATCAAAAAAATGCCCGCCCGGATGGGCTCTTTTACACTTTGTCCCCCACAAATTTTTTTTGTTTTGTTAAAACACTGAAAAAATGTTTTTAAGGGTAATCGAGGGTAGTGTTAGGCAAATGGGGTTTTTCGGTATTCGGTATCGGTATTTCGGTATAATACCGATACCGAAAAAATACCGAAATTCTAAAAAATTCTTCGGTACGGTATTTCGGTAAAATACCGAAAAAATACCGATACCGAAAAATACCGACCAAAAATTTTCGGTATACCGACCGGTATTCGGTATTTTTTTGGAAATTTTGAATTTCAATTTAAAATGAACAAAAACATTTATTCAGTACTTATAATTGATTATTGGCAATGTTTTGTTGAGAAAAAAGCTTCAGCGTTTTCCGGGTTCACTTCAATTGAGTTTGAAGAGAAACTATTTTGGATGAACCCAAAAGGGACCTCCCTTGGGAAAATTGAATTTTGACAAAAAATTGGCACACTTTTAAATTTAAAAAAACGATTAATTTTTGCATTTTTTAAATTTTATTTCATTTGAATATTTCAACTTAAGTTGAGATTTGCATTCTTTAAAAATTCACTCAATTTTGCTGAGCAAAAAATTAAAATTCCAAAATTTGTAAATACTGCTAAAATAGTGATGCACGAGACACAAAATTTTCTGATACTCGAGCCCGAGACTCTCGTGCATCACAGCCAAAATATTTTTTAAAATCTAATATTTGTAAATAGATTGTTTCCTCCACCATATAATGCTCATCGAAATCAAAAATCCGGTGCGGATCCAAACCCCGACCTGACCCACAAAGAGAAACACCACTCACCACTACACCAAACTAGTGTCGAGTTAAGCAAAATCGTTCAAAAGTATCCATTTTTCAAAATACCGAAAAATACCGCGGTATTCAGAAATGGCTCGGTACGGTATTTCGGTAAAATACCGAAAAAATACCGATACCGAAAAAATACCGAAATCCCCAAAAAAATGTTCGGTACGGTATTTCGGTAAAAATACCGATAAAAATACCGCGGTAATACCGCGGTATTACCGTACCGTGCCTAACACTAATCGAGGGTGTAGAAACCGAATCTGGCATCCATTCGACCAATTCCGGACCCCGAACCCGAATTCGAACAATTTTTCGAAAATTCAAAAATTTATACTTATCTGGCAGAGTTTTTGTGGCGAAACATTTCGGCGATTATAATGCTGTGTTTTGTAATTTTTGGTCACAAGTGAGTGTTTTGTACCCCTGTGAGCGTGTTCAATGAATACTGCCCTTGTCTACATACTCATTTAATAATAATTTTCGTGCATTTGAATTGATCAATTTTGAATTATGAAAATTTTTGAATTTTCGAAAAATTGTTCGAATTCTGGTTCGGGGTTCGGAATTGGTCGAAATGGATGTCAGATTCGGGGAAAAATTGTAGTTTATGGGGGTGTGACCGAATTTGACTTTTTATAGCTCAATCGAAAGAGCTCGCTGAGCTGAGCACGAATATGCAAAAATTAATCGGGGGCAAGCACTATGAAGAAAGTTATGGCCGATCAAAGTTGGGCAAAACAACAGCTGGGTCGGGACTGAAGTGTCTTTTTAAAGTGGGGACTCAGTTGTACACTGATTAAAGAATTGGCTAAATCACTCATATATGTAGTCGACTACCCCTTAATTTGCCACCCTCCGTCGGGGTCGCGTGCAGTTGGCTTTCTGGTTACAGGTGTCTGCGGAGAAAGGGTGTTCATTTTTACTTTTACTGGGACTCAGTCGGCCGGTATCCATAAGGCGTCTGATCGTGTCCACTCATATCTAGATCGATTTGTCTCGTCGAGAGCTTTCGAATGATACTAAATTTTGAGTGATTTTGCCCATTTTTAATCAGTGGACAACTGAGTCCCCAGTCAAAAGACACTTCAGTCCCGGGCTCATAACTTGCTTCAAAGTGCTTGCCCCCGATTAATTTTAGCATATTCGTGCTCAGCTCAGCGAGCTCTGTCGATTGAGCTATAAAAAGTCAAATTCGGTCACACCCCCATAAACTACAATTTTACCGTTTTTTATTAAGAATCCCAATTAGGTATTTCAAACCGGAACACGCTTTTTCATTTAAAAAAAATACACAGAAAAAATGAATTAACATTGCCAAATATTCAAAATTTAAATTTTTATTTTATCACGAAATTTCCGAAAGCCTCAAAAAACCTCATCAAACTCAAAAAAGCCACAAAATAAGGCTAAACCTCATTTTTAAAATTTAGCCTCATCGGACAATCAAAAAGCCACAAAATGAGGCTACACCTCAGAGTTGGCACCCCTGGTTTATAGCCCCCACTGGAAATTGAGGTTTGCTGAGATGCACTATAACTAGAGTTGACTTAAAATATTGACCAAAAAACCCCAAAATATTGACCAAAAACCCCAAAAAGTGCCAAAATATTGATTAAAAAATGGGCAAAAACTGACAAAATCCAGTCAAATTTTGCGTAAAAACCATCAAAATTCGTCTATCTTTATTAATTTTGCCACAATCGTAAATGTATTATTTTTTACATGTTTTTGAAAATTTTTAAAAAGAATCAAATAAATAATTTTTAGAAAAAATGTCGATTTTTGGGGGTGGATTTTTTTGTCAAACAAAAAGTCATTTTTTAGGGGTGCATTTTTGGTCTGAAAATTTTTTTGATTTTTAAGAGTACGTTTTTTGTTTATATTCCATTTTTGTTAAGAAATTTTGAGAAAAAGTGCCTGAAATATTAAATTTCTTTCAAGAATTTTCGGAAAAATGCCTAAAAATTGGATTTTTCTCAAGAAAAATGCCCAAAATATTGATTTATTATGAAAAAATGGCGAAATATTGATTTATTCTCAAAAAAGCCAAAATATTGATTTATATTGACTAAAAAGTCGCTCTAATTGTAAAATTTTTCGAAATGAATGCAATTTCCGGGCTTCTCTCATGATTCCCTATTCTACAAAAAAATAGGTTAAAACCTGAAAATCCGGACCCTAACTATAACTTAACGATGGAAATAGCAAAGAAATAGCAATTAAATATGGCATTGACGTTGGCGTTATGTCAATTCAAAAAAAAGGGGAAATTACAGCAGAAATCGAGTTGGCCGTAGAGTGCGGCGCAGGACAGGATCCTGCGCAGGATTTTGCAGGATCCTGTCCGCAATCCTGCACTTTTTGGGCTTTTGCAGGATTTGCAGGATTGCAGGATTTTGCAGGATTAATCCTGCAAATCCTGTCCTGCAAAAAATTTTGAATCCCAATCCTGCAACAGGATCCGCAAATTTGACTGCGGATCCTGCAATCACTAAATTTTGTAAAGGATAATGTCAATTTCCATCCAATAATGTTGTGATGTAGTGGTTAGTGCTATGGTTAGGAAATGTTTTGTTGGGGGTTCAAACCCCCGACCATGTAAATTACTTTTAGAGGTGGAGGAAACAATTTCTAAAATTATTATGATTTTTAAAATTAATTTTATAACAATTAATGTTAAATTTTCATTTTTTTGCCCAGCAAAATTGGGTGAATAGTTAAAAATGCATAACTTTGTTCAAAGTTGAATGATCTTAATTATTTTAATGTTATAAAATGCAGAAAAATCACAACACACTCAAAATTTAAGAAGTATTGGCCCATTTTCTTTAATTTTGTAGCAACTTTTCTTAAAAAACATTGTTAAATCTTAAAAAAAATTTCCCCGGCGGCGCCTATCGGCACCGCCGGCTTCTCCCATTCCTAAAAAGCTTTAAAAACAAATGCGCCAAAAAGTACCAAATATAAGGACGATAAATGGATATAAAAAATTAATATTTTATGCTTTCCCACTGAAGACATTGCTGAAATTTTTGAAAAAATTTTTTTGATAAGACTTTCTTCACCCCGACCCGAATAATTGGACGTTCCCAATCCCCAGCATAGCCAACCCGAGCCCCGACTTGCCCAATCCTGAGGGGCCGGGGAGGAATCCTAATTTTGAGGCCAAAATTAATTTTTCAAAAATTTTTACTCAATCCTGCAATCCTGCGCAGGATCCTGCAAATTCTAAATGCAGGATTTGCAGGATTGCAGGATTTTGCAGGATTAATCCTGCAAATCCTGTCCTGCAAAAAATTTTGAATCCCAATCCTGCAACAGGATCCGCAAATTTGATTTTGCCGCACTCTAGTTGGCCGCACTTCGAACAGAGGGGATTTTTTTTAAACAGTCAGATCTTCCTGATTTTTTGCACAGAGCTTGCCAACTAAATTGGCTATAATACTGAGCATAAATTATATTGATACCGGGTTACAAAAATTTTTAAATTAGCAAACAAGCTGAAAAAAGTAGCTTTTTCAGTAAAATGAGCGAAAATCACAAAATTGGGACATTGAAAAGGGAGGCAAAACGAAGGAAAGGTAGTTTTAAATATTTTTTAAAATTTTTAAAACTATCTTTTTTAATCATCCATAACCGTTTTATCGAAAATCGGTGAAATTCATCCTTGCAGTCTACCGGGCTCGAACCCCTGGCTCAGAGCAAAAATGCACTGTTTGTGTTGTATAAATACAGTATGCCAACACTTTTTGAAATCCAATTCACCACGCGTGCAATTCTGCTATTTCCAAAGTTATTGGGGCGTAAGTTATAGTGGAGATGTAATTGTCCCGACGTATTATCCGTGAACACGCATTTAAGGGAGAAGGGAAATATGTGTTCAACATTGGCACCGTACCATCTGTGAAGCGTTCGGGTGCAGCACGCTTCAACCACTACGAACAGTAAATTATTTGCTGGACCTAAAGGTTTTGTTTTGTCTCTGAAACAATAAAAGCTTTTTTCTTCAGATCGAAGACGGCAGCACTTTCGTGGCAGCCAAAAAGCCGCCAGGGAAGGAGGGACAAAAGGAGTCAAAGTTTCGACTAATGTACGTACAACCTTCCACAGTGCCGCCATATGCACAGAAATCAGCACGGAATCCAAAATTAAACACTCAGTCAGGCAATAGGCACTACTGAAACTTTGCACATTCTAACACAGTAATATTTTTACGGAATTTGTACTCATTGTTAGCCGGTTGATCTAAATTCTTTAAACATGGACGGTATTTCGGAAGTTAATTTAAATGGAGAGTTTTTTGATTCCTTCCTCTTTTAAGCTCCATTTGCTGAATTTGACGCAGAAAATGACTGTGTATCGCTACGAGGTGAATGTGTCTGGGACGATCACCAAACAGAATGGCGACCATATTGTCGTGGGTCTCACGGACGCCACACAGCACGAGTAAATTCATTAACACATGCCGATAAGATGCCCGCTTTTCAGTTATCTGAACGTCGACCGCCGTTGTCTGTGTCATGATGTGCTCAGAACTTTCGAACGAAAGTATGAAGAAATGTTGAAGACGTCGAAAGCCCTGCTCTATTATGACTTGTCGCACACGCCGCACTGAAAGATCTCCGTTTGCCGAATGTGGGTTCTCTGGTTTTGGCATTGGAATTCGTTGAATTCAAATCCGGATTTTGATAACTTGGAAGTAACCGAGAACGTTGCTTGGCAGAATTATAATTAGGGCTGGGATTTATATGCACATAAAATCTTGAAATATGCGCATAAAATATGCACCAAAAATTGCAAAATATGCACATAAATTTTGAAAATAAGCAGAACTTAAAAAATTTTTATTTTTTGGTGGCAGAAATTTTAGTCACGAAAAAGCCAATTTTTATGGGTGCATTTTTTGAAATTTTTAAAAAGTCGATTTCCTTAGAGGTGCATTTTTTGAAAATTTTGAAAAAGTCGATCTTTAGGGGTATATTTTTCATTTTTATCGCATTTTTGTTATGGAATTTTTGAAAATGGCGAAATATGGATAAAAATGGCGAAAAATGCCAAAATATGCACATAAATACCGAAATATGGATAAATATGCAAATATGCACATAAATCGCGAAATATGCAAAATATGCACATAAATCGCGAAATATGCAAAATATGCACATGAAAATGCGTTCTAGAAGCTTCAAACCAAGTTGAAAACACGTTTTTCGTGCGTACGTGTGGTCAATCAATGCGCAAGAAATTTGCTTTTTCATTTCTCCCAACATCTCGATTATTTCGGGTTTTAGTCCGGATCCAGAAATTTTTTTCGTTTGCACGTAGCTTTTACCAACACCAGATTTAGCGTTTACATGCGTTTTTTAAATTTTGGATTTTTAGGATCTGATAAAGAAGTGCGCTGTCAAGCCGTCTATGCTCAGAGAGCAGAGTGAGAAGCTGAATTCAGCGCTCGACCACAGACGGAGCGAACATCTGGAACGGGCGGCGATTAGATTCGACGAACGACCGATGGAAGTCGAGTCGCGCATTTTGAAGACACCGGGAATGAACTTTGACGACGAATCGGCGCATCCTGGTGCTTTGATCATCGGATTTGGCATGAATCATCCGGCTGGCGGCTTAGGCATGGTCTCGGAAAAGAACAACGGAAATGGGGCAATGGCAGCGATACCGGAAGCGAAGTTGCAACTGACAAAGGCAATGAGGCGAATAATGGACACAGCGCGCCGAAAGCGAACACGGAAAAGTCAACGCCAACGGTGATTGGAGTAAGTACCTTAAGAGGCTTCGATGCTTTAGCGGGGCGTTCTCTATTTATGTTTTTGTTAAACGGGGATCGGCTTTGATTTACTTTTTGCCACCCCAGAAAAATAATGGCAACAATTAGAAATTATTTTACACTTTCCATTGGTTCGATGTAATTCGACAGATTGTTATTTTGCAAAAATTACCCTCCACGCGCCTCAACTACCAAATTAAAATGCCAGGGACTCATCCCGAATTATTTGAAAAAGCGCTTGTTGCCATATAATGTTAGCAGAATTTGGTAAGTTCTGGATATGCTGGGCCTGAGGGGAGGGAGTTTAGGAATGCGCACCTTTCTACCAATAAACTCGAAAACTGGTTTAGAGAGTTCATTACCATTCGAAATAAAATGCCAAAATGTTAAATGTGCCCCAGACTCAAATGGCCAGACTCGGACGGGCCGCTCCCCAAAAATGTTTTAAAATATAAAGTTAAATTTTAATGTTTAGGCGGCGGCATGGCCGAACAGTCATGGTTTGGGGTCAATCTGTTGTCAGAGACAGATTGGCCCAAAGCGTATCGCATGGCGCACACCATGGTAATCAATAGAGACGAGATTTAGGACAAATTTGCAGTTTTGACTTGCTGTCCTTTTGCCTTCAAAACTTTTTCGACGAAATGGGTTTTACCGCCGATCATTTGGCCCATGCGCTGTTGTTGGGCCCATTATGTGCCACAATTGTCGAACAATTTGTGGCCAACCGGACTGAGGAGTTTCGAGCTCAAACACGAGCAGTGCTGCTCGAGGTGGGCGGGGGGGGCGTAAGCAAAGAATGCAATAGTTTTTTTAACTTTTAAGATCGAATCGTGGAAATTTGACGAGACGAAATGGCATTGGGCGCTTCCACGTTTGCACATCGAAGCCACGCGGACATTCCCAACTTTAAGGTGTTTTGCACCAACATCACCGCACTGTTGAACGAGCTCAGAAATGGTGAACAGAATTGACCCTGGGTGGGCGCTCATTCGCTGATCAAGACTGCGGCCCGCAAGCTGCCGATGGAATGCCAATGACCAGGGCGAACACAAACGGAAACGTATTGGCTAAAACGGCCATGACGGAGAAAATCTGGTTCGTTCTGTTATGTAGTAGACCCAGCAAAATTCAAAAAACAGGACACCGTTTTTGACCCCAGCACCTTCACTACGTGTGAAATTCGTGCCGGGTGGTCCTGGTACTTTCCTGTTATGCGGGCATAATAAGAGTTGAGCATCATGCGCGCAGCAGCACTTAATATATTCAGGTTCTCCGCAAATGCATTTAAATCTAATTTTAATTTGACCCAATGAACGTTCAACTCCAACAAGAATTAATTACTTATGCCATAAAAGTTAAATAGAATAAGTGATTAACCAACATAACACGATTTCTCAAATGACCCCGGGTTGTGTTGGCATCGTTTCATTTCACTACATTTTACACATTTCACATTGAATTTCATTTTATTATTGAATCGATTTACTGCCATTTTGTTGCCAATGAATTATGATAAAGTGGACCGTATTCAAAAATATTTATTCCTCCAAATAATTTCGCATTTGTTGTACATTTTGCCTGACAAAATGCTGTCAAAAAGAGCAGCTGCCACCTGTCGTTTGCCCAACAGTTAATTAACAATTAAATGTTGCCGAAGCATTCTTTTGATTACAAATGCAATGTTGTTTAGTCTTTGACCAAATTGGGATTTTGTTTGGGTGTTTAGCAGCCATTTTGTTGACCGGCGGGTAATTTTATGATTTCTCGTAAGAATTACAGTACGCGAAACCAGACGCGACTCCGGCCGGCGGAATCCGAGTGGAACCGGCGGCTTTTCAGTATCCGGCGATTAGAATTATGGTAAAAAAACAATTTTCTGTTGCACCTATTTTTGCGATCGCTCACTTCTGACATTCACTTTTGTTCAAATCGTTCGACTTTTCCTATTTGGGTCGTTTAGGGTGACCGGAAAATGCGTCAGTGATTATTAAAAGTCGATAAAAAAGTCTTTTATCGGATTTAGGGGCGTAGACTACAATTCTAACATCCATTTCTGCAGAGTTCGAACTACGAACCAAATTCAAACAATTTTTCAAAAATTCCAAATTTTACAAAAATCCATTTTGGTCCCAAAATCATTCAAAAGTATGAATTCGATTATTACGTTCGTTGTAAAGCGTCTCGAATCCCACCCAAGCCAAAATTTCCCGATCTGACGTCTTATGCTAAGCTAGGCTTAAGCTATGCTTAGGCTAGCTTAGGCTTAGGCCTAACAAACCCCAAGCCAGGGTGGCTTAGGCCTAAGCTAGGCTTAATCTTAGTTTCAGTACTGGACAGAATCGGCAATCGTGGTGGGCTTCGGACGGGTAGCCGCCAAACTTGAATTTTTGACCAAATGTTCGAATTCTGGTCCGGGGTTCGGAATTGGTTGTAACAGAGGGCAGAATCGGATTCTTCGACCAAAAACCTCCAAAAACATATTTGCATGACATTTAATAATCACTGACGCATTTTCCGGGAGCCTCGTTTAGGCCATCGAGCTCAGTTCAATAAAGTTTAAAATTTTCCGACTATTTCTGAGTTTGGCATTGATTTATCGGCTTGTCCTTGTGGCATGGACAGTTAGGTGATCAGTCATTCTTTTCTGCGCGCCGGCGGATGGCAAAGATTTTGTTCAGAAAGATTTATGCGATGGAGGCAAAGGCAGGCCGGCCACAATCTTTCAATCAATCCGGCAAATGTCATTTTATGCCTTGGCATTGCCAACGTGGCAATGCAAGTGCAAATTGACGTGTAATGTTTATAAATGCAATGAACACATTTAGAAATTTTATTATAATACTTCTTGTGAATAAAAAATATGCCAATAATATAATATTTAAAATCTGCTCATTCAAATTCATTTTTATAATAATCAAAAAGGACATTTCAACGAAACGAATCCTTTGAGCTTGACTCCGAAAATCTTAAATAGAACGGGACTAAGATTTATTGGGTCCAAATCTTTCCGCAAAATTAAAACGAAATTTTCTTTTTTATATAAATTTTATTTTTAAAAGACACTTTGACAAAATGTTCAAGTATTCTGGAACATTTTACGCTTTATGTGCTGCAATTTTCTATTTGAAAGTGCCATCGAACGAAGCGATGAATGCTTCGACGGCAGCAGCAGCAGGAAAAGCTCTTCGCGTCGGCGGTCAGGCGATAAAAACAAGCGTTCGGGGAAATGCCACCAAAAAAATGGTTGAAAGCGTCGCGCAAAAAGCCAACAAAGTGCCGGGACCAGTGAAAAATGCGGGTAAGTTTTGAAAAGCAAAAAGGAGATTGGCACAACTTGAATGCCGATTCTCCCATCGGGGGGTGTCGGGGGTGACCACCAAAATGTCGGGGATCTCGGGGTCGGAGCCCAACACTTTGTTAAAGTGGTTAAATTTTGGCAGACTTTAGATTTTAATTTAATATAGTATTTTCAATTTATTTCTTTTGAAATACATTCAATTTTTTAATTTTCTGTAGGAAAATTGGGGGAAAAAATTGTGCAAAATGTTTCGCATGCGCTACAATTTCGTAGCTTTGAGCAATTCCGAACAATGGCGACTGAGACACTGAAGCAGCAGTATAACGTGCAAAAAGCGTGCATAAAAAATGTCAAGTCGCAAATGCTGTTCGGCCTCGACAAATTGCCCCCAAACGCGCAGCAACTCGTCCACGTGCCAACGTCATTGACTTGCAATGCCGTCACCGCAAATGCCGTCAGAAACGCAATGCATAAAGTTGGCGGCCGAATGCGCGAGATTATATGGAGCATGTCCAACAAGATAAAAAAACTTCCGCCGAAAACAAGCGCTCTGTTGGCAATGATTTTTGGGGTGATTTTTTTGGTCAACGGGGGAGGGGGAAATGGAGGAAAAACGTAGCGATATTTTATTTTATAATATAAATGTTTTTGTTTATCGTTTTTAGTTTGCCGACGTTAATCACACGCGGGACGAATGGACGCAGGCGTCGCTGACTGGATTAATTAACCCGGAATCGGCGGGATTCAGCCTGCCGAGGACGCTGGAGGAGTTCAAGGAGGGTTTGGCCAACGCCGCAATGGACATTCTGCCAGACTTTGCATTTGCCGTGCCCGTCGCTATGTTCGTCGCCAATCCGCCGGCCGCGATGTTGTGGGCCGGTTGGATAGCAGTCGGAGAGTGAGAAATTCTCAATATTCGTAAATTTGAGATGAATTCATTCGTTGTGTTCCCACATTAATGGCTTCGAAATTCTCGACTTAGGCAGTCTTTAATTTAAGGATTTAAAAATTTCATTAATTAAACTCCAATTTTAAATATTCAAAAGCAGGAATAAGGATGCTTTCAATTTGACAATTTTTAGATATTTTGCTAAGAAAAGTTGGAGTCTGATTCTAAGAGATGTCGTATTGCCGACTGAACAGGGCGAGCGCTTCAAGAAAATGTTGGAGGAGAACAAACTGCCGGCGAAAAGAGTGTTTAAAAAGGAGGAGGACGCCGGAGGGGACGGCGGGGATGGCACGGAGAAAGACAAAGAAATGGCGCTGGGGGCGGATAACGTAGCCTTTTTTAAAGATTTATAGCATAAAAGTTGTCAAAATTCATTTTTCAGAAGCAACCCGTCGATGGTGTGGAGGAGGCTAAGGAGAGTAAAGGCAAACAAGTAATGACACGTTGATATCTGGCACTAAATTTAACAAAAAATGATTTTGTATTAATTTAGGTCCAATTAGCGAAGTCGAGTCAAATCCAATTTAGGTGTCAATAAAAGATGCTATCGCCGACAGTCAGGTGGACTCCAACCTGTACCAGTATCTGTTCATGAACACCCTGCGTGCCTATTTCGTGATCGGCACCAGCATTTATTCGTATTTTGCGAAAGAAATTGTGAATGCCAAAGATGAACAGATGACAGCCCTTGCACTTAAGATGAAGCACAAAATAAAGATAAATGAGAAGGACTCAAAGCTTAAGCAGAAAACAGACCAAAAAGACCTCTCGGAATGGGTTGAGAACGTGAAGCGCGTCAACGATGTAATTACGGCAGAACTTCAGGAGACGGAACGCAAAGATTTTCAGGCGGGAAAATTGTAAAAAATCGATAAATTGAATCAATAACCAATAAATAGCAAAATGATTTAAAATAATTTTAATTTTGTAAATTAAAGGTGTTGGCTAAAGAAATTGCGCATCGAATAATCTATAAAAAAACCGCCCCGGTGGAAGGGTCGTCTGATTTGGGCAATTCGTTGCAAACGACGGCAGATTTAATTTCTGAGATGAGCTCATCGCCCGCAGTGTTGGAGGAAATGGTTAAGGTAAAGTTGAAAAATTGAAATTTTTAAATCATTTTTAATTTAATGCTAATAA
Source organism: Globodera pallida (assembly GCA_020449905.1). Lineage (NCBI taxonomy): Eukaryota > Metazoa > Nematoda > Chromadorea > Rhabditida > Heteroderidae > Globodera > Globodera pallida. Next base: position 3,500,835 of record JAIXHY010000009.1, on the reverse strand, counting down.
ATCACTCAGACTTTTCGGTACAAAGTCAAAAAATAATTTCATTTCTTTTTTATGGTGTAGAATAATTAATTTAATGAAGGAATGTAACATTTAAAGAAATGACTTATCAGGTGAAACTTGGCAATAGGACAAAGCCAAAAGGGATGCAATCAAATGATGAGAAAAGGGAAAAGCATTTTCCGACTTTTGTGCTAGCTAAGCCTGAATTGGTGGCAAACAATGCAAACATTCAATTTTTGCCGATTTTCAACGAAATTGAAATGAACGAATTGAACGTACTGTTCAAGGAAAAAGTGAACGTTGTAATAACACAGATCAACGCTGTGAAGCAATTCAAGGAGGCGGGAGAGCAGCGGCAAAATGAAAAGCGGGAAAAAGCCAAAGAGAACTGGTAGGGGAGGGGGGGGGGGGGGGGGGGGGGTCGAACGGAAAAATTTTTCGAAACGAAAGTATCTTCGAAATCGAAATTTTTTTATTTCGATTTTCGTAAGAAAACCGAAAGAAAAACCTCGAAATTATCGAAATCAAAACGAAAGAGACCATTCGAAAGAGGAACAAAAATATACTTTAAACCAAAAATTTTTTTTTTTGTTTTTCATTAACTCGACATCATTGTATCCTTGAATTTTCAAAAATTTATTAAAAACATAGAGGGCATTTTGGCGAATAAAAAGTCTAATTTTTTTTAGAAAAATGGTTGAAATTTGAAATTTTTCGATTTTTAGTCCTTTTCAAGTAAAAAAATGAATTTTTGGATCAATTTCCCTAACAAAAACAGATCAAATTTTTAAAAATTTCTCGGCGGCGCCGTCACTGTGGGACTATGATATATCTCCTCTAATGATCCCATTGTGTCCTCATTATGAAGTCCTCTCTCTTCACGATATCACTTTTAAACTTTTGAGACTGTCTAAATATAGAAAATTATTGTAATTAGCTAGACCTGTTAATTCAACAGCCAAAAAATGCGAAAAAATGAACCAGACTTGTCCCCATTGCCATAAATGGTAAATGCCGGCTTTTGGAATTTTTTGCCTTTTTCTAATTATGCCATTTTTAGATTTTTTGCCATTAATTGACAGAATTGGGGTGGCTACTACGCTAATCTGAACTTTACATTTTTGCCACGCTTCAGGGAAACGGTGGTGACGACTACCAAGCAGGTGAATGTTGCTGCGAAGAAACTAAGCGAGGCCGGAAGCAGCAATCGCCAGAGGCAACAGAACGTGGTCACGCAAGGAGCCAGTCCCAAAGCAAATCCCTTATTGAAACGCGGCGGGTCGAAGGGGTTGGGCGAAGCATTACCATGACAATGGCAGATGGGGGCGAACTGACATTTGGACATTTTCTGGCAATACTTGGACTGACATTTGGACATTTTCTGGCAAAACTTGGACTGACATTTGGACATTTTCTGGCAAAACTTGGACTGACATTTGGACATTTTCTGGCAAAACTTGGACTGACATTTGGACATTTTCTGGCAAAACTTGGACTGACATTTGGACATTTTCTGGCAAAACTTGGACTGACATTTGGGCACTTTCTGGCAAAACTTGGACTGACATTTGGACACTTTCTGGCAAAACTTGGACTGACATTTGGACATTTTCTGGCAAAACTTGGACTGACATTTGGGCACTTTCTGGCAAAACTTGGACTGACATTTGGACACTTTCTGGCAAAACTTGGACTGACATTTGGACATTTTCTGGCAAAACTTGGACTGACATTTGGGCACTTTCTGGCAAAACTTGGACTGACATTTGGACACTTTCTGGCAAAACTTGGACTGACATTTGGACACTTTCTGGCAAAACACTACAATTTGGTCCTTTCAGAACACAATTTTCCTTTTATGCAAAGATTACAAATATGATTCTTGTGCCTTTTCCTTTTCTTCTTCTGAATTGAATTACAAATGTCACTAAAAGTTTGATCATTCTGATAAAGAAGGGCATGTTTGAGTTTGTTCCAAATGCAAATTTTGAGAAAATATTATGGCCGAAATTTTGAAATTGAGTCAAAATTTGCACTAAATTTATGTTTCAATGACATAAGGCAAATGCTTTACACATAATTTTGTATTAAATATAAATGTCGTTGTCTATTAGCAGCAGCAGCTGATTAAACTGCTCGCCGATATGTCGCTGACATTAATTGCAACGGAATCATTTTGAGCGTTTCCGGCGGAATGGGCGCATCGTTTTCGACTAACGGCACAATCGAAGACAGCAATTGTCTGGCCCCCAGGCGCGGGTCATTGTCCTCAAAATTGTTGGCCCTTTTATAGGCCCGGACCCATTCGTTCACAAAAATGCATTCCCTTTCGTTCACAAAATCGGACGACGGCTGAATTTGTGCATCATTTGGCCCGTCATTATTGGCACACAAAAATTTGTAAATTTGGCAAAATTTTCGATTTCGCACCGAAAACAAAAATTTGTAAGCGGCCAAACATTGTTCAATTGCCTCAGTGAATGTTATCATTGACCCGTCCGCGCACGCTTTGAAGTGCGGCTTAAGAGCCAAATGGTCGAGCATTCCCGCTTCCTCTGCAAATAAAACTTTTTAGTCTTTTTAATCGCTAAATTAATTAATTATACTTCGAGACTTTTTATTTTTGTATATTTAAGAATTGCTGCTCTGTTTCGATTGGGAATGACGGAGACTGGAGAATGTTCACAACCAAAAGCATTACTCCAATTTACGGAATAACTTCACTTTTTAACCATTTTAATGGTTTAGGAAAACCCTCAATTAACATTCCCACTGGGCTCTAGGAATTTTATAAATTTAAAATAATTTAACCAAATTTTTCCGGAAGTTTTTTTCTGAACAATTGTTTGTCCATATTCTTTTCCTTTTTTAATGCTTTTATAATTTTCGTCCCGACTTTGTTCCTGCCAAATTCGCTATAATATGACAAATACACTGTTAAGCTCGTCCATCGTTTTTTCCATTCGTTGCAAATTGCCAAATAAATTTTCTTCACTTTTTGGCATTGCCAATTTTTTGTCCGAATTTTGCCCAATTCGAACCGTTGGACATACAAAATCGCTTCCCACATTTCTTCGTCCAGCGTTTTCTTTAATTTAAAGAAATAAAATTAAAAACGAAATGTTTAACCTTTTCATCTTCGCCAATTGAATACAAATAGCCCAGTTCGCCCGATTGCTGCGAATGGGTTGACAATATGTCACTTTTATTGTTCGTCCGTTTGTCCGGATTCTCTAAAATTATTTATTTTGAAAGATTGTTAAAAAATTGTAAATTAAAAATGCTTTTACTTTGATCCATAGCACAAACAAAAAGAATTGGAATAAATGCTGCAAACGTTGGAAGCATAATCCAATTTATTAAATAAAACTATTATTTCAAAGTTTAAATATAATATATTATCGTGTGCTTTATTATTATTATTAAAAATTGCAATATTATCAACAAAAATCAATATTGTTATGTCGTCGAGAAAAGCAGTAAATCCACGTTCTTAAATGTTATTTACAAGTTATACACACATAGCAGCTGGACTGGAGTGTGTTATTTGTAACCAAAGACAAATATTTGTTTTATATATAAAATACATACTATTAATTAAACTACATTTATTATTTAAATTTTTTTTTGACATAATTATTTTAAAAATATTAAACATAGTCCAGAAGTTTTTGCCTTTTCTCAAGTTGTCCTCATAATAGATTTTCATCATACATTTCAGTTTTTATAAAAATAAATAAGATAAATAATGTAAACATTTGAATTATTATTAATTTTTCAAAAATTTCGGTCATTTGTCCAAAAAAGGGTGTAAAGACAAAGCGTCGTCTGGTTGCCGCGGCCGGAGGTTTTTATTATCCATTGAAAGGTCCTCCAAAAGGTTTCGGTAGCAATTCAAAATGTGTTCGATGTGTTCAACGCACGCCAAATGGGCAAATGTCAAATGGAAATTCGGAGCGCATAAACTGAAAAAATGGACAATTTGTTTCTACGAGTTAATGTGACGTAAAAGTTGTCTTTTTGGTAATATTTTTAATTTTCTAAATCAAAATTTAAAGTCCAAAAGTCTCTGGCGCCCAATCGGCGGAGCTCAATTGACCCAATTCGTTTATTTTAATTTTTAAAAAACGGCACCCCAAACATTGCAAAGGCAAATTTTGTGTCTTTGTCGGCGAATTTGCTCCGTCTCCGCCGAATTTGCTTTGCAGAGCGCAACATTTGCTTACGGATGAAATGTTGAAAAAGCGGGGAAAGCATTGAATGACGCTGAATAATTTAATTATTAAAATTAATTTGAATGCCGAACCCTGTCATTGTGACCGGAGGGCATTGGCCGGAGACCATCACTTTCTTCACCTGCATTTTGGACTATGTTAAAGTCTGATTTAAATTGCAAAAATAATTGAATATTATTAAGATTAATTAGGGTTTAGAATTGCCAAAAAGAGCCAAAGGCCAAACATCGCTAATGGATTGCCGAATTGTCTGAATCGGCACAAATCTCTCGCATTTTTTTGGCTGAACAACGCCAATTTTTTAACATTTTATTTTAACTTTTTACATAAAATAAAATAAAAGTTTTTGTTGCCTGCTCTTTATTCACGTCCTTTCTGCAAATGGCACGGCAGCCGGGCGATTGCTGCTGGCAACATTCCAGAAGCCGGCCCTCCAACTTCGGTCCCTCGGCACGATTTGCCATGCCAACAAAATGTTTTGATTGATATTCTGAGGGCCTTTCAACGAGCGAAACGAACTTTAAATGGAAACTTTCGTACAAAAATGCAATAATTATTTTATTCATCGTTTAATTTATAAACATTAATTATTTAATTGTAAATGCCTTAAATTGCGGGGCCCTTTCCAGCGGATGAGTCGCAATTTGAGGCAAAGCTTTTGGAAGGACGGGAGACAAAGTTGGGAGTGTTTGGCCAACTTCTTCAAACGGTTCGGCCGATGCAAATGACCCACCAGCACCGGAGGCACTTCCGCCCGTTGACGCTAATTGCTAAAAGTATTAATAAACATTTTTTAATTTATTTTTGGCAAATTTAAAACAACAATTAAAAAAATGATCAAATAAATAAATAAAAACAATTAGCTAATTAAACTTAATTACCTTTTCTGATCGTTCCACGGCAGGCAATCGCCTTACACCCAAAAAAGCCCCCGGCTTTGTTCTTCCCATTAAATTTGAATTTTGGCTCAACTTTTTGATGCGCAATTCTCGACGAAATGGAGGAAGGTTGGGGCCGGTTGGAGAAAGTGCACGAATTTTTATAAAATTTTGCTAAAATGATTTTAAAGAAATTGTAAAATAAATTAGATTTAATTGTTTGATTTAAATATTACATTTTGTTGCAGAATGTTTGTTGTTGCATTGGAAATTGCATTTGTCAAATGCAAATTGGGCCCACTTTTTCCTGCACTTCCGCTCCGAATTTGCCCTCCTCGCAATTCTTCCGCCGAATTTTCTTCGTCCGCCCATTTTTGGTCAGTGTTTGCTGCGACTAATTCCTAAAAGAATTTATTGGCTTTTGCCCTTTTAAAAAATTATTCAAAATCAATCGACGGGAATTTATTTATTAATTTAAAAAAATGCCAAAACTTACAAAAAATACCTTTGTTGTATTGGTGGCCAAAACGGGCCAAAGGCGCCGCCGTTGCCCTTTTGGCCAACCCATTCTCCACGCCTCGGGGGATCGCGCGAGGGCTACAAAACTTTTTGCTTTATTTGCTTCACTTTTCCGAAATCCAAAAAGTTGAATAATTAATTTTAAAAATATTAAAAATAACATTTATTTTGATAGAAGTCGACTGTTCTCTGATCCACAAACTGTGGGGGGTATCGAATACGTCGGATGGCCAAATGCGGCCCGATGGCGACATCGTGGTTGTGCATCGAGCCAATTGGTTCCGTTTTGCTAATTCGGTATCTGAAAACAAACTTTTTTTTAAATTTTTTTAAGAATTAAAGAAAATTAAATTCATTTGATATAATACTTATATTATTAAAATGCCAATTCTTTGTGCCTCACTTTTCTGCTTTTTGTACCGGAAGTTCACTTCCGTCCTTTTGAGACAAAGTTGCGGCACTGTGCCCTGCTTTCTTCCCCCGGGGGTCGTTGAATAGCATTCTGTCGGCGGACTCTATGAAGAAGGGTTCTGAAAGTTTCCCCCAAATATTGAAATTTTTAAATATTTTTTACTTGTTGATAGCGTTGATGGAATTGTTGTTGGCAAAGTGTTGTTCAACATTATTTTGTTTGAAATTGTTTTTGTCGTCTTAGAACTCGTCAAAAAAGGCGTCGTTTGAGTTGACGACGAATTTGCGAAGAGAATTATTGACGGAGTTACTTTTGTTAATTAATTTTTTAAATTTAATTCAAATTTACACTAATTGAGGTTATTTTACCAATTTCCTCTTTCTCTCCCCAAAAGCGTCTGCCAAACGTTTCAACATTTTTTGCTCCCACTTTTGGCCCGTTTAACACATCGCCAAAAACTTCGCCATTCACCAAAATTTGTTCGTCTGCCAAAAAACTTTCTTTTAAATGACTTAATAATGCAATTTTATTATTATAATTTATAAATACCTCGGCTAATTCCAATTGTTTTTGCTTCTCTCAATGCCCCAATTGAATTTGTTCGGTTTCTGAATATTGCGCGCTGATCCGTCCTTAAAATTGCACCGAATGTTTTTAATTTTTGCAAAAATATATTTAAAATTGGTCCAAACCTTCCCAGAAGTTCGCTTTGGTGGTTATTTTTGTGTTCTTTCGCGTCATTTGCGGCTGAAGAGCCGACGTTAAGTTTTCTTAAGAATTTGAAGGAAAAACATTAAATAATTCACGCAATTTTGTAATTATTAATTTGTTAAATGTTGCTTATTAATTTAAATTAAATTAATTAAATACAAACAATGGATGTATTATTTATTATTATTATTATTTCTTTGTTCAATAATTCAATTAGCGGATGCATTTGCCTGTTATTTGCCTCCAACAAATTGGTTTTCAATTGCATAAATTCGCGCGTTCTCTGAAGGCGCAACAAAAGAAGGGAATATTTGTGGAGGTCATCGCGCGACATTTTCTGAATATTATTTATTTGTTAAAATTATAATTAAAATAAACAAAATAAGCTAATGAATGAATGCACATTTCTCTCACAAATGCTCCTTTCCAAGCTGTAACGGCACACTTCCGCTCGCAATTTAATGGCACTTCGACCATAGCGCACAGTCCGCAAATCTGGACATATTCAAAATGAGAGATAATTAAATATATAAATTATTCAAAATGAGAGATTAATTTTAATTATGTATAAATTATTCAAAATGAGAGATTAATTAAATATATAAATTATTCAAAATGAGAGATTAATTTTAATTATGTATAAATTATTCAAAATGAGAGATTAATTAAATATATAAATTATTCAAAATGAGAGATTAATTTTAATTATGTATAAATTGGTTGGCACTTCGGTAATATTCCATTTGGCCCAGCACTTTTTCAAAGCGCATATTCGGTCGGTCAACAACAGTTTCAATCTCTTCACCCCAATGGCACAACGGTTGTTGGTCGTGGTCTGAAAATAAATGCCAAATTTTGATTTTCATTCGTTTTTTAATTAATGTAAATTAGGCTTTAATTGGATTTGCCTAATTCGACGGAGGTGGCCAAAGAAGCGCAACACTGCAGCAGAAAACTTTGTTCTGAAAGAACAATTCCCGACAAATAAGTGCGTCTCCCGCGGAAGGCCGTGTAATGCGAGCTGAAAAAAGGAAATGCACAAAATTGTCTTTAATTATGGATTTAATAATTTGCCATTTTTATGTTTTTAACATATTTTTAGAGTTCGAAGTATACTTATCTGTATATAGACTACTGTACTTTTTCTGTATACAGAGTACGGTGGAGGCCTCTGCGTCTGTAGTTTTTTTGCTTGTACTCTTTCTTGTACAGATACAGTCCGCAATCCCAAAGTACTGTACAGAATACAGACAGATGCAGGTTTTTGAAAAGTCCAAACTCCTTTTATTTTTATTCAATTAATCATTTATTAATTAGTTTATGAATTTTTTGAAAAGCCACCGGACCTTTGCTCACAGCCGCCGCCATTCCCATCGCTGTCAATCCATTCGCAGGACTCGACGCATTGAAACGGCGCTATTGGGGCACAAATTGCCTGGGAATGAAAATCAAAAAGTTATTTAATTTATCAAAATTGGAATTATTTACCTTTCCATTTTCGATGCTAAATATTTTAAGGCCTAAATTGCATTGAGGAGAGCCTTCGGGCGCCGTGCAATAAATTAAATTGGAAAAAATGGCGACTTTTGAGGCCCATAAGATAAATTTCGGCGCAAAACTGGCAGCCTTAAGAAAAATTAAAGGTTTTTTGAACTAAATAAAATGGCCTAATCGGACATAAGTAAATTCAAAAAATGGCTTACACTTTTTTGGATCGGCATTTTGTTGAAAGAATAAAAATAAATGCGCGTGGATTTCAAAAAGAAATTATTACCCAGACATTAAAAGCACTGAAAATAAAATGATTTATTATTATTTAAATTAAAATAAATTAATAAATGAATTAGCCTCAAAGCGCTGTTAAAATGTTGGCTTTTTAAGTATTCTCAATTTTACCCATTTTGTCCATTGCAATTCTTTTAACGGGCAAATGACTGACGCCTTTTATATTGGAGAAAAGCCAACCAAAATAAAAAATAAAAAATTTAAAAAAATGCCACCAGACAATTTAAAGGGGTCAATCACTGCCGCCGATGGGCAACAAAAGGGGATGGGCGGTGTAGTGAGTGAGTGCCCCCCTCTCACAGCGGGGGGGGGGGGGGGCTTTGAATGTTTGGTTTAGGTTGGTTGGTTGGTTGGTTGGTTGGTTGGGGGGGGGGGAATAAATGCATTTTGATCAGAGAATGCTTTGAATTGAATTGAATTGAATTTGTTTGATTGGTTTTGGTGGGAAGCGATCGAAAATGAAACATTTTTTTAAACAGAGAAAATTGGTAATTTAAAATTTGTTTTAAAAGTTATTACCAAAATGGAGAAATGATTTAGATGTTTATAATAAAATTAGTAAAAATGTCAAAAAATGTTCTTTATGCATTTTCCGTTGTTTCAATTTGATTGGGGCTAATCGAAACGGATGTTATGAGCGCGAAATGATCTGCTGCTCTGAGAACGATGATGACACCGAATTGAGTGCCACCGACCGATGGACGGCTCCCCAACGTCCATCGTCATCATCAGATCAGATCACTCCCCCCCCCCCCCCACCCCCACCCCCACCCCCACCCATCAACACATTTTGTCTCATTGTGGTACACATAAAATGCACACCGGTGGACGGGCGCCAATATTCTCCGGGCCTTCTATTTATTCATATTAAGTGATTTTAAGAAACATAAAATTATTAATCGCTTCAATTATTTATAGCATTCAAAGATAGGGATTTGCAGAGAACAATAATTGAACTTTTAAAATGAGAATATTGCCCAATTCAGCGGCAGCTCTGCGGGAAAATAGAAATGTGTACAAATTTTTGTGGCGAAAGAAATTAAATGCACAAAGCACCAATGTTATTAAATTCTTTAATTTGTAAAATATTTATTAAATTATTTAAAAGTTAGAGGAACTTAAAAATAGAAATATTAATGATAATGCCCAAATTTCACCTTTTGGTGCGTTTTTGGTAACTTTGGCTTCAACATTTCCATCATTTTCAAAACGGAGAAGCAAATACAATGCACAAACAATATCAATGCCCTGTCGGGTTTGACTGAAATGCACACCATCCCCCGGGGGATCACTTGCACAAACTTTCGATGCCTCCAGCGAAATGCGGAATATGGAATTATGGTGCCACCGCCAGCGACGCCTCTTCAAACCGGTTGGTTGTACGTCCGCGCGGTCCGTAGGAGCAGAATGGGGGGGGGGGGGGACGAGTGGGACCATCCGAGACGATCCCAACCAAACACAGCCTCCCCCCCCCCCCCCCAAAGATCCCCCAACAAATGCATTCCGTCCGATCAGGCGGTTAAATTATAAATGGAATTGGGGGGGGGGGGGAATTGGTTGATTAGGGTTATCCAAGAGTGACCAGAGCGATCGTTTAGACAAAAACAGCCGCTCAAATGTATCGATGCAATTGGCGGAATTGTCATTTGGTCGATTGATTTGAGGGACTTAAGAAAATGGTAATCTTACTATTTAAATTAATGATAAAAATGCCTTTTCTCAGTATCAATTGCGCCCCCCCCACCCTCACGGTTTTTTATTTTAAGCCAAAACGCTCAAATTTTAGGCACACGTCATAATCTGATCACACCAAAAAGGTGTGACACGATATGTTTTACTTACCCCCAAACAGTCAATTAAATTGTATTTATATTTTGTAGAGGCAACAGAAAAGTGGCCAAAGTTTAAATAAAGGCAATATTTTGGGTCAAAAATTGGTGCAAAGCCTTTAACCATTTTTAAAAGTGTCCGCCCGCGTCCTTTTCAGGTTATAGCCTCTCAAAATTTTGCAACAGAAGTAGAATTTTTTTAAAAAATGAACGACAATTTTGGAGGGTAAGGGCGCACAAAATGTAAGTCAATTGCCCACCCACCGATGAGGCAATTAGCACTACCTGAATAATACCATAAATTGGCCTCTTAAGCGCCATAAAAAAGGTTTGGCGGACGATGACACTGAATTAATTAGGTATATAGCCAGGGGGCAGGCTAATTAAATTATTCTAAAATATTATCGTTTTAAATAATAATTTTATTTCATGTAACTTCAATTTACACACAAAACTGTTATTTTCAAACCAAGGTTGACGGCAATATCTGCAGATTTGTCCTCATTCAAATGTTTGTTTATGAATGAATTATTTGCAATTTAAATAAATATGTTTCTATGAATCAGAAGAATAAATGAATTAAATACTTAATATGTGATATCCGGTAGTAATTGCGCGAGAGTCTCGGTAAATTTTAGGTCTCGAATATTACTAATATTTGGACATATGCCACCCATACCCTGACCCGGAGATATCCCACAATTTTGGTGCCATCCGTTTGCTAAATAAAGGAGTAGAAAAAGAAATTGCATTCGCCATTTTGGGGCATAAAATCTTCTGAATTATTTAGCCATTTTTGTCGAAGCCACAATAAACCCCTTTGAATGAAGCAATTGGCCTTATTTTCTCCGAGTTGTGCCATTTGTTTTTTTTCTGGCCGATCATTATATGTATATACAATAATCACACAATAAAATATGGACAATATGCAACTTTATGTTATATTGAAGAAGCGTCAATTCTTCTAAGATGGCATAGAATTAACCAACTCCCCCAATTCCCATCGTTTAATTCAGTAATGGCGCCGCCGTCCGTCTCATTTTCCCCAGCCTCCGCGCCAACCGCCGCCGCCTCCGCGCCAACCGCCGCCGCCTCCGCGCCATCCACCGCCGCCGCCGCCTTTAAAATAATTAATAATAAACAATTAAAAAGATTTACCTCCGCGCCAACCGCCGCCTCCGCCTCGCCATCCTCCCCAACCTAAATTCGATACAATTCGCGTAATTATAAATTTGGCTAAAAGTTTTACGTGGTTCGGGGTCGGCTTTTACCAGGACAGACAACACGGCAACAACGAAAAGAATAAGAACAGAAAGAATTGAATTAGGACAGTACATTTTGTCTGGTTGTATTTAAAAAGATTTTAATTATTTAATTTTATTATTTATTTGTTATTTTGTGAATGATTTAATGAATGATCGGGTGACATCGTTCGTTTATATAAGCCTGGGCTCCCCCCTAAGCGTTGTTGATGGCTCTCTCTGCACAAACGCGTTTCTGACGTTAAAACAAATGATCCTTTTTCCTTTTCAAATTCGCGGATCACACAAATCCTCAGCAAATTTGCGCGAATTTTGCGCGCAAATCCGCTCAAAATCCTCCTTTAGTTAATTTGCTTTATTCAGCGAACATAAACCAAAAACATTACTAAGCAGGCTAACAAAAAGAAGCAATGTGCAATTAATAAATATTAAAAAGAGATTAGTGGCGCGGGCGAGAATTTGAACGGACTGCTGGCAGTCAGAAGATCCGGGGAGCAGATCACTCTCAATCGCGCAGGGATTCGGGGACACTCGGCCGGCAATTTTCGGGGGACGGAGTTTATCCGGTCATCGAATTTCAAACCAATCCCCGACTCGCAAAGTCCGTCCCCCGTAAAACGCAATACACTGTTTTCATATTTAAAACTAGGGTAGGAGCCGGCCGGGGACGGGGAAAACCGGGAATCCCCGGCCATTCTCAAACTTTTAAATATTTATCGTTCTGCCACGAACAGACAAATACGCTCTTCCCCATTAAATAAAATGATATTTTTGCATAAAATTTTAAATATTTTTTAATTGAATGCGCGAGAATTTTTGAAAAAATTATCATATTTCTGAATTTTTGCTTCCATTTTGTTAACAAGGATTGCCAATTTTTGTAAAAATTTTTCCGAAATTCCGAAGCAACATGCTTAATTTTGCGAAAATTTTGAGCAAAATTTTTCCTAGGTTTTTTAGGTTTGAATAGGTGGGTTAAAACGACGAAATTTCCGACTAAAAATATGTTTTTCGTGCATAACTCGCAAAAACAAAGCTGCAGAAAAAATAGGTAAAAACCTTAAAGTATCAGCCCTGATTGTTACTAGAGACCGGATTTTTAGGGACTAAAAAATGTGAAATAGGAACATATAATAGGGACTAAAAAGCCCAAAAAGTAGCAAAATAGGGACTAAAAAATGTGCTAAAATTGACTAAAGCCAGTCAATTTTTGCGTGAAAACCTTAAAATCTAACATTCTTTATTAATTTTCTTCTTACAGTTGTAACTATAATATTTTCACATGTTCTGTAAAATTTATAAAAAAGACAAAAATAAAAAAATTTTTTGGAAAACAATCTATCTTTGGGTTGGATTTTTGGTCCAAGAAAAAGTTGTTTTTCTCCTTTTTTTTTTGCATTTTTCTTAAGAAATTTTTGGAAAATGCCTAAATATTGCATTTTTTCTTAAAATTTGGAGAAAATGTGCCAAAATAGGGACTAAAAGCGCAAAAACGGCTCAAAAAGCCCGAAATGGGATTTATTGAAGGAAAAAACGAAAAATTGTAAAAATCCCGCAAACCCAAAAATGCCGCAATTTCAGCAAATGCAAATGGCGCGGACTTCTTCCGTGGCCCGCCGGAGTCTTGCCCCACCTAATGGCCGCCGGAGTCTTGCCCCACCTAATGGCCGCCGGAGTCTTGCCCCACCTAATGGCCGCCGGAGTCTTGCCCCACCTAATGGCCGCCGGAGTCTTGCCCCACCTAATGGCCGCCGGAGTCTTGCCCCACCTAATGGCCGCCGGAGTCTTGCCCCACCTAATGGCCGCCGGAGTCTTGCCCCACCTAATGGCCGCCGGAGTCTTGGCCCATATACTCCATAAACTGTCGGCCATAAAAGTGTGAAAAATGTGTTTTTAAAAGGCCGAGTAGCGGCCGCACAATAGCGAGCATGCAAATTTTTCACGGAATCAATTATGAAAAAAGTTATGCTAAAGTGCCACTTTCATGGCGACTTAATTTTCCGCTGATTTAGAAATGTTCAAAAAAAATTACTATTTACGTTATTCTCGGGAAATCTCGGGGTCTCCGCAAAAAAATTCATAATTTTATACATCAATTAAAAATGTGAAGTGAAATAATGCAAAAAATACATTTACTCATCTTAAATAGGCACTAAAATTCTGCCAATTTCCCTTAAAATTTGTAATAATACATAATAATAAATCACTATACGCGCCTTTCTAAAAGTAATTGCATTATCTTGTTGACGCTTTTGCTTCTCCCCAATCCCCGCAATTTCAAATCCAAACGCCAATGCATCCATCCACCAAGCGAAAATGTTCGATTTAATCAAATAAAACCACCTCAGTTTTAAACACAAGCGCTTCCAATTGAATTTTGCTAAAATAATTATAAAAATTAATTTTAGAATATTTAAGGTTCAATAAATAATTTGAATATGTGTCAAAATATCGTCTAATACTAAAGTTGCATGGGACCGGAACCTCGAGCGGGACCGGTCAGGATTTCCCGGGTTTTCGGAATCCCGGACCCGAGGCCGGGACAGGAATTCCCGGTCTATCCTGACCGGAGAAAAATATACCCTTAAAGATGGACTTGCCAAAAATGTACTCCTAAAGATGGGATTGATTGGGCAAAAAAAAAGAATGCCAAAAAACCTCGGTGTAGGCTCCTTAGGCTTAGGCCTACCGGTCCTGTCCAACCCTATCTATAGGCGGCACTCACATAATTTTGATTGAATGTTTTTCTAGCTTTTTAGTGATCAGAAGGCCAAAATGATTGGCGGACGTCTCAAATTTTTTGGCTAACTCTAAAGAGAAGGGAATTGAATTTGTGCCATCCAAAAGATTGGCAACAGATGACGAATTGGAGCCAGCAGTCTCTAAAATTTAAGAGACTTTTAAGAAGCTTTCAAAATCCTAACTTTGAATCACCAGTGCACCAAAAGCGTATAAAGCATCGCATAAAATGAGGTTTTTCAATTTTGTTACGCTTTCGCTGTCTGTCGGGAAATCGAACAAAAGATTTTTTTGAAATTTGACCATCCGATCGAAAATGGCATTCTGGTTTCGTTGATTGTTGAATTCTTCAAAAATTGCACTAATTCTTTGCTCACATTCCTTTACCTGCTGCTGATCGGGTTTGTCGGAGGTGGGGGGCATTTTGCCAATCAATTCTTTTAGATGGGAGGAATTTACTGAAATAGCGTCATTACATATTAACATAAATTAATTAATATTTTAAATGTGCAAATTACCCGAAATTTTTGAATTTAGAATTTCCAATTTAAGTGTAAGTTTTGTGTTGGAAGTGTCGTCGATCTTCCACAGAAATCTGGCATTACGATTAATGCTTTGGTGCAAATTGCCAATGTTTTCGTTGCTAAATATTTAAGCAAATAATAATTATTTAATCATTTTCCATACCGCCCCATTTCCGAATGGAATTCCCCCGCCTGCAAACTGAAAACTTTGGCCAAATATTCATATTCCAGCAGTGCATTCTCATCCAGGCCACGACTTTCGAGCAACGCTTTTCCCATTTCGCTTCCATTAAAAGTGCCTTTGGCATTTTGGAGAAAAGTGTTTAAGGCATTGGCAATAAATTTGCAGGCGGCTAAGCCAAATAGTTGCGGATTTACCTTGAGTAATTGTTGAATGATTTGTAGAATTAAACAATTAATGTGTAAACCTTCAAATGTTCAACTGCAATTTTGTCCATCTGATCAAAAAACGATCGTTGGCTTACGAGTCGCGCCCTTTCTTCATTCTTTTCGTTTAAACTCTCTTGGAAACTCTCTGACACGAAAGGATTTATCTTGAAGCACTTGGAAATTTCCAGAATGCCACCGCAAAAATATGTGCCAAAATTATACATTAATTCTGCCAATAATTTAATTTCCAGTGGGTTTTCTGAATCGAAAAATATTATAATAATTTTAATCAATTAATTTAAATAAATTAATATAATACTAGTGATATTGAGAAGGCCAATTTTTCATTTCAATTATGGTATTCAAGTAGTTTTTAATAAAAAATTAGCACCGGACCGTAGCCGATGGTCCTCCCCCCCCCCCCCACCGGTAAAACCCAACTAATTTTTGGCAGAAGGTTAGAGTGTGCATACTTATAACACACAAAAAACGAGTTGGGCTTCGCCCCCCCCCTCAGATGTGCCAATGTAAGATAAAGCAAAAGGCATGGTAGTAATTGTGACTGTTAATACATTCTCGGGCAAGAATAGTTAATTATTAACCCAATTCGTCCAATTTTAGTGTTCCAAGTTTTTTAGCCGTGTCGGACTGCAGTTGCCACAAGAAGTCTTGAGGAGCTGAGGCCACATCGAAGTTGCCAGCACTAAATTATCAAAAAAAAGCTTTTATGTTTTAAAAAATAAATTGGGCAATTAATAAGATTATTAAATTAATTTTTTACACGGAATTTTCCGCTAATCCATCAAAAGTAGCAGCCAAAAACTGATATTTGTAAAATTCGTTTTCGTTCAGCTCCCGACGGGTCTCCAACAGCATTTTATCGCGACTGCTATTTTCCAACAAATACCGAGCCTTGTGCACAAATGCTTTGAACACATTGGCTGAAATGTTTAAATAAAGAAATGTTCCAGCGGTGATCTGATCGGACAGAAAGAAGAAGCATTGGACACGGATGGATTGGATTAAATTCGTGGGGGGGGGGGACTCTGTGTAAGCACTCACTGCCCATTATCCCTTTCTCGAGAATGGTTTTCTCGGGCCCGCCGAAATGAAAGCCCACAAATTATGTTCTCACCAGCAAAGCGGCAAATGGCTTTTCCGATCAGTTCGAGGACCTTCGATCGTTCTGTCTCTTTGTCTTTGACAAATTTCTGCGCCAAAAACTTATTCAAATTAACGAACATTTTTGCGCCGTATGACTCTTTTTCTAATTCCATTTTTCGGCGATTGACTTCCGAATAAAATGTGTCCAAAAGTTGAGGCTTTGCAATAAAACAATTGGCAAAACTGGACAAATCACCGCAATAATTGGCCGAGAAGTCAAGCAGAAGGTCGGCCAAATATTTTACTTCAACCGGATCTTTAAAAATCGGATTTTTGATACGTTAATTTAAAGCCACTCAAACCGTCGAGCGAAGCATCGCTGAAAACAATGAGAACAGTGCAACAAAATAGCAACTTTAGCATCCTAAACAATAAAAAGTAAATTGAATAATTATAAAAAAGCACAAAAATGTAAGATTTGAATTATTGTAAAGTAAAGCAAATGATTTTATTGGCTTAAAATCTTTTTCATGAAATCGATGCGCAAATCATTACCATTGTCTTTATTAACTTACGCGTCCTTACAATGACGGCATGGACTACATTAGCATCGATCGATTTTTTGTAGCGCTGTGATGAAACAAAATTTATAAATTATTAAATTTAAAAAAATAAATAAAAATTGGCTTTTACTTTTGCATTAATGGTAATGAAAGTTTTGTTTTTTATTTCAATTTTTTTTTGACATTTATTTGTGTACAATTCAATTAATATATAAAATATCGCAAACAAAACATTTTGTTCACAAAATCTGTTTCGCATTATTCAGTTTCCGTTGGTTTAAATATGAAAAAAGTGTATTGCGTTTTACGGGGGACGGACTTTGCGAGTCGGGGATTGGTTTGAAATTCGATGACCGGATAAACTCCGTCCCCCGAAAATTGCCGGCCGAGTGTCCCCGAATCCCTGCGCGATTGAGAGTGATCTGCTCCCCGGATCTTCTGACTGCCAGCAGTCCGTTCAAATTCTCGCCCGCGCCACTAATCTCTTTTTAATATTTATTAATTGCACATTGCTTCTTTTTGTTAGCCTGCTTAGTAATGTTTTTGGTTTATGTTCGCTGAATAAAGCAAATTAACTAAAGGAGGATTTTGAGCGGATTTGCGCGCAAAATTCGCGCAAATTTGCTGAGGATTTGTGTGATCCGCGAATTTGAAAAGGAAAAAGGATCATTTGTTTTAACGTCAGAAACGCGTTTGTGCAGAGAGAGCCATCAACAACGCTTAGGGGGGAGCCCAGGCTTATATAAACGAACGATGTCACCCGATCATTCATTAAATCATTCACAAAATAACAAATAAATAATAAAATTAAATAATTAAAATCTTTTTAAATACAACCAGACAAAATGTACTGTCCTAATTCAATTCTTTCTGTTCTTATTCTTTTCGTTGTTGCCGTGTTGTCTGTCCTGGTAAAAGCCGATCCCGAACCACGTAAAACTTTTAGCCAAATTTATAATTACGCGAATTGTATCGAATTTAGGTTGGGAAGGATGGCGAGGCGGAGGTGGCGGTGGATGGCGCGGAGGTGGCGGTGGATGGCGCGGAGGTGGCGGTGGATGGCGCGGAGGCTGGGGAAAATGAGACGGACGGCGGCGCCATTACTGAATTAAACGATGGGAATTGGGGGAGTTGGTTAATTCTATGCCATCTTAGAAGAATTGACGCTTCTTCAATATAACATAAAGTTGAATATTGTCCATATTTAATTGTGTGATTATTGTTTATATAATGATCGGCCAGAAAAAAAACAAATGGCACAACTCGGAGAAAATAAGGCCAATTGCTCCATTCAAAGGGGTTTATTGTGGCTTCGACAAAAATGCTTAAATTATTTTCTTAAAGTTCTGTCGGATGGGCCAATTCGAATATTTAATTTGTAAAGGGAATGTTGCAAGTCGTGGCGTAGGGACCGATACTGACCTAAAGCTTTATTTCATTCATAAATAAATATTACAGACCTATTTTATTTAGATAACAAACTCGATCATTAATTAATTTGAATGCAATGCTAACAATCGTTTTATTCCGTTTGTTGTATGTCTGTCTGTACAATCGATTTTAAAAGTAAATTTAAGGCATTCTTTGGAATCGGCGACAACATTTTCAAATGAGCAAAGAGATCAAAAGCAAACTTATCACAACAGCGGCAAAGAAAGTCTAAAAAACGAAAATAAATGACAATCCAAACAAATAATCTTTCCACTTAATTGCCGGTCCATCCGTTGGGGTCGTCCAATTCATTTCCCCAAACTTTCCCGTCTGTTGCATTCGTAGTTGTCAGCAACAATTCTTTCGGCACAGAAAAGGCACTGAAAATAACAATGCTTACATCAGCTGATCTCCAGAATCCAAAAGTGATAAATATGTCATTTGATCACTGATTAGTTAAGATCAAATTAATCACATATCACGAATGGAATTGAAATGAAAACATTGACAGACCAAAACAGAGGCAGCGGGGCGTAAAATCTTTGCGCGGTGGACATCAGCGCAATTGGGTCCCCACCGAGTCCGAGCTGTTCACTCCACTCAGCACAACAATGGAGAATCTGCATCAAACAGTGCGCGTCGAGAGCAGCGTAACGAATCTGAAGGAATTTCTTAACTCTTAAAAATTCCATTTAATAATATAAAATTGGTTAGGATCCATTTAAATCGAACATTAAACAATCTGAAGATGACGCAACGGACCCGATCAGACAAAGGCCTGCCCACCGAGTCTAGGCTGACACCAAAAATTGGGCGCCACGGGGGAGGGATTGAGAGAAATTTTGAACTTATACTTCAAATATTATTACTTTTTTATTTCCCTTTGTTTGGCTTCAAAATTAGAGACCGGAATTTTGAAAAAACCTGGACCTGGATCTGGATTTTGGAAATGACCTGGATCTGGATTTACCTGGATTAAAAATCCAGGTTTTCAGGATATCCAGATCCAGAGTGCTTTATGCCGACCTGGATCTAGATCTGGATCTGGATCCAGACTCTGGATCCAGATCCAGAAAACCTGGATCTGGATTTTTATTAAATTTTTGAAAACCATATTTGTGATATGCAATCTAATAAGGATTTTTGCTTAAAATAACGTCGTTCTAGTATTACCTTGCTGGTTTTTACACATAAAATGAAACAATAGAAATTTATACTTGGTTGATTAATATTTGTAATTCAAGTATGGTATAGCGGTAATCCTGTAGTTTACAGGTCCCGAATTTTTTTTTTTTTTTAAATGGGTTTTATGCAATTCTGAGAAGTACCCGGGGGTTATCGAGGTCGCTGATCACGAATATGACATCAGATTTATCATACCACATCATCTAATCTATGATTTCAACATCTAAGATTTTTTGAAAAAAAATCAAAATTTTTCAAAGTAGCTAAAAAGATGTTACTAGGGATATTCGGGGGCGTAGGATCGAAATCTGACCTCTATTTCGACTTAAAAATACGGCAATTTTTTGAAGATTTAACAAGATTAATTACCTTCTTACAAAACAAAAAGGGTCACCCCTCAACATTTGACAAACGTATGATTTTTTAAATAGTGGTGATTTCATTCAACGAAAAAAAAATGAAAATTTCAAAAAGTTGTAAATTCCGCCCAAAATATTTTTTAAAAATTGATAAAAATTTAAATTTTTAGAAATTGGTTACTCGATTATAGATGCTCACCGAAAAGTCATAAAAAACCATTTACATAGGTCGGGGTTAGAACCCCAACCCAAAACGGGTTCCGGTCCCTTTCACTCACCACTAAACTAACGGCTCGTATGTGAAATTGGGGTCCTAAATCCAATACAAAACGAAAATCCAGGTCCGATTACCTGGATTCTGGATCTGGATTTTGGAAATGACCTGGATCTGGATTTTCTGGATTAAAAATCCAGAAAAAATCCAGATCCAGAAAAATCCAGGTTCGTGGAGAATACCTGGATTTCTGGATCTGGATCCAGAAAAATCCAGGTCTGGATCCAGATCCAGTCCGGTCTCTATTCAAAATGTAATTTAATGAATTAATTGATTCCAACAATTAAACACTCATGGTGGATTAGGCATATGATAGCTGATGATCTTAAGATAATCTAACGGACTTTCAGTCAGCGCCCAATTTTTCGGGCACCCCCCCCCCGTTCATCGTCATATGGGGGGGGGGGGGGCTCTGATCTGACCACTCATTGTACAATTATTTCATGAATCAAATGCCACTCAGAACACCTGTCTGCGCCGCAACGGTCGCCGGTCCCACACCGAGCATTGCTCCTGCTTGTCCAACGGTTTGCCCAACACGCGACGGCACAGATAAGCAAGTCCCTGTTCGGCCAACGATTTGCCATCGTTGCCGGAGGCAACAGTCACAGGAAAGCGACACTTCTTCGACGAACGACGGAGTCTGCCCTGGGCATCATGGCCATCATACAATGTCACTTGAAAATTGAAGAGGTTTGTTCTGGGATGGAATATGGCAAACATGGAAAACTCGAGTCAAAGGAAAAATCCCGTGGACTTTTCTCCTCTAAAGTGTTCAGAATGCGATACTCTCGAACATCATCTGCCCGACCCAAAGGGAGAGTTGTCTTTGCACACCTTCATCTTCGTATGGATTAGTGTTGCTACTGCACGGTTGTTTCTGCAGCCGCTCTTCAGTTTGGTTCATCTCCAACTTTGTTGCTGCGGCCCTTTTGTCGTTCTCCAATTGCGGCGGCGCATCGTAACGCTGGGGTTTGATCTGGCGCGTGTGATCTTTGAGTTCCTCTTCCTGCTCATCCGTGATGGGCAACAGGAATTTTTCAAGCGGAAAGTTGGGCAGCAGTCTGGAACGACGGTTGAGCTGAAAAGTAAGGTTGTTTGTTCAAATACCGGAAATTGGGAAACGTTGTTTTTTGAAATAAAGGATTGATTGCCCGGGCAAGCCGGCCGGATACCATAAACGGGAAAAAATCATGATCGTTGGATCATGCCATGAAGTTTTATACTTACGCACTATTCTCGTCCCTCACCTCCTCAACCAATTGGCCAACGCACACAATGCTCTGCGGTCGGTAGAGGCCAATGCAGTCGGGCAAACGAATTCGCAGGTGCACAAGGTCGTCGCCGAATTGGTAGCCTAGCTTGGTGATTGTCTTGCTGAGGAACAGCCGGTCGATGAACTGTTGGAAGGTCTTATCCGTATGCAACGCGTCCAGATCCAGCAAGTACACTGAGTGGATTAGCGCCAGCTGGAGCAGGCTGGCCCTGTACAGAAGAAGCATCTTATAACATAAACTGCCAGCCGCCACCGACTAACCTGCTTCTGGCCACGTACGGGTTCCACTCGGCATCGACGCCGATCACAACGCGCTTCGTCTTTTTGAGGACGTACTCGTCGAATTGGCGTTCAAAAATGCGAAATTGATTCACATTTATTATCTC
Source organism: Globodera pallida (assembly GCA_020449905.1). NCBI lineage: Eukaryota > Metazoa > Nematoda > Chromadorea > Rhabditida > Heteroderidae > Globodera > Globodera pallida. The sequence continues at coordinate 3,478,973 of JAIXHY010000009.1, read as the reverse complement.
GTACACTTCGCAGCGACGCGGCAACGACAGAAACTGAGGCTGTTCATCTTTTGAGCACAAACTGACCATGTCAAATGTACTAAAAATTGGAGGGAATTGATCATTGTTTACTCAATTAATTAGCCCGGAAAAGGGCAACTTTTTCTCTTAAAATTACACTAATAAAAAAGGGAAAATGAAAAGGTATTCGTTTTAGTAATGACTAAAATACTTTTTCTCTTTTTCCACCACCAACTTCGACATCCGATAGCGTTCGGATGACACAAAATTGCGCCATCTCTCATGCGCCCGTTTGTCGTTGTGGTCTTTGAGCAGAACGTTCAACAAGAAAGACTTCATCGTGGGCCGTTGGACGAGCAATGTGTGGATCAGGTCGTTGAAGTGCTCCTCTTTCCACGTCTTCTCCGTGTACAACTTGCGGGCCGCAGTCTTGATCAGCGAATGAGCCCACCCAGGGGCAACCAGGTTGTCCCGATCCGACAGCTCTGAACAGTCAATTCTTATTGCGGTATAAATGCCGAAGATTTTGCCAGATCGAAAATTTTGAAAAATGTAAGGATCAAATAAAAACATCGGGGATAAGTATGTTCTGTTCACCATTTCTGAGCTCGTTCAACAGTGCGGTGATGTTGGTGCAAAACTCCTTAAAGTTGGGAATGTCCGCGTGGCTTCGATGTGCAAACGTGGAAGCGCCCGATCGCCATTTCGTCTCGTCAAATTTCCACGATTCAATCTTATAAGTTAAAAAACTATTGCATTCTTTGCTTACGCCCCTCCCCGCCCACCTCGAGCAGCACTGCTCGCGTTTGAGCTCGAAACTCCTCAGTCCGGTTGGCCACAAAGTGTTCGACAATTGTGGCACATAATGGGCCCAACAACAGCGCATGGGCCAAATGATCGGCAGTAAAACCCATTTTGTCGGCAAAGTTTTGAAGGCAAAAGGACAGCAAGTCAAAACTGCAAATTTTGTTTCATTGTATTGCAAAAGAAAAATAACGAGAAAAAATAGTTCTTATTCTTGAGAATTTCGCCAAACTCATACCATTTAAAAAAGAGCATAAATTGAAAATAATTTTAAAAAATTCGTCCAACCTAATCCGACCCTTTATGACCATTTCGTTGACCGTCTCAACAAATCTGCCCAAGTATTTGGTTTGCTTCAAGTCCAACACGTTAACGATAATCCTCCATATGTTCGAATGAGTTCGGGAAGGAAAACCGAGCGGGGCAAGCAGTTCAACGAGATGTTCACGATGGAATGCGGTGAGCAGGACACGATGGAGACACTGGGACGGGAGAGTGGTGGTGCCGACGGCGGGAGTGTTATTGTTGTTGTTGCCCAGATTCTGAATTTTCTGTTAAGTTCAAAGCATCCATAGTAGCAGGAACGTCAATCACTTCATCTTCCGGTTTTTTTTTGCGACACAATATTCTATTATTTCGACATTTGATCCAAACCTTAAAGGCAGTTTCTGCCGCTGCTGGGTGATGCTTATCAGCAGGTGGAACAGCTTGATGTTGTTGGTTGTCGTCTTCAGTCGCTTTGTCACTCATCGCCGACAGCTGTGTTTGCCCATCCACCAGCGGTGCTGGCGGCGTTTGTTGTTGCAATTGCTGAATTTTATTCTAAAAAATGAAAGAACTAACCAGAAAAACATTATATCTTTCGCAAAATTTGGAGATGAGATTCAAACCGTCGGCCCATCGGCCTTACCTAAACTTAAATGGCAAAAAAGCCTCAAAAATTTCTTCCATTTTATTGCAATTCGCTCCGCCCGAACACGAAAAAATTTACACACACATACCCCACGCTGCCGAATTTTATTTATGAGTGGGTGCCCTTGCAATCAAAAGCTCTTATTACACAAAGATATGTAAAAAATCAACAAATACTTGTTGTTTTCGTTGTTCGTCTGCTATTGCACGCTGTCGTTGTTTTGGCCGACCGCCGCCCTTTCGCGGTGGCGACGGAGTTCGCTGCGAGGGTATAAAACCGTCACATTCGTTGCTGCGAACAGCCTCCTTTGCTGCACTGCTCGAACCGGTTGCTGTCGTCAGTGATCCCTTGTGATAACGCTTCTCGGCATATTCCATCCACACAAAGAAACTCTGAAATTGGGTTGTCTCTGCTTTGAAAAGCACGAAAATTATAGCGATCGTTTTTCATCGATTTTTTAACACCTATTTTAGAATTTTTAGCACCTAAAAATCCCAGCCCTAACTCCGAGAAATTGTTTTGGTCCCACTACTAAACAGAGCCAACCTGAACAAGCACATGTTCCACGCCCATTCCATCCCGGAAAATTGTCATCCCGCCCTCAGACTGCTTATTTAAAGTGTCCACATCCAAAGCATGTCGAAGCAACGCAATGAAAAAGTCCAACACTTTGGCTGCCGACACATTGCTGAACAGGCGAATGCCCGTCTCGAGTGGGGTCGGCGGACGAGGGATGTACTGAATTTAAATTTATACATTTTCATAACCGGATCAATCTCTTCTTAAATTATTTTAAAAATCACTATTTTTTTGCTCTCATCAGTGGTAGGAGAGGGGGGGGGGGGGGGGGGGGGAGGACACAAATCGGAAATAAACGACCGACCTTCTTGCCACTATTCTGCTGCTGTTGTTTCTGTCCCTGCTTCACAACGTGGCGCATGTCGTGCATTGTGTAAACGGTGCGCAGCGCGTCATCCAATTGCTGCACAGTAAAGGCAACCACGGAAATGCCTACGTTATCGACTGTCGTTCCAATTTGTGCCGTGCCGTTTTCATTTATTATGGTACTCATTCTTTCTCTAAATTTATCGGTTAACCGCGGGACTCGCTGATGAAATTTGCAAGCTTGAATATCTTCCAAAATAGGTGGTTTTCTATTGCTACACCAATTTGGAAGGAATTACACGGGTAATTTTGGAAATTCTAAAGTGCCAGCAATTTACTCAACCAAATCAAACAGATGCCATTTAAAAGCTCTAAATGAGAAGAATCATTTGGGGAAAAAGCAAAGCGGTTCAATTCGTGGGTGAACTATAGCGAACGCCCCATTCCAAAACGGCATAAATTATATAACAATCGCTTTGTCTCGACGAGATAAGCTTGGAACTGAGTCCCCAGTCAAAAGACACTTCAGTCCCGGGTCTGTAGCTCTTCGGGGAATGGTTACCGCAAAATTTTTTTCCCGGATTCTTACGCAGACCGAGAGGAGTCGAATGATATATAATTTGTTCCGTTTTGCCTCTGGGCCATATGATCCATATTTACCGCTAAGAAAAATAGTCCATTTTTAGGTAATTGAACATTCTAAAAATGAACTAATTATTTATGTAAATGCTTAGAATTTTATTTTTTATGGCTAAAATTTTGCAAAAAATTGTAAGAAATACTAAAAAAGAATTAAAGTATGAATAAAAATGTTGCGAGAGGGGATAGAACTTTAAACCTAAATAAAAACAGTCGGTCAATTTAACCACTGCGCCATTGGATAGATGAAGGCACCGGGTGAAATGTGATAAAAGTCAAACAAATAATAAAGGCAAATCGTTTCAATCTACAACAGTCAAAAAAACAACTGCTGCAACGGTAACCGCGGTTTATTGATCGTTAACAGCCCGTAACCGTCCCGTTTTAAAATTCCATAACCGTTAACCGCGCGGTTACGGGTACCGTGCCCCCCAGTTTGGCGCCAATCGACACTATTTAACCAAAATTTCTTTACTCAAGTCAAGCAAAATCAATAGTAAATAAATAAGAAACAATAAGTTCCAATTCAAATTTCAGGTCCTTCTCCACCCGGCACCAGCATTGTGATGTGATTGCCATTCAGCAAAATTGTGTCCAACTTCGTCACCCTTTTCCCCTCTGGAGTTCGTTCATACTGAAAATAAAATTAAGGCCGGTTTATGCGTTCTAACTTTTATGCGTCCCATCAATGGGTTCACATTTTTATTCAAAATTAACATTTAACAAATTGACAATACAAACAGGAACAAAGCCGATCTCGGTAGTCCTGATCCGGGTATTTTTTTGGAAAAACCCGGACTACCCGAATTTTTTGACCCAGGCTGTTTGAGCTGGGAAATCTACCCGGGCCTGACTTTGTAAAATTCCGAGCTCTAAACATAAGTATGTATTGTCAAACTGGATAGTTATGTTGCATTTTTCTAGAATATGTTGAAAATTTTTGGTATTTGAAGTTTAGTTTTAGTAAGTGATTCACATGACACAAGTTTTACTAATTAATCGAGTTATTTTTGAATAAAAATGTGAAAAAATTGATGGGACGCATAAACCGGACTAGAACCACAATTAATTAGAAATAAATAGGAACGAGTTCATTACAAATGCAGTTCAAGCTTAATCCAGTTACGTTACTTTTTTCATATTTCACCTAAATTTACATGCCTCAACAACGTCCTCCATGACCATGTTCACGTAATCGTCGAAACCCACCAACGTCCCAACTAAAATGAGTAAAAATTATCCATCAAATCCCAAAAAGAAATTTCTTTGTTTTTTTCTTTGTAAGTATTAAAAGCTGTTTTAAAATTAGAAGAATCGAGTCCAAAAAGAACAAAGACCTACTAGTACAAAAAAGCTTCAATAACTCGCTCTTTTAATTCATTCAAAGAAAATGCTTACCGATTTCCTTTTCATTCTTCATAATCACCCATATTTTGGAGCCCACGCATTTGTCGATCAGTTCCAACGGCAAAAGGGTCGACGGATTCACTGTGGTGGAGGAAGTCATTTTTGCCTATGGCTTACAAAATTGCAATAAGGACATTATTAAATAAACAAATAAATAACATCGATGAACCACGTTCGGACAGCAATTAGAAATTGACAAAAATTCAAAGAAACGAACAAATCTAATTCGCACATAAACGGTATCGGAAATTGTAGGAAAAAGTTTTATATGCGTAAAAAACAAAATTTTGAGGCAGGTCTAAACAATTATACTCTAAATTGGCAAACAGTGATTAATGTAAAACGTCCAAAAAAAGCGAGACTTTCCTTGGCGAAACCCCAATTTCCGATCAAAAAAATTTCACATAGCTTCCGTCCTCTTCTGCTCCTTGTAGAACAAGTTCAAGTTGTAGCACGATTCAGCCGTCTCTCCGACCAAATTCGGTGCATATTTGCCCTCCACAACGCCGCCCACCGTTTTGCCCTCGAGCACATCCAACGCTTTCAGTTTGGTCAAAATTTGCAGTTCCTCCTCATCGAGTCGCGCCAGTTCGGCATCAGTCTGCGCCATCCGCTTCTCTCTGCCCTCCTTGAATTTGATGAGATTCTGACTCAAAGAACTTCAACATCGTCCAATCACCCTGAATTTGGCATGCAATTCAGCTAGACGCCTCTCCTTCACCGCGTCAACACGGCGGCGCAATTGCGCCTCGGACCAAATCTGGAATATATTAATATAAAAAACAACAAAAAATTGCAATTAGAGAAAGTAGAAGAAATAATGCTTGTGCTCACACCCGTATTCTGATATTATACCCACAGAAGAATGGACTTGAAGCGACCGAGATCTCGGGTCAAAAACCTCGGAGACAAAAGCGACTAAGAAATCTCGGCACAAAATTTCGAAAATCTCGACGAGACTGGACTCGGTCCGATCTCTAATGTGCACACCTTTCGTGTCATTATTTTGTCCTGCGGCTTCTCCACGTGATACGCGATGTTCAGCACACCAAGCACTCTTTCGAACTCTTCTTCGTTTTGCTCGCGTAATTGTCGTAACTAAAAAATTTGAATAATAAAAATTATAAAACATAAAAGATTTTAAACAATAATAAAGCAGAATCTAAGCCCGCCTGCCCCCCCCTCATTAAAAGAGAAAAGCTTCATTAAAAGGAGCAAGGAGTATGATAGTTTCCCAATTATTCCGGCAGCCACCTTCAAAAAGGGACGCACCCAAAAAGGAAAACCTGTGCACCTAATGGAGAATTTTTTTTGTTGCAAAAATAAAGTAAATTACGCCTTTAATTATGAATATTTGTCCTATCAGAACTTTCTGAAGTCTATTTTAATATGAAAGTTTCAAACAAAAAAGTCCCGATATATGTGATGCGCTCTTTTGAATTGAAAAGATTTTACAAGATTAAAAGTAAATAATTTAATAGAAATTTGCTAAATTTTTAAATGGTTTACCATTTTTCTACGATAGTTGATCAACAGATAAGTTCTTTGGGACAGCCAGGTCGGCCTCTTACGCGTGTTGTACCACGGCTTTTGGGGTGCCCGTCTCTGCATCAGCTCTTCATACAACGCGGTCCAGTGGCGAATGGTGGCGGTGGCCCAGGCAACTGATCGGAAAAATAAATGATTAGACCAAATATAAGCAATCGGCCAAACTGATCAGATTAGATAATGATCAGCATGAGATTTATAAAATGCTTCTAATAAAATAAAATCCGAATTTAATTTAGGAAAGTTTGCGACCGAACTATCACAATTTGTGTAACCCCACTTATTAAAAATAATAATAAAAAATAACTTTTCGAAGTCAGTGAATGAACATCCAGTTCATCATGACGCACTCTGTCCATCAATTCTCTAAATGGAAAAAAAAATTGAGAATGAACGCATTTGGTGACTATAACATTACTTAAATTTTTTTACTTCTCAAGTTTTTGTGCCTAAAAAATTGGTTCCCTTCTTATAATTGAAAGTAAATGAATCTTTTCAAATAAACTTTTTCCACGCCGCGGAAAGGTCACTGCGTTCACCATGCTCCAGGCTGTAGACGCGTTGCACATCGTCCGGTGCGTTCTGAAACAAAGCATTTTTGTTTCAGTTCAGTAAAAGAACATAACTTAAAATTTTAGAAAAAGGCCAAGTCAGATGACCTAACCAAAATAACTTCTTGACAATTTTCTTGCAAAAAACTTTCAATCTAATACCTATCCCGTTTTGTAGGCTAAAACATGTCAAAAAATTATTATAAATTAATGGCCAGTTTGATGAAATTCTCTTGCGAAACTTCAAAAAATTTATTTTTTCTACAAACCCTAGGATTACCTGCAAAACCTTCAGTCCCCGGTATTGAAGCCGAGGCTGCGCCATGTCCAGAGCGGGTAGTCCAAAGTCGAAAAGGTAAAACAAAAAAATAATGAAAATAAATAAAAATAATATAATAAAACCTGAGGTATTGCCAATCAGCGAGTCCTGAGCCTTGAAGATCAACTCGCGCTCGCTGCCGATTTTCTCTTCCCACAGCGCTTTCAACGCGTCAATGTAATATTCATCTGTGCAAAATTTGGCGAAAAAAATGAAAATTCAAAAAAAGTAGGAAAATATGTTTTTAGGGATTTCCCGTTAGAGACCAGAATTAAATGTAAAAGTTAACTCGGACCAGATAATCCGGTCCACGGGTCTGCAACAAAACACAGCTTAGTTATGGTTACGGATCCGCTTACTTAGTTCCAGCTTCTCGGCCTCCTTCTCAAAATAGGCGGTGTCCTGGCGAGCCGGGTCCGTCACTTTTTTGTGCTTGTTGAAAAAGGGGTGCAAGCCATGCCAAGCGGGCGAACTCCAATGGAGCAAAGCGCGTGGAATCTTTGGGAGAAGAATAAGAGCAATTTACTCCGTTTTTTAAAGCATAAGTCGCTGTGGAACGAAAATGCAAGTTTTGGTTTCAATCCGGATCAAAAAAGATGCTTTAAAAAATAGTTAAATTTTAGCAATATTTTAAGATTTGTTCTAAATGAGTAAGAAAATTTTTGCGAGTTTCTGTATTGCCGAGGAAAAGGCGGAAAGAAATTTTGCCACATCCATTACCTGCAGTCCAGACTGAGTCATATTATTGACGATAACACTTCTCAACATTTGAAAAATCAACCAAAAAACGAGATAGGTACGTATAAATTATGTATGTAAGCTAAAAAAGGCATTTACATATTCTGAAAGGGTAATGTGAATTTTAGGCTTGCCTATTTTTCTGCAGCTTTATCTGCGATATATGTACGAAAAAATGTTCAGTACCGTGCTGTTTTCCAATTTTGGCCTTAACATGCAGGATAGCTTTATCCCGTCGAGAACATTGTTTTGGTATGCTTAACGACCAAACCGTCGAGATTGAAAACTCAAAAAACACAATGCCAACACAATTGAAACATCAAAGAAAGAATAATCAAATTACTATTTTCTAGATTACAGAGATCCCACGGGACCGGACTCCGGACAGGGTTTTCCGGGATTCCTGAACCGGAATCGTGGTATTTTCGTCAAAGCACCAGAATCAGGGTATAATGAAAACAGGATTTTAATCCTGGTAACTACATATATCCTGGCCATTTCCAAATTGTTCCAAATTCTGCTCCAGGAAATCAGACCAGGAAACCCGGACTACCCATATTTTTTGACCGGGCCCGGGTTAGGCGCACAAAAATGAAACGTCGGGCCGCTTTTTCACCGTCTTAATAGTAAAACTGGTGCACTCCATTCCAAAAAATCAATTTTAACAAAAACAAACAATCGAACGAATTAACAGATTTGAACAAAAAGTCCGATTAGGAATTTATAGGGAAAGGACTAAAAAGTCACTCAAATTTACATATTTTTCGAATGAATGCTATTTTAGGGCTTCTCTCGTTAAACCCTGTTCGCAAAACAATAATAATGACGGAATATTGGAAGTCCTACGCTAAAAAATTTTGCGAAATTTGCAAGGTTTTTTTTTATCGAAATACTTTTTCTGTTTTGACCTTTTTTAAATTAGTGTTGGTACGCCGACAACAAAGTCAGCGCAGAGCGCCATGAGCAGGGACTTCGACACAAAGTTATGGTTCAGCAACGCCTTCGTGACAGCGCGAAGAAGGCGAAGGATAAGGAAGTTGAAGTGCGGATTAAATATTTAATTGCTCTCAATTTTTGAAAAAATGGGTTTAGTTTTTGATCAAAAATTCGTCCAATTTTCTCAAGATTTATAACCAATGATATTTTCCTTTTTGGCGCCCCACCCAAAAATTTAAGTTGAATTTTTAGGATCATGACTTAAAAATGACACTGTTGGCAATGGAGCAGGCCGCGAGAGCGAGCATTTCTTCGCAGGAACAGCGTGATGTGCCAATGCTTCCTGCCCCTCGGGCACTTTGTATGTTTCTTCAATTAGAATAGGACGGATTCGGAAACCCGAAATTGGGGTAAATTGTTCCAGATTTTCTATGGCCTTAGCGCCAAGGGCGTACCCAGGGGGGGGGGGGGGGGGGTGCTGCCTCCCAAAAAAGCAGAATTCTCAAAAAACTTGTATTTTCGAAAGATTTGAGATCAAAATTTTTTTATTGCTTACGGCCTTAAAATCCAACTTTTTGGGGGAAAAATTCTTTAAGAAAAATGCAATAAAACCCAAAAGTGTATCTTAAAAATCGAATAAATTAAGCGTCGCAAAAGTTTTCGGCAGAAGCAAACGATTTGGACGACGTAAAGGCAAAGCTCAAAGAACAGAAGAGAAAGGTCGCCGTCTTAACCGTTTTTTTAAACAAAAGATCAAATTTTAGCTCACCGAATTGAAAAAGCGTTCTAAACAATCGCAATTCTGGACGCCCGATGAACAGGGCGGAGGAAACGATTTGGCAATTGATTTTGCAGATGGTAACCGAGAAAAAAAAATTAAAATAATTGCTAAAATTTTGTCTTTCCTTTCAATTCGAGTGAATAATATTCTCATTTATTGTTAGTTGAAGATGGAACGATTGAATGGGTTCAAGCGGAAACGCCGGACGGACAATTTTACTATTGGCACATTTTCACTGGAGGTTTACTTTCTTTCGGATTTGACACTTTTTATAGTAATTTATGTTCCATGCGATTAAGTAGTAAGCACATTTAAAAGGTTTAAATTCAAAATATTTTAAGAAACGCGTTGGGAACCGCCCGAACAGTTTCATACCGCCGCCCAATACGCCGCGCGTTACGCTGACATTGCGGCAGAGGCAACTGACGAGGGACAATTTACAAATGCCGTAATCGACCCCCAATTTGTGCCGCAAATGACCGTTGCCGAAGTGAACAGTCAAATGGCATTGGAAACCGACGAAGCGCCAGCGCCGGTGAAGAAATACTACGGAATGAGGGAAGGCCGCCACCAACAAAGCGACCCCGGAGGTGGCAGAAGTAAGCTTGGGAGTGTTTATTGATTAAATAGGGAAGCTATTTTTATGTTAAATACCCAAATGATCGTAAATAACTTCTTTTTTTGATGTTGGCCAAGCGGGGCGACGAGTGATCGATGAAGACAAAAGCAATTCCGATCAGCAGTTGTTGACAAGAGAGGAACGTCGAAAGATCAGACGGGAGCGCAAAGCGATGAATGCGAATGAGGAGGATGGTAAGGTGAGGGGAATGGAAAAGCATTAATTGAACCAACTGAGTGGAATCGTAAGAACGGGATTAGCTTACCATGTAAAAACCGGGTTATAACACTGGTAAATGCCTTGGGTAGCTAGCCACGAACCCGTATCATAAGCAATTTTAAAATTGCCTTTAGCGCATGAGTTGATTAGGATTTAACCATGAACTCATCTTAGATGACGGGTTAACCATGAGCTGGCAGTTCGTTCTATGCTACGAATCTCATGGTTAAATAACCCTGAGATCGTGGTTATTAACCATCACCTCGTTTTTATGATTCACCCGGCGTTATGCGCGATGCCATCTTCGGCAGGCGGGGGGATATTCACTGAACTGCTTAAAGAGAAAGCCAATAGTAAATAGAGGAAGACATTTTTTTCAGGTTCTCGAATCCCAGAAGGATTGGTCGAGTTGAAAACAGAAACATTCCCTGCAACAGACGGCGGCCAGTTTGGCGAAGAGGTTGTGCCAAAGTTGTCGAACTTTTCCGCGCATCCGTTGGGGCCATGGATTCCGGTCAAAAAGGAGGAGAAAAGGCCCGAGTGAGTGTGACCCTTCAGATTTTTAGGAACCTTTTAAATAAAACAAAAAATCGCCATTGACGCGGTTTTTTTTTAATCTTAGATAAGGTTTAACAAATTTAAGCCGAAATTGTTTAATTTACTCCTTTTTTTTGCACAGTCTCGATGCACTTGAACTCGAACCAAAAGAAAAAAAGCGTACCAAATGCTACGACGATTTGCCCGAACAGTCGTATAGCCAGGGGTCGGCCGACTATTCACAAACTCCGGCTGAACTGCTCGAAGTTGCCGAACTAGACCCTGACGAATTGGCGTTCAAGTCAGAAGTTAACCAGCAAAATTCAAATTTTATGAAAATTTCTATAGTCGAAAAAAATAATGTTTTCAGTTTTCTGCCTTTTTTCTAGCAATTCCCCATTTAGGACAAAACAGATGGGACAACAGCAAACCACGGCCAAAAGAAAAGCGATCGGATTTCGGAAGCCAGGTTCCAGCCATACAGCGAAATCGTTGCGATCCACCAACAAAAACTGAATGTTGAAACATACCTTAAATAGTAGGGGTGGTCGACGGTCCTTCGTACGAACGATGGGGGAGGGGGGGTCAAGGGGGGGGTCGACGCCTTGAAAATACGATGCATATATCAAGAGCGCCGGTGCTCAAATGGCAGGCCAACTGAGCGCCATGTGTTTTTTTTTTTTGCGCGATTTTTTCAAAACTTTTTAGGCGAGGGGGTGGGCGGGTCGGCGGTGCCGATAGGCGCCGCCGAGAAAATTTTGACTCAATTTGTTAACAGATTTGAGACCAAAATTTTAAAAAATCGGCACTTTTTTTGAAGTTTTTTAGGAATGGGAGGAGCCGGCGGTGCCGATAGGCGCCGCCGGGAAAATTTTTGAATTTTAGACTCAATTTGTTAAGAAAATTGGTCATTCATACACAAATCGATTCCCTCCTTTCTTTCTTTCGTTCTCCTTTTTTTCCTCGACGACCCCCCCCCCCCCCCACCCCCGGTACGATCCCCCCCCCCCCCCTCATTTTGGGCTCGGTACGAACGAGGGGGGGGGGGGGGGGGTTGACCCCCCACTATTTAAGCTATGTGTTGAAAATACACTTAATAGTGACCGGACTTTAGTGGATTTTTCGAAAAACAACATTTTTTGTTTCTTATTAATCCGGTCATTCCTTATGTTCCCAAAGACTGTCAATCTTTTTTACAGAAAAACATTTTTGGTAATCTTAAAGAACATTGGTCTCGATTTTTTTTTGTTTTAATGGTGGGTTTAAGCAATTCTGAAAAGTACTCGGGGGTTATCGAGGTCGCTGATCACGAATATGACATCAGATTTATCATATGACATCATCTAGTCTATGATTTCAACATCTAAGATTTTTTGAAAAAAATCCAAATTTTTCAAAGTTGCAAAAAGATGTTACTAGGGATATTCGGGGGCGTAGGATCCGAATTTGCCCTTTTTGTTGTAGTTTTGTTCGTTTTTAGATCATTTTGAAACCAAAATTGATTTCCAAAAAATTTTGAATTTTCGATAATTGTTCGAATTCGTGTCCGAAATTCAAAATTAGTCGAAATAGAGGTCAGATTTCGATCCTACACCCCCCGAATATCCCTAATAACATCTTTTTAGCAACTGAAAAAATTTGGATTTTTTTTCAAAAAATCTTAGATGTTGAAATCATAGATTAGATGATGCCATATGATAAATCTGATGTCATATTCGTGATCAGCGACCTCGATAACCCCCGAGTACTTTTCAGAATTGCTTAAACCCACCATTAAAACAAAACAAAAAAATCGGGACCAATGTTCTTTAAGATTACCACATTTTTTGGTGTGCTTTCGGTCACAATAAGTTTCGTTGATCTTTTCACCATCTGAAACAGACAAAAAGAATCTACCCAGATGGCTTTTGTTTCGACTCTAAAAAATTTTTCGAAGTTTGTTTTTATTTCCATAAGCGAGGGCTGTTGTGAACGCGCAGACACAGAACGGGGATCTCTTCCGTACCGCATTCCGTATTTTTGGTTGTTTCGTGTTATTTTGGACATTTTTGCCTTTTTAGAGGTGAAAAGCAACAGAACTTGCGCCTGCAAAAGTTGTAACATAGTCAGATGACCAATGCCAGTCCCAATGTTGGGTCTGGCGGACGTTTGGGAAAGTTCAAAGATTGAAAAAATAGTTTTCATAATAGGTAGATGTTCAACCCGTACGATATTTTTGTAATGAAATTAATAGAGGCTTTGAAAATGTGTAAACAAGCCGTTTATTGTACAAAGCTCTGCTAATTTTAATCAATTTTATGGTTAATTGATCAGTCAATGTTGATTAACGGCGCTGTTCTGTTGTGCCCCATTTTTGATCTGAACGCCAAAAAATGGCACAATTTTCTTCTCTGTGTTTGCTCGACAACGCATTTATTTCGGCAGAGCTCACAAAGCGACCCAGAAGAGGCCTTAAAAGGCGTTAACCACAAACTCATTAAAATTGGAATTTTCTAAAGATTTATTTTTTAATTTAAAATAACGAAAAATAAATTGTTTCCTAAAGAATATTCGGCGGGACTCAAATAGCGTTTCCATTCACCATTTGGTCCTGCTGGGCACAAAAACCCAAAGTCTGCTTGTTAACAATGGACCAGAAAAACCGACCGGTAGCCCTTGCCAATGCTGATGAAATACGCCTCTCGCGCTTCTCTTCTGTTATTGACGGGGCCAACCGCTGCTTTGGCACTTTCGGTGGACGTGAAAATGCCGCGCACTCCGCTCCTAACCGACTCGCAGAGTTCGTCCACCGCTGACACAGCCGCGTTACGGAGATCCGTCGCGATCTGTATATATAATTAAGAATTAATCTCCTAATTTGCGAAGCTCAGCCTTTTAAACTTGGCATTTAGTTTAATTCCGAATTTGTCTTTTCCTCACCTGCCCCCCGGGCATTGACGTGGACGGCGACATTTTTGGCCGCTGGCAATTATCTTCACTGGTCCCAAACACGGAACCGCCAGTTGCTTTCAACATAATTGACCGGGATTTTTCGATCAGAAGTGATCTCTTCTTGGAGGAGGATGAAACAGAATGTTGCGAAATGAATTCCTGTCCAAAATGAGTTGGAATGTTCAATTGAATCAGTCCTTTACGCGTTTTATTTTGAGCTAAATTAAATGAGTGCTTTCGGCACATTAACACGTTGAAAAGCGGCGTACATTTGGTACTGATGAAGCTGAGGGCCTTTTGGTTGACAAAAGCAGCTCATTTTGAAGAATGCGACTGCTGGACAATTGACCTGCTGGTGGACAACATATTAGCCGCTCAACGGAGCAATAGGGACGAAATGCACTGATTGGGGACATCTGAAATTAGCACATAGTACTGTATTTAAAGCCTGCTTCTAAATTACTTGTTGAACAAGGAATTTCAAAGGGGATACTCTACTCTGATCACAAACATTAACCGGTCACATGATCTGATCAGATCCAGATTAATTTACTGATCTCACCAAGATTTAAATATCCAATTCAACCACCTCAATTCCGTGCACAATCAGCACAACGCCGTTGCTTGTGCCCACCAATAACTGCTCGTCGTCGTCGCTGTTGTTCCACCGCCGTTGATGTTCAGTGCCACCGCTCAAATCCAACACTTCCAACGCAGTAACGGTGACGACAGTGTTTTGGTGGGCACTATTTCCTTCGTTGGCGGTTTGGAAATTGGTGGAAAAATTGTCCATGCTGGACAGAGACTCGCTGATCGGCAAAATTTTGGCACTGTTTAACGTCTTTTGAAGCTGCGAGTCACGCCACATGAACAATCGGGGATCTATTTTAAAGAAAAAACGGCATTTTATGAGATAATTGATTCCGTTTCACGCAAAAACTGACCTCCTTCCATGGCGGACCAAACCAAATTCTGAATGAAAAAACCGCGTTCAAAAATTTATGAATAAATTTATTCAAAATGCACCTTCGTGCAATTGCTGGCCACCAAAAATGCCACATTGCACCTGTTCAACGGCACCGTTTTCTGTTGCTTCTTTATTTGTTGTTGGGGTTTTTGCTGGTAATTGTCGTTGTTCTCCGCCACGGCATAATGATTGGCTGAGGTGGAAAAAGTCAGCCGATCGGTGGCCGAGGAAATGAAATGCATAAAAATGTGCCCCGCCGCGTGGCCCGTCCACAACTGCCAGTCGGACAACGAGCGCAACAGTGCCATTGAGTACAAATGTGCAGCAGTGCCACCGCCGCCAAGTGAAGAAACTTAAGCAAGTTGGATGATGTTCAAGAGTCTCGAGACTCTCCTTCAATTTACGCCGGAGGCGTATTCTGGGATTAAATGAACAACTACGTTCTCGTAACAAAAGTCAGTGGCAGCTCTTGAAAGCTTCTGAAACAACGAACTGGGGTTCAGACGGATGCAGCACACAAGTTGAGGCGCGCTGTCCCGGCCGTGCCATCGGCACAACAGCACCGCCACAGAAAGCCCGACAATGACAAGCCGACGCTCGCGAAAGGCGACAATGTGCCGGACAGCAATTGTTGACGCTGAGCTGCTGACGTTACTGTCGCTGGTTGTGGTTGTTGTGGTCGACCGCCTCAACGGCTCGTGAACGACGTCCTCAAATGTTGTATTTTTATATAAAAAATTGTCAAAAATTGTTGTTTATTTCGGGTTAATGGAAACCCACAAAAATTAGTTACCCACTTTTTCTTCATGTTTTTCCGTTTTTGATTGTTGCTCTTGAAAGTGCACTTTCGATGGACTGCTACTGCTTTCTTCCAACATTTTTGTGGCATCAATTTCATAAAGCGGAGGAGGAGCATTTGCCTAAATAAACAAAATTGAGAGTTGTTAAAAATGGCAACAAATACACCATCAAATGCTGGCCGTTCAGCACAAAAATGCGCAATGTTCCCCATTCGTCGCCAACCCACAAAAATTCGTCGTAAATTTGCGCGAGTGCCGTAATTTTTGTTGGATTTGGGATGATAATGACGTGCTGTAATGCCGAAAGACGCATTATTGAAATTTAGGCATTTTTTTGGGTTTAATTTACGGTTTCAAAATAAAATTTTGTTGCCTTTTTCTCCGTCCATCCGAACTGGTTGCACTTGAGAAGGGCAAGCTGTTGTTGTGCTTGTCGTTGGTGGGGCAATTTTTGTGCAAAATGTCGTCGTCCTCCTTCGTCCCCTTCGCCTTCGGCACCGACAACAACAATTGGCAGCCAACATGACCATTCGTTGGCGCAATTTGTGGTGGTGCCGCCGCACGAAGTGACCAAACAAAGCGACGCGCCGTCGTCGCCTTCGTCGAGCAGTGCAACGTCCAAAAGATAGGAAAATTCGGGCGCTGAACACTGTGAATTCAAAAGAACATTAATTACTTTTACTTTTGGATAAATAAAAATAACTCACAATTTCGACTAGCTGACTGGAGCTGGGCCTTCGTTCTGCCCTCTCTTCCCAACAGGCGATCATCAAATCCAACCTTAACTCAGAAATTGACTCTAGAGATCGGTCTTGAAGACCGGAGATTCAATTGAGTCGAAAAAGCACTAACAAATAAGCTCTAAATTTCATCGATTGAGATTTATCAAATTCGATCGAGCTAATTAACGGTGAAAGAAGGTTCAGAAAAAAAAGGTCCAAAAAATTCAGACACCATTTGACGAAGCTGCTTCTCACATGTTCGTGGCGTACAGCAACTCCTTTTCGCTGACGGCGGGCCGTTGTGCCTCCAAAATGCGCTCCTTCATCTGTTGAACGGGCTGCCCCTCATATGGCTGTTTGAGTGTCAGCAGCTCGTAGATGAACATGCCGAAGGAGAAGCAGTCCGCCCTTTCCGTGTATTCTTGCTCGCCGTTGTACCGCATGATCTCTGGCGCCATAAATCCCTTAAAATGAAAATATACAACCCGTACATTGTTTAAAAAGAAAGGGGCTATATTTGATCGTCCAATAATGCTTTGGTCCGTTCTAACGCTTCACCCAGAGTCCGATCAGATCAGTATCAACTTGGTCTTCGTCACCTCCGTCCCACCGTAGCCTTTGCACATTCCAAACGGATGAGAAAAGCGAGAAATGCCGTAATCGCCAAGCTTAAGTAAAACATCTCTTGGCAAACTTTTCGCGCCAGATCGATCGGAAGCGTTTGCTGGGCGCGGAAAACGCCAGACGAGCACATTTTCGCTCTTTAAATCCTGCAAATAAAATGTTAGTGAATAAAAACTCTTCAAAAAAAGATTTTAGATTTCAGAAAGTTTTTGTGGCAATTTTTTTTACAATTTATTGTTTTATACAAAGTTTTTAATATTCGAATTTAATAATAATTTTAGAATTTCGCACACGATAAATGATGTGCTGTTGGACATGCAAATATTCTAGCGCACGTGCAATCTGCAGACAGCTCAGCTGTATTGTGTCCAGCTGCAGTTTCTGGCCACAGCGTCGATAGTCCGCCAACAATTTGTCCAACGAGCCGTGCGGCGCCAATTCCATCAACAGAGCCATCGGAGACGGACAAAAAGCAATCATCGAAGTGCAGTGAGCGTGCCGAAGTTCGGACAACATGCACAGCTCCTTTAAAAAAAGATTCTTTGACGGATCAGAGAGGTGCAAATTGTTGTCGAATGTGCGCAACCTGTCTTGCGGTGCAATATGCCCGCGTGACATGCTCCAATTCGTCGTTTTGCCATTTGAACGCAAATGCGCGGGCTGCCGCTTGCGCACTCGCGTCCGACATGGCCAAGCCGTCAGCGTCGTTGTTGCCCGGCTCGACGGGTTCGAACTGCTTCAGCGCTACCACCGTCGCATCGCCTGTCGAAAATAAATTCCGAATAAAAATATTCCACCCAAACTTTGTTCGTTGTCATCGTTTGCCCTTTTCCTCAATGACGACGGCGACGGCGACGCTGGAGGCGCCAATTCCAAACTTCCGGTGAACACAAAGCCAAACGCGCCACGGCCAATTAATTTTCCACGTTGAATACACGCCGACGGCACCGCCCTGACGGTTGTTGTTGGTGCAAAAGTCGCGTCAAATTTTAGTTTTATCAAATTTTGGAGAAATCAGACAAAGTTCACGGTCCCATTTTTGATCTGTTGCATCTTGATTGATTTCAAAAACTGACCACTCATGTTCGAGATCAATAAACAGTAAATCTGGTGCCATGTTGGACAGGTCTGGAGTCGTTGATGGGTCGTCTTTTTGCCGATCCTTTCTCTCCCACCGGACAGTCCCATGACGAGGACATTCCAACCGTTGTTGTTCTTGATGACTATGAATTAGACCTGAATTTTTAACCATCATTAAAAAAAATGATTAAATAAATTTAGAACAAAAAGCATAAAAAAGATTATGATAGCTTCTTGCTGACGTGGATGTGACCTTGTTCGTCTGCGTTTTTGAGCAATTTTGTTGCCTCCAAAATGCATTCTTCAATGCCAAACAGATAAATGGGCAAAGATGCCGTCGCCTTGTTGCCGCCGCCGCCGCTTTCATTGGACTGTTTTCTCTGTTTGTTATCACCCGTTTCTGCGTTATCTTCCAATTTGGCAAGAGTCTGATGCAAAGGCTTCTCAGTGGATGATTTCGACTTTGGCACTCGATTGGACTTCTTTGGCGTATTGTTATTTTTGAATTTAGTGGATGATGACTTTGCCAGCCGTGGCAGTAAATTTGACGGTCCATGTTGGGCCGGGTTTCTGCAAATAAATGAGTCTTTTATTGCAAACACTTTTTGGTTTGTTACCGGTTGATATTCTCGCGAAGCCAATACCGTTCCTCCTCTCGAATGGCCTCGACCGCACAGCGATCGCACGGAATCAGTCGATCGACCAACGGTTTGCCCTGCGGCGAAAGGATGAAACGGGTGCCAAGCTGCGGGTAGGTGTCCTCCAGCAGATCGTCCACGGCACCGGTGATCAACGACAACAGTTGTGTGGCCATGCGCGAGTCCGTCTCCAACTCCCAGTGAACATCGTGCCACCGAAAACGAACACGAATCTTTGAAAAACAGTTAAATGTGGATAGATTAACTTCAAAAGAACGATTTTACGATGATTGAGTTGACATTTAAACACATTTAACCGCCGTACCTTCGGGATCAACAGTTCGATCATGTGGCTCAGTGCTGAAACTTGTTGATTCTGTTGGTCTGAGCATGTCGGCCTGCTAAGTGTGGCCCATTGACCATCCTCCAGACGACGTCGCAGCTCATGTGAGGCGTAATTCACATCCGGAACGGAGGCCAGTGGAAGGAATTGGCGCAACGACAATACAAAAGTGCCAAAACAGCGGACCTTAATTAACCCCGAGGGGTTTTTAAAAATGTAAATAGGTCTTTGTTTGTTGGAACAAAGCTCACTTCAATGCCGCTTCTCCACAACATCCATTCGAGGACATTGCCCAGCTCTTCTCCCGCCGCTGACTTTCCTCCGCCTCCGCCTGCGCCAATGCCACGGCACTGCTCATCCGACGCTTCAACGCCCCGCTCACAGCATTTGACCATCACCGACGACGGCTCGTCCCCGCTGACTTCGGTGGTGTTGAAGGAGTACTCTTCGGTCACTTCATGTGCCGGGTTCACAACAATAAATGAAGTCTCTTCCTCCGGCACATTTTCCTCTACGGAAAAGCCTCTAAAACAATACAAAAGCATAACAACAATTTATTATTCAAATGATTAATCCGGGAATCAGAGATCATTTCGGTCAATACAAAACAATGCAGCTAAACACCGTTTAAACGATGAAGTGCAGCGTTGTGCCAAATTGACAATTCGTCCAGCGTTCAATGTTCGGCCCAATGTCGCAACGATTGCTTCTGGGTTCAACAGTTTTTGTTGTTGCTGATCAGTCTCAGCCATCGACAACAGTTGTTGCTGCTGGTGCACGTGAGCAGCACGCGAAAGAAGGAACAATTTGGTCAGCACATGGCCAACGCGTTCGTCGTCGAGCAGCCGAGTGCTGAGACGGGCCCAGAAGCCCGGCGGAATGTAGTGCATCATGTACAAGCGACGAAGACATTCCTAAATGTATTTTTTGACCAGATAAGACATCAATCGCGTGCTTTAAGACTGACTGGATTTTTTGGGTAAAAATCCAGGAATTTCGGGAGGCCCGAGTCTAATTTGTAAGACGAAATGTCCAAATTGCAATAGGCTCTGTTTTTGTGATCTGTTCAATGGATCTGCCCACCTCCTTGCACTGATCAACCGCCAATACTCTGATCAGATCAGCTCCCTTCTCGTCACCTTCGGCTATTCCATTGTCCGCCAATTTTCCGCCGCTCAAATTATCAATCGACGACGCCACTGCCCTGGACAATCGCCGATGCTGCAAATAATTCCGAATTGGCGACATTTTGACGGGGCTTGATCGAATGTTGTCTTTCGGCACAAATGCCGTCGTCGTCGTCTCTTTTTCGCCGTTCCATCGGATCCGCAGTTTGTCAAATTTATTTCGAACCTGAGGAACGAATGAGCAAATACTATTTTAAGTTTAAACTTGAAATTTTAATGAAAAAACTTTAAACGAAAGAATCTTTCATTTTTACCCGAACTTTAGAGCCCGGATAGTCGGCCCGAAGAACGTATTCGTCCGGAAGACATGAGGCCAAAAGGCTCATTCGGCCACACTGAAAGGGCAAGGCCAGCTCGAACTTGCGGAGCAGACTCATTGCGCACTGTCGAAGAAGGCGAAAATGGAAATTCGACGACAAATCGGAGGGGCGCGAAATTCCGGCAGAAAGGAGAAGCTGATTTGTGAGAAAGGCATTAATTTTTGTAAAAACAAAAAATTGCCAACTTTTTAATCATATTTTTCGATTCACCCCCAAATGTTGTTGAAGCGCCCGTTTAAGGGCGTTGTACAGCTCGACAGACTCGATGACGGCATTCTGATGCATTTGGGACAGAGAGGTGGCAGTGACAAACGGCGAAGCACTGCTGCCGGAACTGAATGAGCCGCGACGAAGTGCCGCAAATGCCAAAATCCCATGAAGATCTGCCAGAGTGATAAGATATTCAGCATAACGCCCGGAAAAGCGCACCAGAAAATGCGACACTAAGAAAATACGACACCAATTTGAAAGAAAATTTTTAAAAATTAAGGAAAACCCGACTTAAAGTAACACTAAAGCCGGATAGAATAACCAGGGAAAAGTCAGAGACTTAGGTATTCATTAGGCTTAAGCCTAAGCCACCTTGGCTTGGGGTTCGTTAATGTTAGGTCTAAGCCACCCTAGGCTTAGGCTTAGGCAAAATAGTGGACCCCGCCCTCCTTCTTGCCCCACTACTTTCTCCGTCATTGGCTCGCTGTTGGCGAGCCGCTACACGGCCTTTCATTTCGTCGTAGACTTAGAATTTGACAAAACATTTTCTTAGTGTCGCATTTTCCGGCCACCATTCAGCATTAATGGAACAAGACGTACTTGCACAAAGCCAAGGCGGGTTCAAAAACACAAAATCTCGCAGAAAAGTGTCATCATAGTAGCAGAGCACACCTTTAATAAAAAACATAGTTTCATGTACGGGATCGGCATGCTTAAATTATAATACGGATAGGACTGTACGAATAAAAACCCAAAAATAATAATTACAGTAGTGATTACGGTACAAATACCGACCGTACCGTTCTCGTGGAGGAACAGACAGGCTTGTCGGAAGTCTTGGGCGCCCCGAAAATTGGCAACAACGGCGGCAGACGTTGTGCCGCCGCCCTTTCTGTTGTGCTGCTGCTTTTGTTGTTGTTCCAACCGGGACAGGCGATCAGTGGCCAAACTCCAAAATTCGTTGAAGTGCATTATTGGCTCCATCCCCGCGGCACAAAATTCGTCCGTCTTTAAAGAATTAAAAGTATAACTGTGAAAAGGTTCTCTAATCCATTTTTGAAAACAGCTCCCACCATTGTCTCCACAATTCGTTCCAATGTCACAAACGAGGCCGGAACTTTCTGGGCCAACAGTCGCTGCCGTGCCGGGCCTCCGCCACGCGAAAATTGGCGAATTTCGGTGGCGCAAGTGTAAATGAGGGCACATAACGATTTGACATCCTCACGGGAGCAACACGAAATATAGAGGGAGCCGAGAACGCGGGGAAGACCATTCTTCTCCGGATCAGCGCCCAAAATGAAGCGTTCCTGAACCACCGACAAATTGGAGGAATCGCCGGGGGGGGTCACAAATAGGCATGCACCATAACTATAGTAAATCTGCTAAATGTTAACTAGGGTAGGAGCCGGCCGGGGAAGGAGAAACCGGGGATCCCCGGCCATTCTCATTCCCGTTCCCCGGTTTGCCCATCCCCGAAAACGGGGATCCCCGGTTTGACCGTCCCCGGTATCCCCCTCCTCCCCCCCCCCCCCCGGCTCCTACCCTAGTGTCAACAGAGCAAATAAATACAACCCAATTTAATTGGAATTGCGAGACATTTTGGTCATTTTCCCATTAGATTGCCTGAATTTGTTTGTCCATTTGGCTCAAATAGTCTCTGGGGAAGCGCAGCGGTTGCTCCCGCACAAAGTCCGAATGAGTGCCAACAATAAGCACGTAACTGTTAGGCGCCTGTGCCTGAATTGCCAGCAGAAAGTCGTGCAGGTCGGCCAGCGCAATTTCACCGTCCGTCACTTTCCACAGCAACAGAAAAAGACAGCGCCGAGTGAAGAAGCACCGTTGGACAGATTGGTACTCGCGCTTAAATGATTTGTAAATGAATCCCGAGACTTATGGCCACCATTACTTTAGTGGTCGATTCAATTAAAATTATACAAAGTCCTTATTCTCATAACCACCTGTTTGATGCCGTCAAAGTCCCAGACACGGAAAGTGACCGGACCCCGGAAGGCATCCACGCCGGTGGCCGAAGACTGGGACGACGGAATGCTTTTGGCGGTGGACGACATTTCTGGCGCCTCGTAAACCCATTCAAACACGTCTACAGGGTAAATGGAGGGCGAAGCTGTAGCGGTGGCTGGTCGTTGTTGGCTGGTAAAGCGCGATTTGTTGCTCCGTCCCGACGACGGTGCCGTTGTTGGAGGAGTGCTTGGAGAATGCCGACGACGGGGCCAATTCTGCGTATTTTTGAATAAAGTGAATAAATAAATATGCTTTCTATAATTAATAAAGGCACATGCCAAAACGCCATTTGGAAACGCTAATCTTGACCCCCCCCCCCAGGGGAAGATTAAAGTTTACATCATTTTGTGCGCTTCTCTTTGCCATTGTCCCCTCCAAACGCATTTGCTGCAAAAGTGTACTCTTTCCGACCGAAGGTCCGCCAAGTAACATCAGTTTGAGCTTTGGGTACAGCATCGAACTAACAAAGATGAAAATAATCTAATTTGTAAGAACATTTTAAAGTATTATTAAAATTCCATATTTTTGAATTTTTGCTCAATTTCGGTACGCCGTCCCCCGGGGGCTATGCTATCACTTTTCCAGTCGTTGTCGGAGTTGGGAGAGCACTTCGCCCGTTTTATAGTTGCCCGCCTGGACCAAAGTTTGCAAAGCCGGCTCTTCCCCGCGGAGTTGGCATCCGCCGAGGCCGCCGATGGTCCACAGCCGCTCCAAAAGGCCAAGTTCGGGCACAAGTCTGTCCAGCTCTACATTGTTGGCCAAGTTGAGCATGGCCAACGAGCTGAGCAGCGAAATGGTGGGCGGAAGTTGACGAATCCGATTCTGGGACAGGTCCAGAGTGGTCAACGACGGAAACAGCACATACGGCTTGAGCTGAAGTAAGTGTTAAGTGCCGCTATTCGCCGATAGAGATTTTTAGCACTTATTTTAAAGGTTTCGTCTAAATTTTTTTGTGAATAGCAAGAAATCGCTAATGCCATTCTCAAAAAGGAATTGTGAAAATTACCAATTCAGAATTCTCTCGCCAATTGAACTGCTTCACTTCATTTTCCTCCTCATTTACACCGACGAAAAGCAATGCGTTGTTTCCTGTGTTTGTACGTTAATCCTTTTCTTTTTTGAACATTTTGAAAATGCATATTTTTGCATGTTTTAGAACTTTTATGACTAAACTCTTTTTTAACAAAAATGCAATAAAAAATTTGTCATATTTTGTTTTCAAAAAATTCAATTAACTTTTAAACTAAGATTGAAAATGTTCAGTCGAGAATATTGTTGCCGTTTCAAGAACACTCAAAATCTCTCTCACCTCCGTCCGCCGCCGTCGCCGCCGCGGGCGTTGCCGTTCCACCACCCAACGGCAGCAGCACTTCCAAAAATTCCAGCGAATTGTCTGCCAAATTCAGCGTTTTCAGTGCCTCCAAACGACAATGGGATTTGTGCACACAACAGCAGCTGTTCAACAACAATTCATGCTCACTTTGGAGCTGTTCATCGCCATTCTTTCGTACAACGCTCAGCGAACGTTGGCTTCTGGCCACGGATTTGGACCGACTCCCTTAAGATTTGGAAAATGTATTTGCCAAACATTTAACAAGAACGGTGGAAGGTTAGATCGAAATGATTCAATTCAAATATTTCGGCAATTGTTTCAAAAATTTAGTTATTTCTGAAACGATTCTCACTCGAATGCCTTGGCATATTGCCCGAAGCTGTGCCACCACCATCACTCTGCGCATCAACGACAAATTCAGGCAGTGCCTCGCAATAGCGTAACTTTTGCCTCAATTGTGCCGGGTTTTCGCCTCCAAACAGGCGGACCAGCTGATTTTTGGACACATCAAAATGTCGAAGTGCCGACGGCAAGCAGCCAACTGGGCCAAGACTGGTCAACAAATTAGAGGAAAGGTCGAGTTTGGCAAGTCGAGGACAGCAGCAGGCCAAGCAGGTCGGCATCCGACAAAACTAAAAGGTGTGAAGTGTAGATGAACGAACTGAAGATGTTTCAAACGCGTGGGATTTCCCGTTACTTCCGGGAGCGTCGTTCAATCCCCGGGCTTAGGACATTTTACTGACTTTGTTTTGAGCCAAGTTCAGCAGCTGAAGTTGGTTCAAGCAGCGTATTGACAACCCATTCTTCTCGGGATTGCCGCCCTCTCCGCTTATCGCTGCTTCAACTGTCGTTGTGTCCTCGTCTATGTTGGACAGTTGAATCTTCGCCTGCCACATATTTACTCTGAATTTAAAAAAGATGCTTTCTGAAAATCAACCAAAAACTGTGCCAAAGAGTTCAGCTTAAGAGAGAAAGGCAACGGACCTTTGAATGTCCACCTCGAAAACCGCCGCCGCCCCCCCTCCGGCGACATTTGCCAAGTCCTCTTCGTTGTCCGTTGACTGGCGGCTTTTGCTCATTTCGACGGCTTCAGCCGACCCCCTCCGGCTGGATGTTTGTTGATTTTGTGACGGCGAATCCCTCCTTTTCATTGTCGACCGACTTTGTCGTTCAGAATTTTCGTCCGCTTCTGCCCTTAAGCTTCAATTTATGGCCCAAAAATTTTCCTTTTTCGAGACTCAGTTTTGATCTCGACAAATGTTTCGATAAACCCCAAATTAAAATGCTCCACAACAAATTTGTTGCTGATTCGCGCCTTTAAAATGGTCGTCCGGTCTAATTCTCAACCGCGATCAGACCAGATCAGATCCAGACCATTTTTTCTGGACTGAATTATAATTATGCTTCTCAAACTCAGTTTTTGGAAACCTCCGGACTGAATTAGACTTATGCTTCTCAAACTCAGTTTTTGGAAACCTCCGGACTGAATTATACTTATGCTTCTCAAACTCAGTGTCGGTTCTCGTCAGTTTGAACGCTGACCTGCCGTCAGCAGCCTCCCGCTGCCGTAGTCGGGAAATGCGTGCCGCCGACGCCCCTCCGGTGCCCGCTGCCCGGTACAAATGGCTTCCCCTGCGCAAATCTTGCGGAAATGCAGCAGCGGCAGCGTTCAGCTCACTGAGTAAATTGTTGGCCAAGTGCAACTCGCGCAGACAATTCGCTGTCCACACGGACGGAGGCAATCGACGCAATTTGTTGTGGACTGCGGAGAAGAAGCAAAGTCGAGGGAAGTGAGCCGAGGAGAACAGCTTACAACAAAATTGAGGGGCATGACAAAGAACCTTCCCGCCGCTCCCGAAACAATAATTCAAAAATCAGAAAATCCTTTCAATTTTTAGTTTTTTTTTTGCATTCAAATTTCATCATCCACTCACTTGTTTGGGCAGTTCCTCCAGCTTGTTTTCGTCCAGACAAAGTCTCTCCAGGCATGGCAATTGCCAACCCGCGCCATCGGATGGCATTTCCAGACGATGGATGCCATTTTTGGAAAGGTCCAACGAATGGAGAGAGTGGAGGTGGGTGAAAAGAAAGTGGGGGACGGAGCATAGCTGGTTCGAGGACAAGTCGATGCGGGAAATGGCATAAAGTGCCAATGATTTACTGCAAAACAAAAATATTGTACCGGATTTCCAAAACTGGGCGGGCGGTTTTTTGTTCTAGGCAAATGCTATTTTTTAATCTTAAAGATCATCATAGAGGAAGAGGTTGGTAATATTTAAATATATAGTTTATAAAAAATAAATAAAACATTTTCAAATTTCAATTGAAATTCGTGTAATTTTAATTTTCTTTTTTTTCAGGCATTTGTTGAACAAATGAAGCCGAGAAAACTCCAAAAAATAAAATAAAATTGACCCCAAATGGCGCGGAATTTGCGGATTCAATCGGAGGACAGCCTCAACCATCCATTCTGGGCGTAACTCGCGAATGCAAGTCGATTGCCAATTCAGCTGGCATCCCTTTGAAGGCAAATACTCCGACAACGGCACGGCACAAGCATTGATCAAATTCTCGGCCAGCACCAAACCTCGAGATTTTTCCTGAAAACCCACTCATTTTTCACAAATTCCAGTCAGTAGCAAAAATTTAATTGATTCCGTTCCAATTTCCGGACCTGTTCGACTTCTTTCTTTTGCTTTGGCTTGTTCACACAATGTTGTTCACTGTCTTGGTGGGCTAATTGTTGGAGGAACAAGCCGACCATTTCAGCGCTACAGTACCCGCTTCCATCGGTCAACATCTGCCTCAGGGTATGGTTACCGTAGTCGAACGCACTGCACCGGAACAACGCGTGGAGCACGTCCAAATTGCCGTTGTGAGCCGCCTCGGCCAAAGCGCCACTGGCATTTGTGCCGTTTATTGGGTGACAATAATTCACGTCAACGTGGCATTGATCAAGCAGAATTCTGATGCCAATAAATAGGGGACAAATAATATTACCAAAACATTTTGTGCCAATCATTTGTTTATGTTTTTGCAGTTTTAAATTAAATAATTTTAATATGTAATTTCCTGAAAATTAAAAAAGAATTCTTATGAGTATTTCTAAATGTTAGTCAACAAATTTTTACCTGACAATTTCGATGGTCCCATTGGCACAAGCGACCTTTTTACGACAGGAAAAAAGAATTCAGTCAAAATTGGCATAATTCCAAAAATGGCATTACCATAAGTGGTGTCTTGCCGTTTGCCTGCGGCGTGTCGAACAGAATTGGACTTGCCAGCAAATAATGCTCCGAATCCTCAACCCTGAGCATTCCTTTCCGGTGGCTGGTTCCGTTGGAAATTGGTAGCTTGTACTTAAGCATAATGATGATGAGGGAGCTTGTACTTAAGCATAATGATGATGAGGGAGCTTGTACTTAAGCATAATGATGATGAGGGAGCTTGTACTTAAGCATAATGATGATGAGGGAGCTTGTACTTAAGCATAATGATGATGAGGGAGCTTTTACTTAAGCATAATGATGATGAGAGAGCTTGTACTTAAGCATAATGATGATGAGGGAGCTTGTACTTAAGCATAATGATGATGAGGGAGCTTGTACTTAAGCATAATGATGATGAGGGAGCTTGTACTTAAGCATAATGATGATGAGGGAGCTTGTACTTAAGCATAATGATGATGAGGGAGCTTGTACTTAAGCATAATGATGATGAGGGAGCTTGTACTTAAGCATAATGATGATGAGGGAGCTTTTACTTAAGCATAATGATGATGAGAGAGCTTGTACTTAAGCATAATGATGATGAGGGAGCTTGTACTTAAGCATAATGATGATGAGGGAGCTTGTACTTAAGCATAATGATGATGAGGGAGCTTGTACTTAAGCATAATGATGATGAGGGAGCTTGTACTTAAGCATAATGATGATGAGGGAGCTTGTACTTAAGCATAATGATGATGAGGGAGCTTGTACTTAAGCATAATGCTGATGATTGGGGGGGGGGAGGGAATGTGACAAAAAACAAAATGCGGACATATCCTTACCATTATCACTAATTTTGGGTGAACTTCTTAAAAGACTTCTATTTGCTTTTTAAACTTTTCACACCTTTGCTAGCAGTTGCACAACTTCCAGATGACCTTCCATGACCGCCAAAAAGAACCTGCCAGTGAAGGGATATGAAGCCATAATCACCGACTCTCTTAGGGACAATAACTTACGGGGTTCGGGCCTTCTGATCACCCCCAGCTTCTGCCCTTCTGATCACCCCCATTATATGCTTCTGCCCTTCTGATCACCCCCATTATATGCTTCTGCCCTTCTGACCCCCATTATATGCTTCTGCCCATCTGATCACCCCCATTACGTGTATGTGCTTCTGCCCTTCTGATCACCCCCATTATATGCTTCTGCCCTTCTGACCCCCATTATATGCTTCTGCCCATCTGATCACCCCCATTACGTGTATGTGCTTCTGCCCTTCTAATCACCCCCATTATGTGTATGTGCTTCTGCCTTTCTGACCCCATTATATGCTTCTGCCGTTCTGATCACCCCCATTAAATGCTTCTGCCCTTCTGATCACCCCCATTATGTGTATGTGCTTCTGCCTTTCTGACCCCATTATATGCTTCTGCCCTTCTGATCACCCCCATTAAATGCTTCTGCCCTTCTGATCACCCCCATTAAATGCTTCTGCCCTTCTGATCACCCCCATTAAATGCTTCTGCCCTTCTGATCACCCCCATTAAATGCTTCTGCTCTTCTGATCACCCCCATTAAATGCTTCTGACCTTCTGATCACCCCCATTAAACGCTTCTGCCCTTCTGATCACCCCCATTAAATGCTTCTGCCCTTCTGATCACCCCCATTAAACGCTTCTGCCCTTCTGATCACCCCCATTAAATGCTTCTGCCCTTCTGATCACCCCCATTAAATGCTTCTGCCCTTCTGATCACCCCCATTAAATGCTTCTGCCCTTCTGATCACCCCCATTAAATGCTTCTGCCCTTCTGATCACCCCCATTAAATGCTTCTGCCCTTCTGATCACCCCCATTAAATGCTTCTGCCCTTCTGATCACCCCCATTAAATGCTTCTGCCCTTCTGATCACCCCCATTAAATGCTTCTGCCCTTCTGATCACCCCCATTAAATGCTTCTTCCCTTCTGATCACCCCCATTAAATGCTTCTGCCCTTCTGATCACCCCCATTAAATGCTTCTGCCCTTCTGATCACCCCCATTAAATGCTTCTGCCCTTCTGATCACCCCCATTAAATGCTTCTGCCCTTCTGATCACCCCCATTAAATGCTTCTGCCCTTCTGATCACCCCCATTAAATGCTTCTTCCCTTCTGATCACCCCCATTAAATGCTTCTGCCCTTCTGATCACCCCCATTAAATGCTTCTGCCCTTCTGATCACCCCCATTAAATGCTTCTGCCCTTCTGATCACCCCCATTAAATGCTTCTGCCCTTCTGATCACCCCCATTAAATGCTTCTGCCCTTCTGATCACCCCCATTAAATGCTTCTGCCCTTCTGATCACTCGCTCTCATTGGCCATCAATAGCTTACGGGGTTCTGCCCTCCTGATCAACGGCATTCAAATTGCATACAAACAAATAGCCTTCGCAGCAGGCGCTCTCTCCACCGTTGGCAAAACAACAATTTTCGCGGTCCCGCCGGAATTCAAAGAACTTCAGCTCATCATCGGGATATTCCGCGCCCAGCAATGTTTGAACGATGCTGGCATTTCCGCACCGAAAAAAATAAAAAAATTTCAAAAAATTTGCTGGCAAAATGTCTAAATATTTTAGTGGCACTTTTTCAGTTATATAAAAAAGCTATTTTAATAAACTTTATTTATTCACCGGCACGCCCAATGGATGGGCAAACTTTTTTCTTCATTTATTGCATCCATCAGAAATGGGAATTTGTTCAAAATAAGTTCAACTGTCGCTACACTTTGGGAGGCAACCGCGGCATGCAGAACCTGATCAATTAGGTTAAACAAATCAATGGCAAAATCACTGGGGTTAAATATTTCGGAGTGCGTTTTATTTTAGAAATTCGCCAAATTAAATTTAAATTATTTTTCCATATTTTTATGGCCACATTTTATTTAGAAAATTAGCATTTG
This sequence comes from Globodera pallida, assembly GCA_020449905.1. NCBI lineage: Eukaryota > Metazoa > Nematoda > Chromadorea > Rhabditida > Heteroderidae > Globodera > Globodera pallida. Next base: position 3,448,751 of record JAIXHY010000009.1, on the reverse strand, counting down.
GCCTACCGTATCTCCGGTAGGCTCAAAAATGATGGAGTGGTACTGTACGGTAAGTAATGCCCGCACAATTTGCGCCCTGCCGTGTTCGGCCGCCAAAAACAACACGGATTTTTGTTCGCCCGGGCTTCGTCCATTCAAAATTTGCTTTCGAATTGTTTTTGGGCCCAAATCGGACAAAATTTCCAAAACGGCGGCGACCTCTCCGTCAACGCAAGCGGCACAAAGTCTCTGAGGGCCAAAATTGTAAAAATTAGCAACAAAAAAAAAGGGAAAATGTTAAAATATTAAATGCACCAAATAAAAGGCGCTTTTGCCCATTCGTCCCCGCCGGTGTCAAACAGTTTGATGGCCAAATTCCCCAAAAAGCAAATTATTTTTCACAATTTTAGGCCACAACTTTTTTGGGTTTGTTAAATCGCTAAACTTTTGCTCATAAACCAAACAATGGCCAAGAAACCGTCTGTTTTAAACACAATTTAAGTTACATTTTATAAAAAAAATAACTACCAAATTCAGCCTCAAGAAAGCTTGAAATTAAGCCAAAAAAATAATTTAAGAAACAAAACGAACCCTTTTTTTAATTCGAAAATGTCCCAAAGCGTTTTATTTTTTTATAAATTTTTGCCTTATTTTTCTGCTCTGCCTCGACATGCATTCGCTCAATGGTGCCGATCAGAAGTGTGGCCACGTCGTGGTTCCCGTTGATTTGGGCCAATTGTAACGCAGAATGGCCGTCCGAGTCGACGTAAAAAAGGTCGGAACCGCTTGTCACCAGCAGTTCAACCACGCCACAATGGCCCAAAGATGATGCCAACCCCAACGGCGTTTTGACTGTGTCCTGGAGGCCGGCAACAGCGTCAACATCCGCTCAAAAAAAATTAAAAGTAAAATTAAATTTAAACTTCAAATAAAAAATGCTGGTCAAGACCGGTCACCTCCGGACCGTAGCAAAATCTCCGCGCATTTTGTGTGCCCTCCTGCCGCCGCGTGGTGCAACGGCGTCCTGCACTCCCTGCCGTCGTGGTCGTTGGCAAGCGACGGCCTTTCGGCCAAAAGTTCCTCGAGCAGTTCGGCGTTATCGTAGGCAATAGCCTTAACCGGGGCAAAATGGTCACAAATCGAGAAATTCGGGCGGTGCCGTTAAACGGTTTCAAAAATCACCACATTAGTGAGTAGTTAAGAAAAATGGCCAATTTTCATAATAAACCAACTTTTCTCTGCGTGTTTTGAAAATTTTTGCCGCCTTTTCTTTAAAAATGCCCCCAAAAAGGACCAATTTAATAAGCAAACCTGAAGAACGAACTCTCGAGCCTCCTCATTCATTTGCTGCCCAAAAATGCTTAACGCCGTGGGCGATCGATGAAAAGAAGCAGAAAAGGAAGCCAAGCGCCAGAGGGGAAAGAACTTTTCAAGTCCAAAAGGCCGTTTTGTGTTATTTAATCGCCTTTTGGCACAGAAATGTCACAGAATGGGAAATATTCAAAAATAGGGCACAAAATCAATCTATTAACTGCACACATTGATTTTGCAGTAACTGCATGGGTCAATTGAGTGCCAATGCCGCCGGCAAAAACGTTTTCTCGGAGCAGACATTTCAGTATCAACAATACGGAAGTGGGTCGTTTGGGCCCGAACAAATTTGAAGCTTCATTCCGAGTTTGGCATAATTCAAAAGCTCTAAAGAAGGCGAATATTCTGTTCAAAGCATTTCAAAAACAAAGCAAAAAGCTTTTCATAGTTCTCTTGGCATACATTTTTTGAGGTTGACAAATGACTAAGGTTTTATTTATTCAATGCTTTTGTTGATTTAGAGTTTTTTTAATTTGGTATTAAAAGACTAAAGCTTTATCAAGCAAATTGGTGCATCCAAGGTGCCACTTTCCTGATTCGAATCTCGAATTCAATAAATTCAAAATGTTTTTTTTTGAAAAAAGTTTATTTGATGACCGTTTGTCCCTCTTCGGATTTTTCTTTTTTGTCTTAAATTTCGGCACTTCAACAACTTTTGCGCCTCATTCAAAAGACACTTTTTTTGCTGCTGATGCTTCTTTGTCGAACAAATTGCATTTGCTTCCCTCTGAATTCGCACAATTTCCGCCGCCCTCCCCCCCCCCCCCCCCCCCCCGCCATTCAATCAGAAAAGTTCATTCACTTCACCCAAAATTGCCTTGCCTTGTTCAACAAATATGCTCCGTCGCTGCTCTGCCACATTCTCACTTTTTGTCATCATTAACTTTATTGTTGAATCGCTGGAAATTAACCAAAAGTGAGTACAATTTGCTTAGTACATCGATTTGATCGAGAGCAAGTCGTAGTTGTCGAGAGCAGTGGGATGTCCGAGTTTCAAAACGATTTGTGTTTAGAAGGGCAAAACGGAGGGGGGGGGGGGAGGGGGGATTGCCGATAAATCCGTTTAATCTCTGGGGGACCGCGCGATTAGTGTTGGCATCGATCGATCGTTTCGTTAGCGAAAGGGCACAAAAGGAGTCGTCGTTCATTAAGTTAGACCAAAATTTAGAGCTTACGATTGGTACCAAATTAATTTAGTTTTTGGTTGGTTCGCCTGCACTTTAAACGTCGCCGGTGCTCAACTGACCCAAAACCGGGCTCAAAACCTCTTTTTGACTGTTAACATTTTAGATACCGCCATCATTCCAATGAAGTCGGGTTAAAGCATCCAAAAGTGCCATTCTCCTCAGTGGCAGAAAATGCTTATAAACTGGCGCTTGCACAATCGAGAGGACAGCAGCCTCCGCAAGGCAAGCATAAAGGGAGGTGAGACAGAGGGAGAGAGGGCGAGAAAGGGGGGAGGCACTGATTAATAATCAAAAAATAATTTTAACAAATTCTTTTATAATTTCTTTTGTTTAACAATTCCATTTTACTCTGCACAGAATAAGACAACGACAGCAGTACTCCCCGACGACAAAGGCACTGATCAATGCCCCGTCCCTTCCTCCTCCGATCGGTTCGGTGGTCTTCGACCGAGGCGGCGGAGGCCAATGGCAATTTCCTGATCATGATCACCACCACAACCCGCTTGAAGGCAACAAGGGAAATGGCGATGCGGAAAGGGTGGAAGAGCACAGTGTTGTGCACCTGATCAGCAGACCCACACAGCTGTACTACTACGGAGGAGGGGGAGGTGGAGGCGGAGCAGGGATGGGGAACGCAATGCGCAGGTACTGTTGGTATTAGCACTGACCGCCCGTGGATTATTTTTTTTATTATAATATAATTGTTTATTTTTATGGATTTTTAATTATTGATTATAAAAAAAGATTTTAAAAAACTGAGCATAAAATCGAATTTAAGCGGACACGGAGGCGGAGAAGTAGGGGCTGAGCAACAATTCGCTTCCGCGTCGATACAAGTCGGATTCAGCCAAGTGTGCCGAGTGAAAGTGCCGACTTCCGACGTGTTCTACATTTCCTATGAGGACGACGAACGGTCGGGCGGCGGCATGGGACAAAGATCGTTCGTCGACGTGTTCTTTCACTGCTCCCAATACTGGGCCTGGTGCTGTGGAGTTGACTGTTGCCAGGTGATCTCACTAATCGTTGAGCTTTTAGCTCATGAAAATACTGCTCGCTCTTGTTTAGCTCGACCCGGCTCTGGTGTTCACGGGCGCTTGTGTGCTGGTGGTGCTGTGTACGCTGTTCGTCCACTGTTGTTTGCACTCACAATTGGGAAAACGCGTGTGTGTCCGCCGTCTGTTCCGCATGCACCGCCTACGGCATAAACGCGTCATAGCGCGGACAAACGCCCAACGTCGCAAATCGACGGTGGACGGCACCGAAATCGCCCGAGGCGATGTTGGCGTAAGCCGGAAACCGTCCAAGACCGTAAGCAGTGGCGACGCCGAGCAGTACAGGTGAGGGGTTTAAAATCCAAAGATTTATTCCCTCCCCCCCCCCCCCCCCTATTTAGGCATCAACAACAAAAACAGCAGAGGAGGAGTGGCGGCAATCTACGGAGGATGCTCCGGAATTCGATTAGGGAAACAATCGGCAGGGGGCATCGACGGTTGGTGAGGACAGGACATCAGTTTCGAGGTGATCTGCTGAAGAATACGAGATCGGTTCCCGAGATTGTGGTCACCGAGCCGAGCAGCAGCTGTTTTGAGGGTGAAGATGTGGAAGAGGGGAGGGGGGAGAGTATGCGGAGGTAAGAAGAATGAGCTGGAAGGATGATGAAAGAAGCGGATGAAAAGAAGAAGATTATCCAATCGAAATAACATAACGAAGTTGAAGCAAGAACAAGAAGTTCGGGCCGACGAAGAGGAGAGAATAAAGCGGAAGGATCAAAGAGGAAAGTAAGGAGGAATAAGTCGGGAGATGGACAGAAAGATGAAGCGGGGTAAGGGTTCAAGACGGCTTCGCAGAAATTCGAAGAATTTGTGAACATTACGCAGAAAATGGTTTTTTCAATATGTGTACTGTGTTCATCTACAAATCAAAATCCGGTTGAAACAAAGCCGGTATTTGAATGAAAGTGAATGATTGTCGAGATCGATCAGATGCGATCTCGTCTCGTCCGATCTATACGCAAAAAATAAATGTGAAAATAATAAAATGCTACGGATTCGGCGGATTTTTGCGTGCTGAACATCATCAAATCCTTTTATTGCCTGTTTTTCATCAACAAAATGTTTCGTCGAAGTTTTGCCAGAGCATCCGCCGATTTGATCACAATTCCGACGGAGTTGATCAGGCAAAAGTCGTTTTCAATGCTTTTCAAATGCTTTATCGCTTTCTCAAGAAGCGTTTGCGCACGCTGCAAACAGTTTGACATGTAAAGGAGCATAACCTTAAGCATCACAATAATTATTAAATAAATGTTAATTTCTAAAAAATATTCAAAAATTCTATGCCATCTAAAAATATTTGCCACCTGTTCCTCAGTGAGTGGCATGCCCTCCAGCTGTGCCACTTTCTGAAGTTCGAATAAACGTTCCACCGGGTTACGTCCTAACACTTTTTCCTCAAAATTTTGCCCGATTTGTCCGGCAATTTCCGTCCTCTTCCCTACAATTTGCAAATTTTTGGCCACTTCATCACTGACGTTGGAAATCATAGCACCGATCAACACGAGGCAACTTTCAACTTTCACATAATAACGCCGGGACGTCCAAACACTCAAATCTGAAAATAAATCCGTCCGATCATTAAACGGGTCGAATCATTGTTAGAACTGACATATTTGTCTGATGGTCTTTTCGACATGTCTCAGATAGGCCTCTGACAATTCCAATTTTCCAAAAAATTCTGAAATTATTTTCAGCGGTAACGACAAATTCTTTCTGGCCGTTAATAAATAATTGTATTCCTTTTGCACGTATTTACCAACCTAAAAACAAATTGAAATGTGGAATAATCAAAATAATGTTCGGCAAATGGGGGGGGGGAGGGTTCGGTTTCGGTATTTCGGGATAAATACCGGTCAAAAAAATTCGGTATACCAACTGATATTCGTTATTTTTTTTGGAAATTTATAATTTAAATTTAAATGAACAAAACAATTACGATTTATATGAACTAAAAAACGTCAAATATGCACTTTAAATATTGACTAAAAACCCCCCAAAATGGACCAAAAACCTCCCGGTTTTTTGAATCCCTGTCCCGATCCCGGCTTTTCAAAAGTCGAAATCCCGTCCCGGTCGGGCCGGGACTAACCGGGAAAAAAGTACACCCCTAAGAATGGATTTTCTGGTAATGATTTTTTCCGATTCTCTGAACATTTACGGTGATGTAAACTTCTAAAAGAAAACAATCGGGAAAATATTTTTGAATATAAAAAAACTAATTTTTTGTTTCATCCTTGACCATTACAACAACAAACAAAAAATATCCCCCCTTTGCCAGTCTCGGTTTTTTCCCCGTTAATCTTTTCATTTTTATTTTTACCTGATATTCAATCACTTTTTGAACCCCTCCGCCAATCGCTTCCATTCCCTCGGCAATGATCGCAATTTTGTCTCGTAATTCCGTCTCCAAACCGTTGGTTCCTTCCCTGATTTTCTCTAACAATGCTTTATCCCCCTCAAATTTCATCTCTTCCTTTCGTTCTTCAATTTTCTTCGAAATTCTCAACAATCTTTCAATTCTGAACGTCGAATTGTCGGGCAAAGCGTACACAAACTGCTTGAACTTCATGAAATAGTCATTAATCCGTTCTATTTGTGGCTGAACACTTTCATTGTCCATCAGCGCAACAATTATGGCCGCTTGCTCATTTAATAACTCGTAAGTGTTGACAATAATTTGACGTTTTCGCATTGTTTCTAGTTGCTCAACAACATGGTCAGGTTTCGAGGTGGACGGCTCATCAGAGGATGCACTTTGTTCAACAACATATTGAACGGATGATTTATTTGTAGAGTTTGCATCTTCAGGAGGTTCAACAAAGTGTTCATGCATGGAGTTCGAGGTGGACGGCTCATCAGAGGATGCACTTTGTTCAACAACATATTGAACGGATGATTTATTTGTAGAGTTTGCATCTTCAGGAGGTTCAACAAAGTGTTCATGCATGGAGTTCGAGGTGGACGGCTCATCAAAGGATGCATTTTGTTCAGCATGCTCATTAAAGATTGTGTTTTCCGGATGTTGATCGGCATGCCTTTCATCCGTGGATTTCGGTTGGGCCGTTGTTTCTGGATGTTCATTGGCGGAAGCAACGCTTTTAGGTGCCCTTAAGCTTATTTGTTAGTGCTTTTAGAAATTCTAAGAACCAAGAGCGGCCTGGATTTAACTCGAACATAATATAATTTAGAGTCCCGAGCATGAATTTGAGACTCGAGACTGAACATTGGGCCCGGCTCCCTGAGATTGGAATCAGGGATGGGCGGGCTAATCCATGTATTTTAAAAAACGAAATCGGAAAACCGGAAACATTTTTTAACGGAAAACGGCCAAAAACAACGGAAAATGGAATTCGGCCGCCCATCCAGACTTATCAGGCGGGATTTAATTAGACTCATTAAGAAACATTACAACCGCCCGCGGCCCTCTTTATCTCCCCCACCGTACGCACTCGGCCGATTCGGCGCCGCTCATCGATTGGGCCTTAAAAGTTTAGTTTTTTAAATAAATTATTTCTTTATTAAAAATTACATTAATTTCTTCTGCTTTCGAAATTTCAGTGAGTTCAATTTGGACAATTAAAATGTTCATCGACTGAATAATAAATAAAAACAAAGCGGGACTTTTGAAATCGGCGGGCATTGGCGACGTGAATAGAAAAGTTAGGGAATATTATTCGTATAATTCCTTTAAGAATATTTAATTTGTAATGAATGAAATATTTTATTTGCTCAATAAAATATTTCCGATTTTTTGTAAAATGATTAATTTTTACATAAAAACGTCGAAAACGCACATATTATATGTATTTGTTAATTTTAAAATCAAATAGTTTAACCACGCCACGCCATCAATCGTTAATTTCCTTTTTTTATTTTATTAAGAGTTAAGGCGAGTATAATCAAAAATAATTCGAAATAATTTATAAAATTAAAATATGAATTAATCTTTAATTCATTATATTTGCTCGCGCACCTTCCTATGTTGGCCAAACTTTTTAAGATGTAAAAGCGTTATAATTATTGAAAATCTTTTTGAAATGACTCGGCGCCTGAAAACGACACCGGAGAAAAATGCGATATTAATTTTAAAGAAATTTTTTGAATTGGTTGAAATTTTGAAAATTAAGGAAAAACGACTCTTAAGTAACACCAAAGCCGGATGTTGATTTTCAAGGACATAACAGAAAAATTTGATCAAATCCAAGGACGCTCAAAATTTTCTCCAATCAGTTTTAGGAGTCAAATTTTCTGTTTTACCCGAGTATCTCGATATATACCCAAGTTTGAGCCTCAAAATTATCTAAAAAGCCACTAAGTCGGAAATGTCCGTTTTTCACCACAAAGCCGTTCGGAAGTTGGAATTAATTTAATTCAAACCAATTTTATTACAGATAATAAAACAATTGAAAACCTACTCCAGAAATGACTTTTTTTAACCAATGAAAAAACAGGACAGGACATCTTTTAAACTTCAATTTTTCTAATTTATTTAAAAAAATCATTGAAAAACAGAAGTTAGGACTGCCACGGCATTGCTTGGTCTGTTCCACAGCGAACGCAACGCCTTCCGGTACGGTTTGATGGTGAACACGATGATCAGCGGGTTCAGCACACTGATGAAAATGGTCGGCACTCCGGCCAACATTTGGGAGCTGGCAATCCACTGCTCGTAATCGTCGAAAGTGCCGTTAAAAAATGTGCCGAGAGCGATGGAACCGACGCCGATGATCAAATTGCTGCACGTGGACAGCACCGGAATGATGGCCTAAAATAAAAACGATGCAAAATAAATGCCAAAAAAAGGCCAAACCAATGCAATTAAACTTCGCGTGAATTGCTTCTCCATTTCCTGCTGCGTTTTTTGTGCCGTGTTTTGTTGCACGAATTTAATCATTTTGTAAGAGCAAATGATGATAATTGCATAAGATAAAACATTCATCGAAACAAACATTATCATTGATGCCAAAAATAATGGCTGATTCTGCCAAAAAAATAAATAAAATTATTTTCATATTTTTTTCTGATTAACGGTCGGCACACTCCCGACAATTTGGAATTTATTGAGGCTATTTGATCATTCATTGTTTGGATGTCGACAATAATTTGGATCTCTTTAGGCTTATGGCTTGAATTGAGTGCCTTCTGTCGTTTTTACCGTTTTCATATTCATTGCCAAAAGCAATGGCTTTTTAAGATTGTCCGCCTCCGCAAAAATTTGAATAATTGCCTCGTCGTTAATATATTTTTGGCTGTCCTCCGACGGGTAGCCGGCCAAATAAAACATCAGCACAAAAACTGTGTTGGCGCCAAATTCGGCAAAAAGCATCATCAAATAGCAAAACAGCGAAATTTTCATGTTTCTGAGCAAAAGTTAATCAAATTAATTAATTAATTTAATTCACAAAAGTGTTTGTCCCCGACCCCCGGCATTTTGGGGGGTCACCCCCGACATTCCGCCTCCGAAAAACCCCGATCTCCGAAGGTCGGGGACAAACCCTAATTCAAAATGTAAATAATTTACCGATTTAACACCAAATAGCGATACAGAAATTGGATGGATTGTCCAAAAATGGACAAAAAATAAATTTGAATCCAAAGCGTGGCAAATAAAAATTGGACCAGCGTTGAGGAATGGAATGCACGGGACAGCGGCCCCTCCATGTAAATAACGGTGCTGTTTTGATGTACAAAAAAACTCTGAAAATGAAAATAAATTATCAAAAAACTATTTATTCTTTAATTAAACCCTAATTAACTAATAATTATTGTACCACTCGAGTGAGTTCGGTCACTGTCAGCAAAAGGACGTCCACAATGGCGGTGTGGAGCAGAACGCGGCTGTAGAAGCGCATTTGCTTTGGCGTTTTGGTCCATACCAACCAAATTAGCACCAAATTGAAGAAAAGCGTAAGTGAGAAACAGACGTGGGTAGCCCAAATTCGAATTTGGCTGACCAGCAGCATTACTTTAGCTCAGTTGTGGCAAAGTGTGCCTAAACAAACACCCCACAGATTGGAAATAACATTTTGAAGCTAATCATTAGGGCTCGGATTGTTAAGCTTTTTACTATTTTTTTGTGCTTAGGCTACGATTAGAGAAACTCAAAAATCGCATTTTACATTGAAGAATTACAGCGGCTTTTTAGTGAACCCTATTTTGATGGGTTTTAGAACCTATTTAGGTACATAAAATCATTTTATCACTTAAAGCCCATCTCTAGAAATGAGATTTTGAATTTAATCATTATGGAAAGTTAAGAAATTGATCCAACTCAAAAAACTTTGGCCAGAAAATTCAATTTTATTTCGTCGATTTTCGGACAATTCTAAATTTGATTGACTGTGAGAAGAGCCGCTTTATAAGCTTCGTTCATTTAAATTCATGTTACTCGAACAAATGTCCGATTTAACCATTCATCGGACAGAAAGGGCCTTTTTGTTTTAATTTTTATTCCCCGCGAAGCGTTTGTATCTTTGAACAATTTTTTATTTGATATTCATAAGAATTAAGCCCCGTTTCTCACTGCCACCATGCATTGGGTGAAGTTTTGTTTGTATTTAGGGCCATGTCACGCCAATACAAAAATTCTTTTTGGGCATGGAAAAGGAAACGCTAAAAAAAGTAAAATTCTTTAAATTTTAAAATTGATCAACTGTTTTATATTATTTTAAACATTAAATTAAAAATATTAAATCAAAATTGATTGTTTTCCATGCCCTTTAAAATTAACATTCCAAAATCCGTGTGATTTTCTGTTTAAATTATTTCATTTTTTTATATCGAAGGGTTTTGACTCAAAATTGATTTAGGGCACGCAATTTTTTCGTCGAATGGACTGCCGTCGAATTGAATCGAATCTTAGAAACACCCGCCGGAGGGGGGGGGGGGGGGGGGGGGGGATAATTCATTATTTTTGCTTTCTAAAAAATCACAAATATTTGTTTTTGTTCAAAAATAGCATTTTAAAATTTATTTTATACACTTTTTTTAGAAGAAAACTTTTTCGAATGCCAAATACATTCAAAATTAAGGCAATTAGAGAAAATTGACGTTTTTTGCAAGATTCACCGAAAATATCCTTAAAGTGAGTGAATTATGGCGAAATGTGAAATTTTGCCGGTCCCGGTTCAGCGCGTAAAATGGTTGAAAATGACTCATTTTCTTTTTCCATTTTTTGCTTTCCGTGGCTTTTGTCAGATGGAATTTAATAATATTTTGTTATATCGCTCAAATGGCATAAGTGTTTAGCGAATGGCGCCGGAGGGGAGGGGAGGGGCGCCTCGCTGTTTTTTGTGTTTGGCATTTCCCGTCCGTCGACCACCCAAATTAGTCGGCCACGCGTGTGCCATTGCCTTAATTGTCCTTTTGTGCGGTTAACCGAAAATGATGAGCAAATAACAGCAGCTAATTGTACTAATTATGCATTGTATTCCAAATGATGATAGGCTAATTGTGTTGTTAAATTAGCGAAAATGGAAAATAAAAAACAAAACGCGGAATTTTGCCCGTTTTATTCCGCAAATAAATTCGAAAGACTTAAAACTCGCGCGGGAATCATTTATTAAATCGACTTTTTTATGATTGTTTGGTCAGTTTTTTAAACAAAAAGTTTCAACTATTAATTAACCCCAAAAAGAAAGGGCGATTTCTTCTTTGTCTGTTTGAATTTGACCTTGGACTGACCGACGCGACGGCGAGTACAGCATTTTGAGTCGCCGAATCGCCGGGAATAAATCTTCAAATCACTTTCAATTTCACAAAACATTTTCTTTATTCGTGCAAATAACAAAAATTTGATAAAATTTGTGGCTAAAATTATAAAGCTTTTTTTAAGCATTAAATTTTTCATTCAACGATGTCACTTAAATTTTGTGCCATAAATTCCATAAAAATTCTGCTGATTTTCTTTGGTTTTGTCCAAATATCGCAACAACAAAAACAACGGGCGAACATTGAAGGCGAAGTTTGGCAAAAAGCCTTAAAATATTCACAAAAAATATTAATTTGTTGAGATTATTTGTGTTGACAATCGACAAAATGTCCAATTCATTCCAAACAGCGCAAATGTTCAACTCTTTTTGTCTTCTGCCGCCGGTTGGCTTCGGCAAATTTTTGTTGTTTTAAACTTCCATTTTTATTTATATAAATATATTGGAATAAAAGGGATTAATTTTTTCGCCATAATTGCTGTAAAATTGTTTTAATTATTTGAATTTGACTGTCTGTACGAATTTCAGCCGACTCCGAGGAAGGCCAATTGGTAGCCGAAACGGCGACTGATTTGATAGGCAATTTTGGAATGCCATCGCTTCCGGCGCTTTTGCCGGATTCGTGCCGTTACACTTTGGTCGTGTCCACTTCATGCCACCATTCGTCATATTTTGGCTCGACGGCAACTCACAGAACAAAGCCGGTGGAAAACAAAGCAATTAAATATAGCAATTATGTGCCTATTATAAATTTGACATAAATATTTTCTGAATTTAGGGTTGTCGTTTTGTACAGATAAAAAAGCATCAAAAATTGGATAATTTGCGTCGCGCAGCGAAAAATATTCAAATAAATATTATTGACGAGAAAGTGCAGTGCAATTGGTGGCGAAAACACTTAAAAAGCAGACAAACCCGATTGGACAGCAGCAACAAATTGCCATTAAAAGGTGAAGAATGAAAGCATTATTAATACATAAACTAATCATTTTAAACTTTAAAATAGTTTTAGTTCATTTTATTTGTAAATAATTTAAAATTGTCAGCAGACATCATTGGTGCATTGTGCGTTCAAAATGATTTGCACAAAAGTGCCAATGCCGCGGGGTCCGCCGCCGCCTCCTCTTCCCTGCGAGATGCATTAACCACACCAACAGCAACAGCAGCAACAACAACAACACCAACAACAACAGCAACACCAACAACAGCAACAACACCGACAACAACAACGACAACAACAGCAGCAGCAGCAGCAACAACACCAACAACAGCAAAACCAACAACAACAACAACAACAACAACACCAACAACACCAACAACAGCAACACCAACAACAACAACAACACCAACAACAACAACAACAACAACAGCAACACCAACACCAACAACAGCAACACCAACAGCAACACCAACAGCAACAACAACAACAACAACACCAACAACAACAACAACAACAACAGCAACACCAACACCAACAACAGCAACACCAACAGCAACACCAACAGCAACAGCAACACCAACAACAACAGCAACACCAACAACAACAACAACAACAACAGCAACACCAACAACAGCAACAGCAACAGCAACACCAACAACAACAGCAACGACGACACCAGCAAAAACTGATTCAGCACTGAATTTGATCCCAACTACAAAAGCAACAGCCTTTTATAACAATAATAGGCCGCGTGAGAAATAAATGAAATTTTGAAGTTAAAAAAAGAGAAAATAATGTATATTTGTTAGTCGCAACCAGAGTTGCTGCTCAAAACTCGAGACTCAAAAGACGGGGGTTTTTGACTCGAAAATTTTAAACTCGAAACCCGAACTCTTTGAACCAGCTGGTCTCCCTCCACCAGAGTCCGGCCCGGGGGTCTCGGCGCTTTGATTTTAGGAGTTCCCGAGATTATCGAGCCAAGAGTTATCGGGTCTAAATTCCATTTATGGATTAGCCTTGATTAAACCATAAAAATTGGTGGTTTACTCAAAAATTTCTGGAAAATGATTACTAATCGAAGGACTTTCCGATTTTTAATTCTATTTAAATTCCAAACATTTTAGCAACAAATACATAAATAGGTAATATATTATAAATGCTCATTACACATTAAAAGCATGCACTGCTGTCCCTGCCCGTCAGAATCCGTTGGACGTCGTCCTCCTTTTGGATGGCTCTGGCTCAATAACTCCTCACATATTTTATGGCCAAATGCTTAATTTTGCTAAACAATTGGCACAAAATTTGAACATTTCATCAAATGGCACTCATTTGGCCATTGTCCAATTTTCGGACCGGCCACAATTGGAGTTCGGCCTGAACATTGGCAGTAATGCGCAAACGGTCTTTTTCAAAATTAAATTTTATAATTCATTCGGTCAAATCACAAATTTAAAATTGGTCAAATAAAATTATTTTTATTGCCAATTTTTCAGATTAAATTTAAAATTGGTCAAATTTCGTACATTAACGGAGGCACAAACATTGGAAGGGCATTGCTTTTTACGCTTAGCCGCGCAATAATTGGCATGGCACGAAACAATTCTGACAGAATTGTTGTGGTGGTCACTGATGGAGTGTCAACAGACGACGTCGTTGAACCGGGTCATTTTTATAATAAAAAATCCCAAGGTCGGGATCCCGAAACCAATTAACCCCGAAGATTTTTTGGGATTCCGCGGAATTTGGGGCTATTCAAAATTGCCTGAGGCGCAGGCGAGAAATTTTAAATTTGTATATTGCGGTATTTTTTGCGTTTGAGCTTTTTAAGGGTGAATTTAAAAAAGGATTGATCAATCCTGCGGGGTCCCGACCAAATCCCTATAAATCCCGAACAATTCAAAGGCTTGGTCGGGATGCCAAATTCAATTCCGCGGAATCTCGAGAAATCTCAACGGGATCCCGGTCTCGTCTCGAGCATATTATATATATATGTTTTTGTTTTATTAAATCTTTTGTAATTTAGATATGATCATTTGAAAATAATTTGAGAATAGGTATAATATATAAATATTTTAATTTAAGCAATTAATTTGCGCTTGCGGGGAAATGCGAAACTGATTGCAATTGGAATAGGCCAAAATGTTGACCAGCAGCAGTTGAACATGGCAAATTCTCATGTATTAAATATATAATATTTTTTGCATCTTTTAGATCACCGACGATCCCCGAAAAGTGTACACTTTGAAGAATTTTGATCAGTTGGATGCCGGTTTAGTGACGCGAAGCATTCAAAATTGCTGAGCAATTTAAATGGAAGCAAAAATAAAGTGGAGCCGCAAAATCATTTAGACTATTACATCAAAAACAATTCCCGCGCTCAGAATTCGGGTTGACAGACGGTTGCTGGTTAATCAGCACCGATTCGTAGGACGGTAATTCGAAAAAAAAAACTTTAGCGGAATTGTGTTTTTATTTAAAATAATGTCTCATAAAATTGAAAGTTTGGGAAATTCAATTATTTATTCGATCAACATATACAGTCATAGATAGTCATATGTTTTCTGTCATATTTGGGGGGGTTCCGATAGAGCGCCGGTCGCTGAGGAAGTTCCCTCTTGCCCTTTGGTAGGGATGGGGAAGGTGCGAGGAGAGAAAGGATACCTGCTATTTTTTTGATCAGCATCAAAGATTATATTTAGCATGAATTTTTTTAAATGTTTTAAGGCCTTCTGGAATAAAATAATGGCTTTAATAAAATGCGACTAAACATTTGACCACTGGTGCTATGGTCCATATTTGAAATCAATGCAATAGAAAGGCAATTGTATTACAAATTAGAGCAGATTTCATCTCTCACTTGAACTTGCGACTAAACATATGACCATAACTGAATTGGAAAGTGTCATGGCTTGCCGTGTTGGCAAATGCTTGCTGATTTGACTCCGTTTTTGATCACCCTTCTCATCGCTATTCCACCCAAATGTTAAGCATTCTTCTGATTAGAGACTGGCCAAAAACTTTGTTTGGTCTTTGACCAAATCGGTAAATTTGTTTGGTGTTTAGCCATTTGTCGATCAGCGATTTCAAGAACTATGGTAAAAAATAACAATTTTGGACCTATTTTCTTAACGAACTGTTTAAAGAATCAAAACTTTGTTTAAATTTTGTATCGTGCATTGCTTACAAACTTTGCAACAATCAGCAAAAATTGAGCATAATTTCGGGGAAAAAAATTTGGTTTACATAAGAGTGGAGGATGTCCGGCGATTGTGATGAATTTTTTTCAAAAATTCTTTTTAGCGCACATTTTATTTTAAAAAATATTTAAGAATTTATTAAAAGTGTTCCGTTAATGGGCGAGAGAATGTGAAGGCCGAAGAAAGGTAAATAAGTGGTTGCACTTAAAATTTTGTAAAAAATTTGAAAGACCACCGCACTGTCCTCGGCAAAAATTTAAAAACCGGGCCCCCCTATTTTCGAAAAACAGCCCATTTTCTCGAAAGAAAACAAAAGAAAAACGTCGAAAATCGAAATTTCGATACAGCCCTGGTCGGAATATTTCCCACTCACATATACAAATTGACCCCGACCCCGACAATTTGTAATTCCCCGACCCCGACCTTTCAACCCCGATCCCCGACTTTTCCCTCCCCGAACGTCGGGGTGTCAACCCTATTTTTATCTTAAATAATCGCTTAATGGGGTGGGGTCGTCACAAATTAGCATTAGCATCACCCGATGGAAAACGGGGGGTAACGAACGAAAGTATCGTGGAAAGTAATTTTATAGGGCTACATAAATTCATTTTTTTGCCCCTTTTTTTGCTCTGTTTGTCGTCGCCAGTCAGCAAAGCTTTCAGTAAATGAAGCACAAATCAAATTCCCATTTTTAAACATAATTTTTATTATTTTGTGTCCAGTCAAATGACATTTATTATTAAACTACGTTTAATTTCTTCGCCGAAATTGTTGACTTTATTCAAAATTTGTTTGCTGGTTGCATTGTCAACTTCTGTGAGACTGTTCGTAGCTTACAAGTAATAAAATGCTTATTTTGGTCATTTATTGTTCATTTTTGGCATTGAATCTGATCTTTTAGGTCGTATGAATGAAAGAGAAATTCAAACTAACAAATAAGGTTGCCCCCGACGCCGAAGGGGTCGGGGGGGGGGGGGAACCCTAACTCCCCGACTTTCCCTCCCCGAAGGGGTCGAAGAGCAATTCCAATTCAAACTCTATTTGTAAGGTGGACGACTCAGCCACCACAACTTGGACAAGTGCAACTTCAGCAGCAAAATATTGGGGATCCGCACACAACAAAACATTTGAACGCATCGCATAGGTCAAAAATACGGAGAATTATAGAATTTAATATAATTTAAAAAATTATGCGCTGTTTAAGTGCTTCAACAAATGCATCCGATGAATTGGCAAAATGTGTAGATGAAAATGTAAAATTAAAACGATCGCTAATTATATAATTATGATTAATTATTGCTTAATCATGTTGGTAGATGGTTTATGAGCTTAGCCTGGGTTCGCGAACTGTTCATTATGGCCAACAATTTGATTGTGCACTGAAAGGATTGCTTGATCGTTATTGGCTGTCCGACAAATTTGCCATTTCTTCTGAGAACATTACTGTAAAATACAAAAGCATTTATTATTATAAATAGAGCCCGGATTTATATTTTTTAAAATGTTTTTTTTGCGAATAGGGAATCACGAGCGAAGCCCAAAAATAGCATTCATTTTGAAAAATTTTACAATTAAAGCGACTTTTTAGTCAATATAAATCAATATTTTGGCTTTTTTGAGAATAAATCAATATTTCGCCATTTTTTTATAATAAATCAATATTTTAGCCATTTTTCAAGAAAAAAAGCAATTTTTAGGCATTTTTTTTGAAAATTTTTGCAGAAATTCAACAACTTCAGGCACTTTTTCCAAAATTTCTTAAGAAAAATGCAATAAAAACAAAAAATGTAACCTTAACATTCAAAAAAATTTTTAAACTAAATATGCACCTCTAAAAAGAGACTTTTTATTTGACCAAAAATTCACCCCCAAAAATCGACATTTTCCCTAAAAAAATTTTTTATTTATATTTTTTATAAAATTTTCAAAAACAAATGAAAAATAGTACATTTTCTATTCTGAGAGAAAAATTAATAAAAAATGACGAATTTTGAAGGTTTTTACGCAAAATTTGACTGGATTTGGTCAGTTTTACACATTTTTAAATCAATATTTTGCCACTTTTTGGGGGTTTTGGTCAATATTTTGGGGTTTTTGGTCAATATTTTATGTCAATATTTCGCGGTTTTTAGTCAATATAAATCCGGGCTCTAATTATAAATAATCCTTAAAAAATTGATTTTCAGATAAAGCATCCTGGCGACCCCAAATTTGTATTTGTCACTGCTGCCAGTGCCGATTTTGGCCAATCGCTTCGCGCAATGATCGCCGGAATAAAAGAGCATTTTGGCTGTTCACAGCGCATAATTGCCTATGATTTGGGCAAACTCTCACAAAATCAGGACATTGTCCGATCATTAAACTTTTAATTTAAAAAATGTTGAGAAGACAATTTTCGGGGCTAACTATCTTTGAAACTTTAAAAAAAAAGCCATGCCAAAACTTTTGAGGCTATATTATTCATTTTGCATGGGGACTTACTCTGAAAGCCGTTAAAAACGCTTTAATTTGCTAATTAATGTGTTTAAGATGAAAGAATTACGTTCCGTTTGCAACTTTGAATTGCGTATCTTTGATTTTGACCAAATGCGAGAGAATGTCAGAGATTTGCATACATTTTCCTGGAAAATATTCATCATTGCCGTGCGTAGACAAAATAGATAAGAATTAATTCAAATTTCAGTATTCAAATTTAATGAAAATTTAACAGACTTCAAAAATGATTATATAAATATGTTAGCAAATGTTCACTGAATTTGACACATTTATTTGGGTGGACACGTCAATCGCTTTCAAAAGCGCCGACCTGACAAAGCTTTTGGTGCCTATGCAAAAAGGAACGATCGGCGATATGCAACGGCCATTTGGTAGGAAGGGGGGGGGGGGTGGGGGAGCGATGTTCGAGAGTCTCGACGGAGTCAAGTCTCTGAAGTAAATATTATAAATATATTTATAAATGTTTTTATTTAGTAACCGGCCACGGGATCAACTTTGCCACACATTTGGGTGTTTTTGTTTTTAGTTTAATTTGTTAGAAATGATATCACACTTTCACAAATAGATACTTTCGCCTTTTTGCCGCTGTTCACACATTTTGTGGAGGAAAATCCTCCGAGGACGTACAACGCAACGGACAACGCGTTCGACCCGCCGATGTGCGGGGCTGGTTTTATCATTGTGCACAAAAGTGAACGAACTCGACAGGCTCTCAAATGGTAAAAAAAACTGTGTGAACACCCCCAGAGTAGTTTTATTCAATAACTTTTTTACGAAATTTTCTAATTGTTAAGCTTCGGCTTAAATAGCTTTAAAAGCAATCAGGGCTGTATCAAAATTTCGATTTTTGACGTTTTTTTCCTTTTGATTTTGACAAAATGGGCTGTTTTTCGAAAATAATTTCGAAAGTCGTGGTCACTGAAGCAAAAAATGACGGCTTATCAAACAATATTTTATTAAAATAAATTATTTTAATAAAATAATTTTTTAGTCACATAAAAAAATTTTCGATTTTCTTTCGATTTTCGACGTTTTTTCCTTTCGATTTCGACTTTTTATTTACTTTCGACACAGCCCTGTTCCGAATGGCATATTGTTTGATTTGGTAGAATTTAAAAAAAGTTATGGATGACATTGAAAAGTGGGCACTGAACTGATCCGCCCCGGTGCCTATTTGCTTTAAATTGACTATTTTCTATTGGAACTTACTCGAGAACTCAAATCATAATCTTTCCCACGCCATTCCGGTTGTGGCAAATTTGTGCAGCTCCGGCCAGTGCCGGAGTCAGCTGAAGTCAAATGCCGGGAGTTGGAGCCGAGTTTTAAAAATGCCGGGTTGGCGTCGTTATCGAACTTTTTTTGTTTTGCCCCGCACTTTGACCTCCTTTTATGTACTTTTCAATTGCGTCGTTTTGTTCAAGAAACAAACAAAAAGACAAAATTGCGCCCTGCAGGTCCCTTTTATGCGCTGCTGAACAGAAATGCATTGCGCCGCTGGGCTCGACGTTAAATTGTATTTGGGGGAAGGATCGGCACAAAGCGAACGAATGCCATCGGCAAGATCAAAGTGTGATCAGCATTGTGCACGCTAACATGGAATACCAGCAGAAACTACACGGTACGTCTCTTTGTCGGTCGGAAGAGCGTACTTCTGATAAGCTCGTTGATTTTCAAATATTCCCCAGAAAAAATTTGCTTTTTACATACAGATGCGTCCTTTCTGACCCATTTCGACTACAACCACCCAATGTACAGTCTCGACGACGGACCCGAACTGCTAAAAGTTGTTAGTGGGCAGTTCTTTGAAGGGTCGTCCTACGAATTCCGTGAAAGGGTTTCTTGTGTTGCTGAGACCCGCAAACAAAATTGAAGACGACAAGATTTATTTACATTCATTACTAGAGCTGGGATTTTTAGGGTTTAACCTTTTTTTTTTGCGGATAGGGTTTGACGAAAGAAGCCCAGAAATAGCATTCATTTCGAAAAATTTTTGAATTAGAGCGACTTTTTAGTCCCTAAAAATCCCTATTTCGGCCTTTTTGAGAATAAATCCCTATTTCGCCGTTTTTGCGTTTTTAGACCCTATTTTGGCACTTTTGCCCAAAATTTTAATAAAAAATGCAATATTTTAGGCATTTTTCCGAAAATTTCTTAAGAAAAATGCAAAAAAAAGGAGAAAAACTACTCCTAAAATCAAAAAAATTTTTCAAACCAAAAATGCACCCCTAAAAAATGACTTTTTCATTGACCAAAAATCCACCCCCAAGGATCGACATTTTTCCTAAAATTTTTTATTTGAATTTTCTTCAAAAACGTGTGAAAAATATTATATTTACAATTGTAAGAAGAAATTAATAAAGACTGATGGATTTTAAAGGTTTGAACGCAAAAATTGACTGGATTTAATCAGCTTTAGCACCTTTTTTAGTCCCTATTTTGCCATTTTTTGGGGGTTTTTTGCCCCTATTTTGGGGTTTTTTAGTCCCTATTATATGTCCCTTTTTCACGTTTTTTAGTCCCTAAAAATCCCAGCTCTATTCATTACCATCATTCATTTTTCTTTGCCCTTATTTTTATTGAATGCAAATTTCGAAAAGAGCGGAACAATTTCAACAAAACGAAAATGGATTTTTCTAAGTGGAAGAAGAAGGGAAATCTTTTGGGATGACAACAAATCGAATGAAACGTGAAAAGAGCGATCAAATGAACGAATGAATGAAAGTGTGTCGCAGGCTCTGAAGAAAATGGCGGGCAGCGAAATTGCACGCGAAGGTCATTTCAAACAAAAAAGACAAACACACCGAAAAAGGGGGGCGGGGTTTATGCCGTGGTTTGGCATTGGCAGCAGATACAAAACTCAAACCGGATTCGTATGTCATAATATGTTTTTTTGGAAAAAATTCTTTAAGCAATCTCGGATAGAATAAAACAATACGTGCCAATTTGACAGAGCGCGAATTTGGAATCGTCAGTCTCCGGGTCTGGTTTCATAAAAGTAGAAATCCATCCATCAATTGTGTTCGGTCACATTAACATGTGCTAGAACAGAAGTGTTTGATGGTTGAGGTAAGCTAGTATTTGTGCATAATACACACAAATCCGGTCTCGGCCTAATACGATGAAAGTCCATGCGCAAGCTTTCCTTGCCTCTATTATTATCGTCATCATCATTCATCGACGTCATCGAGTCATCGTTCGGTACTGCTACTGGCGCTGGAACTGCAGTTGTTGCTACCATTGCCCCCGCCACCGCCGTTTAACGCAGCATTCGGCTGTTGCTGTTGTTCCTCCTCGATGGTGACGCTAGTCGACGCGTGCACAAACTTCTGAAGACAGTGAAAAGCAAAACATTTTAGCCAACAATCGTGGTGGTTTAAGCGGCCAAAACTTTATCATCAAAAATGTGCCTTCCCCATGTGGTTCAAAGAAAAGTATTATTCTAAATTTTCTATTTTTTTTTTGCAAAATGGTGGATGAAGAGCGCGGCCCATCTTAAGTCCAAAAATCCGTAAATGAGTTTTATTTACAAATTTTAGGAAAGGCAACGGCATAACCTAGAAGTATGCCAAGGAATTTCCAAAGTCTTAGAAAATCACATACCATTCCTACAAATTTTGTCTCCCCCACCCACACCTTTGGCGGAGTGCGCTTGTCCTTGCCACAACAAGTCACGTCAACGCTCTCCAAAACGTTGCAATTGTTGGGCAAACACGCAAAAGCACACTCCAACTCGGAAACGTTGGCCGAGGTATCCATCTGAAAAACACAAACAAATAACATTGACTACTAGAGCCCGTCCTGGATCTGGATTTTTCTGGATCCAGGATTTTTCAAAATGACGGGCTATTGACTACCAATTTCAAGAAGAACTGAAATAACTATTAAATAGGAAAAAACTCGTGAAATTTGGTGTCCGCCTTGTCAACCCCCGTAGGGCGTCGTGTACCTCCAGGGTCAGGTTTCGGGTGGGTGGGTTACTCAGAGGGTTGATTTTTAGTAGTGCATTTAATTTCGATTTCCGCCTAAAACTCGTACCTCAGCAAACTCGGGCTGAATGGTGGTCGAGTGGATGTGATTATCGTGGAACAGCGAGCGGATTTGTTCTGCCGCCAGCACGTAGTCGCGCAACGTCCGGAAACGAATGTGTACGGTGGCGATGATGCGCTCGCCGACGAGACGCCAAACGTGGAATTCGTGCACCGCCACAATGCCGTCGATGCCGAGCAGTTCGGCTTGCAACGAGTCAATGCTCACAAAGCTTGGCGTGGTCTGCAGCAGAATCAGCGCGGTCTCGCGCACTGAACAGGCAAAGGTTGCGCAATATTGAGTACAGATAAAAACAAAAATGTCTAAGGTATAATTTTGAAAAAGAAAAAATTATGTTTTATTTATATATTTTAATTCTCACCGAGCGGAAAAGTTGTGCAAACCATCAGACACACCAAAATAATGCTGGAAAAGTCAGATAGAAATCATACTTAATTAATATAAATTAACAACCCACCTCAACAGGGGGTCCATGTACAGCTTGAGCACTTCGTAGCCCTCAACCTTCCAAGCGACGAGTGCGGTGGCAATGACAATCACTGAGCCCACCGCGTCACTGAGCACGTGCAAAAACACAGCGTGCATGTTCAGATGAGCGCCATGTGACGATTTTGCTTGGAAAATAGCGGAGACATTAAAAAACAAAATAGAAAAACATCATCCCAATGAATAAACATCAAAAAATGGTTTGAAACTCATTTTTGAGGAAATTTCAATTTTGTTCCTTTATCCGTTTCAAAAATTCTCTTACTACCCCCAACCACCGCTTACTGTTCTTGGACCTCGGTGGCGCACGAGACATCAATGACTCCTCGACCGCCTCCAACTCAGACATCGAAATCACCCTGTTATCCTCCTCATCATCGTCGTTGTACTCCTTGCCGCCGTTGTTACCCTGTCGCTGCTGCTTGTGACGGCGTCGACGACGTTCGTCCGCGGTCGCAACCAACAGCGGTGACACGCCGCAGCCGTCTGCCATTGCTGCTGCCGCCGCCTCGGTCACCACTTCGTGCACCTCCGAGCGCACGTCCTCCACACCGTGGGCGGCGTGAGTGTGGCCTGGACGGGATGAATGGATTTTAATTTTTTATGTTTTAAGAAAAGGCGCACAAAAACTGAGCAAGACAAATTCTTAGTTTTTCCCGAATTAATTATTTGTTCGCATAAATGATAAGCAATTGTAACAAAAACAAAATGCACTTACCAACATGGCCACGGAACATGATCATGCCGATCAGATTGATGAAAAATCCGATCAAACCGACGATCAACACATTCACCGGATTTTTGATAGGCTCAGGTTTCAGCAGCCGTTGGACAGACTTAACAATTAGTAGACAATGAAACCCAACAAAAACATTTATTTTGCGGAACTCAAATTTAATTTCTTACATTTAAAAAAAAATTATTCTAAAAAAAGAGAAAATTCTCAAGAAAACTATCTCTCATTCGTTACCTCTATGAAAATTGTAAAGCAAAGCGCCAGAAGGAAAACGCCGTTGACCAACGCGCCAAGCACTTCCGCCCGAACCCAACCGAAAGTGTTCTTTGAACTTTTCCTTCGCTCGGCAATCTGTGCAAATTATAGTATTAAAATAAACGAATATTAATTCTTCAAAATTCATTCAAATACCACAGAAATTTCCCATGTTCGTAAATGTGTGTCTGACAACTCTTGTCGTATATTATAATTAGAGGGAGAGGGGACCCAGAATTTTTTGGAACAATTTAAAAAATATATTTTCCTGAAATTTGAACCTTAAGACACCCAAACGCAATGCACAATGCAATCACATCGCTCATCATGTGAAAGGAATCCGCAATAAGAGCCATCGAGTGGGAAATGTAGCCAAAAACGAGCTGAAATGAATGAACGCGACGGAATTTAGCGGTCCAAAAAAAATAGAAAACATTTTTGTTTTCTTTACCGAATTTTGAAAAACAAATTTAAATGTTTTAATTCTCGAACTTCGATGAGAAAGAAGGCGAAGGTCAACGCGATCATCAGCAACAGTCGGGAAGCGCGCGAGAGGTAGAAACAGCGCCGACGACACCCGTGGGCGTGGGCACTGCTGTTGGACAGTTTTGGCTAAAAATTGTAATATTAAAAATTCATTTCATTTCATTTAAAAATCAGTCGTTACAAATCATTCTAAGCGCTATTTTTACCCCATTTTAACCAATTTTGCAAATAACCCCGTGGGCCCTTCCATGGCGGACGGGAGGAGACGGCCCAAAGGCGCCAGAAAAAACAATGTATTTAAAATGCCAAGATTTGGGTACCTGTTGCCAACTTATGCCCGCCTTCTTTGCCGCTATCCGTTGAATGGCACCGGAAACTTGGGGATCGTCCGCAGCAGACTCCATTCTGTTGATGTGTCCAATTTCTAAGAAAGTTGAGGAACCAAAAAGCGACCAAAGAATTGAATTCACAAAAAATATAAAAATAAATAAATCGCGAAACGACGAAATGCGTACAAAATGGAGAAAAGGAACAAAAAATAAAATGGAGCGTTCATTCGCTCAAATCAAATATTTATATTATAATATGTGATTGAAAATTTTTTTAGGGCCGATGGGATTTCTGAATTTATTCAACAAGTGCTCATGATTTTTTAAAATTTTTGTTTTTGATATTTTTACATTTTTTTAATGATTTTTGGTTTCTGAAACTTCTCATAAATCCCATCCCCGACTAATTAAAGGTGCGTTTCGTTGAAAATCCGTTTTGAATTAGCGCGTCTCCACAGCCAACTAAATATTCAGGCCAGAACGACGGTTTTGCTTCTTCCGCGAATTTTGGCTCTTTCCCGCAAGTCGGTATTCCTCAGAACGCTCTTTTCTGTGTTTAAAAAACATAAGCCCATAGCAATGTCTTAAGAGGATGAGCAGAAAAGAAACTGGACGAAAAACATTATGGTTAAAATTTTAGAGTATTTAGCTGTTAAGATCCGGAAAATGTTGGCAGGCAAGGCGGGGGAGGGGAGGGTGGGTACCAGACTTGCCCCTCCCTCGTCGTAAATGGGTCGGATCGCTTTTTTTCAATGGTGGGCTCAATAGTAAACATCCCAAATTTTAAAATGCGCACCTCAGCTCCAATTCTTTAACATGATCGGGAGAAACGTATTCTCGATGTACTTCTCTGACCAGTTCCTCGGAACAATCCAGTAACATGTTGTGTAACCGGCGGAAGCAGTCCTCCATGTTTTGGTGCTAAGAATCATTTATTTATTGCACAAATTCCGACGATTGATCTAAAAATGATTTATCCCCATTAAAATTGCTCTTTTACGACCTTCCCGAACAACTGAAGTATCGTAGCTTTAATCTGCGTTCTGGTGAGAGCGGTCATTAGTTAGTTAAACGCCCCCCGAAGTTGGAGAAGTTCACCCACTTTTTCTTTGTTCCCACACCCCACATTCCCTTCATTCATCACCTGGTATCGCGTTATTTGTGAAGTGAACGCAAACTCGCCCCGCTTGTTAACGCAGCCGGGATGCCGTTCGACCAACCGTTCGCGCACCCTCCGCGGGATCCAGTCCGCCTTTTCGACCAGAAAGCGAACCTCCGCTTTTGTTGGGTCTAAATTGAACACGGAGTAATATTTAAATAGCGGCTTTAAATGGCCTTTAGCGGCAGCCCCCTCCTCTTTAAAGCTAATTTTGAGCTTTTGGAGAGGTTAAACGGCGGTAACGGATTTTTCAGCGATTTTTGTTAAGAAGACTGGTCAAACTAATGCGTTTCTCAAAAAAAAAATGTTATAAATGTGGGGGATGAAAAAATGAATGGTCATTCGATGGAATCATTAACTGACTTTTGTTGATGTTTGATCCGCCCGGTCCGCTCGCCAATGTAAACTTCTGTTTGATCCGATCTGAATGAACGAAGGAATGGACAAGCAATTGAATTAAATACTCTTGAAAGGGGCGGACGAGCAAACAAATTGCGGAAGGGCGAAGGGGTTGGGTACCCGTCGTTGGGTAATGAGGAAATAGAAAGAACTGGACTGGGGAAGGGGGGGGGCGTAAATGGATATTTAGAGGTATATTTACAGAATATTAAAAAAAAAGTTTTTTTATATCTTTATGTAGGAGATGGACCGGAATGAAGGGGAAAACAGCCAATTGTTTCCAAGAAGTCAACGAAAACACAACAAACGAAATCCTCGCTATAAAAATTCCACGTTTTGGAAAAACCAGACAAGAACCAAAACTTCTTTATCGGACGCAAAAAACGCGTACCAATCCGTCAATTCTTAATCAGCGACCCCGAAAACCCCCAAAAACTTGTTTTATATGACTCTAAAAAAATCTTTAAGTTTTTAAAAAAAGGGGGGCACAAAGCACAGTATTACCCGATTTTTTGCATTCGATGCAGGATCAACCATTGTCTAATTACACGAGATTGCACAGCTTAGTCCGTGTTAAAAACCAACGACCCATTTGGCTATTTCGACCAAACCGGCTTCAAAACAAAATTCTTGCAAGTATAAAAAGAATTTAAACCTGTCCAGACAGCAGTAAAGTTGCGCTATTCATATTAAAAAATAAACACAGACTTTTTCAAATACTTTTTGTGGCGTTTTCATCGTTTAACACAAAACGGCAAGTTTCTAGCATTGACCTAATTGTGTAATCTTGGGTGCACAGATGCTTTTAAAATGTTAAAAAACCTCGTGGTATCTCTCCGTCGAAATAGAGGCCTTCAAAAAAGTCGGCATCGTCACCGCCTTTGTCAGAATCGGATGCATCATTTGTCTGAAAAAAAGAAAACGATTTAGAATGACGTCACAGGGACATTCTAACAAATTACATTTTTTTGTTTTAGGAATTACCCATAAAATTTTTCTCTGCGTTGAACGACGTAATTTATAGAGCCAAACATTTTGAAAATATGGAAACGGAACAGGGAATTAAGATTGATTGGAATTTTAAAAACAAAAAACTCAAAGTTAAGGAGTTCCGATACCGGAGCATTTTTGACGGCTAAATCTCAACCGGATTCAAAAAAAGTATATAAATCTGACGAATTAAAAAATTTCCATTAAAGCATACGAATCGAGTTGTGGACGAACAAAATGGTCGATAACCAAATTGGACGAAGTTGGGCAACCGGTGGATAAATGAGAGCGGAAGAATTGGCGGCATTAAAATTTGTCTAAAAAAAAATGTAAAGAACGAAGTCGCAAACCACCGACTAGAAGTTATGTAATTGGGTAATATTACCGTTAATTGTGGCAATCATCAAATTAAAGCGCTTTTCGAATCGGTTGAAATTTTTTAAGAAAAAATGAGTTTAGTAACACCAAAATAACTGAAGGTACTTTGGACAGTATTTTTTACATTACTAGCTTTCTAAAGGCTATATGAGACTATGGGTCAACTCCATTGTGCAGAAAAACCGCTGTACTACATATCTCGCTTTTTCTTCTTTCTCTAACCGTTCTCTATTGGCGTTCACTCTCATCTTTTTAGTAAAAATTTTGACCATCGCGCACTTCGCTTTGTTTAACTTTTGTTCTAGATGTTAAACCTAATTGTCCATCACTATAACTTAACGAAGGAAATTATCTTTTTTAATCATCCATAACTGTTTTATCGAAAATCGGTGTAATTCATCCTTGCAGTCTACCGGGCACGAACCCCTAGCTAATCAGAGCAAAAATGCAATGTTTGTGTTGTATAAATACAGTATGCCAACATTTTTTGAATTCTACTTCACCACACGTGCAAATCTGCTATTTCCAAACCTATTGGGGCGTAAGTTATAGTGTCCATCAATACCTATTTATTTAGAAATTTTTAAAATAAAAAAGTTCCTTCCTAAAAAATAAAAATTTGAAAATATTAGCATTCACAGAGTTAGATTGTTATTAGGTGATCGGAACGGTAAATACCCGGTTCGTTTTTGGCCAATTCGTTTTTTACCCTATTCGTTTTTTGTGTGTTATAAGTATAGGCACTCTAACTTCTTACTGTCTGCGCTCTTTCTATTTTGTATTAGTTTATATAGACAAAAAACGAATAGGGTAAAAAACGAATCGTCCTCCGTTCGATAGGAACAAATTTAGTGTTTTTCTAAATTTAGATGTCAAAAAGGAAATTATCCCATAAGTCAAATCATTTCTTTATAGGGACGAACCCCGAACACAGTCATTTAGAGTGGGGGTCGTTTGGGCCCCCATGTTTGGGCCCCGGGTACGTTTGGACCCTCACTTTTTTTGCATAATCAATATGTATGCATCAGGGTTGCGACGAACTTTGTTTTTCTTTTGTTTCGATTTCGAAAACCGAAATAAAAAAATTAAGATTTTGAAGAAAAAAAATTCGACGTAACCCTGATTCCAAACCGATCCAAATCAATGATCAAGATACCAATCGAAGGCTCAAAATGCTAGAAATTTCACCAAGCAAAAGCTGAGCGATTCAGACCGTTAAAAGCCTTTAAAAATAAACCGGCGCCGAACTGTCCGGTTCCGTTCAAACGGGGTTTCTTGGCCACTATGAAAATCTTCAAAAAACGAAACTAGCAATTTTCGGGGACTTTTGTCCGTCCGACTTTCCACTAATAGTAAGGAACACTTCCGTCCGACTTTCCACTGGGGGACATTTTGTCGTAGACCTTTTGTCCGACTTTCCACTGGGGGACATTTTGTCGTCGACCTTTTGTCCGACTTTCCACTGGGGGAACTTTTGTTGTAGACCTTTTGTCCGACTTTCCACTGGGGGACATTTTGTCGTCGATCTTTTGTCCGACTTTCCACTGGGGGAACTTTTGTTAGACCTTTTGTCCGACTTTCCACTGGGGGACATTTTGTCGTCGACCTTTTGTCCGACTTTCCACTGGGGGACATTTTGTCGTAGACCTTTTGTCCGACTTTCCACTGGGGGACATTTTGTCGTAGACCTTTTGTCCGACTTTCCACTGGAGGAACTTTTGTCGTAGACCTTTTGTCCGACTTTCCACTGGGGGAACTTTTGTCGTAATCTATCTAGGATATGAATGAACAAAATGATGAACACAATAGAATGGGGAAAAGCGAATGATTGGATAGATTTATTTATTTATCGATGCAGTCAAAGCATATAACCAACCCAACACAAACAGCCGCATTTTCTTTTCCTGCCCCAGCATTACAACAAAAAGGATTTGAATAAAAGGAAATGGAATGAGAACACAAATATAAACGCACACCGACGAGGAATTCGAAAATTTCAATAAACAACTAAACAACGATCTATGTACATAACTTACCCGGTGGAATCCCGATCCGAGTTTTTGAAAAGTCGAAATCCCGATCCCGGTCGGACCGGGATAAAAAACACCCCTAAGAATGGGATTTTTGAGCAACCCGAGTGCAGTTTGGTTGTGGTGTAGCGGTGAGCGGTGTGGGCAGTTTAAGTTTGGATGGGTGGGGCCTACTATTTTAATGACTTTTACTGAACATTTACGGTGCGATTCCGGCTTTCACGGTCCCGGTCCCGACCAACCTACTTTTCATTGCTTTGACTTTCCACTAGGGGACCTTTTTCCCGACTTTTCACTAGGGGACCTTTTGTTCGACTTTTCACTAGGGGACCTTTTGTTCGACTTTTCACTAGGGGACCTTTTGTTCGACTTTTCACTAGGGGACCTTTTGTCCGATTTTCATTAGGGGACAGTTAAAGTCAGGGCTCCCATCGAGTAAAGACAATTCCCAAGTACAAACATGTTGATTTCCAAGTACATAACGGAGCAATTTTTTACTTTTGAATTTTGACTCAATTTGTTAAGGGAATTGTAGCCAAAATTTTAAAAATGCGGTAATTTTTGAAACTTGCTTTTTATGAGAAGTCCGGCGGCGTCGATAGGATTTGGAAATTTTAACAATGTTTATTAAGAAAATTGATGGAAAATATAAAGAGATTTTTTGCGATTTAGCTCATTATTAATTAATTATGATCAGGGATAAAATTTTTAGGTTTTTACCTATTTTTCTGCAGCGTCGGTACTTTCCCGTACCGACCGAACACTACCCGTTTCCAAGCACTGTACTTGGCATCCAAGTACGAATGGGAGCTCTATTAAAGTTACCTATTAAAGTAAGCGTGAAGTCACTAATTGGATATCAACGGAATTGCAAAAAATTCATTCTTTTTTTTAATTTAAAAATGAATCCTTTAAGGTCCAATTTCTTAAAATGGGAAAAAGGTGTTGAGCACACGCCCTCGCCGATTCTATAAAGCAAAACAATTTTAATTATCATAAAAATAAAAACGTAAATTGATACCTATTACTTTTGTAAGTACTCTAATTGGTTTGTCTGTCATAAAAGCAGCATTAACCGCCCGATAGTTTGATAGTAAAGAAAAGAGGACAAAGAGATGAAGCTAGCAGCAATAACAAATTAATGGAGCAAGCAGAAGGATCGCTCGTGATCCTGCATTAATCGATCCATGCATCTCTGGGTCGTCGTCCCAACTTAAAACTATCTCACCCAAATGGAAAAAAATGTTTAAATTTCTTTCCCTTTCCACAATTAAAATAATTTACGATTTTATTGAACGCATTTATCCATTTTATGATGAGCAGAAGTTGTCCCGCTTATTCAATGAACTTATTACTATACTAATACAATAAAACTGAACTTCCTTGACAAAATTAGTGGCCCTTCTTTTTTTCATCTTGTGGAGAATGGCTGCTTAAATATATTACAAGTAATATTAACTCATTTAATAAAAGAACGTGTGGGTGTTATTGGAGTCCAAGACGAGATTATTAGATTTTGAAAAATCCGTTGTAGCGACATTTTTGGAAAAAATGTTTATTCCAAAAATTGTCTGAATATATGTTATTTGATGCGCTGATTACGATTTCGGCAAAATAAAATAAGGAATTAAGAATTTGAAGCGGTTTTTGAACCGGTTTAAATTTTGAAAATTACTTTTTAAGCAACACCAAAGCCCGATAGGGGAAAAGTTAGACAGTAAGGTGGAAAGCAGCCAAAGTACCACACACTCGACTACGGCGGCCAGTAGGTGGGGCGAGACGCCGATAGGCTTTGGAAATTTTAACAATGTTTGTTAAGAAAATTGATGGAAAATATAAAGAGATTTTTTGCGATTTAGCTCATTATCATTAATTATGATCAGGGATAAATTTTTAGAGTTAACCTATTTTTCTGCAGCTTTGTTTTGGCGAGTTATGCACGAAAAATGTTTTTAGTCGGAAATTTCGTCGTTTTAACTCACCTATTCAATCTAAAAAACCTATTTTGGGATTTCACACCTAAAATAGGGCAAAAACCTATTTCAAGTAAAAAAGACTTTTTGCCTCCATTTTTGCCACTATTTGGGCGTTTTTTGAAAATTTTTAAAAAAAAAATGCAACAAAATTTCGAATTTTTTTTGCCAAGATCACTAATTTTTTGAAAAATTTTTATAAAAAATACAATAAATTCGAATTTTTTTTTTAAAACAATTTAGCCATTCTTGTTATTTTTACACCCATTTTTTCGCACCTATTTTTGCTTATAAACCCGATTTTTAGTACCTTTTGTTGGTCGAATGCAAGCGGACTAAATCTTGCATTGGAAGAATTTCGAGGAGTCTAGGAGAATTGCGCACTGGAGAATTGCGCACCGACAGTTTTCGGAGAATTGCGCACGGAGGATTGCGCACCGTGGAGAATTGCGCACCGCCAAAAAAGAGAGGAGTATTGCGCACCAAGAATTGCGCACCACCGCGGAGAATTGCGCACCGCGGGTCAAAATTTTTGAAAAATATTTCTACACAAAATTGTCTGAAATTATGTTATTTGATACGCTGATTACGAATTCGTCAATAGAAAATAAAATTAAGCATTTAAAGTGGTTTAAAGCACCCTGGTCTGTGGTTCGTTAGGCTTAGGCCTAAGCCACCCTTGCTAGGGGTTCGTTAGGCTTAGGCCTAAGCCACCCTGAGCTTAGGGGTTCAATCAGCGCATCAAATAACATAATTTCAGACAATTTTGTGTAGAAATATTTTTCAAAAATTTTGACCCGCGGTGCGCAATTCTCCGCGGTGGTGCGCAATTCTTGGTGCGCAATACTCCTCTCTTTTTTGGCGGTGCGCAATTCTCCACGGTGCGCAATCCTCCGTGCGCAATTCTCCAAAAACTGTCGGTGCGCAATTCTCCAGTGCGCAATTCTCCGGCCCCCATTTCGAGGGCCCTAAGTTTTTTGTATAAAATCGAATCGATAATTCTTAATCCTTTGATTTTGATTTAAATTAAATGTTACTCAAAAATTCGATTATATTAAATTAAATTTAGGTATTTAAGACGCAGACTGATATTGTCCGCGTTATCTTCGCCTTCAACGGAGTGCCAAACTTGCGCTTTATTGAAAAATTATGATTTTAATAATTTTTATTTATTCAATTTTAATTAAATTCAACTTTTGTTGCTCATCCATTAACTGCGTTGGTTAGCAGCAAAACAGCAATGAGTCCATATGTAAACAGAAACTTTGGCATTGATGTCCCCATATCAAATGATAATTTAGGCCCGGATTTAAAAATTCGCTCTAATTAAAATCTTACAAATTAGACGTTTACTAAAACAAAAGCATGCATTTATTAAATATTAGCGAGTTAATGGGCTGTCTCCTCCCCGGAGGGCATTTTGCAAAAAATAACAACATTTTAGTTAAAAACACGGGGGTGTTCTATCCGCTCACCAAATTTCATACCGAAACCCCACGGACACCTGGGGACCTTCCTTTGTAAGCTGAAAGTGACGTTATCCTACGTCTGTCGGAAGTGAAAATAATAATAATTTATGTCAAATATTTGTTTGAATCGAGGACAGAAAGCAGAAGCCCAAGCAGTTCACAAGTCCCCGTGTACAAACCACCACACAATTGGCAAAATAATGTTCTTTCCAGTCTAACAAGTTTACTTAGAAGATTTCAGTCGAAACTCGAGGAATGAAAAAACAAGAGAATCAAAGTTCGGGCAAACAAAGCATTTGTAGCGCACACCGACCACTCTTTTCTCACACAAATCACACCAAATGTCCGGATCAGACATCCGCAGTTAGCTTGAATTTTTTTTTGGCGAAGTTCGTTAAAACTTAAAAATATGCATATAGTGTTCACAGACGATTGAAATTTATTTTTTTAATTCAAAAAAGTCATTTACATACAGATCAAAGTGCGATTTTCATTAAAAAATAGTTGCGAAACAAATTTGGAAAGTAAATGATTGTAACAAAACAAGAGATTCGAAATGTTTTTCCATTCAACTCTGATGATCACTTTCTCAATTCGGCGACCTCAAACTCCTCAGCAATGTTGAATTTGAATTTCGGGCCAAAATTAGCCTCGATCACATCACCAGGCTCAGACAATGTGACACAAGCATATAATTTGGACGGACTGACGAACAACTCGGCCGTGTCTTAATACATATTTGTTTAGGGTTGAGTTTAGGCTATGGTCCGATCAAATCATTGGTAGCGATCAAACTCTTTCAGAATGATCATGACCAAACATCTTGGAGCACCTTTTACAGGCGCGTATGCTGGGGGGGGCATACTCCCCCCGAGTTTTTTTGAGAAAAAAACCATAGGGGGATAAATGAGTCAAAAAATTCATCTTTTTCTCGACAGCGACCTCCCTCCCTAATTTGTAAGTAAAGCAGAATTCTCAAAAAAAAATATATCGTATTATTCCTTTTTAAAATGCAATAAAAACGGAGGCACCCCTAAAGGTCGGGTTTTCCCCCAACTGCCCCCCCCCGAAGATTTTAGCTACGCGCCTGACCTCCATGTGGAAATGTTTGCTGCTAAACGTACCCAAACGCTGTCCATTACGCGTGTAAATGATCTGACGAGTGGCCATGTTTAAGCCACACCCGACAACGATGCCAACTCCAAATTTAGGCTTCTTTTTGATGACCGGCACTTGATCAATTTGCTCACGTTCGCATCCCTTCACATTGTGTCCCCAAAACGTGCCGTCGCTGCCATATGCGTAGGTGTTATTCGCGTGCTGTCCGACACATTTGTCCAATCGCAATGATTTCGACGCAAGTCCGATGCCCAGAAATCTTAAAGAATATAAATGCCCATAATTAAAAACAAAAGTACAATAGGTGCTCAACGATATATCCTTTTCGACCAACTAGAGCCCGGACCAATCGAGAATCTCATCGAGATTTCGATTGACGAAAATTTACCGAGATTTTTTTTGAGATTTTTCGGTATCTCAATCGGTCCTCAAATCCGAGCCTACGATCGACCCTCAAAAGTCCAGGCATACGTGAAATAGTAGGGGGGGATCAACGGCCCTTCGTACGAACAAAGGGGGGGGGGGGTCAAGGGGGTGGGGGTCGACCCATTGGAAATACGATGTTATGGGGGCGCCCTCCATTTCAGTACCTACCATTTGAATGCCCGCCCGTCATTTGAGCGCCAGTTTTTATGGGGGAAGGGAAATCAGAAAAGGCAATCAATTTTCGCCCTTTCCTCTCCTCCTTTTTTGATCGGCTCTTCTTCCCCCCTCCCACCCCACCATCCCAACCCTGACCCTCGGTCGGTACGACACCCCCCCCCCTATTTCAGGTAAGTCCATGTTCTACCCGTGACACATTCATTCATTATTACGTTGACCATTTGTTTGACTTACCCGCCCCGATGAACCTCGATTTTCACTTCGTAGTAAAAGATGCCGGACTCGTTGGGAACCGCCAGCTCAGCACGGACAGTGCGAAAGCCTAAAAATTCCAAAGATCCATTATATTTGTGATTTTGCCCAATTTTCGTTAAAGGGGAGGGGCTTAAATATAATTAAAGAATTCGCTTCTAAATTTTGTTTTCTCAATGTAATCCTCCAAACCAAGGATGGCGGAATTCCGACTTCCGAGTGGTCGTTGGCGCCCATCCCTGCTCCAAACCCAATCAAATTAAAACAATATGAGAATATTGAGCCAAAATCAGAACAACATTTTTAAGATTCGACCCCTCAAAATCAGAGTAAAATTGCCCTAAAATTTTTATAAATTTTTCCTAAAAAATTACTGGTTTTCAAAATTTTGGTCGCAAATCTAAACAAATTTTTGTGAAAAACTCATTTTAAATCATAGGGGGGGGGCTTTTTGTTTTGCAACAACATTCGTAATTTTGGAACAATTTTCTATACATATTGGCATCAAAAATTCAAAAGATTTGAACACTAAAACTTGGAGAAATTGTTTTTGCACCATAATTTATCAATTTATGGTTACATATTGCTGTTGGTTTTTGGAAAATTATCAACCCAAAGACCCGATGAGCCAAAACCCGGCTTTTTTTCTCGACCCGCCCCTCCCTGATATGTATGCCTATCAATATAATGATCTAATTTTCCACCTTTTTCAAGCGCCCGGTGTTGAAGAATCAAAAAATTGGGCTGGTCCAGGAAAAGTTCCTGATGACAATCATTGAAGTTCCAACGGTTGCTTGGCTGGACCATGAACATCTGAAATTAGTCATAAAACGCAACTGTAAAGTCTCGATTAGTCGAAGTCATCATCCGATGTTTAAAACGCACAAATTACGTAATTATAATAAAAATTTGCCATGAAACCCCCCGCCCAATGGCTTTAACAGTTTTGCTCAGAAGTACGCTCAAAAAAAATAAATATGGCTTTGTTCCTTAACCAGAAACTCGAGCTCCTACCGGCGTGTCGGCGGTTGCCAAACGGCACATCGGATGCTTTACGTGTGTGCCCGTCTTCTCGCACTGCTCGCAGAGGTCAAAGTCCGGGCAAACAAAGCATTTGTAGCGCACACCGACCACTCTTTTCTCACACAAATCACACCAAATGTCCGGATGAGGCAGCTTATCATCCGGCAACTTCGACGGAATCTCATCCGGTTTTTTCTGTTCAACTGTTGAAAATAATTGTCGACGACTATCTTAATTTCTGGCTTTTCCTGATAGCCCAGGAAGTTGTTTTTTTCTTTTCCAAAGAAAAACATTTGTATGTTTTTTTCTCGACAAAAGAAAATTTCCAAAAATTTTCCCCATACAAATAATTTACGTCAAAAAAAATTTGGTAAAATTGCATCACGGGGCCCAGACTCAAAATGAATATTAACCCAGCTGGGTTCAGATCGGTCGAACCAACAATTTGACGAGTAAAACTCTCACAATCGATTAAATACCGTAATTTCAGTCTCCCCTACTTACCGTTACTTTATAATCGATTAAATACCGTAATTTCAGTCTCCCCCACTTACCGTTACTTTATAATCGATTAAATACCGTAATTTTAGTCTCCCCCACTTACCGTTACTT
Organism: Globodera pallida; assembly: GCA_020449905.1. NCBI lineage: Eukaryota > Metazoa > Nematoda > Chromadorea > Rhabditida > Heteroderidae > Globodera > Globodera pallida. The sequence goes on along the minus strand of JAIXHY010000009.1, from coordinate 3,412,471 downwards.
TATAATCGATTAAATACCGTAATTTCAGTCTCCCCCACTTACCGTTACTTTCGTTCTGCCGTTGCTGATGACTCCCATTCTCTCTGACTCCATCAACCAAATGGCCCAGCTTCACAACCTCCGCATGCAGCGCTCTCTGAACATCACCATTATTCTTTAGATTTAATTTATCCCCGCTTCGAGCATAATTATCTTTTTGGGTGGGAAGAAAAACTGAATGCCAAGAAATTTAGAAGGAAAAAACTTTCGAAAAACTTTCTTTCAGAATCATTTTGATCGATTTCACCCAAAATAAAGAGAGAACATTTAAAGAGTCTTGAAGGGCTAAACCCGCACATTTTCGGTCGCAAGCTTCGAAAGATTGTTCTTCAATTGGTCCACGTCCTTCAATTGTCTCTCCATTTGCGTTATCTTTACACGCAAATTGTAACTGCTTCTGGCATCGCTCGCCATCTCTGAAAATAAAAAAATCAATTGGTGATTATGACCTCCACAACTAATAATTAATGATAATAAAGGTGGTGCAAATTTCTAAATTTTGCGCAATTCTGGATAGCATCCGATAGAATGACTAAATGCATAGATGAACAACACACCGCTATGGTCATTTCCGTCCTGTGCACCAATTCCATTGGTCATCGAACTGTTTGTTTGATCTGAAATTCAACAAAAAATTAGAAAGAGCCAACAGCACTAAAAATTCTGATCAAAAATGGGTCGAAGCTTGTGTCCTATATTATTTGGGTCAAATTTTTTCTTTGTTTCCGTCTCTTATATGTAGTGTTTCTAAGGGGTTTTCTGTGGCGTAATCCGAATCCTGGCCACCATTTCAACTAAGCTAAACCGGGCCCAAATTCAAACATTTTGCCGAAAATTCAAAAAATTTCCAAAAATCAATTTTCAGCCAAAATTAAATCGATGGCCTCCCGAAGTCTAGATAGAATCCGAATCTGACTTCGAGACCAATTTAAACTTCAACCGAATTCGAACAATTGTCGACCCCAGAACGTCGAAAATCCCGGTATGTAAATTGTAGAGCGAAAGAACAAAAATCGGGACCCCCATTTGTGATCATTGCGATGAACTGATTGTGCGTTAATTAAAATTTGTCCATTTTTAAACTTATAAAAACGGCCGTCGTTTTACCGTTCACGTCGACGTCGCCATCGGTAGATTCTGGGAAAATGGGATAAAACATAAAATGGTTTTGGCCAAAACAACCATTTTCATTCTTTATGTCGAGAAAACCAAAACAGGCGGCTGAGTTTGGAGAAGGAAGAGGATCTTTCTGCCGAGTTTGGCTTAAAGTCGTTGTTTTGACCATCTGAAAAAATTGTCGTTTAATGGGGCCGATTTTTTCTTCGATTTAATTAGAGCCCGTCTATTATTTACGGTAAATGTACTAGGTCACTGCATAAAAAAGCTATGTTTTGGTTTGGCTATGTAAAAGTATCTTTAAAGCGGTTGAAAATTTCTGATTTTTTTGAGATACTTTTAACATAGCCAAAACCAAAACATAACTTTTTTATGCAACGACCTAGTGCCTTTTTTTCGTATGTAGAGACAAAAGGTCCGGTCGCTTTGAAAACGATAAAATAAGTCCGAAGGACAAAATGTCCGGTAAGCCATTGGACAAAATTGAGATTTACAACCAAAATTGGAAGGAATTTGATGCTTTTTTGCAATAACCTCCCGAATTTTTGAAAAACCACAAAAACCTCCTTTTGAAAATTTTGCCTCATTATCCTTCCAAAAAGTCCACAAGGATCTCGAAAGACCACAAAAATCCGCATTTCAAAAAATTCCTCATTGGCTTTCCCAAAAACAACAGAATGAGGGAAAATCCGCAGATATCCGAGCCCTGTCTATAGAAGTTTTTTTTTGCAAGGTTTATAAAATTTTTATGAATTTGGCTCTTCGGACCGTTTGTCCGATTTGGCTTACCGGACCTTTTGTCCTTTTCCCCACTACCGGACCTTTTGTCCGTCGGACAGAAGGGGTTGGGGCGGTACACAGAGGAGAAGGAAATGGGAAGGATACATAGGTATGTAATAGATGGGCGAGTTAGGATAAGATTAAGAAGATGGCTTGGCATTGGGTAGACAAGTTTATGGTGATGGTTTTGAATCAGAGGGAACAAGATTGGACAATTTGATGACCGTTCGTCTACATATTCAATTCGGTAAAATATTAACTTGTTCCCCACGAACTCGTTCCTTTTTATCAAAAACTCGGCCGATGGGGTTTCGGTTGCAGTTAAATCCATCTACCTAAATTCTTAATTTGAAAACCTGGTCATATACGGCAAAGAACGAATCTTTGTAAAATTTTTAACATTTTCAGAAAAAAGTTGTAAAAAAATGAACCGTTTTTATTTGCCTAAATATTCAAGAAGCTATTGGTCCAATTACCTTTTTTGATCAGTATCATGCCTGCATGAATTTTAAAGCCAAGAATACAAAAAAGCCCAAAACATTTTTAGCAATCAATGGCGGTGGGGTACATGTCAACTCGCCGACGTGTCAACTCGCCGACGGTCAACTCGCCGATGGTTCGACTCGCCGACGGTCGACTCGCCGATAATAGTTCATACATGTTTTTATCTATCAACTCAAATTTTTGAATTTAAAAAGTTAGATTTGTAAAAAATCCGAGCTCGGACTCGTGCCCTAAGCTTATATTTTGAAGAATTGGGGTCCCGACCGAAAAAATGTTAAAAATTTAGATGTTTATAATTTATTTCCCAAAATTTCTTTAAAAATGCATGTTTTCTAGGGTAAATATAAGCTTAGGGCACGAGTCCGAGCTCGGATTTTTTACAAATCTAACTTTTTAAATTCAAAAATTTGAGTTGATAGATAAAAACATGTATGAACTATTATCGGCGAGTCGACCGTCGGCGAGTCGAACCATCGGCGAGTTGACCGTCGGCGAGTTGACACGTCGGCGAGTTGACATGTCGGCGAGTCGGCGTCGGCGAGTCGACCATCGGCGAGTCGGCGTCGGCGAGTTGAACTGTTCCCATGGCGGTGATACAGTGTCTAACATCACTCTGACGCAGGGATGTGCTCTGGTCGACTTTTTAAAAACCAGAAATCTCTTGTGCCTCTTTTAAAAATCAGAAAACAGAATTCTGGTGCCCAAAACGACCAGAACAGAACAGAGCACATCCCTGCTCTGACTGCCGCGTCATTATGGATAAAAGGGGATTGTTTACCAGAAAAAAAATAAGTATTTTTGGTCTTTGAGATTCAATGGAGGCGAGGGGGAGGGGGGGGGGGGAGGGGGAGGGGTGGGGGAGACAAGAAAGAAAGGGGAAAGAAGCGTAAACAAATGCATTTTGAGAAGAGATATAAAAACAAAAACACGGCAACATATTTCTCTTCTTCCATTTCGCCGTCCCCCTTATGGGGGGCTTTCGATCGATTCCCTCCCAAATCGGTTCAGTACAGACTTTCACTCGTTTATCTGCTGGCCCGAATAATTTTTCATTCGTAGTGGGCAAACAAAACATCCGACGGACAAAATGTCCGGTAGGCTAAATCGGACAAAATCACCTGCCGGCTGCGGAACGAGCATTGAATTTATTTATACATAATTTACTAATTATGTTTATACCCTGCCCAAAAAAAGACTGAGCATCAAACAGAAATTTGTTCATCAATAAATTACACATTGGTAAGTTGATCAAATCATATTGATGTACCTACATTGTGTACACGTATTCGGGGGGTCATTTCGGGAAAGAATCCCTGATAGTGAGGGCTTGGAAAAATTTTCTGCAAAAATGTTGCGGGAGGAATAGCCCACAAAATTCTCTACAAATCGCCCTTTGATTCTAAGCTCTCCGACTTTCCTCCAAAGAGTTAAGCTTGGACGAAAAATGCATGTCGACGTCCCCCACACCAATACTGTAGTCGCATTGCAGGAAAACCAGATTTTTTTTTTCATGGTTTAGGGGAACCAATTTGCCTGAAACAGTATTATGGCGCGCTCGTTTGCTATTTCTTTGGGACTCAAAAAATAAAGCAAAAAAATTGCCCAGAATTCCCTACTTAGATTTTCCTGCAAAGAATTGAATTAAAAAAAAACGCCTGCAAAATGCAGCCCATTCTTTCCAAATTCGTTCCTTCCGTCGTTTCATTGCGTCCTCCCGCGCGTCACGCCCGCTCCATCTTTTCTTACGGCATGGCGGAGCGTCCAAAGCCGGCGAAAATCCAACTGCCACCACCGGGCGATGGCAAAGGCCATTGGCACTATGAACGCGACTTTTCGCGCGACCTTCGTTACTCAAAACCACAGCTGAATGCCAACAATTTTCTGGGGTAAAAAGTGTGCTGCTTGCTGTCTACTGTTTAAACATTTTTTTACAGCGTTCTTCTGGAGGGCTTTAACCACAAGGACCTCTACATACTGCTCGCATTGCCGATTACTGCCGTTATTTTGGGTGCATATGTCACCCTCCGATCCGCCTTCAAAATAGAGCTTTGGATTGATCGAAGTAGGACAGTAAATGAATTTATGTAAGCAATAAATCAAATTGGCTGTTTAGCAACGTATACACCTCCATGGGATTGGGCGCGCGTCCACAACAAATATTGGAAGATGCCAACACAAATGTGAATGACTCTTATTCTTACCGAATTCATTGGCGATTTAAAAGATGGAGATCTCGTTCAACTAGGACTCGTGATTCGTCCAGAACAAATCGACAGAAATAATTTAATCTTCCAGTTACGACCCGGCCGGAGTGACGCATGAACGTCTCTCAACGATGGAAAAGTTGGAAGACGGATTGGTGGAGGCGGCGCAGAAGCGAGGGACCAGAGATGGACGAGGATATTTGGTGGGGAAGTGAAAGGCGCTGTGCTGGGGCTGATCAGTGAGTGATCAGAAGGTGGACACAAGATCAAAGTGACGACTCGCGTTTGGTGGTTCACCAAAGATGGATCAAAAGATGAGATTAGGTCGAATTAATAGTTCCTGTCCCTTAATGAGCTCATTAGAGGCCAGGACTATCAAAACCAGGGCCGTAGCCAGGGGGGGGGGGAAGGGGGGGGGAATTCCCCCCCCCCAAAATGAAATTTGACAAAAAAAAAACAAGAGGGGGGGCCCTATTGTTTTGCACTTTTACAATTTTTTTGACTATTTTTCTTACAAATTTCCATCAAAAATCAAAAAATTTTCTCCGGCGGCGCCTATCGGCACCGCCGGCCCCTCCCATTCCTAAAAAACTTCAAAAAAAAGACCGATTTTTAAATTTTTAATTGCAAATCTTTAACATATTGAGTCAAAACCAATTTTTTCCTCAGCGGCGCCTATCGGCACCGCCGACCCACCCGCCCCTAGAAGTGAAGCAAAATTCGCAAAAAAAAATTTGCTTTTTTGAAAAATTCTCAAAATAAAACGTTGTGGCGCCCAAATGGGCAAGCCACCTGAGCGCGGCGCTCAGGTGGACAAATTCCCCCTCCCAAAATTTTTTTCTGGCTACGGCCCTGATCAAAACTACCGTTTTTTCCAATAAAATTCGTTATGCATAATATTTTTGCGTTGGAACATTCGGCGATATTCGCTCGTTGTAATTTATACACTGGCGAATAAAGTCTTGCCCCAAGCAACAGCAATTTGTTCATCAATAAATTACACATTTGGGGGGGGGGGTGGAAAAAAGTCTTGCTTTAGGATTTTCAAAGATTGTCAGTGAGTATATACTCCACAAAAAATGCAAACAAATAGCAAAAACAACGAAAACTGAAACAATAGGACGTCTATTTTTTAAAGTAAGGCCTATCAAGAAAGCTGAACACTTTCTGCCACCATCGCAAATTCCTTCTCCACTCGGCGTCCCTTTTCTCCACATCGATGTCCAGATGTCTTAGCTCACGTTTCGGCACAACGTCATGTTCGTTTAGCGTCCAATTGCGCAGCATGTGTGTCCTGAATGCGTTGACCTTGGTCGGGTGGCGAGAAAAAATTCAAAAAATATTATTACGACTCCCCCCCCCCAAGCGTTAACGATATTTGACAAAAAAAAATGCCTGAATCCATCCGCGTTTATCATTTGTGCGCCGTGTTTGCCGAGACGTACATCCGCGTGCAACAGAAAAAAGAAAATGTATTTGAACATTGCGCGCACTGAGCCCCAGCCCGGCTCAATTTCATGCAATTTCATCGACAGAGGCACCACACGGATTTGGCTCCGGTCCAACTCGACCTGTGTGTGTTGGTCGACTGATTAAGAAACAAAAACGAATGAATCAAGGACGACGTTAGCCATGGTTGAGGAATCCCAGCCTCTCCCTCCCCAAAATGGAAACTTTTTCCACAACGAAAATGGAAAAAGAGGAAAATTTCACCCCGAACAGATAAGCAATAATAGTTTTTGGACCATTTAATTCTGTCAAAAATTTATTTATTTTTAACTTCAACTGATTTTAATAAGAAATTAGAATAAAAGTTCAAATAAAATCTGACTCAAATTTTCTTTTGCTAAAAGCTCATTTTCTGTCAGTGAAATGCCACAGGGCTCGTATCGAGCAATTGGGAAACCAATTTCAAAAAAACAAACAACAAAATTGACCAATTCCTGTCATTTAAATGTTTTTTAAACAAAAAGCATTAAATATATTTGCAGCAGTCATTTACCAATTTTTTGCTGAGTAAACCGCTCGCTATATTTGCGCAAATTCTGTTCGGTTGTGTCCTGTGAACGTACAGTCGGGACATATGAAGAGAACGGAGACGAGCCAATGAGCAAAAGACGAGAAAAGCAATAAAGACCACAATTTTTCCAATAAGGCCATGCTAAAATGGGGGAAAGAAATGCATTATTATTATTATTATTATTATTATTGGTAATTCGACCGCCAACAGCTGACTGTGCAGCTTTTGATAAGACGGGATGGTAAATTTGCCGCCGCCGACTCGCACAAAATCGTCGACGGCAATCGCAACAAACACAGCGATCAGTGCAACAGCGTAGCGGCCGATTGAAAAAAGGACGGAGCCAACCCGAAAATTGTAGACGAGGAGCCATTCGCGAGAGGCAAGTCCGTCCCAAAGGTAACGGCGGCCGGCGATGTCGGGACGGAAATTGTCATCCAAAAGCTAAGCAAATTGGGAAATTGTCCCCGCACAAAGGCGAAATTTAATTAGTGGAATAAAATATGCAGCAAAAAAAACATATTAAAAAATCACAAAAAGGGGTTTTCGCCACTAAAAACCGCAAAAATGAAACGTTGCAGCTCTTTCGACCCCCCTAAAGGGGAGCGGATCGTTTGGACCAATCAAGTTTGAAGCGCCATCAGGCAATCAAACCAAATATGCTAATGAAAGTTTCGTTGAATTCTCTGAATACTCTTTTATGAGGTACCTGATCGAATTCGGGGTTTTTAAAACAATAATTGTCGTACCGCGCGCAATTTTGACAAATCCTTCCTATCCAACGACTGTTGCTGCGTATCCATGGTCGACAGCGCCATCGATGGCACGACACCGCCGAAGGAATTGCTTTTTCCGTTTTTCCCATCGCTTCGCGTGCCAACGGCGGCAAAGTGAGGCGGTGGAAGGGGCGACACCCGCTGCTGGTGGCAACGCCTACAAAAATTCATGGCATCAAGAATTAGTTTTTTTTTTAAAATAGAGTTGCTCCCGACCCCTGGGGGGCGGGAGTGAAGAAAATTTTGTTAACAAGCTATGTCTTTAGTGCGTAAGCATTAAATATATATTTTTTTAAAACACATTCATCATCCTCAAAAAAATACTTTTAATAGTTTTATCTAATAGCTATTTCTTGAAAATCTCCTTTCCAGTTATAATTTTTTTGTGAAAATGTAATTTTTTTTTCGAAATTAAGATCACCAACATTGAATAATTATAGATTTTTAAATATTCACCCATTTTGCTGAGGACTCTAAAAATTCGGAAAAAATCAATTTACCCCACGCGGACCCGAACCCCAATTTACCCCACGCGGACCCGAACCCCAACTCCCCACCATTACACCACCCTGGTTGTGTGTTTCGGAGGTACTCATTGCTCCCCAAAAAATTCTTCTTTTTTGGGGTGTTCATTCCCGACCCAAAAAAAGGTCGGGGAAGGCCGGGGTTTGCCATCGGAGATCGACCCAATTTTGGGTTCTCTATTTCCAAACATGCAATGCACAAGTTCACTGCGTTTGACTTTTCTTGCAACTTCGACAAATTACTGTAATTCCGTCACACCTGCAAGTTGTCAGCCAATTTACTGTCAGGTGACAGTGCAAAGACGACGATGCATTCGGCAACAAACAGCAAATCAGCATTGTAAATTATACGTGGGAATCGAAAAAAGTCCTGTCTTTCTTGGCATACCAGAAAAATCTTAATGGAGTCCCGAAAATAAAAAATTTATTTGAAAAATTGCTTTAGAAAAATGCAAAAAAAAAAGCTGAAAAATACACCCATAAAATCGACTTTTAGTGCAGTCCCCACACGAATTTTTCTGCTGAGTGTGCCCTTAGGCATAAGCATTCACCATAGAAATGGATAAAAAAAAATACGAATGTGAGTAGCAAACACATTCATTTAGTCAATATAAAAAAATCAACAAAAATTTATCAGCGCATTATCATCCAAATGCGAACAAAACATCGACGATTTTTCAACAACAAAAATGACAATTGTCCTGACTCAACGACGCCCTGCGCCAGCGCCGCCACTCGTCAAAGGCCCTTTCACTTCCAAGTTGAGGCCTAGCCCCTAAAACAATTTTGCTTATTATTTGACCTAAACGATTTTTTTACAAAAAATGGAGAAGTATGGATTGCCATAACTCACCCGAAATTTGAAAAAAGGTGGCGAGAATTAAATACACAAAGTAATTTTGATTAAATAACATTCATTGAATGTATTGCTGACCAGAAATTCTGCCATATCCTTCGTCTCTTGGTCGGTGCTGATCGTCTGGTGATTCTGCGCATCCAGGTAAGAGATTTCGGGCATGTAATTGTCGCGACGCTCGCGCTCCTCCTCCTGCAATTTGATGGAAATGCCACGGACAGGGCCCAGCTCAATGCGCTTCATCAGATGTGTGATAAATCTGCAAAAGCGATACAAAACCTAAGACAGGTTATGTTTCAAAAAATGTAATTAAATTTGGCGAAGCCGTCCAAGATTTTCCGAGAGTAAAGGCCTCAAACACCGAAAACTGTCGGGATGACAATTAATGTTAAGGGTTCCAATTTGTCTATTCTTGAGCAAAGGTCTTGCTCAAAAAAATTATTATTTATTTCACTCCATTAAGCTTTTTCACTCTTCAATTTCATGCACAATAAGTAAAATAAACCGGTAAACGAAGTATGAATCCAAATTTAAATTCAAACTGCCGAACCCCGCAATTCGGTTCCGCATCCGTTTGCTTGGGATAATGGCCACCTCCTCGCAAATGCGCTTGTTGGTGTGAAAGTCGAGGCCCAATTTGGTGTAATACTTCTCGATAATGACGCGCGACGCCTTCTTCACAGTTTTCGTTCGAACTCGTCCCATTGTCAACAATACTATTAATTAATTGGCTGTGTCTTAACAAACCGGTTTACAAATGTAACAAGAACAACACAAAATAAAGAAAAGGAGGAATTAGAGACCGAAATTCCACAAACATATTACTAGGGATCAAGGGCGTAGCCAGGGGGAGGGGGCTGCAGCCCTCCCCCCCCCCCCCCGAAAATTTTTTTAAGAGAAAAAAACCAAGGGGGTGACTCTTTGGTTTTGCAAAAGTTGTAAATTTTGGCGATCGAATGGCCCCGAACTAGTCGAGCTGATGTGCAAAAAATTTATGACATCAATGCAATTCGATCAATTATCACTGTGTAATTTATCGATAAACAATTTCAACAGCTTGAGTCAAGACTTTTTTTGGGCAGTATAATTGACAGGGATGGGATTTTTAGGTTTTTACCTATTTTTCCTGCAGCTTTGTTTCGCGAGTTATGCATAAAAAAACATGTTTTTAGTCGGAAATTTTGTCGTTTTAACCCACCTATTCGAACCTAAAAAACCTATTTTGGGGGTCTCCACCTAAAATAGGGGCAAAAACCTATTTCAAGTAAAAAAGACTTTTCGTCCCTATTTTTGCCACTATTTGGACGTTTTTTAAAAATTTTTTAGAAAAAATGCAATAAAATTTAGAATTTTTCTTGCCAAGATCACTCACTAATTTTTTGTCCATAAAAAATACAATAATTCAAAAAAACTTTTTGTCAAATCATTCATAGAATTTTGGATGTTAAGACACTTAATACATTTGAGCCTCTCCCTCAATTTTATCATTCTATATATTTGAAATATGGGAGTGTTGTTAAACATATGACATGTAGATTTGGAAATAGCAAAATTGCACGCGTGGTGAAGTGGATTTCAAAAAACGTTGGCATACTGTATTTATACAACACAAACATTGCATTTTTGCTCTGAGCCAGGGGTTCGAGCCCGGTAGACTGCAAGGATGAATTTCACCGATTTTCGATAAAACAGTTATGGACAGAGCGCGGATTTATATTGACTAAAAAACGCGAAATATTGACTTAAAATATTGACCAAAAACCCGCAAAATATGACCAAAAACCCCAAAAAGTGCCAAAACATTGATTAAAAAATGTGAAAAACTGTCCAAATCCGGGTCAATTTTTGCGTAAAACCCTTCAAAATGCGTCAACCTTTATTAATTTTGCTCTCATAATTGTAAATGTATTATTTTTTACATGTTTTTGAAAATTTTATAAAAAATAATCAAATAAAAAATTTTAGGGAAAATGTCGATCTTTGGGAGTGGATTTTTTATCAAAGAAAAAGTCATTTTTTAGTGGTGCATTTTGGGGTGAAAAATGTTTTGATTTTTAAGGGCCCATTTTTCGTTTTTATTGCATTTTCTTAAGAAATTTCGGAAAAATGCCTAAAATTGCATTTTTCTCATGAAAAATGCTTAAAATATTGATTTATTACGTAAAAATGGCGAAATATTGATTTATTCTCAAAAAAGGCAAAATATTGATTTATATTGACTAAAAGTCGCTCTAATTGTAAATTTTTCGAAATGAATGCTATTTTTGGGCTTCTCTTATGATCCCCTATTCACACAAAAAACATGTTAAAACTTGAAAATCCGCCCTCTAGTTATGGATGATTAAAAAAGATAGTTTTAAAAATTAAAAAAAATATAAACCACCTTTTCTTCGTTTTGCCTCCCTTTTCAATGTCCCAATTTTGTGATTTTCGCTCATTTTAAGCTAAAATTTGAATTTTTTACCCTTCAAAATGCTGAAAAAAAAATTGGCCGATAGAATCAAAATTTCATTCGATAGAAAATGTCGGCCATTTTGTTTCTGAGCTCTATGCAAAAAATTAGGAAAATCGGTGTGTTTAATCAAAAAATCTTGTGTTAAGCTAAGCTTTTAGAGTTGTTTGAAAAAAGTTAGAACGGAAAACTCGAAATATCCTGGTGACCAATTTTCCTTGGTGACCAATTTTCGGTGACCGATTTTCCGGGACTCAAAATCAGAACAACATTTTTAAGATTTAATCCTTCCAGGTCAGAGGGAAATTGCCCTATTTGGAATTTTTCCTTAAAAATTTCGAATAAAACCAATAAAATAATTAAAATTTTGAAGAAAAAAAATTTTTAACCCGAAGACCCAAAACTCGATGAGCCGAAACCCGGTTCTTTTCTCAACCCGCGGCAACCCTGGTGCGGATCCAGACCGGTTTGAATACGGACCGGGGCAATAACTGAATTTTAACCGATTCAGACAAAGCTATTATTAAGCGAAAGCTTTGTGATTGGACAAGTCTCAAAAAAGTAAAACATAAATGTTTAAAAATTCCGATTGCCATAACTTTTTTGAGACTTGTCCAATCGCAAAGCCTTAGCTTGATAATAGCTTCATCACTACAAAGAAAATCACTAAAAGCTTAAAAGCGGACAAAATCGAATATCGTCTGATGTGCTGTGACCATTTATTTCATTATTGTTTTCGAGAAAATCTGATAAAATTTTTTTCCATTAAACATGAGTTATTTTGACCGCCTCTTGGCTTAATAGGGATTTTTGTCCATTAGTGATTTTGCCGGCCACGGGCGAACGTGGCTTTGTTGCTAAACTGTGACTTTGTTTTAATAAATTTGTACAATTCAATAGCATTTCTGTACCTGAACTTTTCTTTTTATTTTACACATCGAAAATTAATATACATATCGTTAAGTACGCATGTAGCAGAGAATTACAAAAAAAGGAATTGTTTAAAATCAATTAATGCAATTATGCCCAACGTCTGGGTGCAGCACCATTGAGATTAACGTTGACAGTTGGCATTTGTCTACTACTGGCCGCCACACTGGCAATGGGAACAATTGCTGCTGTTGCTCTCCCATTTCTTCCGCAAAAGGGCAGCACTTTTGCAATCAGCCGCACAAAGTTAACACGCATTTCCTTGCAGATTAGCAGCAATAAAAGCTTTAAATCAAATGTTTTTATATTACATAAATTTGTATTATTTGTTTTATAAAAAGTAATTATAATTCCGTTTTCCCTACCTCATCCGAGACGTAATTTGCACGTAAAATGAGTTGAATTGGATAATACAACACTTTGCCAAAGGAGTCGCAGCACAAAAAGTCGCTGAACCATTTGGTGTTGGCGGCGGCAATATGCAAGACATAAAACACGGCCACCATTTGAATTGCTAAGCATGTGCAAGTTATGCGCGTGCTGTCTTTGTCCGACGTTGAGTTGTTGCCTTGGGCATTCCACATTCGATTATATCCTTTAAACATTAATTGTTTTTCAGACTTTTATTGTTTTCATTTTACTCTTAAGCCATGCCAATCGTAGAGCAATTGTTGCGTAAAGTGAGGACGAAACAATGACATAAGTCCAAATGTAGAAGATAAAGTCTTCGACATGAAATTATGAATACATTTAAATATTTAAAAAGTTACATGCGTAAAAGGGAGTCACAGCGATGGCTAACAAATGCATAAACACACATTGCGCAAAAATAATTCTTAAATAAAAAATATTAATTAAAATACATTTAATTGGAATTGATTTGTATTCAAAAATTGTTTTAAAATTCACAATATAATTAGAGCCCGTTTCTTTCTCTGGACAATGCCATTAGGCACTTATTACCTAATTACTTTCTCACCTTCTTGTCATTTTTTGTGAATAATGAAAAGGGAAGAACAAAGCGTGGGCACGATTTGCAGCCAACGCAATAATGTGCAAGCGGATGCTGACCAAGCTGAACACGCTGCAACTTGGGACGAAGTCACGAAGGATGAAGGTGTATAAACTGCAGGAGAAGAGATTGACCACCAACGACTGGTTCAATATGCCGCAGAGAGTGTTGAGAAGTCCGGGAATTATCTTATGAGAAAATGCAATTAAATAAGTACAGAAATCCCCTCGGGGGTTACTCACTTTGCTGGCCAAAATGTGTAATGCGATGCGTTCGCGAGCCAACTTGAACACCGGATATGCACAAATCAGAAGAAACAACTCGGAAAGAAACAGAAAGGTAATCATTGTCACGCTCTGAAGGTTCACGCCATCCCCGGCGTTTGGAATTGCGCTGCTGCAGTTGTTCATTGTCCAAAAATTTGGTCTTAAAATACTTAAAAAAGAAATTTAAAAATTCATTGCAAAATCGGTCCACTATTAAACGATAAAATGTGTACAATTCAGCAATTTGCTGTAAATAGGTAGGTATTTATGTATAATAAAGGAGGTAAAAATTTAAATTGGTATTTTACCCCCCTCCGTCCTGCTAAAGTAAAAGATACATCGTTTGAAGGGTAAAGAAAATTATTATTTTAATAATTAATAATTATATGATCACATTCAAAAAATCGAATTCAGACAGCATTTACATAATGTTGAATTAAACCTTTTAAGCTTAAAATACTATGACTGACATTCAACCTTCAGAATCCGTTAATATTTAATTGTTAATTGCAGCTGCTGACTGTTTCCGCTTTTCTTAGACAAGAAGAAGCACTATTAGCTAGCAGAAAATTATGCCAGTGCCAGACAGATGTTATTTGGGTTACGTTAAATGATACAAAATGATTTATTCGAATTGAAAAGTGTTCTTTGCTCGTTGCTCTGGCCAGAATGGTCTGAAAAAAAGTCGCAATATTAATTTTTTTAGATTTTAAATTTGTTATTAACGAATATAACTAAAATTTTAATTTCATTTACGCATAGCAATTGTTGCTTATAATTATGGAACGTATATGCACAATGCATAATTTAATGCATTTATTCGATGAAATTAGCTCAAAAAGGTGTGTTTTCATGTTGGTCCTTTTCTTTTTTGACCATTTTGAAAATGCAATGTTTGGCACTTTTTTGACTAAATGTTTTTATAAATTGCAATAAAAACTTAATTTTGCATATTTTCGGCGCTAGATCAAAATGCCAACCAGCCTAAAACAGTCAAAAGTGCCTGGTTGGCATTTTGATCGGTTGGCATTTCGTCCTGACACGGGATTTAGTCGCATGCGCCTTTATTTTCCACTCAGACAACACATCACTCGTCAAAATGTATGCAACAAAACGAACAATGAGAGCGTTTACGCAATGAGACAAAAACCAAATTTTAAAGCTACTAATTAAAATTTGCTACGTAATGCAAAAATGTTAAGAGACATTTTACAAAATCATCCGTCCGTAACGATCTGACGACATAAAAAAGCAAAGAACATTAATTCTCTACGGTCACCGGGGTTGTCCTTTGTTCTTTAAAAACACTATCATTTGTTGAAATCAGAAAATAAATTGTTTAATACATTATGAGACTAATATATTTAAGAAAACCATTATTAATTTATTTCTTATCGAAATTTAAAAAAAACAATGATAAATGCAGCGGGAATTAAAGAATAAATGTTGAAAGAAAAAAATGAATGAGCAAAACTTCCGTTCTCAGCAAATAAATGCTATAATTTATTTTTTATTAATTATATTAGCAATTTGTTTTCTATATTTCTTTCAAGGATGTGCCGCAAATTAGAAGGAAAGACGAATTCGTTGTCGGTGATATCGTTGGGTATGGGCTTAACCTGGCGACACGTCAAATCATTTATACGAAAAACGGGAAGCTTTTGGGTACATTAACAGATTATTAATTGCTTTATGGTAAACGAAGATGAGCAGAGGCTGGGCGTTTGGAAATAATGCCAAATTGCCTGAAGGGAATAACGTGAAACCAATTTTTGAAAAGGGTTAGAAATTAATTTGCAAAATGGCAAAGATTGATAGAACATTAATTGGATTTTGATATTTAGACACGACTGATTTGCTCGTTCATCAGTCCGATTTATACCCCCGTACATTTAACTGAAGAATGTTGCCGACAAAGTTAAGGCAAGTTTTGGCCCACAATTTGAATACAATATTGCGGAAGAATATTTGCGCAGTGAAGAGTGATCAGATTTTTATTTCATTTACTTTCCGAGAGCGCTAAAAACCCGTTTTGAATTCTAAATTTTATTACTCATAGGTAATCATTTTTCAACCCCCTCCTAGAGTGGGTAATTATTAGATGGTGGTACTTATTAGAAGGTGAGTAATTAAAAGAGTGAATACAGTATCAATTTACCAAATTCAAAAATATTAACTAAATATTAAAAAAAAGAGGTGAAAAATGGTATTTTCTGGGAAATCCGAATCAGTTTTTCCACGCTCCGCGACCGCGGGATTTTTTTTTCGGACCACGCGCCAACCTTGGTTGGAGGCCCAGGTTTAGCAGAAGTACGTAATCGACTTAATTATTAAGCAATAAGTGATTCTTTGTTCGATAAAAAAGTGCTCATCTTAATACATTTATTCTATTCTGAATTTATAGTCAAATGAATTTAAAAATGTATCGTAATTTCGTCTAATTGTTTATTTCGTTTTTGTGTCTTTTAATTTCTTTTGTTTGGTGCCGCCCGTTCCATTGGAGGTTTTGGCGCCAATCCCAAAATGACGTTGTAATGGTTGTTTTTGACAAATTGCAGGAACAAAGTTGGCCTCCCTTTTTTCTGATTCCATGCCTAATTCGAGATTTGATTATTAATTCGAATGCATTTAAATGACATGGATACCGTAGTCTGATCAACAGTATCCGGTGAATAGCAAATCCAATCGTTTTTGATAATGTGCGGGTAGAATAGCATGACGTTGACATTGAATGCTTTGGCGGCAGCCACAATGTCCACAAGTCCGCCCCATTGAGTGACACCTGTCCAAAGTAACATTTGACATCCAAAAGTTGGCATGAGATGCTTGGTAATGAACTTAAATTGCGAACAATTTTACCTGAAATTTGCAGGTATTCCACATATTGTTTAATGGATTGGAAGTTGGGATAGTCTTCCGACTGATCGATCAGTAACATTTCGCGGATCCATCGCTCATTCGGCGGTAAGGCATTCTCTTGTCCAATGTATTTGGCGTAATAATTGGCGATGTGTTGGCGCACTTCTTTGTGCAGTTCTTCAGTGCCGAGCAATGCGTAAGCAATTGACCTGCGGGGGTTTGGGAAGTTTGTTCAATTCATAATTAATTGAACTATGGGTTTATGGGTTTGGACATTTGAAGTTGAAGACGTACCTGAACAGACAGTCCCCGTTCCCTTGGTTCTCCTTAACTTTACTCGGATTCGCTATGGTTTTGTCCGGATCGAACAGTTTGAATTCCTCCTTTCGCTCAAAAATGTTTTCTAATTTGTATTTATTTGGCTTTCCTAAAATGTGTGAAAAGTTTTTATTAATAGAAATTATTTATATTCGTTTAAAATAATTCTTAAAACTTTTTTGCACAATTCAATTCTTAGGTAATCAAAATTTGTGTTTCCAAAGGCATTTTTACGCCATTTTACCCGCTAAGAGAATGTTTAGGTAATCTTTCTGCTCTTCTGCGCTGAGCGGATTGAACTGATAGCGCAAATCAGCAGGCCGTCCGCCGTTAGAATTGTTGTTAAGAATATTGGAAATACGCGGCGAGTCGCTAAAATTGTTTAAAAATTTGGAAAGAATTAAAACTAAATTAAAATATAAAATTTAGTTACTAACCTTTGCCGTTGTTTTTCAATTGATTTATCTTTTTTCATCCTAAATTTAATGCGTTTGTATAAATTTAGGTATATTATCATTTTCACACCTTTCTAAGCTTGTTGAAATTGGAGACATCGATGGACTAAAATTATTAAATATTAAAGCATAATACACAAATTAATTTATTAATGCAATAATAAATAATAAACAGCAAATTTGCCTTTGTGGTTGACTTCGATTTGACTTCGATTTTTTCAATCTTAAAATTGCTTGAATTTAAATAATAACAAAAATATAAATGGCTAAAATCACTTACTTTTCTGTTTTTTGTTCTTTTTGAATATTTTGCTCTTTGTTTAACCTAAAATTAATTAATTTAAATGTTATTTAAATATAAATTAAAATTTAGTCCGCACTCACTTTTCTGTCTTTTTCGTTTTCGCTGACGCGGCGACATTTTGCCTAAAGATTTGTTTTGTAAATAAAATCATTTCTATTCAAACCCATAAAAATCAGCTATTTCCAAATTGTTTCCAGCATAAATATTTGCACTAAAAGTCAATTTTTGAATTAAAAGAATTTATATAGTTTTTAGTCATTATTAAAATATAATTACCTAATCAAAATATTAAAAATAACTAATATAGTATTAATTAATTAAATTCAAATTGTCAACTTTTCTGATTGCGTTTGGCCGTCTTCGCCCATAATACTTGTGCTAAAAGTAGCCCACTGATTGTTTAAACCCAAAAATGTTAAAAGTAATTTATTTTTTTGAAAATAAATTACCTAAAATTATTCTTATATTTTTTACCAAATTTCGTCCACCAGCCAATTTAAGCCATTTAATACGGTATTCAAACTTTTCCTTAAAGGTATGAATGACAGTAATACGGGTATTATGTATACGGTATAACAGGGAATATTATTGTATTATTATTATTGTTGTTTACCTTCCACCCGAAGTTGTGGCGGGAGTTGTGCTTTCGATGGGCCTAATAATATTCGTTCTAAAATTAAATAGTGAATACAATAAAATAATACAAATATTTTTTATTGATTTTAAATATTATTCGCTTATTTAATTATAAAATAAATAAACAAAATAAAATGCGCGAGCGAAAACCTTTGGCTGACGCTTTTGATTAAAGGGGCCGCCGCAACGGGCGACCGCCCGCCGTTATTAACATTTTGATTTGCGGCCGTCCGTCGGAGTCCGCCGTTTTCGGCCTTTTTAAGCTGAAATTCCTTTGGTATGCCGCCGCCGCCGTTGCCGTCTTTTTTCCCAGCGCAATTATTTACAAATAAAATTATTATTTTTATAATTAATAATATTTGCATCGGTTTTTTGTAATTCATATTCAATGTTAAAATGTTCTAAAAAAGGTATTACAACAAATGCTTTAAATAACATTTTTAAAAAGATAAATAAAATAAAATAATTTTAGATTTTTGACAAAAAAAGAGGTGCAAATAATTATCGGCACTTTGCGCAATTACTCAAAAACCACAAAAAAGGGGCTAAAGGATTTAGGTTTAATATTTAGAAGGCTTTTCCTAAAAAATGGATGGATGGCTAAATTAAATCGATGACTTTTGGAGGAAATTATTCAAAGAAAAGAAATTACCAACAAACAAGCTAAAAATATGTTTATTTAAAGTTTAAAAAAATATTCGTTATTTTTAAATATTATGCAAAAAAAAATGCGTCGAATTCGAATTTTAATTGAAGAACATTGCCACAAAATTAATTGTTTATTATGCGAGGACACAAGTTTTTGGTTGGGGCATTCTTCTGTCATTGGTTGTTGGGACGGACATCCAATGAATGAATTGCATCATTTTTATTGAATGAATGATTTATTTGTGCTTTTCAATATTATTCTGAAATAAAATAAGCGTGCTGATTGCTTTTCATGTGAATAAAAAAATAATGTTTTTCCAATAAGCGAATAATTCTGATGACATTGCCCGGAAATGGCATAAAAATGCCAAAATATATCTCCCACCCATCAGCAGACAGTCAGTCGCCAAAAGAGCGTATAAATAAGCAAAATATTTTAAGTTTTTTGAAATTTTTAAAATAAATTTAACATTTTGATCAAATTTATGTAGAATTGCATTATTAAAATGCGTCTTTTAATCATCTTTTACACCTTTTGCACCGTTTCCGGCATAAAAATCGTTTTGTCCACCGGTGTGGGCGGCCATAAAAGTTCTTTGGCCTTTCCAAGCGGCCAAACCTTTTTAGGTAATTTGATTTTAAGAGTTTTTTTATTCGTTTTTGTGCTCAAAAAAGAAAGAGTTATTTTAAATTTAAAATTATTAAACATTTGAAAGAAAACATTTTTTATTGTTTTTCTAACATTTGCAATTTGAAAACTTTGCAATCGCACAATTTTAAAGTTTTGAAGAATTGCAAATATTCTCAGAATTAGTGCCTTCGACTTCCGGTGGTCGGCAAGTAAAATCGTTGGAAGAAATGCCATGGAAAAATAAAGTAACCGTTGCTTTAAATGATGCGACCAAACGCTCAAAAAGCCTTCAGAAAGTTCGTATGACCAAAAATGGTAATTTTAATTGTATTTTAATGCAATTAAAAGGATTATTTAAAAATAATGAACTAAAAAAAATAATTTAAAAGACATTATTGGCATTCCGCCCAAACGCGACAACGATAATAAACAAAGTGTGCAAAAGATCACTCCAAACGCAGTCGAATTGAAAGAACGAAACATTTTTTGGAATGAAATTGGAAGTTGGAAGGGTCAGAAAAAAGAAGCTGAAGTGAAAAAGGAAAAAGAGGTCCAAAAATTAGAACATTTTTACTCAATTTGAACGTTTTTTTTGCTAATTTTTAGGCTGACAAAGAACCGTTGGCTGTCACGAGGTTTCGACAATATTTGCGAATAAACACAGAACAGCCGCGCCCCGATTATCGTAAACTTTTTCATTTTACGGCACAAAAATTGGGATTTTATTTAATTCAACCGACCGAATAATTGTTAAAAAACGCGAAATGATACACAAAAGTGAATTATTTCTTAATTAAAAGTTTGACTTGTCGTGTCTGGTCAGTGTAACTTAATTAGTGCCCAATTAATTATTCAATTTTTAGAGAAGAATCGCGACTTTCTGTTTGATTATGCGGCTGAACTCGGCCTTCAGGCGTGGGAATACGAGGCAATTTGTCAACAATTGATTAGCACAAATTTTATTGTTAAAATGTAATTAAATAAATAAATTTTATTCGTTTAATTCTTTCAGTGTGTGCCCGGCAAATTGTTTGTGGGAATAACTTTTGCCGGCACCGACCCAAATTTGCCCGCCCTTTTACTGTACAGTCATTCCGACGTCGTCCCGACAATTTCGGTAAAATTCTGTTGAATTTTGTAAGTTTCTTGGCGCCTTCAACATTATTTTACAGAGTAAATGGATTCATCCGCCGTACGACGCGTTCAAAGACGCGGAGGGCAATATTTATGCACGGGGAGCCCAGGTATTTTGTGGAATCGAGATTCTCAATTGGTCCTCAAGTCCGTCTTTTGTGGAATCGAGATTCTCAATTGGTCCTCAAGTCCGTCTTTTGTGGAATCGAGATTCTCGATTGGTCCTCAAGTCCGTCTTTTGTGGAATCGAGATTATCAATTGGTCCTCAAGTCCGTCTTTTGTGGAATCGAGATTCTCAATTGGTCCTCAAGTCCGTCTTTTGTGGAATCGAGATTCTCAATTGGTCCTCAAGTCCGTCTTTTGTGGAATCGAGATTCTCGATTGGTCCTCAAGTCCGTCTTTTGTGGAATCGAGATTATCGTCTTTTGTGGAATCGAGATTCTCGATTGGTCCTCAAGTCCGTCTTTTGTGGAATCGAGATTCTCGATCGGTCCTCAAGTCCGTCTTTTGTGGAATCGAGATTATCAATTGGTCCTCAAGTCCGTCTTTTGTGGAATCGAGATTATCAATTGGTCCTCAAGTCCGTCTTTTGTGGAATCGAGATTATCAATTGGTCCTCAAGTCCGTCTTTTGTGGAATCGAGATTCTCGATTGGTCCTCAAGTCCGTCTTTTGTGGAATCGAGATTCTCAATCGGTCCTCAAGTTCGTCTTTTGTGGAATCGAGATTATCGATTGGTCCTCAAGTCCGTCTTTTGTGGAATCGAGATTCTCGATTGGTCCTCAAGTCCGTCTTTTGTGGAATCGAGATTCTCAATTGGTCCTCAAGTCCGTCTTTTGTGGAATCGAGATTCTCGATTGGTCCTCAAGTCCGTCTTTTGTGGAATCGAGATTCTCGATTGGTCCTCAAGTCCGTCTTTTGTGGAATCGAGATTCTCGATTGGTCCTCAAGTCCGTCTTTTGTGGAATCGAGATTCTCAATCGGTCCTCAAGTTCGTCTTTTGTGGAATCGAGATTATCGATTGGTCCTCAAGTCCGTCTTTTGTGGAATCGAGATTCTCGATTGGTCCTCAAGTCCGTCTTTTGTGGAATCGAGATTCTCGATTGGTCCTCAAGTCCGTCTTTTGTGGAATCGAGATTCTCGATTGGTCCTCAAGTCCGTCTTTTGTGGAATCGAGATTCTCGATTGGTCCTCAAGTCCGTCTTTTGTGGAATCGAGATTCTCGATTGGTCCTCAAGTCCGTCTTTTGTGGAATCGAGATTCTCGATTGGTCCTCAAGTCCGTCTTTTGTGGAATCGAGATTCTCAATTGGTCCTCAAGTCCGTCTTTTGTGGAATCGAGATTCTCGATTGGTCCTCAAGTCCGTCTTTTGTGGAATCGAGATTCTCGATTGGTCCTCAAGTCCGTCTTTTGTGGAATCGAGATTCTCGATTGGTCCTCAAGTCCGTCTTTTGTGGAATCGAGATTCTCGATCGGTCCTCAAGTCCGTCTTTTGTGGAATCGAGATTATCAATTGGTCCTCAAGTCCGTCTTTTGTGGAATCGAGATTATCAATTGGTCCTCAAGTCCGTCTTTTGTGGAATCGAGATTATCAATTGGTCCTCAAGTCCGTCTTTTGTGGAATCGAGATTCTCGATTGGTCCTCAAGTCCGTCTTTTGTGGAATCGAGATTCTCAATCGGTCCTCAAGTTCGTCTTTTGTGGAATCGAGATTATCGATTGGTCCTCAAGTCCGTCTTTTGTGGAATCGAGATTCTCGATTGGTCCTCAAGTCCGTCTTTTGTGGAATCGAGATTCTCAATTGGTCCTCAAGTCCGTCTTTTGTGGAATCGAGATTCTCGATTGGTCCTCAAGTCCGTCTTTTGTGGAATCGAGATTCTCGATTGGTCCTCAAGTCCGTCTTTTGTGGAATCGAGATTCTCAATTGGTCCTCAAGTCCGTCTTTTGTGGAATCGAGATTATCGATTGGTCCTCAAGTCCGTCTTTTGTGGAATCGAGATTCTCGATTGGTTTTCAAGTCCGTCTTTTGTGGATTGTAGAGACCTTTTTGTTACATTCCGCCGTTTGTTCCAAAAGTTAATTTTCGCATATTTGACTCAATTTTTTAAAATGGAAGATAAATTGCTGGCATTTATTTTAAGGATATGAAATGCGTTGGTGTCCAATATATGGAAGCGTTGAGGCTAATATTCGCCGCCAACGGGCCCAAGCCGTTCCTTCGGACGGTGCACATTCTTTTTGGTCCAGGTGATCAAACCTAAATCTTTAGAAAAAATGTTTCAATTCAATGGATAAATTTTGAAAATATTTTCGACTTTTAGATGAAGAAATTGGCGGCCATGACGGAATGGAGAAATTTATTCAAACCGACAAATTTCGCGCGATGAATGTTGGCTTTGCATTGGACGAAGGATTGGCCAGCGAAACGGATGAGTACCGCGTGTTTTACGGAGAGAGGGCCGTGTGGTGTAAGTTTATAAAGTTAAATTGGAAACGGATAAATCGAATCAGAATTTCGATCGGAAAAATTGATCAAAACTGTTCGTTATAACTCCCCCCCCCCTGGCCGGGATTAGCCATATCCCAAATGTCGGTATAGAAAAGAACAAATGGAAGATTTAACAATTTTCTAATTGAATTAGCAACTAATTGTGTCAAAAAATTGTAAAAACTGGTCAGGTTGCTGATTTAACCCAAAAATATTTATTATTGTTTTTTTCAGGGTTAAAGATCACGTGCCGAGGAGGTGGGCCCAATTCCAATTTTTATAAAGAACTTTACATTTCAGCTCCCGGACACGGATCTCGATTCATTGAGAATTCGCCCGGACCAAAGCTGGTATTTTTGACCGAGATTTGAAAATTTTCTCCTTATAAATCCCGGCTTACTAATCCCAATCCCGAGTTTTCCTTAAAATCCCGATCCCGCTCTACTCTAATTAATAGCCAGCACGCGGTGACTTTCAGCACACAGAATAAATTTTATAATTTATTCGGGCCCTCAATTTTTCAGAAAGACTTTAAAAACGGGTTTTAAAAATTAAAAAAAATTACCTTTAAGACAGTTAATTACCTTTAAGACAGTTAATTACCTTTAAGACAGTTAATTACCTTTAAGACAGTAATTACCTAATGAAGCACTTTTTTTAGAGTTCCATTCTGAATAGTTTCAACGAATATCGCGCGCGTCAACATCGGTTGCTCAGAGCGAATTCGAATTTGTTTCTTGGCGATGTGACCAGCGTGAATTTGACGAAAATTGAGGGCGGAGTGCAGCAAAATGTGATCCCGACTAAATTTACAGCGTGTAGGAAATCTTCTGGGGAATTTTCATATAAATTCATAAAATTTGTCAGATTTTGACGTTCGAGTGACGCCAACTGATGATTATAAGGTGGATGGATGCATTTTGAAATAGCTAATTAGTTGTTTTTTAATAAATTATTGCGTCCCGTCAATCTTTAATTTTCTAAAAACAAGAAATTGGAATCGATGTTCGCGGAATGGTGCACAAAAGCGGGTCCGGACGTCGCCTACGAATTCGTGTACAAAAGCATCAGCGACAAAACGACGCCCGTCGACCCGTCCCAAAATGAATGGTGGCGCGAACTTTCGCAAGTGTTCGCGGAAGAGTTTGTTTATTCTTTTTGTTATTAAATTGACTCTGATTTAATGCAGAAAGTGCAAGATATCCAAGGAGATCTTCTGCGGCGGCACCGATTCTCGATACCTGCGACAGGCAATTGCGTTAAATGCATTATTAAATTTAAACTAAATTAAGATTAAATGAGTCATTTTAGGCCGGAATCCCCGCGATCGGCTTCTCGCCAATGATCAACACGCCGGTGCTGCTGCATGACCATAACGAATTTCTGAACGAACGCGTCTTTATGGACGGTGTACAATTGTACAGCAAAATTGTGCCGCGATTGGCCAACCTAAGGGCCTAAAAATGGACGTGAAGCAGCGGACAAACGATAAATGAAAATATTTAAAATAAATTTATCAATATTTTGGTTACTCTCGGTCGGTGATAAGTGTTAGCCTCCGCACAAATAGTTGGCATTGGCATTATTGTTGTGATAGAATGTGGATTCAGAATTAAACAAAGAAATAGTTCACTTCTTCATTTTAAAAGATTTAAACAAAAAGTGTTAAGCACAATTATATTGTTTTATACGAAAATTAATGGTCGGGCACAATACAAAACGCCACATTTTGTTTGTTTGTTAATGAACGTCCGATCGATCATTTTACCATTTTTTTCATCGATTCAAAATCAAAATGGCATTTGTCTCGTCGGAATTGGCATTTTTGGACCATTCCCTACGAAAGCAAATTGTTGTTGGGCCAACGGTCTCGCGGCGCCGGCGCCAAATGAAGTCGATCCGAAGTTGGGGTTGACTATATATTTAAAACAAAATAAAAATTAGAATTAAAAATTAACCAAATTCGAAGCCTGCGGATCGCAATCCTCCACGTCCAAAAAGCATCGGAGAAACAATTGAATTAGCTAACAATTCCAAAATTGTTTCGTTTACCGCGCAAAATTAACTTACTTTTATATGCGTTTGGGCCAAATCTGTCGACGGCACTGCCAATACCCGGCGACTTAAAGCTCGGCACGTCCGGTCCATGTCCAAAACTTGGGCCAAAATAAGCTAAATGATTTAAACGGTAATTAAATAAAATCTCAATTTTTATAAATTTACTTGCTCTTCCCAATGGCACAAGCGCGCGCCGCCCAGTGAACGTTGCGCCGCCATTCATTGCCATCGGCGGTGCGTATTCAAAAGCTGAAAGTACAGTATATATGTAGTGACTGTAGAAAAGGACCGGCGGCAATTGCATAATTTAAATTCTTTTGATTGTTTGGCATGACTTTATTTTGTCCACCCACCCGCTAATTACCTCCTCCATTAGGCCAATGGACGTGCTGTGGCCGAGAAGAACATGGAAATGCAAAGGAAATTCGAATTAACAATACGAATGGACAAATGGGCAATAAAATTTGGCAAAGATGCATTTCTTAATTCTTAAGCACTTTAAACGGTCATTAAGTATTCAAAATTATTTGAATGCTCGAACATTTTTACTGAAATTGTTCAATTAAATTTTCTCGGGAAAATTGTAAAAACTGTGAATATTAAAATCTTAAATTTCAAATTGTGAAGTGATAACAGACGAAAGAAGAGACAATAAAAGTGGCCGGGCCATTCCCGTAATATGGCAAACAAATTGGGGGCCGGGGTGCCAACCCTGGTACATGCCAGATTTAAAGCAAATAATTTGGAAGACATAAAAAGAAATTATGTCGCATTGAAGACGAATGATAAATAAATTTAAAGAAAAATAATTCATAAATTATTCTTTTTCCATGACTTTTCATTTTGGACGCCAACAAAAATTGGCCCACAAAATGCGATGGATTCATTTGCCGCCATTTTATATTCCTCCCACCCATTTTATTCTCTCATTTGTTAGCTGAAATAAACGAACGAACGAACTGACCAATTCCGCCGACGCCGCCATTTAGGCAAACATTGATGTTGCGTGATGGGCAAAATGTTGTGGACAAATTGGGGGGGGGGGAGGGGAAGTAAAACTGGAATAAATGCAAATGGCACATCAAATCACCGGACGGGCGGGAAATGACAAAACGCGTTTGGAGGCAAAGTCGGTGGTGTATTTGCTCTTTGGATGCTGGGATTTGTAAATTTGGATTCGTTTTAAATTCAGCAAATGTGCCCCTTACATAACTTCGGAGGAGGGGGGGGGGGGAGGCGGACAGGTTTGATGTATAGAATAATAATTTTCAATTGTGATTTAAATTATTTTTATTTGAATTTTATAAAAAATTGTTCAAAACCAAACAAATCGGACGGATCGATTTATGCTTAGTCTAGATTCGGACGGTCTGGATTCGGACGGTCTGGATTCGGTCCGTACGCCAATTCAACTTCGAGAAGCACGACAAATGGATGATGTTCTTCGACAAACAGTGAGAGTTGGACTACAAATGGGACGAAGCGAAGAGGCTGTACAAGTACAAGCCCAAATCAGTGACTTGTCCAGCAGTGTTTTGATATTAGTTAAAACGATTGATGTCCAATAACTTTTAGTGCTGGCAGGTTGGAAGGCATTAACAGCATGAAAGTCTCCACCGTATGCGATAATCCCCGAGTTTAGGGGGTGCATTTTTGGCTAGATTTATTGCATTTTTCTTACGGAATTTTCACAAAAACTGAATTGTTGACAATGGATTATTCTCAAAAAAGCCAAAATATGGATTTATATGGACAAAAGTCACTCTAATTCTAAAATTTTTCGAAATGAATGCTATTTTTGGGCTTCTCTTACATATGATCTCCTATTCTGCAAAAAAACCATGTTAAAACATGAAAATCCGGTCTCTATTTATGGCATTGAACTTGGAAAACTCCGACCTGGACCTCGGCCTTAAGTCCAGGGATTGAGACTCCCGAAAATTTTAAGGATTTTTTACTCGGCACAACCGGTCCATTTCTTCAAAATTAAGTTACTGAACCAATTATGTTGCTTGTCATACCCTCGGCAATCCTGCAGAATGGGTGTCCCTAATTCATTTTTTGTTATTTGAGCTAAAAATTTATATACGGGGGTTTTAAGGGGTGCAGATTACGAATATGACATCAGATTTTGCCTAATCATTAATATTGTCTAAGATTCAAGTGCTTGATTTTCGGTAATAGTAAATCGGGTGCCCCAAAAAAAATCAATTTTGTCCCAGAAAAGCCCTAAAAACTATTTCTAACGACTTTATAAAAGGTTCCCATTCTGCAGGATTGCCGTACCCTCTATATCGCTCCTCAATTTTGATGTGTGCTTTGTCAATTTAGCTGGGAAGAACGAATACGAGAAGAACTAAGCACTTTGATGGCAGTTAAAAAGCGCCAGGGAAGGATTCTAACACAAAAATGGTAATATTTAACGAAATTTGTACTCATTGTTAGCCGGTTGATCTAAATTCTTTATTTGGAAGTTATCTCAAATGGAGAGTTTGTCTGATTCCTTCCTCTTTTAAGCTCCATTTGGTGAATTTGACGCAGAAATTGACTGTGTATCGCTACGAGGTGAATGTGTCTGGGACGATCATTATGACTTGTCGCACACGCTCTTTGCACTGAAAGATCTCCATTTGCCGAAAGTTGTTCTCTGGTTTTGGCATTGGAATTCGTTGAATTCAAATCGGATTTTGATAACTTGAAAGTAACCAAGAATGTATACTTTTGCTTGGCAGAAATTATAATAAATATTTGTTGCAGTCCTCAAGTATTTGAATTCCTGGTTTTGCCGTTTTGACGAACAATGTGGGGGAGTTGGATCTTTTGTTGGTGCACTTTCTGAACATTGCAATTTCGCAGACAGTCTTCAATGATTCGTTCGTTTTTGTTGGTCTTAATGATATAAACAAATTAGCATTTTACAGGAACCACCTGTTTATGCACTACAATGCGTCATCCATCTATTTGCTGACCCGGCTGAGTTCGGATTCAACAACAACGAAATGCCCGTTCTTCCCCAGCACTTGGTGATTGGTTTTCTGGTCCCGTCGGAACACCCAGTATAGTAAAACTAATTTTTTCTAAACTTTTTTTGCTCACTTCTGCTGCCCCATTAATAATTCTATTGATTTTCCAATTTAGATTAATCTCGCTCAGTGACGGGATTGCCCGCGTTTACTCTTCCCAATTGAATAAAAAGAATGGATTTCCCGGAGCCTGAGCGTGTTGAGGTGATTCAAATCGGAAGCAGAGAACTCGGAGTAATATTTGAGACGCTGCAAAATTCTGGTGTTGAGTTTGTGTTGTTCGCCCACCCGCCAAGTCCGTCCCGTGTTTTGCTTTACCTTTAATTTCAATTGTTAAGGCAATTCTGGGGACACTGTCCACAACGCGATGAAATACTTTGAGTTGGGGACGGAGGTCATTTTGCAAGGCGTCCTCATCGCCACGGTGCGGGATGTCCTCCATAAAAAGCAATTCTTTGACCGTTGACAATATTGTTGACAAAATCAATGTGAGCGACATCGTCGTCGGGGCTTCAGAACATTTTTACGATTTTTCAACTTTCAGATAAAAAATGGCGGCCTCAACTTTTGCCCTGCCGTTCAGCAAAGAATAAAAGAATTTGGGTGTCACACTCCCGGCCATTACATTAACCAACCCCGGCTTGGACACTTTTAGCATGCTTTCTATTTGGAGTTTTAATTTTATTGCATAACCCAACATTTTCGCGCATCTTTCTTGGTTTTAATTCGACGCGAAACCTCTCCTCTTTTGACAATTCATTTCCCATCACAATCTTGAGATTGGGATTTATGCCGGGGCTTAATTCTATTCTGCCATTTAATTGAAAACTATTTATTTATTTTAAAATAAAACCGAAAAATAATCTAATGAATATGCAAAAAGAATAGAATTAAAATAACATATCCCAACAGGCTGAGTTTGTTTCTATAAATTCCAGAATTGCATCAGCGGATGGCGTCATCCAAGTGCGGACGTAGCACATTTTGGTTCGCGTCTTCCTCTTTATATTTTTGATTTTGAGAATAAATCATTTAAATATATTTTATCAAGCATGTTAAAAGTTTGGAAGAAAAATTTGGGCAAAACCGAGCGGCCTTTGGGGACGAAGAAAAGGGTGCCGAATGACGATGCTAAGTCTCAAACACAAAAGTCGGATGAAATGTTTTCATTTTTCAAAAATTTAATATAAGCAATTCCAAACAGTTAATCGGGTAAAAAAATTTGTTTCTAAAAGTTATCATTGCTTATCTTTTATTGCTTTCACAGTGATCACTGTCACAATATGATCGCATCCGACCGATTGTCGTTATCAGTGAATCAAATCTATCCGTGCTGTTGTTGTTGTTGTTGTTGTTGTTGATATTGTTGGTGTCTCTTTTTCAGCAATTCGTATTTCTCGCCCGACCCCAAGTGCATGTGCGCACTGCAGAACCACAACGGAATGCGATGGCCGGCCATAAATTGCATGTACATCAGACCATCGTCGCGGGAACAGCTGCCCGGCTGCAGAGGACAGTCGCAGATGGCACAGATAAAGCAGCTTTTGTGCACTGTTATGAAAAATATTTTAAATAAATGCCGAAATAATTGAGGATTAAATGGTATTTTAAATTATCTTAATTTCTTACTTGTAAATTTTTCCACTTGGACCTTCTCGTCAAAGATTTCGATCCATGTTCGGCAAATTTGGCAAAATTTTTTAGTTGGGCCTGAGCCAAAATTCATTTTTACCTTAATTCAAGAAGTTTATTTAATTTTTGACAGAAATTTATGGGCTTTTGAAAGATTTAAGAATTTTAGTGCATATAAATAAATGGTTGATGTTTTTAAAGCTAAATTCATTTCTTAAGAATTTATTTTTAATGATTATTTTTTTAATTTCTATTTAATGTTTTAGTCAAGTTTAAATGCCACAAAATGTTAGTCGAAATTCCAGTCAATTTAAAAACTATAAATCTTAAAAGATAAATCTAACTTAGGTTAAGAATAGTGGGAAATGTGCATTAGGCCGTAGGACGATGGAATTTGTTCATTTTCGATCAAAACATTCATTCATTCATTCACTGATCACTTTGTTCGGTCAGCGATCATTGACAGCTGTTTCCTCGCTTTAACGCCTCCGCATAATCCGTTCGTAGGATAACAATCGATTTTTAAATAAAATTATAATTTTAAAAGTTTTTCAAATCATTATTTTATAATATTCAAAGTTGTTTTTCCAATTAACAAAAGAAAGAATTGCTATAAACATACTCATAGAATGCGACAAATTGGCGTCAAAATTGGATGAAATTATATTGGCTTATTATAATTTTATTTATTCATTGCAACAATTTGCATATTTTTCCCTCAAAAGTTGGCATTTCTCGCCCGAGCCCAACTTCATGTGCTCGGAGCAGAACCAAAGTGGCACCCGCGAGCCGGCCATGAACTGGCGGTAGATCATCCCATCGTCGCGAGAGCAGCTGCCCGGCTTCAGCTGACAGTCGCATATTGCGCACACAAAGCAGCTTTTGTGCACTGGCGCAAAGTTTGAAATTATTAAAAGTATCAAAATTATTTCTCTTATTTAAAAAAGTTGCATTGAATTCTTTTTTTCAATTTAAAAACAAAATTACTTTTAAAATTGTTACTTGTATGCTTTTCCACCTGCACTTTCTCATCAAATACATCAATCCAGCTTCGACAAATGTGGCATAACTTTTTTGTTGGCACAGTGCCAAACTCCATTCTTTTTTGTTGGAAATAATAAAATTTAAAAAGATGAAGAATATCAGTTAAAAGAGCTTAAAAGCAGCGATTTAAAATTTGGGATAAGTTTTCCCGAACACTGAAAGGTTTCCCGCTTTATTCTATTCCAGAGAACGAGGAACAGCTGCCGTTAATTGCACCCCGCAGCAAATTAACGAAAACAAAAATTGAAAATGTTTTTTGGATATTTAATGTTCAAAAATACAAAAATTGCTAAGTTTCCATGTTTATTTATTATTTTATTAATTCACTCATACAATTTTAAATAAATTAATCCCCTTAAAGAAAAAAAGGCTTTAAAATAATTCTTTAATGATTAAAAATTATAAATAAACAATTAGTAAATGTAATTTGTGTTTGATTGGAATGTATGTAAATCGCGGGAACTTTAATAAATTCACAACAAAGAAAAAAGAAGAAACATTGGTAAAATGAAATGACCCAAATTTTAGAGAGATTTTTTTATCGGAAATAAAATCTGAAAAAGATGAAAAAACTCCGGCTATAAATGAGGGAATTTTATTTTATCTGTTATACGAGGTGCGAAAAAATGCGTTTCAATTTTTGTTCAG
Source organism: Globodera pallida (assembly GCA_020449905.1). Classification (NCBI taxonomy): domain Eukaryota; kingdom Metazoa; phylum Nematoda; class Chromadorea; order Rhabditida; family Heteroderidae; genus Globodera; species Globodera pallida. The sequence continues at coordinate 3,381,115 of JAIXHY010000009.1, read as the reverse complement.
AAGACCAAAGTTCAATCCAATTTTCAAATTCGACCCGAAGAAATTGAACAAATTGACCCGATCACTTCTCCAAAATGTTCGATCGTCGTCTTCTATTCGTCCACCATGTAAAGGATCAGTGTGTATTCCATCCCACGCTCCACCGGCAAGTTCACGTCCACTTGCAACGACTTCCGTTCGCCGGTCAACGAATTTTCGGGATGCATAAACATGGCTTCAACCTTCAACTTGGCGGACTAAAATATTGAAATATATTTTGAATCAAAATATTGTATAAATATTATCACTTTGAACTCTTTGGCGAACTGTCCAATCGCTTTCTTCTTTAAATTGCAAACTTTGGCATTTTTTCGGATGCGCAAAATGCCGAAACGTTCAGCCAACGGCTCCGTGGACCATTGGATGTCGTTGCCGCTCCACAGAAAATCATTTTTGGCACGAAAAATGCGCAAAAATACGGTGACATTTGTCCACTGAAAAAAATATAAATATTAATTTTTATTAAAAAAAATATTAATTTTAACATTTGTTTTATTTTCAATCACAAAAAGAAAGAAATGGCAAAAGTGATTTGAACAAATTTTACCGCTAATGCATTTTTGGGACGGCCACGGACCTTTTTTTCAGTCGAAGCCATTACTAAAAGTATACGAAATCTTAAAATAAATAAATGAACAAAATGTGTGTCCGTCCACCCAACCAAATAAACCCCTTGGAAAGTTTCATTAAAACATCGATCAATTTTGATTCAATGATAATGGGATCGCAGAGAATCAGGGTTAGACACAGTTTATCCTTTAACACCAAACAGAGTAATGACCGAATTTGTTTGAGGCATTTTTTGTTAATGCCACAAATTTTTCGTAAAATAAATGATTCTTTACGGCATTTTTAGCCCGCCTGAAGGCATAACCCTCGGGGAATAAAGAATAAACGATGAAAAAATTGGAAAATTTAAACTTAAGACTGCAAAAAGAATAAGGATGGATGTGGGAGGGGGGGGGGGGGGGGGTAATTGGAATAAATTATTCAAATAAAGTGGCCATTTCTTTGTTGTGATATTTGTGTTGGGGGGGGGGGCGGGGCGGGGGAATTACTGCAAAATGTGAAAAAAACAGTGCAAAGAACACAGCCACCCCCCCCCCCCCCTCATTAAAGCAACTTAAATAACGTTTAGTGTGTGTTAATGCCTGCGAGTTGTTGTGCAATCGATGTTATTTATTTGACCCATTCCAATCGTTCAAAAAACTTTTTTTTTTCTAAATAGAACATCAAAAAGACTCTGGTGCATTTATAAATAAATTAAAAAATTCAGTTAACAAATTAATTTTAGTTTTTAAATATTCTATCTTTTCTAAACTATAATTAACGAATTCAAACAAATCATTTTCAGCACAAAAATTAGGGAGGGTTGCCATGTGTCCTTATTTGTAAGAGATTTTGTCCTTATTTCAGGTCTTTGTCCTTCTTTTGTCCTTATTTTTCGAATCCCCAAACAAAAAACCGGTGCCAGTGAAAGTGAATTATGAACTTAGTTGCCCAGATTATAAATTCCTTCTCACCAAAGCCCGAATTGTTGAGAAAAAATGGTGAGAAAATGATTAGTAATTTCTACATAACATTTCATATTTATGCCAAAATAAATGTATTGATAAATTTAGAACGTTTTAGAAAATGCTTTCGTAGAAATCGGCGGGAACGGGATTCCCGCGGGAAAGTACGGGATTCCCGCCCGTTAATGTGAAATTCCCGTTCGCGGAATAGTGTTGGGATTTTACACACCTTCATAACTATTTTTGCGTATGAGTCAATTTTGCCTTTTGCCTTTTTTCTTATTTTTTTTAGTTTTTATTTCGATAATTTTTACTAAAAATCTTCAGCTTAGCTATTACTTATAAAATCGATTTCAATTTTTATAAAAATGTGCGTTAAAATTATTGAAAAAAATATTGCTTTCTTCATATTAATTTTTATATTCTGGCACTCCAGGGCTATTACGGCCACGTATTTCTACAAAACATTCGGTTTTTAGTTCTTTCTGAGACAGATTTTCAACCTTGTTATATATGTTTTTGACCTTTAATTTATTAATAAATAATCAATTGAATTCATTTTAATTGTCAGCCAATAAGTGAAGAGGTAATGAGACGGCTGAAACTGTACATATTAATTATGTCCACCACTCATGAACCAATGCGGGGGGGGGGGATCAAGATGACAAAGGAATGCTTGCACTTTCCATTCTCGGTTAAAGTAATGAATTAATTAATTTAAATTAGAATAAACATTTAATCCGAAGCTGGAATTGACCGCGTCTTTTAAATCTATTCTTGGGAGTTTATAAATTAGTCGGTCTTGGAATTTGGACCGAGAATAGCGTCAATAACGATGAGAGAGAATCGAAAAATTGTTGGAAATCACTTTGACTCCGTCATATTATTAGCCCAATTAATTACATTACCAAATTTGTGCGGGTGTTCTGTTTAATTAATTTTGAGGATTTTTTTGAATTGGACAAAGAATTGCTTGGCGTGCTGTTGGTGAATTTACGTTTTTTATGCTTTTGAAATATATTTTTTCGATGATTGTTCAAAACTTGTCTTTTTATATTATATATTATTTAGATAAAGGTTAGTAAATGTTTAATTATTTGCATAATTTACAATTTTATTTATTCTTTGTCTATTTTTATATCCATTTGAAAATTTTTCACTATTAATTTAATTTTTCCGTCAATTTAGTCGGGCAGGAAAATAAATTAACAAAATTTGTAAATAATTATTTATTCTCTGTGAAATTCGATCCATTCTTTTGTTTCACTAGAAAACCGAAAATTTGTTACATTTTTCAGAAAGTTACAACATTTACTTACCAAAACATAAAAAATAACTTTGTATTTGTTTTAAAGCTTGAAACTTTATTTTATTTATTTTTAATAAAATTTCCTTTCTTCCAACTTTTGGCCCCAACAGAAGGTTAGGGTTTTACAGGGTGACCCAAAAGTCCTGCACCACTTATTTTTATCATAATTTTATTCAAACAAAATTAAATTAGACAAAAAACATTTAAAATGTACCGAAAAGAAAAATAGTGATTAAAAAGAATCAGGCCTAAATTTTTGGGATTACCGCATTTTATAACCGTTTAGATTGTTCCGATCACTTAACGTTCCAATTTCCCCAATCGTACAGATCTTGCCATTAAGTTGAGCCGGGTAAATTATTTGGCTTATTTTAGTCGCGAATATCAAATAAATTTATGATAAAGTGAATGGCATCCCAAATTAATAACATCGTGTTAATTTGTATTATTTCTGCAATTTTTGGCATCACAATAAATTCCGGTAAGTTTTATCCTTAAATTTAAATGATTGTCTTCTACATAAGTTAGAATAAATCATCTCATTTGTCAGTCAATAACAGAGCATTGAATCAATTAAAATCAAACAATTAAAAAAGCTTAATTATTTTTAAGAGTTAAATTGTTTAATGGGCTTCTCAATGGGCGGGCCGCCCTTTGGTGACGACGACGAATTTGGGCCACTGTTCGACATGAATTGCAGCGGGGAAAGTGTTAATTGCATGAGCACAAATTGCGTTTTGGGTAATTAAACAAATAAAATGCCAACATTTCCAATTATTTCCAGACGAAAAAAGCGGAAGGTCCGCGCGCTTCCACAGCTGCAGCCGGGACGCAGCGGTGTGGTGCCGTGCCCACAAAATTTATTGCAAGAAAATGTTCAACGGCACAATGTCAGAATGTTTTGGATGCACAGAAAATCTGTGCAATGCCAAAAATTACACAAAAATTGCTATTCCTGACAAATTGGTGGTCGGCACGGCGGTCGGAGGTTGAAGGAATGGGACGGGACGGGGCGGGGAGGCGCATTGGTGCTTGAGAGTTTTGAACCGTTCGCATTTGTTTTTTTAATTTATATTTTTGTTAAATTCGTTTAATGCAAATACATTTTTTAGTTTTGTTCTTTTTTGGCACTGTGTTTTGCTGTCTTCTAAAGAACAGAAAAAGTTGGCAAATTCATTCATTGATCACTTTGCCTCTTTTTTGCTTGCTTTTTGTTTTGACATTTTTGTCTTTATGAATGAAATTGATGAACAAGTCGATTTGATTTCGAGAATCTCGAAAAGTAAAAAAATTAATCTCTAGTACTCGCAAAATGGCTTCAATCGGAAACGATAGAAAATAATCGAAGTAATGGCATTTTTCTCTACGATTACAATACGATAAATTATATAATTATCGAAAACAGAATTTGCACCAATTACCCATTTTTTTAACTTTAATTATCTCTCTCCCTAAATCACCCCCCCCCCCCCCCACCGACGTCGCGTCGCCTTCTTCGTTTGAGCTAATAAATGGGGTTGGTGATTGATGTGATCGAATGGATCAAATCGTTTTTGAGTTGATGACCTGGTTCGGATTGAATGCTTTAAAACACGAAATGCTTCAAACAAAGTGCAGAAAACAAATGATAAAATTTGAAATTGGTCACAAATAAAAAAAATTATTTTTCATTTTTTTTTTGTTAATTACTTTATTGTTAAGACCATTTAATGTAAATAAATATAAATGCTTTGCACTGTGAAAATGTTGGCACTTCTCTTTTTTGTTTTCGCATTATTTGGCGATTTTATTGCAGCTAACAAAATGAACAAAGTTGGTGAAAGAAACCAGCAATTTAATGCTTACAGGTTAGCTTATTTACAGCCTTTTAGATTGTTAAAAATATATATATTTTAAATCTTTATTAAAAAAACAAAATTTGTGTAATCGCAAAATAATTTTTTTATATTCCAGTACTGCACCAAACGGGCGTGCCAAGGCGCAGGGGCATGGGTCTGTGTCCTTTTTAAATAAAATTTAAATATAAAATGTTTTAATTTCAGCTCAATTCGTCTTCCACAAACAATCAACTCGGGCGCATCGGCTACCAGCAGTAATAAGCAGCTTTTCATCGGTGTGCCAACGCCACCGCCGGTGCCGCGTGTGCCAATACCGTATCCTTACCGTAGCAAAAGGTTGCAATTATTTAATTTCCATTAATTGTCCAATAAATGATAATATTTATACAGCACAATCGAAAAATTTTTTCAGTGTTTCTCAGCAACAAAATGCCAATGGAGCAACAAATAAACAAATTTTGATTGGTGTTTCAACGCCTGCGCCAGTTCCCCGTGTCCCCGTCCCTTATGCCAGCCCCCGTTCTGTGGCCAGAGGGTTAAATACAAATACAAATTGTTTCTTTTTATTATAAATTTAAAATAATTTATTTAGGGTTGCCCAATACCCCCAGCAACGGGCCAACTTTATCCCAACGCCTCCGCCCGTCCCACCAATACCAGCAATTCCTTTCCCATACCATCACGCCAAACGGCGCTCCGTTTTCGAAAACGATGGCACTTTTATGATGAGCAACGGACAACAAGTATTTGTTGTAAATTTATACATTAATTGACAAATATTAATATTAAAATTTAAGAAAATTTACAATTTAAAATATTTTTGCAGCGTTTTTTACCAAGAAGCGGCAACAAATATGCTTATGTTATTCACAGCCAAAAAGAAGCCATTCTGTAAAATTATTCTTCCGATACAGTGATAAATATTTGTAACTGCTTTTTTAATTGTTTTTTGGATAAGAATAAATTTTCCTAATTTTGATAAAATTTTGTGATGAACTCGAAAAGAATAAATTTTCAAGTATAGAAAGGACTTAGGTAATTGAATTGATTGATTTGGCTTAATTGTTCAAGAAAGACGCATTGACTGTTCGAGAAGCGAAAGAGTGCCCATCGAACAGTTGTTTTGTGCTGAATTTATTATTATTATACTCTTTTGACAATTGTTCACGTCTTTCGTTCATTTAGTCAACAATTCATTTACTTAACTTTCTCCCTAATCTTTAAATTGTTTAAAAAACATAAAATTTCATTTACGTTTGCTTCTTCTGTTCTCATGTCGGCACACAAAAGTTTGTTGGACTGATCAATCATAAATTGCTTTTTCCAATAATTTCAAAAGTTTGTTCCCAATTCCGCACAAATAGCCTAATTAAGCTGTACAATTAATTCAATTGCAGAAATTTTGTCAAAATGACGTCGGATTACGGCGATGATGAGGCGGGCGGCGACGGTATAAAAGCGCCACCGAGCGAACGCTTTCTGAACTATTCGCTGTTCCACAATTATTCACCGTACGGCACGCGCTCTTTGGCCTACGATTACGCCAAATTTGCGGAACGCACCAAATGGCCGGTGAAAAATCCGTGTGGCACTATTCAATTTGACGATGAACCACGCTTGCCACGCTACCAGTACTGGAGCCCGTTGACGGCACGCTACGAGTGCAGCTACACACAGAACATCTGATCAGCATGACGATAACGAAAGAGATGGTGCTTCTGTTCATTCTGAAGATTAAGCTGGTTTGGAAAAGTAGAATAATTGTTTCCAGGCAAAAAAATAAATATTTTTAGTTTGTTTAACAAATTTTACGAATTTTTCTATGAGAAAATTCAAACCCCAAATAACAAAAAAAATTGCGACGCCCGTGAGATTCGAACTCACGCGGGGAAACCCCATTGGATTAGCAGTCCAACGCCTTAACCACTCGGCCAGAGCGTCCATGAGACCAGCCACGCAATAGATATATTTAATATCAAAACAAAAGATTGGATTTACAATTGACTCAAAAACATACATTATCTTTTAATGACTTTTTCCAAATTGCTGTTTTGGAAATATTAAACACAAATAATTCCATTGAATTCACTAAGGTTTAAATCAATTTTGTAACTTTCCATGAAATTACCGTAATTTTTTTGGCAAAGATTCGCCATGTTTATCAAATAAATAAATATATTAGAGCATAATTAATTGGATGAAAATGTAAGGTCGGATTAAGTGCATCCGAAAGAATGGTCGATCATCCCCGAATTCTCATTATAATCCAATACAAAATCCCGACAAAGCATCCTGTAGCAGATAAAGCAGCGAAAACAAGCATTATGATCAGCCCAGTGGAGGCCAAAAACTGGAATTTGGCAGCTTGTTGCTAAAAGGGGCAAATAAATTGTTTAAAAAAAAACTCAAATGAAATGGCTTCATTAAACAAAGAAATTTAAATTTAATTTTGAAAAAGTTACCTCTCCTTCCAATTCATTAAAATTCAGTGAAGCGTTTGCATTGTTTTGAACAGTTTGTGCTCTGCAGATGAGCAGAAATATAAATGAACAAACGAATTGGGCAAAAGCCATCGATTGCATAGTTTTTCTAAGCTTTTTTTTAAACAAAATATTTTAAGAATGTTTATTTAAACTAATTTTATTATTAAACATCCAATATAAAAATAATCCAAATTGAATTAAAAAAATGAAAATGCAAAACAAAATAATGTTTTTGTGGCGAGATAAATTCAGAAATATGCAAAAGGATTAGGCAGCAGCGTGTCCGATCAGCTGCGCGACTCGTGAAGAATGATGCGGGAAACGAAAAACGAGTTGGATGAGAGAATAATGAATGGATAGAAAAATCGAAGAAATTTGGACTTTCGGTGCGCCAATCCATCTCAATAATAAAAGAACATTACAGTTACATTTTTAAGAAAAAGATCGTTGGTTAAGAGAAAAAAAATTTAAACAAAAAAGAATTTATTTAATGCACAATTTTTCAAAAATAAATTTTATGCAAATAAAAAACAAAAAAAGTACAGCAGAAGAAAATAGGTACAATTAATGAAGCATTTGCGCGGGTCAAAATTGGCACATTATCAGCCCGTGACTTTCCCGTTCGTCAGCCCGTAGCCGCGCCCCGTGTCGGTCGGACGCCTTTTGTGGTAGAAGTCGCACACCGCCGCGTCCCCGTCCATGCAGCAATAATAAGAGGGCAACACGTCATGCCACCAATGGTTCCAGAGAAACGCGCCACGATCAGCACTGCCGGCACCTTCAAAAAATCGATGTTTAGGGGGTCAATTTTGGGCAAGGAAACCCCCGGGACTAAATTTACGGGGGGTTTCAAGTGCACTGAACTGAAATCTGTTTCGTATTGAAGGTCCAATCACTTCGTTTAAAAAATTCCGTTTTCGAAATCTTAAAAAAATAAATTAAAAATAGATTTTCAGGGATGGCAATCAATCGACTATTTAATATTTGTAAAAGGTCAGTAATCTAAAGATTCTGCATATACTCCCGCATAGGGCGAGTGCCATTTTGTTCAGCTTCGTGGCCCACCCGAGCCCACGATGAGGAGTTCATTGCTTTTGTAGCAGCATTGCTGTCCGCCTGGGTCGTTCCAAGTCCAGGCCCAGCGCCAAACTGTCCACCAGAAGTCGGCTGACCGATAGCATCGATCAGCTCCCGGGTGATGCAAATGCGGCGGCGATTTGTCCTCCGCGAAGTCTTTGTCAGCCATGGCCAGTTGTTCAGTGAGCGGACAAGGGGGCAGATTCAGGTGGTCAACGCCCTGATCATTCTCGAACCATTCTCGACATTTCGCTGCCCGCTGTTCAGGTGTATTGTAAATTGTTCTGATCACGTTGGTAGATACTGTGTGTTGAGAATTGTTACTGTCAGTTCGCGGGACTGGTTTGGATCCGAATAAAATACTACTGATCGATTACTCTTATTTGATGCACTTATTACGAATTCATTAGAAACTAAAAAATTTTAAACGGGTTGTAATTTTTTAAAATTAAAAAACCCCGATTAAGTAACAAAAGCCGGATGTAATGATAAAAGGCCGCTGGCGGCCCGCCAACAGCAAAGCCTAATGAACCCCTAAGCTCAGGGTGGCCTAAGCCTAAGCCCTAAGCTCAGGGGTGCTTAGGCCTAAGCCTAACGAACTCCTAAGTATAACTTTTCCTAGTTATTCTATCCGGCTTTGAAGGGACTTAAAAGTCGTTTTTTCCTTAATTTTCAAAAATTTCAAAAGCCGATTTAAATTCTCAATTTTATTTTCTATTGACTAATTCGTAATCAGTGCATCAAATAACTTTTCAAACAGTTTTTATCGCATAAAGCCAGACTCGGAGAGTGATTCAAATGGCAAATTCTCTAAATTAAATTACCAAAATTTTCCGCCTTGGGCAAAAGAGAAAACTCGTTGGCTGAACAAAAAAATAAAAGTAGCAGCGTAATCACAGTGTGGGCCGACATAACAAAATTAGACAATTTGACTTGAGTTTCTTTTACATTAAATTGAAGCAGATTAAAGTATGGTAATAGGTAGGGATGAATCGGGAATCGAAATTTACCGAGAACCGAGACTCGAGACCGAGAAATAACACCGAGACTCGAGACCAAGACCGAGAAATAACACCGAGACTCGAGACCAAGGCCCAATTTTTAAAAGTCAATAAAAAAAGATGGAGATTGATCAAACTTAAATATGTACACGGAAAATGAGCATTAAAATAACATAAGCAAATTCGGAATTGTCCGCAAACAAAAAGAAGTGAAATAAATTTGTTTATGATTTTGGGTGTACTGCAGTGAACGCCCCACTCCAAAACTGCATAAATTATATACCAATCGCTTTGTCTCGACGAGCTAAGCCCGGAAAAATAGGTCAAAAGTTTAGGAAAAATGTTTGAACCGGTTTTTAAACCACTTAAACATGGCGCCAAAATGGAGATTTTTGACCTGAATTTTGTGTCTTCCTGTCAACAAATTTTAACAAATTTAGTATCATTCGACAGCTAACGAGACAAATCGATCTAGATGTGACGGGACACGATCAGATGCCATTTGGATACCGGCCGACTGAGTCCCAGTGTAAAAGAGGGCTTTGAAGATTAAACGAGATTTGTTAAGAAAATTGGTCCAAAAATTAGGAATGTTGCAAAACAAAGTGATCTCCTCACATTTTTTGATTTCATCAAACAAAAAATGAAAAACTTATGAATTGTCATCTAAAATATTTGTTTTTAAATTAGAAAAAGTTAAAAGATTTTTAGAATTGTTTACACACCGTAAATGTTCAGAAAAATCACTAACATAGTTGGAGATTTGAACTCCCACTCCACCCACACTTAAATGTCCCGGCCACTCACCATTACACCACAACCAAACTGAAATCCCATACTTCTTCCAACCTTAGGGGGATATATTTTTTCCGTTTTTTCCGTTAAAAAGGGCATTTTAACGGAAAACGGAAAAAAGGCCCAAAAACAACGGAAAAACGGAATTCCGCCCATCCCTGATAGTCGGGTGCCCCCTTTGAACGAAAAATGAGTCGATTGATTGTTATCAAAGATCGGACCGGCGGGCCTTGGCGACTTTTTGTTTGGGTGAAGGCCACCACACCAATCGATGACAATTTAATGTTTTATTAATTTCAATTATATTTGTGACAACGTTTTGTTGGACATCTTCCACTGCTTTAAATTTGATCGGTTTCGGGCGCATTTCATTTGTTACAACCGCTTAAAAGTAACTTTTACATTTTTATGAATTTTTGCTAAAATGCTAAAACTCCCCAAAAATATGCAAAAATGCTTTTTCAAAACAATATTCTAAAAAAGAAATCACAAATTTTCTGGTCAAATTTTCTAGAAAAAACAGGGTTCGGGTACCGTTTTTTTTTAACCCGGGCTTGGTCCGGCCAGGTCTGTTGAGCTTACTTGGGCCTGGGTTTTTTAAATTCCGGTCTCTGATCATTAAATTACTTTTATATAAAAATTCGCAAATAATTTTTTCTAACGAAAAAGTTAGGATTTGATGGGTCTTCGCAGCAATATGTTTTAAATGATTTAGAGGGGCTGAGCCCCCCCCCCCCCCCCCCCCGCCCATCAAAAATTTTGCGAAATAAGACATTACTGATCAAATTAAGATTTTGGGTTTCCACCGGCGACCCCCCTCCCGCCCCGCCCCTCACAAGCTTAATACCAAAAGCCCTAAATAAAACGTGAAAAATCCCATATAAAAAATTGGCGGCGTTTATCAGGCTTTTTTGAATTTTCTTGAAATTTCTTAGCTACAAATCTCGGCTAATATTAACATTTCTCGTTCCCGCGCGGGAATCCCATTCCGCAAATTTTTTCCCGGACTCCAGGTCCACACGAAAATATCCGCAGCATTTGACCTCCAAGCAAGAAAATATTTAAATAAAAAGAATCTTTTTTTTTTAAAAACTTATATTTTTGTCGCAGAAACGCAAAATCGGAATCAAATGTATTTATTTAATAAATGATTGTTTTTAATTATTTGGTTTTAATCAATTTAAAAGAATAAAATTATAGGATATACATGTGTGTATGTATGGAAAAATAATTCTTTATTCAATTAGGTCCAGTTTTCCAGTCCTTTGAAGCCTTCTAGGAAGTTATAAGATTACTCTAAAAATATAATTTGAAATAAAATAAAATACTTTTAAATTTACAAATTTAAAAGTTCTCTCTGCTTAACGAATTTGGAGTGCAATTGCACTTTGCAAAAGAAGCATTCTGCTTGAAAGTCACTGACAATTCGAACATCAAAATTTGTTCTCAAATTTTCATTTAATTTACTCCTCAAGGACTCATTTAAGCCTTTATTGAGCCGAATTCCAAAAATCCAAAGTTTTTCTTGCGGAGTCTGCCATAATCTGAATGCAATTAATGTAAAAATGAATTAAAATTCATTAATAAATTAATTTACTGTTCTGAGCTGTGTTTAGGCTTCTCTTCTTTTGTAGTATTTAAAGTGCTTGGCGGCATTAAATGCAAATATTCGACCAAATCTCCCAAAAACTCTTCCTTAAAATGGACCAATTCGTGGCCAAATCGCTGCCCGACAAAATCACAAAACTTTTCAATAATAAATTGGGGCCCAGCACATGAAATGGCCACAAACTCTTCATACTTAAAATTTAATTAATTGTTTCTAATTTTATTTGAAAAAAAAGAATAACCAAATCAGTGAATTTTGTGCTCTTCAACAGTTCAATTTCGGCGCTTGCGTTCTTTTCATTCCAAAGTTGTGTCAGTGCTGCAATTTAATAAAAAAGAATTATCTAATTTAATTTTATTTATATTAATTTGCCCGACATCTGCCGGATTGGTCCGGAATTCGGGTTTTTAGTCTCAATTATTAATTTTAACCTTCTCGCAATTTGCACTGAATGACTTTTGCTGTTAACAAATTGATTTTTTGGCCCAAATTTTGTTGCGGAAACATTGGGGAAATGATCGGAATTGTCAGCGCCTTTCTAAGCTTTTTCCGTAAAGTTTTTGAAGTCGAATTCAGCCGTTGAAGCCATTGTCGCCCCGGCGACCAAATCAAAAAGCCGCCATTCCGATCATAATCGATCATTTGCAGCTGAACCGGCAAAGGCCAATTCCTTAAATAAATGCTTAAATCTATTTAATGTTCATTTTGTTTTAATATTATTAATGACTGGGGTTGCAATTCCGTCAAAATAGGCAGGCAAATAAACACTAAAAATCCCAAAAACGCCAAAATAGGCATTTATAAGTAGGGCCACGATTTATATGGAAATCCTTTTTTTGTTGTTGCGCATTTGGCACAGCGTAAAATGCCATAAAAGTGTTTTAGCTTTGGTTGGAGCTTCTAGAGCCCATTTTATAATCCATATTTTCCATATTTCGCGATTTTTATCCATATTCCATATTTTTATCCATATTTCGCCATTTTTTAAAAATTCCTTAACAAAAATGCAATAAAAACGAAAAATACACGCCTAAAAGGTTTCAAAAAATGCACTCTTAAAAATTGACATTTTCCCAACTAAAATTCTGTCACCAAAAAATGAAAATTTTTAAAATTCTGTTTATTTTCAAAAAAATTTTCTGAAATGCCTTTAATTTGCATATAAAATTTTATTGCTCTTATTACTTCTATTAGGAAATCATGCCCCTTTTTTGCTATATTTGAAATTTTTTTTATCATTTTCGTCCATATTTTGCAATTTTTGTCCATATTTTATGGCCATATTTCGAGATTTTTTATCCATATAAATTGTGGCCGTATTTATAAGCAATAAAAAATCGCCTAATTCTAAAAGTTTTTTGGGGAAAATGTTATTTTGGAGCTTCTTCTTCATTCAAATAGCTTAATGCTCAAAAAATGGCAGCCCAAATTATTACCAAGTTGAGAAAGTGAAAAAGAATTGTTCGATTAGAAAGGGCCGCGAAGCATTGGGAAACGACAAAAATACTTTGGCGAGCATTACTCTCAGAATTTTGGAGTCCAAATAACCCTCCATTTGGGTGCTGTAAATATGGTTATCTAAAAGTACGGTTAATTAATTAATTAATTAATTATAATTTAATTAATTATTGTCAGACTTATTGCCCACTGTTCCAAGTAAGCGAGTGCCTGAAGAAATGTTCTCAACTTTTTGCTGTTTTTTGTTTCTCCAATTAATTGATTTTGACTTTCTTTTCCCGATAAGATTAAATGCAATATTCTCATGTCATTTCCATAACCTAAATTAAATTAATTAATTGTTTTAATTTAAATATTATTAAAATTACTCGACAAAACTGCGACCATTGCCTTCATTCCAGTGACCTTTTCCCTGTCGAGCGAAGCCTTTTCGCAAGACTCTGCCAAAAGTTTGCCAATAATTTTCAATTTTTCAATTTCCTCGGCAATTCCAATGGATTCATTTTTTGCTAAATTTTCATTAAAATTTTGGCATTTAATTAAAATATTTACTCGATTTTAACAGCGCTTGATTCAATTCTTTCATTCGCTCATTTCGCTTTATCAACTCAAATTTATATTGCGTTTCGTCGAATTGGTCATTTTTCAACAAATTTTCAATATTTTTCGCAAAAATATTTAAAATTCTTTCAATTTGTTTGGCATTATAATTTCCCATTGGTAAATGCATTAATTTTGGCATAATAATAAATGGAATATTAATTTGCACACCCATAAAAGCAATTTTTAATATTGGAACTGACAAAAATTGGTCTTTCTCATCTTTTTGTACGGACAAAGTGTTTAAATTCTGTTAAATAGCTTTATTTTTTAATTTTAATCTAAATTATATTCTCATAAATAGGGAAGCAAATTCCCAAAATATGAAAGTTAAGAAATATTCTAATTTAATCTATTAATTTAACGTTAAAAGAATAATTAGTAAACAAATTGTGCATTAAACTGGTGCCACTTTTATTTGGTGCATATTCCGGCATTATGCCTTTTTTGATCACATCGATCCGTTCCCTAATAATAATTTTATTAAAATTCAAATATTCTCACGTTGCAAAATGCACAAAAAAGTGATGCGTCTTGGCATAATGTTCTCTTGCTAAGATCACAATTAAATGTGCCAAAAATCTTTTGAAGGTCAAATCCTTCCGGTAGCAAACAAATTGGCTCCACGCGCTCATTTTGGTATTTAATAAAGTTGGCGTTCATCGCTTGCAGTCTGGCTTCCCCCGACTGAATAATTAATTAATTAATTCATTCATTAATTTTAATTCGATTAATGTTTATTTTATTTAAAATACACTAAAATTGGACGGAATGACAATAAGAAAAATATTCAAATTAATGCAAAAAGAATTTCTTTTTCTAAATAGTGAAAATCCCTACCCCTGGATAGGCTTTTGTGCCATTTTAAAATTTTGGAGCAAAATGTTAAGAAAATTTGACACAAGATTGAAATAACCTGACCCTATTTTGTTTGTTTAAGCGGTCTGATCCCGTAAACTATGCAAATATTCTTGCATATTTAGTTTTATAAATAATATTTATTTAAATTTTCTTTACCCATTCTCCAATAATTCTTTGTAATTCGTCCACGACTTTCTCAATATGTTCTTTGTTTTCCAAAAATCCATTAATTTCTAATGACTTTATTAGCTAAAGCAATTTAAATATTATTTTAAAATAGTCAAAAAAAATACCATTTCAATTTTAGGCTTATTTGGTTTGAATTTTATTTCTTGCATTAATTCGGGCAATTCTTCAATTTTTGATAAGAAAAAGTCTTTTTGATTTTCTTTCTGAACGAATTGAATAAAACATCGGTCGTTTTGGAATTGCTTCAATAAATTTGCATCTAAACGAAGTGATTAATTAATTAAAACTTTTTAATAAATATAAATATAAATAAAATAAATAATACTCACCTAATTTTCTCTGCGCCTCAAAAGTTTCGTAAATATTTTTATAATTTTCAAAAAGTTCACAAATATTTGTGTCATTTTCTTTTGAATCATTTCCAAATTTAATTAGTGTCAACAAAATTTGTTCCTTTCGAATTTCGTCCAATTGTCCCCAATAAATTGCCGGGGATTTTTCAATTATTATAAATTTTGTAAATTTTTTGAGGTGAATTTGGTTAGTCACTGAACGAATTTCGTCCGCCAAATTTTTGTCGCTTTTACCGGCAGAAATTGCGCCACTTTTTATCAGTCTTTTCAAGTCCAAATGAAGCTTTTTCAGCAAATGATTTACGTCCGCGCCTTTGGACAGATCAGTCCCTAAAATTAATGTCAAATTATTTTATTGAATTTTAAATTATTCTAAATTAAGGAATTGGAAACAGATAAATAATGGGGGAGAGGAACAATTCTTTAGGGCTAGCTAGACACGTAGACATCCCCGACCAAAGTGTAATTTGTCCCATTCCCCGACAAACATCGATCGGGTTACCCATCCCCGGTTTTTCAAATCGATGGCGGGGACGGAATTGCTTTGGATTCCTTTTGTCCCCGTCGGCGTTCCCCCACCCCCCCCCCCCCCCCCCCCGTCCCCGAAGGTGTCCCCCCCGTCCCCGTCGGCGTTCCCCCACCCCCCCCCGTCCCCGAAGGTGTCCCCCCCGTCCCCGTCGGCGTTCGCCGCGTCCCCGCTGGCTTCCCCCGCCCCTGTCGGCGTCTTCCCGTCCTGGTCGGCGTCCCCCCCCGTCCCCGTCCGCGTCCCCCCGTCCCCGTCGGCATCCCCCCGTCCCCGTCGGCATCTCTCCGTCCTGGTCCCCCTTCCTCGTCGGCGTCCCACCCCCCCCCCCCCCCCCCCCCGGCGTCCCCCCGTCCCCGTCGGCATCCCCCCGTCCCCGTCGGCATCTCTCCGTCCTGGTCCCCCTTCCTCGTCGGCGTCCCCCCGTCCCCGTCGGCATCCCCCCGTCCCCGTCGGCATCCCCCCGTCCCCGTCGGCATCCCCCCGTCCCCGTCGGCATCCCCCCGTCCCCGTCGGCATCCCCCCGTCCCCGTCGGCATCCCCCCGTCCCCGTCGGCATCTCTCCGTCCTGGTCCCCCTTCCTCGTCGGCGTCCCCCCGTCCCCGTCGGCATCCCCCCGTCCCCGTCGGCATCCCCCCGTCCCCGTCGGCATCCCCCCGTCCCCGTCGGCATCCCCCCGTCCCCGTCGGCATCCCCCCGTCCCCGTCGGCATCCCCCCGTCCCCGTCGGCATCCCCCCGTCCCCGTCGGCATCCCCCCGTCCCCGTCGGCATCCCCCCGTCCCCGTCGGCATCCCCCCGTCCCCGTCGGCATCCCCCCGTCCCCGTCGGCATCCCCCCGTCCCCGTCGGCATCCCCCCGTCCCCGTCGGCATCCCCCCGTCCCCGTCGGCATCTCTCCGTCCTGGTCCCCCTTCCTCGTCGGCGTCCCCCCCCCCCCCCCCCCCCCCCCCCCCGCAGGCGTCCCCCCGTCCCCGTCGGCGTTCGCCGCGTCCAAAGCTTCTTTCAAGCCAAAGACCTGTATTCGCCAAAATGTCATCAAAGCCATTGAATTTATTGCACAAATTCAATTTTAATTTATTTTGCGTCAATTCTTTCAGCCGATTCATTGCTTTTGTTCGATGGTAAATTTCGTTTACATAAACGCCAATATCCAAAACTCGAAGCAGCGATTTTATGGAGGGATTTTCAATTTTGGAAATTTGCTCAGAATTTTCCCTTTTTGTTAGGTCAATTAGCTGTTCATACATCGACCACAGAAAATTGTCGTCGGAAAATTTGCTGATTTTTTTGACTTTAAATTCGAAATAATCCATTTGAGAAAATAAAGACAAATAAGCGTCGCCGTTAATTGAATTTTGTTTTATAATTTTCGCATTTTTGTTTTTTGCGTCCGAAGACTTTGGCGAATTTTCGACATTTTCCGCCGATTGATTTGCCTTTTTGTCTAAAATAATACAAATTATTAAAATATATTTATCTGAAAAATCTTTGCAAATTTAACGAATTTACCTGCCATTTTTGGCATTGGCATTGGCATTGGCATTGGCATTGGCATTGGCATTGGCATTGGCATTGGCATTGTGTTATTACGCTCATTTTCGCTTTTTGCGGAATATTTTCCATTGTTTTGCTCTTCCGTCGACGGACTGCCGCCCAATTTGTGATTATAATTATATTTTATTTCTTTTTGCTTTTTTAATTCTTCCGAATTTTTTAATTTTTTGCTTTTTTCTTTCTTTTTATTCTTTTCGCCATCTTTTTGCTTTGTTTTATATTTTTCTTTTTTATTCATTTTAATGTTAGTTTCTTTTTCCAAATTTTCTTCTTCAAATTGCTCAACAATTGAAATTTCCGTTTCACTTAAAATTTCGTTAATTTTATTCGAATTTTTCTCATTTTTTTCATTTTCTAAGCCAAAATTTTCTGTTGCGTCTGTAAAATGGCCGTCTTCATCAGATGATTGGGAAGAAATAGAGAAAGTTTCATTTGCTGATAAAAATTCATTTGCCTTCAGAGAAACTTTAATTTTATACAAAAAATAATATTTAAATTTAATTTACCGTAATTAAAAGTTTTTTTATTTTTTCAATTTCTCCGGCATCCAAAAAGTTTTTCAGCGATTTTTCTGTAAATAAATTCATTATTTTCTTACAAATTTTTTAGTTTTATTTATATAACCATGTTTGGAGAAAATATTTCTAAATTTATCAGCGCCTTCGGATTTATCTTCAATTATTTTGTAAATTCTATCAAAATGTAATTTTTTCAAAAATTTATCATTTTTTACAGTTTTAAAATTTTTGCTTAAACACATTGTAAATCTTGAAGGAAATGTTTCTGCAGATTTTGCCAATGTTTTATTTTTGTTTGCAATATTTTTAATTTTTTGGATTTTATGGAATTCACTGAAAGATTCGTCGGCACAAATTGTGAGTGCCCTCAAAAGCGTTACGTCCTCGGGGCCATTCTCCCACAACAGCAAAAGGTCCTAAAATAAAAAAATGCAATTTTAAAAATGAATAATTTTATTTTTTGAGATGCGCGGACCTTTTCATTTGGTTGTTTCATTTCTTCAATTTTTTGGAGTTCTAGCGAAATCAATTCTCTCAATTTTGTTACTCTGCCAGCACTTTTTTGTGCAAATTTGTCAATTTTCGCTCGAATATTTTTGTCTTCGTACCAAAATATGTCCGAATAATTTGTCCAAAACATCTTTAGCTGACTAATTAGGGTAATTCCCATTTTGATTATATTGTTATCGTCTATAATTAGGCAATTTAAAAGCAATCCGAAACTAAAAACGAGCAAACCTTCTTCGACTAAAATTTTCAATTCTTCAGCAAATAAATTGTTGGCCCATTCGTCATATAAAAATTTATCCAAAACAATTTTTGCTCTCCATTTACCCAATTTTGTTTTGTTTTCAAAAAATGATTGGTACAAATGCGTAAAGAAAGCGTTTCTTTCGATGCCAGAAACTAAATAAGCAAATTAATAAACAAAACTGTCCGAGAAAAAGCTTTAAAACGTAATTATTGGTTATAAAATGTATTGAGCACAAATTATTTCAGATTGGAAGGAGCCGCTAACGTTAAAATTTAGTGGACAAATCTCGATTAATCAAAATCGAAAAACCAAAAAATGCGTGAAATTTTCCTAACCGATTAGGAAGAATCGTACGTAAATTATATAAATAATAATTAAAACATAAATTCTAAAACTGGCCCAAAAATCCCAGCTTTCCATAATTGGCATTGCAAATCATTGCCATTCTCGGAAAGTCAAACAAGTCGACAAATTTTTTCAGCACTTTTTGAATTTCATTTTTATCACCTCTTTTCTTCGTATCTCTAAAATTGCATTTATTTAAATATTATAATAAGGAAAAGTAATGTTTAAGCAGGTTACTTTAGAATATAAATTTTTTTAGAATTCTCTTGTCGCAAAAGATTTTGGTTCGGATCGGGTCAGCCAAACCCGGACCGGATTTTGAGTCAAGAAAATTGAATTCGGCTCTTGTTCTTCGAATTAGGAAAAAAAAAATTAAAAATTCAATGATCCGAAGACGCAGGCCCATAGCCAGGGGGGGGGAGGTCATGCCTTTTTTAGATAAAAACCCACGAAGTAGATTTTGCAAAAAATTAGCTCCCAAAAATCAAAAAAAAATTTTTTGAAAAAACTCCTGAACAAAAATGCAATAAAAACGGAAAATGCACCCATAAGAATCGACTTTTTTTGCCTTGCCCCCCCCCCTTTTTGGCCACGGCCCTCTTGCTTTACGACATTTGGCTTACTCAAAAAATTTGACGAGTTTTTTGCGTTTTAAAAAGAAATGCATCAAATCGCTAAGCATCCATTCCAGAATTTGTTCCCAATTATTTTGCACATTTTCAAAAGATTCTGTCAAACTTAGACATGCGGGAATTTCGGGGTCACAAAGCACTCTGATCAGTGCATCTTTGAGCTGAAGCAAGTCGCCCAGTAACGATGTGTAAAGATTTTCTTCATAATTTCCACTTTTGGCACGAAGTCTAATTCTAAATGGAACTTTATTTTATTTATCCAATCTTGATCAGAAGGAGGATCAAATTAATCTGATTAATTTTTAAAAAGCTGCTTAAGACACGGCTAATTTTGTGGGACACAAAATCGTTGAATATTTGTGCTTAGCCCGCTTCAAAATGTTCAAAACCGACTTCAATAATGTGACAAAGTATGTTTAGTATGGGGCTGGGGGGCTATAGAACCGATACAGACCGGGCTTCAACCTTAACCGATTCTGACGTTCTAAAAGCCATTGGAAAGCTCTCGAAGAGATGAAGCTAGTATTAAAGTAGAGATTTGCGGTTGGACAAATCTCAAAAGTTTGGCCAGAAAATTAAAGAAAAAGAACCGGTTAAGTCTAAAGCAAGCGCCGGTCTGTTTTCGGACCATCTGCATTCGGTCTGTACGCCGTATGGAAGTTGCAGTGGAGAAATGGTTTTAAAGTCCGATATTTGAGTAATGGACAGAATCTCTGTTGAAAATTGGCCAGTTAAACGCCAATCGACACTTATGGGTCCGAAGAACCAGGTCGCAAAAGCATAAGCGATTGAAGCCGGGCACATAATGCAAAATTAAGGGATTAATATCAAAAATTTTTCTCAATAATCAATTTACCTTTACACAACTAAAATGTAATAAAGTAAAAATTCGTAAATCTTGAAATTAAAAAAACATTTGTTTTTATTGAATTTAACTTAAAAATTCAGATTATTTTATGTTGTCTATAAATTTGATGAAAAATGCTCACTATCAGTGACCTAAAAAGTATAATTGTGCATTTCATAGCTGGGAGTATTCTGGAAGAAAATAAGCCAAACCATATAAACAGCGACCTCAATTTTGAGGCTCCAGTTCGGAAAAGATTGGTGTTTTTGTCCCAGTGGTTCGTCTGCATGTCAACAAAAAAGGGTTGACGGTTTGAACCCCCTCCATGTAATTATTATTTTTTACTGAATTGCTTCGTCAGTTCCCCAGAAAGCTAATAAAAAAAAGTTATATGGGTTTACAGTAAGGATGCATTCCAGCATTACACTTTTGGGATTCCCTGCTGGTAGCAAAGTATTGGCTAGGTGTAAAGCTGAACATGGCACCGCGGGGGTCGGGGTTCGATTCCCGCCGGGGGGGGGGGGGTCTTTCGCCTCTTTTACTTTACTTTGCTAAGCTATTAATAATAATGACGTTACTTTGCTAAGCTGTTAATAATAAAGACGTTACTTTGCTAAGCTATTAATAATAATGACGTTACTTTGCTAAGCTATTAATAATAATGACGTTACTTTGCTAAGCTATTAATAATAATGACGTTACTTTGCTAAGCTATTAATAATAATGACGTTACTTTGCTAAGCTGTTAATAATAAAGACGTTACTTTGCTAAGCTATTAATAATAATGACGTTACTTTGCTAAGCTATTAATAATAATGACGTTACTTTGCTAAGCTATTAATAATAATGACGTTACTTTGCTAAGCTATTAATAATAATGACGTTACTTTGCTAAGCTATTAATAATAATGACGTTACTTTGCTAAGCTATTAATAATAATGACGTTACTTTGCTAAGCTATTAATAATAATGACGTTACTTTGCTAAGCTATTAATAATAATGACGTTACTTTGCTAAGCTATTAATAATAATGACGTTACTTTGCTAAGCTATTAATAATAATGACGTTACTTTGCTAAGCTATTAATAATAATGACGTTACTTTGCTAAGCTGTTAATAATAAAGACGTTACTTTGCTAAGCTATTAATAATAATGACGTTACTTTGCTAAGCTATTAATAATAATGACGTTACTTTGCTAAGCTATTAATAATAATGACGTTACTTTGCTAAGCTATTAATAATAATGACGTTACTTTGCTAAGCTATTAATAATAATGACGTTACTTTGCTAAGCTATTAATAATAATGACGTTACTTTGCTAAGCTATTAATAATAATGACGTTACTTTGCTAAGCTATTAATAATAATGACGTTACTTTGCTAAGCTATTAATAATAATGACGTTACTTTGCTAAGCTATTAATAATAATGACGTTACTTTGCTAAGCTATTAATAATAATGACGTTACTTTGCTAAGCTATTAATAATAATGACGTTACTTTGCTAAGCTGTTAATAATAAAGACGTTACTTTGCTAAGCTATTAATAATAATGACGTTACTTTGCTAAGCTATTAATAATAATGACGTTACTTTGCTAAGCTATTAATAATAATGACGTTACTTTGCTAAGCTATTAATAATAATGACGTTACTTTGCTAAGCTATTAATAATAATGACGTTACTTTGCTAAGCTATTAATAATAATGACGTTACTTTGCTAAGCTATTAATAATAATGACGTTACTTTGCTAAGCTGTTAATAATAAAGACGTTACTTTGCTAAGCTATTAATAATAATGACGTTACTTTGCTAAGCTATTAATAATAATGACGTTACTTTGCTAAGCTATTAATAATAATGACGTTACTTTGCTAAGCTATTAATAATAATGACGTTACTTTGCTAAGCTATTAATAATAATGACGTTACTTTGCTAAGCTATTAATAATAATGACGTTACTTTGCTAAGCTATTAATAATAATGACGTTACTTTGCTAAGCTATTAATAATAATGACGTTACTTTGCTAAGCTATTAATAATAATGACGTTACTTTGCTAAGCTATTAATAATAATGACGTTACTTTGCTAAGCTATTAATAATAATGACGTTACTTTGCTAAGCTGTTAATAATAAAGACGTTACTTTGCTAAGCTATTAATAATAATGACGTTACTTTGCTAAGCTATTAATAATAATGACGTTACTTTGCTAAGCTATTAATAATAATGACGTTACTTTGCTAAGCTATTAATAATAATGACGTTACTTTGCTAAGCTATTAATAATAATGACGTTACTTTGCTAAGCTATTAATAATAATGACGTTACTTTGCTAAGCTATTAATAATAATGACGTTACTTTGCTAAGCTATTAATAATAATGACGTTACTTTGCTAAGCTATTAATAATAATGACGTTACTTTGCTAAGCTATTAATAATAATGACGTTACTTTGCTAAGCTATTAATAATAATGACGTAAGCGTTTATTGTCAGAAGTCCTTCCCGCCGCTGCTGTCCCTCCCCCTCTCCCTCCTCCCCCTGCTTCTCCCCCTCTTCATTTGGCTTTAAACAATTTAATTGCATTAATTTTGCTTTGTTTTGCTCAGTCTTCCAATGGATCATATAAAAGAGAGTGTAAACGGCGATTTTCAACTCCGTTTCTCTTTCATGCGAATTTTTTTGGAAATATTCCGAATAAAAATCGTCCAGAAAAGTGTACTGAATGCCCTCGCTGGGGTTGTAAATGAAGCGGAATTTGAGGTACAAGTCTCGAACTTCTGAATTCATTTAGTAAAAATATTTGAAGAAAACAAAAAATGTACCTTTAACGAATTTTTCGCCGGGAACACAAAAAAATGCGGGAATTTGCAGGAAAAGAATAAATAGTGAAAATTTTAAGACCATAATAATTTATATAATTCTTTTCTAATTTTTTTAATAAAATGAAGATGAATGAATATGAAGGCCGCTGTAACAATTGTGGCTGTTTAATCTGAATTTGTTCAAAAAATCGTTAATTGATTATAATTTAATTTGGGTCGCAATTATATATTTTCCTGAAAGAGCATTGCTCTAAAATGCACGAATATTACGTTTTTAGGGCAGAATGAACGTCTTAACTTCGGTTAATAAGTCATATTTTATGATTTATTTTTTATGTCCGAAAGTCGAATAAAAAGATTGAATCTTCCGTTACCTTCATTTTTTAAAAACGAAAAATTATATTGTCGGAAACGGGGAAGTGCGAACTTGTTAGACATTTCGAATTTTCAACTTCTAAATGCTTTTTAGACTTGTACCTTAAAAAAAATGCATTTTTAGGCTTGCCTCGAAAAAAAAGAGCAAAAATAAAGCAATTGTTTTTAACGTATGTATTTTTTTCTAATTGGATTGATAATTTGGTTTTTAATTTTATTCTTACAGATTTGGGTAATTTGTTAGTCAACTCCACAGAATTGTTTCCAAATCAAATCAAATTCTGGCCCGGAGTTCAATTCGAAGAAGCCGATAACATTTAGAAATTCAAAACGATCAAATTCATTAATTCTATTCGTGCGATTTCTTTCTTTCCAAAATTTTGGTGTTTTGTCTGGATTCACTTTGTTAACAGTTTTATTTGTCAGAAAATTTGATTAAGTCTAATTAAATTGACATATTGCAAATGCTTTTTAATGACATATTCTAAATTATTTTAATTTTATTCATTTAGTGGATTTAGAATTTAAGAGTTGGCATGTAATATTAAAAAATAAATGTTCCTAAATCGACTAATGCCTCCAAATTTAATTTAAAAATTTGTAAGATAAAGTCGGGTAAAAATTCCCAACACATTTTATTTGCCACGTGCATAAGCATTGATTGACTTAAGCATCTTTGGTTGGACCCGCAATGGATGGCTTTTTCTTTTTAAGCATAAAATGTAATTTATTGCTCTGGTTGAAAAAATAAATTCCAATTTTTGCATAGTTTTAAATAGATTTTTAAACTAAAAAAATTGAAAGGTTTTAGATTTAAATTGCGCTACAGTCCCCAGACTCAAAATCACCAAAACCATTTTTTAGGCTTTTTTAGGCGCTGGAAACGAAAGTCCGTCAAAAATATTTTGTCGCTCCTTTTAAATGATCCACTTATTTGTTTTTGGCGGCTACATAAGTAAAGAATTGCGATGTTCAATGTGATTTTGTGCATTTTCGAGTCTTTTGAACATTAACATTTGAGTCCCTAGGTAAAACGGACACTTCAGTATAGAAACTAAAAAACGATGTTTTAAGGCGGAGCGACAATTTGTTTTTGATGGAATATTGTTTTCAGCACCTAGACTTTTCCCAGATTTCAAGAGGTATTTGAATTAATGGGAACAGAATTTTTGTTTTCCATTTTGCTATTTTTTAATGTTTATTTATGCGCGCTTTCAACAAACCCTTCCGGGGAGAAACTTCAAACGGCAAAATTCAGTAACATTTTTTCTTTTTTAAACCTTTTTTAAATTTTCAGCCTCAACTTCAAGCAGTACCGGTCTGCGCCAAACGGAACATTTTGCCGACCAATTTTTTGCGGATTTTGAACAAAATTTGGTTGGAGGAGAGGGAATTAAAAAAGAAAGTGCCGAAATTGTTATGCCCACCTTAAATTTTGATAAAAGTAAAATTGACCAATTGATGTCGAAATTCAAAAATGGTTGGATGAAAAGGATTAATTTTTTTGCAAATCTTTTCGATAAAGCGGCGGAAAAGGAAAATGCCGAAGTTCAGAAAGCGAATCTTTCGCTGAAAGGCCAAGAAAAATGGCGAAGATTGGCTGAGCTAAAGGACGAATATGCCAAAAGCAATAGGCAACTTTTTGCCGTGAACGAAGCCGTCGACGCGGCGGCCATTGGCATTTTAATTGCATTTTTTCCATTTATGAATTCGCCGAATTCGCCCTTTTCGCGACCAATCGGCAAAGAATTTTTTGATTATGTCATTTGTGCATTAATTGGGAATGAATTGTCCAATAGATTGGCACAAGTTCGGCTGAGAATTGGAATTGGGCCGGCCTCAAAAAGGAGCGAAATTTGGGAGAAAAGCGAAAAAGTCAAAGTTAATGAGAACAAATGGCCGGTGGATGGCATAAAAACTTCGATTTATTACGTTCAAAATTGGCTGGAAAATGATGAGCAGATTATTTTAGGGACTTCTTCAAATTGGTTCACCCTTTTACAGGTAATAAACGACCTTAATAACATTTAAATATAAATAATATTTTTAAGAAATGCGTTGAAAATTATCCAAACAGAAAAATTAACGGCGAAACATTTTCGGACAATTTGAATTTTTACATTTTCTTTTACGAAAAATTAAGCGAATTTTGCTCAAAATTGGTTGGTCATACAGACAAAGCGGAGTTGAGAAAGCTTTGGGCAAAATATGACTCTTTTCTCGGCGCGGCATTGGAAGAGTTCAATCGGGCACAAAACATTATTGCCAACTCTGGCATTGAGCAGGCCAAAGTCAAAATGTGCCACTAATCGGCAAAAAAGTGACGAAGAAATATTGAAGACGTGGGAAAAATGCAAAAACCATTTTTATATATTTTGTTATTGCAATTATAAAGCATTTTAACAATTATTCAATTAGAATTGTGATTGATTAATAAATTGGAAACAAAAACATCGGAAATAAAGATAAACTAAAATAAATAAATGCTTTTGTTTAGAAGGCTATTATTCTATTTTTTATTTAAACATTTTAATTCTTTTTGTTGCGCTCTTTATTCTTGCTAATTTTCAAATATTTTTGCGCTTTCGTCTGATAATTTGTCACTTTTGCCTCTGCAGTCTCAACTAATCTTTCTGCCGATGAATTTCCCTTCCGTTTCTCTTTTTTTCCATAATAATTTTTGGTTTTATTTTTCCATTTCATTCGCAATTTATTTTCGTGAAAAATATTTTCATTATTTTCCTCCATAATTTGATGCTTAATTTGTTCTTGCTGAAAGTGTTGCTCCAAATTGGCATCTTCAAATTCGTCCTTCTCTTCCGCTGACGACGTAAAATCGTCGGAAGATGGCAAATTTTCGTCGTTTGCAGAGAAATATTCATTCTGTTAATTGAATAAATATTTCTTTTTTAAGAAAATGAAAAAAACATTTTTTGAATAGAACAAACCTCAGCCAGCATTTGCCTGCGTTTGTTTAGTCCGTCTGCGTCAAGAAATTGTTCCCACATTTTTTCTAAAAAAAGAAATAAAAATAATTATTTTATTTTAACTTTCGGCTAAATTAAGCGGAGATTGGCTTGGCCTTCCTTTAAAACAATAATTAATTAATCATACTATGATGATTTGTTAAAATGGGCCTAAATGTGTGGCCGCCCTCACCGCCAAATAATTCCTCAATTTTCTCAATATGCAATTTGGCCACAATTCCGTCTTTTCGGGCCGACTTTTTCAAATGGTTTGCCATGCAAATTAACATTTTTAATTGTTCTGTCAGCGATAATTGTTCCAAATTTTCATTGTTAATTTTGGAAGAATATTCGTTAATTTTGTCAGTGTAATCGGCAACCGTTTCTCTGGTGCAAATTGTGAGTGCCCGAAAAAGGTTAATATCTTCGGGTCCATTCTCCCAAAACATCAAAAAATCCTCAAAATTATAATTTTTAAGTCAAATAATTATTGTTTCTTTCGCTGCCGATATGCGCCGCCGGAGGAAATTTATAAAATTTAAATGCATTTTTTTGTGAAATTGCTTAAATTATAAAAGCAATATTTTTAATGGGCAAAATGCCAATGCTCGACACTTTTCGGGACATGTTTAACGGTTTCGGTTTCGTTTTTAATTTTGATAAAGTATTGGTCTCGAGTCTCGACGAGAATAGTCTCGGGTGTTTAAAAACTTTAGATAAAAGCTATAAATTCAACATTATTTGTTATTTAATTAAAATAAAAAATAAAACCAATTCATTTTGATGCCAATCGATTTCTTCAATTTCTTTGCAATGTGCCAACAGTTCATCTTTTATCATTTTTAAATTTTTGCTTTTAGTTCTTCTTGAAAATTGATTAATTTTCTCCCCGATTTCCTTTTCGTTAATCCAAAATTTTTCTGAATACAAAAACCAATTTTGTTTAATTTCCATAATAAAATTAATTTTCGCGTGAAAGACAGCAACATTTGGCCAATTGTTGTTTTTATCTGTTTATAATAAATTATTAATCTAATTTAATAAAATGGTCAACCTTTTCCGACTCCTCCTCCTTGATTGATTCTTGCAATTTGATCATCAAAATACTTTTTGGCCCATTCGTCGTACAGTTTTTTTTGCAACACAATTTTAGTCCTCCATTTACCCAATTTTGTTTCATTGTCAAAAAATGCTTCATATAAAAGCACATAATTAGTGTTCTGTTCAAAGGCTGACAAATAAAAAAGTGATTAATTTTTGTATTAATTGAATACAATTTAAGTTTCATCAAAACCAAATCCCGGACTTGAAAACCGATCGATATTTTGTTGGATATTTCGAAAAAATCTCAACGAGATTCTCGATCTCCGGGCTCTAATCAAAACAACTCACCCAGCAATTGAATTTTTTCAGAATATGTGTCGGCTAAGATCGAAAATCGTGAAATGCCAACAATTCCTAGGAATTTTAGACGAATCTTCTTGATTTCTTCAGCATTGTTTCTTTGATTCGCACCGCTAATAAAAATATAAAAGTTTTTAGGAATTAAATAATTTTGTAAAAAACTTTAGAAATTCCAAAAGTTTTATGCGAGACGGTAAAAAATGCATTAAATCGCTGAGAATCCATTCCGCCATTTGCTCCTCATTTGCTGAAAGGCTCTTAAAAATGGCATTTTCGTTTTGACATTTTGGCATTTCTTTGGAGTCTTCCGCCAAAAATGTTTCATTTAAATTTAGAACATTCAGAAGATCGAATTTTATCTGCAGCAAGCGACACAATGCCATGGAACTGAATTGAGTGACTGAAAATGAAGTTTCAGTGCTCAACCACGCAGAAGTTGTGAACAAACTGCAAAAAGAAAATTAAAGAATTTAAATTGAATGAAAATAACGACTTAATTTATAAAATAACTCTTTTTAATAAAAACAAATTAATTTATGTACGTGTTTAGGCGCCAATTCAGCTGTTGCCCCATATTTTTTGATTTGTTCGTTTTAAACGGCAAACGTTTGCCCGCTTCTGGGCGCAAATTTGGCCTCAAATTTTGCAACTTTTTTTTGTTTTGCATAATTTTCTTTTTGAGCATATAAAAATGCGTATGAATTTTAATTTTTGTTGCCAACAATTCCTGATCACTCTTTTCATTTGCCAAAAAATATTCCACATATAAATTGTCCAACAAAACGTTGGGCTCGCAAATCAAAAGAATTTCTCTGTAAAACTTGTAAAGTTGCAAGACACCTTAACAAAATTATGAAATTTAAAAAATTCAACGCTTTGCAATTAATTAATTTTAAAATGTGTTACTGATAACTAAAGACAAGATTTTCAATTTGCGAATGTGCTTTGAAGAGTTAAGCCCAAAAATAGCATTTATTCCAAATAAAAATGCTGTCTCTACTTATGTATTCAAAACGATTTAAAAAGAACTTTAAATACCAATAGCCAAATTTTGTCCCGGATAGGCAATTGACACCGAGACGTAAAGGTTAAAAAACAAAATTGCCATAAACTTGGGCATCATATTTTCTACAAAAATCAAAATTAGCTGATCTAAAAAGATTAATAAACTAAATTTATGTTTTATATCGCACAATTTTTAAACATACGCAAAAATATAATCAAAATAATATATTTAAAACCTTTAATTATTTTTATTTAGCCAATTTAAATGGACAAAATAAAGTGGTGAAAGTGTTGCTTCTTCCACTCTTTATATTATTTACATTTGCCAACTCGACCGTCCGTCTTCCTTCTAACATTATTTTTTTAAATAAGTTGCCATTCAATTTTTAATCAATTAATCCATAAAGGTAATTTACTTATTGGGTTGTCCCATAAATATTGTCGGATTTTTTTTAGATTTTTACAGAGAAATTGTCGGATAGCGTATTTATCCGTTACAGATACCAATTTACACTTTAAAAAATCAGTTTTTACGATTTAAATCACTTAAACATAAATAATTTTAGAAATTAGATGCATTTTACACATTCAACGCGTCCTTTCAGCTCTTGCCTGCTGCCAAAGACCACATTCGAAGTGTGTAATTTCGTGTCTTAATTTTGAATTATGAAAAAATGGCAATTTGTCCAACAAACGGGCTCCAGCTTATCGGGGATGGCATTAAAGAATTTGTAGAATTCACTGAGCATAAGGTCCGAAAAGGTGGGCCGATCACTGTACTCTTTGATCAGACTGAAAAACTTTTGGCATTTTCAATAAATTTGAACAATTTGTTGACCACATATTGACGAATTGAATGGTTTTGTGAGTGTAATTGTCCACCGGGCCCATGAAAATGGGGTCGCCGAACACAACTTGCTGAATTTGTGCGAAGAAAGCTTAAAAGTTTTTATTGGCTAAACACATTAAGTCGAAATGTTGTACAAAATTGGAACAGCCGTTACCGCAAAGGCATTCCACCGCCTGCTTCGGGGGGGGGGGGGAAGAACCCGATTTCTTACATTTTTAGACTCAGAATTCCGATTTCCGAAGCTTTTGAGGCGCCTTGGAATCTCGGTTTTGGATTTTTGTAATTTCTGAGGTCATTGACTCCCATATTATTTTTATTAAATAAATACAATAAAACAACAGTTCATACATTTGCTGCTCAGGTCCGGGTACGGATATTCGCCGCGGGCGGTTTCAATCTGTCAAAAAAAATAGGGAACAATTTTGACGGTATTGTACCAGTGAAATGCCAAGGCTCCACACATCGGTACGAATATCGTAGCCGTCCTGACTCGCCGTCAACCGTTCAGGCTTAATTAAATTGGGTACGAAACTCAAAAGGTTCGCCGAAACTTAACACTTAAGACCATTAAATTAAAGTAATTCCCTACCGACATATACGGTCTGCAGCCGATATCTTTCGTTTTAGCGATTGAATCCTAAAAAATATAAATGTTTTTTTCTTGCAAAACCAAATTTTGCCTCAAGGTATCCGGAAATGCCAAAATCGCATAATTTAATTTGTCCTCGAAAGTTCAGCAAAATGTTCGAAGGTTTAACATCTGAACTAACAAATAAAAGGAAAATTAATTTAAAAAATTGGTTTTTTCACCTCTGTGGATTATGCGCTTTAATTCCTTCAGGTCGTTCAACGCGTTAAGGACCTAACCGAATAAAATTAAACATTTCGATAATATCAATTTTATTCTTTTTTATTTCAGGGGTCCAAAAATGGCAAAATCTGGGACCCAAAAAAGGAAAAGTATGGCGCAGGACCCAAAAATATGGTGAAGAATCTAAAATGACAAAATAAGTATGGCATGCATTCAAATTGAAACACTTAAAAATTGCTAAATATTTTAATTTCAATTTTTCACTCGTCTTGACCTTTTGAGCATTATGACCACCCTGGTCAAGTTATTGTAGGATACCGTACCACGCCCGCTTGACTCATATAAGTACCGTAATTCCGGTAATTCCGAGCACGACCTCCTCAAAATGTTCCTTGGCAACGCCGTGCACTAATTTGTAAAGGCGCTCCAGCGAAAGGTCCATTAACTCCATGCAAATTAGACAATCACCCTCAAATATTTAAAAAAATATTGAAGAATTTTTAATCGGCGAAACATTTTTTCAACATCGAGATTCTCGAAAAGCAGCAAAATTTAAGGTCCTATAATAAATAATGCACCATATGTTTTAATTTCGGACTATTTTGTGAATATTTCGACACGCTTTGCATGCACCTCGTGGAATGTGAGGCCGTAGTACCGAACCACGTCCGGCGTTGCGCCTGTGGACGCGTCCTGAATTGCGCGGACTTCTTTCTGCAGCTGTCGCATTGGGTGCACGTCGTCCGAGTCGTCAAACCTCGAGAAGGATTTGAATTGGCTTTTATCCCCACTAACCTCGAGAAGGATTTGAATCGGCTTTTATCCCCACTAACCTCGAGAAGGATTTGGATTGGCTTTTATCCCCACTAACCTCGAGAAGGATTTGAATTGGCTTTTATCCCCACTAACCTCGAGAAGGATTTGAATCGGCTTTTATCCCCACTAACCTCGAGAAGGATTTGAATCGGCTTTTATCCCCACTAACCTCGAGAAGGATTTGGATTGGCTTTTATCCCCACTAACCTCGAGAAGGATTTGAATCGGCTTTTATCCCCACTAACCTCGAGAAGGATTTGGATTGGCTTTTATCCCCACTAACCTCGAGAAGGATTTGGATTGGCTTTTATCCCCACTAACCTCGAGAAGGATTTGAATCGGCTTTTATCCCCACTAACCTCGAGAAGGATTTGGATTGGCTTTTATCCCCACTAACCTCGAGAAGGATTTGAATTGGCTTTTATCCCCACTAACCTCGAGAAGGATTTGAATCGGCTTTTATCCCCACTAACCTCGAGAAGGATTTGAATCGGCTTTTATCCCCACTAACCTCGAGAAGGATTTGGATTGGCTTTTATCCCCACTAACCTCGAGAAGGATTTGAATCGGCTTTTATCCCCACTAACCTCGAGAAGGATTTGGATTGGCTTTTATCCCCACTAACCTCGAGAAGGATTTGGATTGGCTTTTATCCCCACTAACCTCGAGAAGGATTTGGATTGGCTTTTATCCCCACTAACCTCGAGAAGGATTTGAATCGGCTTTTATCCCCACTAACCTCGAGAAGGATTTGAATCGGCTTTTATCCCCACTAACCTCGAGAAGGATTTGAATCGGCTTTTATCCCCACTAACCTCGAGAAGGATTTGAATCGGCTTTTATCCCCACTAACCTCGAGAAGGATTTGAATCGGCTTTTATCCCCACTAACCTCGAGAAGGATTTGAATTGGCTTTTATCCCCACTAACCTGTTGGTGAGAACGCGGACTCGCTAAAGAATGGGCGTTCAAAAATTTGTGAAAAGCGATTTAGCCTTATCGTATTGTGTTACCTTAGATTTTTTGAAAAGAATTGAACAGCACAATGTATTTAATTAAATAAATATATAAAAAACCCAGAAATACAATAATTTTTTAGATTTTCCAAAGTGCACTAAAATTTAAAAAAAGTTCTGACTTAGAAATTGCAATTTTCGTGTCCTAAATTTTAAAGAATTTGGCATATTTTTGACCTTTTTTGCAGATTTGTACGATTTCCTAGCCCAATTTCTGCCCTCGCCCGACCTTAACGGCAATTTCGCGTGCAGTCGGCACGTGCACCATTTTGTGCACGTGCCCAAAACGGCCGGCGCCAATTTCACCCAAATCGCGCAAATCTTCCACGCCAAAACGATGCTCGCGCGAGTCGCCAGGAAAACAGAGACGGCCGGACATGAACATTCGTACAAAGCGCCTAAAATTGGCACAACGCTTAATTTTTTTGAAAAAAATGTTCAAATTTAGAAGATTCTGTCAAAAAAAAGGCAACCTTTATTTAAAAGGATTGAAATGCTTTTCATAATTTCTTAAGCTTTAGGCCCTAGGCCAATCCGTGCTAACATATAAGAGATTTGCTGAATGTCCGTCCCGTCCGGCACACAATGGTCCTGCTCCTCTTTGCCCTCCTCCCGCAACACATCACCCCGCTCATCTGAAAGTGAATCAGTCAGTCAATTCACTGCTTTTCCTTCCGCGACCGGAACAGGCACGCGAGGCGGGCGCGCCCGCGTGTGCCGACGCCGCTGCGGACGACGAAGTTGGCGAATTGCAGCCAAAGCCGACTTTCAAACGCGCAAATGCCGGATGGCATTTCGACTGTAAGAATAAGTCCCAAAATTAGAATTTGGGCTTTAACAATAAAAAATCAAACTTCGGGCAAAAGTCGCGGCATTTTTGCGGATCGATGCCAACCGGTCGGATGATGTTTAGAGGAGGTCGAGATTTGTTGTTTATCCATTAAATTCAACAAATTTTTTTTGTATAAAACCTATAAAATTAGTAAGACTTCTATTCTCGTCGTATTGGACAAATTAAAAGCTTCTGAAAATAAAAAATAAAATAAATGTATCAAAGATTGTTTAAAAAGTCACAATTCGGTTTAAAACAACAAACAAAAATAGAAAACCGGCCGAGTTGGCGCCGTGCAGTTAATTCGGCGCTGGCTGTTTCAGCACCAAAAATAGTTTTAATTTTTAAGTTAAAGTTTAACAACTGCCGAGATTTATTCAATTCAGAGCTCCCTTTACGATTCAAAAATGTGTTAATGGAGAGGAAATCCTTCTTTATTGGTACCCAAATTGCATATTTTTGCTAATGATCTTCACTTCTTAGTAAAAAAATGCCGAAATGACTTTTAGGAATTGGCCATTTAGGGAGCACAGAGCGCGCTGAATATCCAGTGCGTCGGTCGAAGTAAAAGCGGCCTGAAATTGAGAATCGCCAAATTGTTAATTAAAACAAATTCCGCCGCCGCTTAAAACATTTAAAATAAATTTGCTTTATTTACCATTAAAACACTGCCCATTGGGTTGGATAATCAATCCTTCGGACCAAAACAGCGAAAGGTCCCTGTGACACACGACCGGATCCCAACGATTTTGGGGAATCAGTCCTAAAAATATTTTTTTAAATGAAACTCCATAAACATTTTGTCTCCATTCTTTACTACGAATTCATCAGTTTGGAATTTAAAGAAATTATTAACAAAAAACAGCAAGCAATATGTAAGAAAGAAATGGCAATTGAAATGCGTTCATTTTGCGATGGAATTCCATTTGGTAATTCTTTTGACTTTATTCCAACTCGTCCAGCTTTGCCTGCACGCGCAAAAACCGTTCCAAGGCAACTGAAATAAAAGGAATGGCCTCATTTAAAACAAATTGCTTTACCCTTCTTTTTCTGTGCCACGGCCAACGCGGCAACATAAATAAATTTTAAAATTTAGGTACATATTTAAGTTCTTACCCGTAGCAGCTTTGGGTGCGAGTCTTTTGGTTGATTCGGTTGAAATTGACATGTTAAGAAAATATTTAATAGTTATTTATTTAACTCTTCAAAATGATTTTAGAAAGATAATAGGCAAATGTGATAGTCTGTGGGTTACCTATTCTAATTTATAGAGATAAATTTATTTCTGATTTGCTTCGGGCAAAATGGCGACCCAACCAACAAAAAAATGGAGGTGAGACGACAGACCGACGGACGGCTCAAAGTTGAGATGGGAATATAATATAAATACCGTATATAAATACCGTTTATGCATACTGTTGTCAATTTGAATCTTCTGTAATCCGGGGGGGGGGGGGGACCCGGGTATACCGACCCGCAATGTTCTGCAAATAGCAACAATTTTGTTTTCATAAAATTACTTTGTCACAGCAATAATTTTGGTTGGTTGTGTTAAAATTACGCAATTTTATGTTTTATTGCATTATACATACAAAATTTTAATTAAAAGAAGTTATTGATTACTATTATAAATATTAATTAGGTTTTATGCCAATGTTTGCATTCGTGGCACAGCCCATCAATATTTCCGCTTGTGTCTTTTAAATATATTTATTTAAATAATTTTAATCATTTTTTTAAAATTTAAAATTTGTTGTCTTTTCGACTGTCTGTCAAAGTGCATAATATTAAATGGATTTTCGACTTTTGTTAATTTTGTTTTTAAAGTTTGAAGTATCTCTAAGTGTTCCCACATTAACCGAAAAAATTGCAGAAGGTATTTTAAGTCTTTAAATTCATTTAGATAATTAATTTATTTATGTTTTAGTTTTCCGTTTTTCGTTCAATGAATCGCGCTTTTTCTACAACTCTTGCGGCGGAGTGCAGCATTACTTTTTGGACATTTTCTATGTGGAATATTTTTCGGAGGATTATTTCGAACGCCGCAAAAGAATTAAAGAAAAAATTTCAATTTATACGCACATTTATTTGTTGGAAAGAAAACTTCAACAAAACGAAGAAAAGCTGAGAATGGTTCACGGGCAAGTGCTATCGAATGGAAACAGTTTGGTACAAAGTGTGCATGGAACAGTAAATGTTTATGAAAAGCTTCTGGAGAGTTTGTCTCGGTCTGTGATTTTTTGGGGGGGGGGAACGAAAAGTGCCATAAAGAAATTGGTGTATTATGCCAAATAGTTAACAAACTTCGTTTATAATATCAATTTGACCCAACCTGCAATTATGTTTGTACAAATAACATTCCAAAAAGTTAAATTGAAATGGGACAAAAGATATTACATAATTTAGGCCTGTGCTGAATCACAAACATTTTGCTGTATTTGCGATGTCACCCGTCGCCGTTCGCGAGTTGTGCTATTTGTTGGGCATTAAGCACGACTTAATGAGGGCATTAAATTACGACTCCAAAATCAATTTGGTCGAGCAAAAACCGGCATGTTATGATTTGGAAATTGCACGCGAAAGTGTCCACGAAAGGGGCGAACAACTTTCTGAATGGATTCTCTGCGATTTGATGATGTTTTTCCCAAAACGTCAAAGGCTTACCAAATATTTCGAGTCCGTTTTTAAACATTTAATGTAAATAATAAAAATATAATTTAGGGAATTGTACAAAAAAGAGAGCATAGAAGAAATTGAATTGGTGTGGGCTAAGTTCCGGGATCTGCTCGGTTTTGCGAGAGTGGCGATGCTTTGCAGCACATATTTCAATCATTTGGGGCTATTTGGTCAAATTTAAATTATTTATTTTTTGTTTTTGAAAGATTTTTGCTCTTTTAGTGTCTATTTCAAGTTCAAATGTCTTTTTCGCATTCTTTTATCGCGAATATTTTAAACACAAAACCGACAATGTCAAATGGAGGACTAAAATTGTATTGCAAAAATTTCTGTACGATGAATGGGCTAATAAATTGTTCCACGAAGAAACTTCAAAAATTATTATGAACTCGGGTAAGCCGCCGCTTTCGATCCGAGTGTCGAATCGTCAATTTCTTAAAAAACTTTTGGCCAAAAAAAGCTCAAAAAATTTGCCTTTTTTGAGGTTTTCACTTTTATTGCCATAACTTTTTTGAGCTTTGTCCAAGTCTCGACCAAAACGCTATAAACAATTCGATCGGACCGGTCGCCGGAAGGCTCCAAATTAATTTACCTCACATAAAAGGATTTTTTCATAGATGTAAATGTGCTGGATGTGCAGTTAAATTTTATCAGCGATATGAAGCATTTGTGGTCGTTGTATTCAAAAAACTTTTGGCTGCACGAAAAGACCCTTAGGGCATTAATTGAGAAATTGGCCAAACAAAATTGGCGGAAAGCATCAAAAGCAAATGAAATACTTTCAGAACACCGCAAAAAGATCTTCGAAATTGAATGGAAGAACGAACACGACGATGAAAAGGTTTGTTTTCAGTCTTTCTTTTAGATCATTAAAAAGAAAGAAACGGCTAATTTTGTTCATCATCATTATTAGAGCATCATTATTTATAGGATAGGCCTTCGTAAAAATTATTAATAAATTAAATTTTAATTCGACGTGAAATTTTGACTAATTGCCGTGGCAAACGATTTTTAGAATTTGATGCATTTGTTTGAGAATGGGCCCGTCGACACTTCCCTTTTTCGGGCACTCGCGCTTTGTGTCCCGACGGCACTCGTCGAATATGGCAACAGTTTTGGCCGACAACGGCAGAAAATAGAGAAAATGAACGAATTGTCGCAATTTGTACAAATCAAAATGTTGCTTTGTGTGGGCAAACATTTGAATAGCGTCTTTCGGAGTGACGAAATTGTGGCCAAATTGCATTTTAACAAAATGGCCAAATTATTTGACGATGAAAATGGTGAACTGAAAGACGACGAATTCAGAAAAATTCTGACCGATAATCGTAGGGAATTTTGAAAAAGATAACTTAAAAAGAAAAGTTTGGTAAATTATTTTATTTTAGAGCAATTTTGGGGCGAATTATTGGATTCAGAAAGCGTTAAACGGCTCAAAGAACTACTGAATTATGAAGTTAAAAGTTATTATCGAATAATTAAATTAGTCTTTTTATTAGATTAAATATTTGTCAACGACGGAAAACTTTTCTTCATCCGAAGAAGAAAGCTTTAAAGATGCGAACAGTGATGAAGAGACGGCGGAACCAAATTTAAATTTGGAACATAACGAAGAAATAGTAAAGAAAAATGCCAGTGAAATTGCCGAAACAAAAAGTGACAATTTTGAAATAAACAATCTTTTGGGAGAGCAAAATATTGAAAATAAATGGCAGAAGAAGGCAAAAAATAAGCAGAAAAATTATAATAGAAAAAGGTTAAAAAAATCAAAAAAAGAAATAGAAAATGAAAATGAAATGAAAAGCATTTGGAAAAATAATGGAAATATTGAAGAGGTCAAAGATCAAAAAAGAATTGTCAAAAGGCGAGGTGAAAATGAAACAATGTCAAAAAATAGGAATAATCCGAAGAAGAAAGATGACGCAAAATCGGAAATAATAAAAATTTGTTCGGTCGAAAAGACCAAAAATATTTGTGTTGAAATTTTGAAGCAATTGGACATGGAAAAATACTCAGGTAAAATATATGTAAAAGACAAATAAAATTGATTTCGAAAATATTTTAAATATTATTTCAGATTTATTAAACGACAAATATTTGGCGAATTTTTATAAAATTTTTTTGAAAAATGAATTGGTCGAGAAGTGCATTGTCTATTTGCATGTTGCAGCGTTTGTCAGAACGATTTGTTGCAAATTAAAATTCATTAAAATCCGAACAAAAAATCGTGACAATAAAATTTTGAGACATTTTGATGAAAAATGGCGCTTTTTTGAAAGCAACAAACTGTCAAAAATTGAAGAGATTAAATTTATATTAGAAAAATTGAATTTTGTGGACATTGAACTTAATGAGTTGGCATTCGGGTAATAAAAATATATTTTAACTTTTAATCAAACATTTTTAAGACCAATTGAACAAAAACATATCAAAAAAGCTATTCATATTCTTGACGAAATACAAATGAAAAAAGTTAAGAAAAATGTCAATAAAAATAACGAAAAACTTTATGAAGAAGAAGACTTTGGAGTTGCTAATAAACTCAATAAAACTTTAAATCAGCTTCACCTTCAAATTTTGGGCATTTTAATTGCCAAAAAATTTATTCCAATAAAAGCAAATAAACTAAATTCGAATGCGAACACTGACACCAAAACTTTGGTCATGCAAAAACTGAAAATGCTTTTGTCATGCGACGAAAAGGCTAATTATAAATTTCTAACAAAATATGTTTCTGAGATGGAAGCGATGCTGAAACAGCAGAAATTGAGTAAAAAATTTAACCGATTATGGACATCCATTTATGAAAGAAGTCAATACAAATTGATCAGGAACAGTCCGGGAAGTTTGAAAAGTGATTTGAAAATGGCGAAAGAGGTCAAAAATGATAAAATAAAATAATAAATCAAAAAACTTTTTTTAAGATAATTGCTTTTATTCAACCATATTCAATAAAGCCAAAAAGGAGGGTTGAGATTTCCGAGCTCAGCAGTCAAATTGAACAAATTGTGCAGGATTGGATTCAAAACATTCCAGCCACAAGCAATGACAGTAAGCCTCTATTTACCGTAATCCTTTAATTGAGCGGCTTACTATTAGCGTTGGGTGATGACTAACTGGAGTAGGCCAAGGCCGGTTTGAAGGATTTCGGATTCACCGGTTTCTTAAACAGCCAGATACCGTTTCCGGTCTCTGAATTGTACCCGCCCGGACAGGTTTTTACAATGAATCCGTTTGTCGAGACGTAATCAGTCTGATCCTGCTCCAAAGTTCGGGATCAAATCAGATTTAAGTCATTTTGAAAGCGCGGTAAATACCAAAACAGACAGGGTCATCTTTTGTAGCATGGATAATTTATATTACAATAATTATAATAGAGTTATTTTCTTTATTTATTAAGAAACACCAACCAAAGCCAAAATGTTGAGAAACGGGTCTTTTTTAATGAATTCTGAATTGGACGGGTCTGACTTAGATTTGATTTGTGTTGTGCCTGAAGAAATAAAATTTCATTATTTTTTTCATCGTTGCAACGAAGACAATTTGTTTTCTTTGCTTAACAAGGTATTCATTCATTCATTCATTCATTTATTATACAATATGTGCCAAATTATTAAATACTATAAAATGCATACCGTATTTGCATACCGTATTTGCTCTATTAGAGTACCCTCACCACTAATAGAGCCCCCCATTTGGGGGGGGGGGGGGGCTCAATTTGAGGAAATACGGTATGTCATTTTGAAAATAATTTCACTTCTCTGAATATCAAAATGTGGGCAAAATCCCTTTTCAGAAGTTATTGGAAGCAGTCGTAAGCTGGAGGCCCGGGAAAGTACCGCTGATCAGAATTGAATATGGCCAAATTTTGGTTGATTTGTTGTTTGTGCCAGTGCCCGGCAAAACTTTATTAAATGACCAAAATTTGAAGCGATTGGAAAGTGATGAGCTTATAAAAGAAATGACGACAGAAAAGGGAATTTATTCTTTGGCCGGTTAAAAAATTTTGCAAAAACAAAAATATACAAAATAAAACATTTAAGGCTATCGATCCGGCAAATATCAACTGGCACTGGTCCAAAACCAAAACAATTTATCATTTTTGCTGAGAACTTTGAAAGTTTGGGCCAAAAGTATATAACTTATTAAATCTAAATCAAAAAATAAAATAAATTAAAAACCTAATTTTCTAATATATTTGGTATATAAATAAATTATTTGGAAATTTAAGATCGTTTCATTTATTCGGGATTATTTGGCTACTTTAATGGCATTACATTGTCAATAATGGCAACTAAAATTTGCGTTCTGTTCCCAAATGCGCCTTTAGCATATTTGTTATTTCAATTCTTCTCAATTTATTCAAAATGGTGAGTTAAAAACGAATAATGGGGAGAAAAACTTTGAAATTTCTTTAATTCTGTCCATTTAAAGAAATTGGGTCGGGGAAGGCGCCAATTTGATCAAGGATCGGGGACTCATGGCTTTGAACAAAAATCATATTCTTTCGATATAAATTAGATTGTTCGATTTTTGATTTATAAGACAAACCAGGGTTGCCAAATCTGAGGGTTTTTAGCCTTATTTTGTGGCTTTTTGATAGTCCGATTTCATAACTTCAAGCATCCTGATTTTCTTACAAACCTTTTTTCACAAAATGTACTCGGCGGCGCCTATTGGCACCGCCGGAGCCCTCCCAATTCTAAAATATTTCTCCGGGAGCGGGAGTTCAAACCACCGGGAGCGGGAATCCCGTTAAAAATAGGATTTTTCCTTTTTTGCTTCTGCGGCCCTTTTAGGCGCCTATTTCAAGCTTCTTGGGGAGGGGGGGGGGGGGGGAGGGGGGGGGGGGGGGGTCGGCGGTGGCGATAGGCACCGCCGAGTTTTGAATGATTTTGGTAAAAAACGTAGTCCAAAAACTGCAGAATTTGCCCAGGTTTTCGTTGGTGGGGGACTGAAGTTATATTAATTAAAGAATTCTCTTTAAAATTTTGAAAAGTAAATAAAAATTAAGTGGACAGGCGCACGAAAAATTGGCAATTTGGCATAATGATTGCAAAAACATTTGAATTGGTATCGAATATCTTGACTTCGGGTATCGAACCGGAACCGAGAACCGAACCAAAAAATCCCGGTTCTACGGTTCGGTCCGGTTCGGTTCGGAACCGACTACCCTAGTGGTGAGTGGTGTGGAAAGGATAAGTGTGGGTGGGGGTGAGGGTTCAGATCCCCGATAGTGTCAATGATTTTTCAGACTTTCTCTGAACATTTATGGTGGTGTGAACAATTCTAAAAATTCTTTAACTTTTTCCAATTAAAAAAATATATATTTTAGATGACAATTTACAAGTTTTATTTTATTTTTTGGTTGGACGAAACTCACAGCCCACATCACTCACCGCTACACCACCACATCAGACAATAAATTATTGGGGCCGGGCTTGGAGGGGGGGGGGGGGGGGGGGGGTCAGGGACGACCCCATTTTGGGGGTCGGGGAGCAACCCTACTTAAAATCCTGGGAACTTCGGGGTAGGGGAGGGAAGAACTCTAATTATTTTAAAACATTAGGAACTGGCCATCTGATCAGATTATGCTGAAAGAATTAACTCCGGAAACAATGAACAATGTTGTATGTTCTTGGCCTCCGGTGTTTAAGCAGGGTGAATGTTCAATGATCGTAATGACTCCAACATTCCCGGAACAAAATGCAGCATATAATGTCAACACAGTCACATTGAGGGCAATTGTTCAAGAATTTAAGATTGGTTTGATTTTAACAAATTAATTGGAATGTAATAAATATAAATGAAATAAAAATCAAAAAATTTTTGTGATTTTAGCTAATGAAATATTAGCAGACAATCCCCAAAATTGGAAAGCAATATTTGCGGAAATAAAAATTGAAGAAAAATTTGAGCACTTTGCGTTAATTGTTTGCTCGGCCTTCGACTTCAAATTACATACAAAAAACTGTGCCTTTGAAAAGAGCAAAATCAGGCTAAAATTATTTGAATGGGCCAATTTAAAAATTGTTTCAGCACAATTGGACATTTATCATTTAATTCCCAAATTTGAGAAAAAAACAATTTGCAAAATAACGTAATTTTCCTTATTTAATAATGATGCTGACGGATAGATCTTCCACAATTCTCGTTAACACAACAAAAATGGGTGCTAAAAATGATAGGAAATCAGAAACCTTCAAAATGTTTGTTGAAATAAATTCTAAGTGTTTAATTTCATTTAAATAATTCAATTTTATGAAATGCTTCGGGTCCGGTGTCATAAATCATCGTCATCCTAGCGCCTTTAATAATTGTAGCAATAAATGAATTCCAAAGTTTCTTATATTTTAGAAACAAAACCTTTTGCACTTTATGGCTTGTCGGTCTTTCAATGAAAGCGGAATTTAGAGAAAATAAAACATTGGAAGAGTTATTACCAATTTATTCAAATAATTCATCGAGTAGAGGACATTTTTTGATGCGTTCCTTTTACACAGAAACGCAAAATCTCAATAAAACGTAAATTCTTTAATGTTTT
Source organism: Globodera pallida (assembly GCA_020449905.1). Taxonomy (NCBI): domain Eukaryota; kingdom Metazoa; phylum Nematoda; class Chromadorea; order Rhabditida; family Heteroderidae; genus Globodera; species Globodera pallida. The sequence continues at coordinate 3,338,680 of JAIXHY010000009.1, read as the reverse complement.
CAGCATTCATTTTTAAATTTTTAAGGATTGAAGAATTGAGTCATAAGAATGAAGGTTTTGAAGAAAATCAACAGAACAAACATTGTTAATTAAATTTACACACATTTTTTTCTACAAAATGTATTCTTTTTCTTATTAATTCGTTGAGAAGTCTTTTATCGAAACGCAAGTAATTTCGGTGCGGTTATCGGTTACGGTTTTGGTTAACCGGTTTGGTTGGGTTAACCGAAAGGTTCGGTTTGGTTATCGGTTTTGGTTCGTTTAACTGAAATTGGTTATCGGCTTTGGTTCGTTTAACCGAAAGGTACAGTTCGGTTATCGGTTTTGGTTCAGTTAACCAAAAGTTTCAGTTTGGTTATCGGTTTTGGTTCAGTTAACCAAGTTTCGGTTTGGTTATCGGTTTTGGTTCGTTTAACCGAAAGGTACGGTTTGGTTACCGGTTTTGGTTTGGTTAACCAAAAGTTTCAGTTTGGTTATCGGTTTTGGTTCAGTTAACCAAGTTTCAGTTTGGTTATCGGTTTTGGTTCAGTTAACCAAGTTTCGGTTTGGTTATCGGTTTTGGTTCGTTTATCCGAAAGGTACGGTTTGGTTACCGGTTTTGGTTTGGTTAACCAAAAGTTTCAGTTTGGTTATCGGTTTTGGTTCAGTTAACCAAGTTTCAGTTTGGTTATCGGTTTTGGTTCAATTAACCAAGTTTCGGTTTGGTTATCGGTTTTGGTTCGTTTAACCGAAAGGTACGGTTTGGTTACCGGTTTTGGTTTGGTTAACCAAAAGTTTCAGTTTGGTTATCGGTTTTGGTTCAGTTAACCAAGTTTCAGTTTGTTATCGGTTTTGGTTCGTAACCAAAAGCTTCGGTTTGGTTATCGGTTTTGGTTCGATTAACCAAAAGCTTCAGTTTGGTTATCGGTTTTGGTTCGATTAACCAAAAGTTTCGGTTCAGTTATCGGTTTCGGTATTTATTCGTAGAGAATTGCTGACTAAAAGATGCATTTGATTGACCACTTTGATTCACAAAAATATATTTACATTTGCCGTAAAATAAAATGTTTTAGGAAAACAAAAATTTCGCCTTAAAAGAGTTATTTGGCCTTCTTAATGCATAGCTTACACGTCGTTTATGAATAATTAAAATAAACAATATCGCTAAATCATTGCTTTATTCTGCAAATAGCGTTAAGTAATCTAAAGCGTTATCGTCACTGAAATGTTTAGTCAAAATACAACCAAATTGTTACACAATGCATTCTTTGTCCACTTGGTAATCTTCAATCTGTGAAAAAAAGAATAGTCTTGTATTATTATAATCCTGAGTTGGCATAAGTCCAAAGTAAAAATAAAATGCAATACATAAAAGAAGAAAGATTTCCCCACTCAAATAATTTTTGTTTCAGCTGCTGTTTTAGTCTTATTTTAAGCTTCTGGGGCAGGGGGGGGGGGGGGTCAGCAGCAGTGTTTCCTGTTCCAGCCTGTTCTATTCCTGTCTGAAAACGGTAAAAAACAACGGAAAAATGGAACTCCGCCAATGGCGATCCATCTAAAGATTTATCCAAATAATGTTAAATCCTTGAAAAATTTCAGATCTCAATAAAGGGCGCTAAAGGACGCGGACCCCAAATAAAGGACGAATCCTTAAAAGGAAGACAGTTCAAATTGTAACGAAAAAGGACAAATAAAAAAAGGACGCATAGCAGCCCCATTATTAACTTATTTTATTGCATCAAAATATGCCGCATAAACTTGGCTCCACGCACCTTTCTTTATGCATAATGTTGCGTGACTTGAAGGTGGCGGCACATTTTCGGCGCCGACTCCTTTCTCCGTCTTTGCACATTTTTGGTCATTACAATTTGGTTGAAGTTCGAAATTGTTGCCGACTGTAACGGTTCTGCTCTCAAAAAAAGCCAACGTATTGTCCAAATCGCCGCTTCTCAAATTGCTTTCCAGATTAGAATTGTTGTTTTTTGGACTAGATGGACAGCTTTCGAACAGAAGGTCCTAAATCCCAGAAATTGATTATCTACTTTAAGGTTCATATCTCTTAGAAATACTTCAATTTCTTCCAAAAGAGCTCCTCTGCCAGTTCCGGGTTTAGCACTCGTCAGAGTTTGTTCATCAATGGCTGTGTTAACTGCCTGCTTTCCATTGGACGAAGAACATCCAGCAAGTGATCCCCATTCTTGCTGAAGTTCATTAAGCAGTTCAGTTGTTGACGATGAAGAATGCTTTAGAAGGTTCAGCCCAATGCCAGCAGCTGTTGGGGGACTCTTCCATTGAACGTCCGATTGTGCCAGCCCAAGCAGATCATTTTCAACAGGCACATGGCCACGTTCAGCTTGATCTTCAGAATTGTCCTCAAAACAAAGCAGTTCACGCACCCGTTCCATGGCTGGATCGCATGCTTCAACTCCAAGCTCAACCTCCTCCAACTCGACCAAACTTTGTTATTTCACATTAATATCAAAAATTTAATTTATTTTAATAATTAATTTAGCCTCGAAATACAAGAAAAATTACTCATTTGTGTCACTTTCAGAATGTAGCCGATTTCTAGAGCTAGAAGGCCGTGGAGATTTGAATCTTTTTGGACTTGACGTTGTGTCCATTTCGGAATTGTGTTGTTCCTCCATAGCTAAACCAATTGGGTCACGGAGGATCTAAAATATATAGAAATATATTCTATTAATAATTAAAATTAATAAATTAAATATATTTAATTTTTAATTTTAAGCGCTAATGCAACAAATACCAAAAATGGACTTCTTTCATTTCATATCCGGTGAATTTAATATTTTGTTATTTTCGTTTACCTTTAGCACATCAATCTCATAACTCTCCAATCCGTCAAATTGTTCGGAAGAAGCACAAAATTCAGCCGCAATATCACTGTGAAATAAGACCAGTGCCGTTTTGTACTCCTCCAAATGGTCGGCCAAAATGCGATTCCGAGCCTTATGTAGCACATTCACCTGAATTGATCTATTTTTATTTGGTAATGTTCCAAAAAGTGAAAGTCAATAAACACCTTCAAGGTCACATCTTCCTTCAACAGATCCATCCGATGCTTCTGTCCCTTCACAACTTGTTGAACCGTTCGGAAATCCTTTAAAATTAATTTAAAGAGAATTTTAATTGATTTGATTGAACATTTCTGCGCTCACTTCCATATGCGAGAAATCAGCCGGGTCCAATGTTTCACTGCTTTTTTTCAGCCACAAAAGTGATCCCCGATAATCAAGCCGTGATCGCTCCACCGAAAACATTTGTTTTTTAATTTCAAAAAAATGCACCAAGTTTTTATTTTACCGCTTCCACTGTCTGTTCGCAATCCGTCACAGCACGCTCAATAAAATCCTACAAATTTGGAGAATAAAGTCGGATTTAGGAATAATGTAAATAATTCGAAGCATTTACATAAAGCACATTGCCAAATCGTATCACATGGCCAAGCAGTATCTGTCTAAAAAATTTCTTTAAAATAGAGTAAGGAAAATTAGGGATAATTTTATGCATTTAGAGCGAAACCCAAAGCCTAAAACAAATTATGTTTTTCCCACCTCTGTTTTGAAGAATTTTCCTGCGCGTTGGCGGTTACTTGCAGAACGTTTCGAAGATGCGCTTTTTCGTCCTTTTGCGCATCTGTCAGCAATTCCGCGATGTCCAATTCCAATTGCGCCAAATCGTTAAGCTATCGACAATAATTCGGGAAACGTAAATACCCAACATTAGCACAAAATAAACGATTGTGAATTGTTATTGGTTTCTTAATCATTTCTAACTTCCTTCGACAATTTGATTTGATTATCCCTTAAGATTACGAATATCTTCAAAAATAAATTTAAAGTATTTTTAAACACCTCCCGTTGATTCGTCTCCATTAGAGTCAACAGTGTTTGGGTGGAATCGCGAATTTGGCGAAATTGTTGCAGGTGCATGTCCAACTCGGCGTCCGCCGCCACGACGTGTTCATCCTCGCGTCTGCCCAACTTCTCCCTGATCAGCTGCTTTGCACTCCAATAAGCCTGCTTCACCTTCAATGTTGTCGACTCGTTCAGCAACGAATCGTTCACATCGGCGGTGAAACGGTCCCAATTCATGCCGCTAAACATTTTATGCATTTTTTGGGTTTAATTTTTGCATCCCGAGTTTAAACCAAGTTTTTAGGTTTTATGGAATCGGATCCCAATTGTCATGGCATTTTCGTAAATGAGTTGTGGGACTAACAAAAAAGCCGAAAGCCGGCGGTCAAACTATTTAATCTATTCGAACCTTGTGGACGCTTCATAGAACGATGACATTTTAAGAAAATTGTTACCACAAGAGCCAAATAGCCACTTCCAAAAAAACACACCTTTAAAATAGTGCCCGGGAATTAAGTAATAAAATGGTAATTTTTTTTCTTGAAATGTGCTGCTTTTGTATTATTTTTGTTTTAGCCTTAGGCATTAAGCGCGAAAGGAAAAGCCCATAAGCAAATAGTGACTGAATTTTTCAAGCGAGACCAGAGAAAAAGAAAATAGGGAAATAGTTTGGCCCGAAAGGCAAATGCGACAGAGAACAAAACAATGCGGCCACCAAAACCTCGCGGCGCCAAAGAAATCGATTTTATTTTATTAACAATTTTTTTAAATTATAAAATCTTTCAAAATGTCCCATAACGGAAAATCGTTCAAAATGTCCCATAACGGAAAATCGTTCAAAATGTCCCATAACGGAAAATCGTTCAAAATGTCCCATAACGGAAAATCGTTCAAAATGTCCCATAACGGAAAATCGTTCAAAATGTCCCATAACGGAAAATCGTTAAAAATGTCCCATAACGGAATTAAAAATGTCCCATAACGGAATTAAAAATGTCCCATAACGGAAAATCGTTCAAAATGTCCCATAACGGAAAATCGTTCAAAATGTCCCATAATGGAAAATCGTTCAAAATGTCCCATAACGGAAAATCGTTCAAAATGTCCCATAACGGAAAATCGTTCAAAATGTCCCATAACGGAAAATCGTTCAAAATGTCCCATAACGGAAAATCGTTCAAAATGTCCCATAACGGAAAATCGTTCAAAATGTCCCATAACAGAAAATCGTTCAAAATGTCCCATAACGGAAAATCGTTCAAAATGTCCCATAACGGAAAATCGTTCAAAATGTCCCATAACGGAAAATCGTTCAAAATGTCCCATAACGGAAAATCGTTCAAAATGTCCCATAACGGAAAATCGTTCAAAATGTCCCATAACGGAAAATCGTTCAAAATGTGGTTCTTGTAAGTTATGAGGCAAAAAAAACAGCTTTTTTAAAACAGAAAAAAGAAAACTTTCTAGGGGTTTTCGGGAGCATAGAATCCGTTGACCTCTCGACCAATTCCGAACCCCGGACCCGAATATTTTTACAAAAATCAATGTTCAAAATCATTCAAAAAAAAAACAGGCAAGTAATCGAATCGTCCTTAATTAACTTTTGGAAACATTTGCAAAAATCAGACTAGACCAGGGCTGCCATTTGTCCTTATTTATAAGATTTGTCCTTATTTGGAGGGTCCTAATCTTACAAATTAAAAATGTCCTTATTTGTAAGATTTGTCCTTATTTGAGGCCTCCGTCCTTATTTTGTTCTTATTTTTCGAATTTTGTGAAGATTTTCATAATATTTTGATCCAATTTTCAAAATTAGAAAATTTCGAAGCGAATTGGACCAATTTTCTCGCCAAATTGAGTCGAAATTCAAAAATTTTCTCGGCGGCGCCTATCGGCACCGCTGACCCCCTCTCCCCTACTAAAGCAGAATTCGCAAAAAAAAATTGCATTTTTGAAAATCGTAATCGGCAAAATTTTCTAAAATCCACGGGAGCAATTTCCAACCCCCAAATTTGAGTTGTTGGTGGAGAGAAATATGGTTAAAATACGCACATTTCATGCGAAAATAAAGATTTGCTGCATTTTTGAAAATTTTGTAAAGTGTCCTTATTTTTGCCACCAAAATCTTATTTTTGACCTTCACTGTCCTTATTTTGAAAAATTTTCGATGGCAGCCCTGGACTAGACGATATTAGGTACATATATAATAAATCTGAAGCCATACTCGTGAGCAGACCTCGATAATCCTCGAGCACTTATCAGAATTGGATAACCCTTTAAATTGGACCAGTAAATTTTACTATTATCAAATTATGTATGAAAACTTTTCTTGCACTACCCGAGGGATTTTTTTTTTGGTACGCGCGATGCGAAAAATATGTAAAAATATACCTATTTTAGGATGTTTTGTGAATATATGTTTTGCAGTGTTGAAAGCGTGAACATTGATCATCGACATGGTCTTTCAAAATTAACTGATCGATGTCTTTCCACATTTCCCCGTTGGCGACATTGTTTTCTGTTTACTTGCATAAATAAAAAGAATAAGGCATCAACGACCAACTCAGTCGCTCGTTCGTCCGTCCGTTTCGTCGTAAACAAAAACATTGCACTTTCTTCCCCGGAGGGGTGGAGCCCTTCCCTCAGTGAACACACATAAATAGGCAGCATTCTGGCTTCTTCTCCACAATCCAGCTGCCATTTTATTAGGAAAGTTCCTTAATAAACATCGAAAAGCGCGTTTGGGTCCCGTTTAATAATTAAACCTTATTTTAAACTAAATATTTTTATCCAATAATACATCATCATTTTCTTTACTATTTTGTGGTTTTTTGGGTTTAAGAGACCAATAAGTCAAGCTTAATGCAATTAAAGTTTAATGCCACTCTAGATGTTTTGAAACTGACTTCTCGGCATGGCTAAACCCTAAAAATGGCTATTTTCCACTGGTCGTAAAATTGCTCTTATTTTAAAAATTTTAGAAAAGAAAATTCCGGCACAATTGTGAAATGCTTCCCAAAATTGTACGAGCTGATCGCATGCTCTCAGGGGGTAAGGCCCCAAGAAATCCTTCAACTAATTCGAACAATGAATGCCGTGTCATTCCCACCCATAACAACCGGAATTTTTTTTTTGTTGGTTTCATTAAGCATCGATGGGTTTAATCTCTTTTCTTTTTGTATTAATTTTTTTTTGTTAGTTTTCTTTTGCTATTTAAGCTAAACAATTCCGATTTTCATCAAACAAAACGAACAAAATGACCGACCAACGCCAGCAACAACAAATGCAGGACGAGGGGAAGGGCATTTACGAGAAGACCAAGGAAAGCCTTTCGGGCGCCGCGGAGGGCACCAAAGAATGGCTTACGAGCGCCAAGGATCGGGTAAATTATGCAAATACTTGCGGGCTTCTGGGGGCTAGGAACATGCCTAAAGCTTAACATAAGCCGGTTGGAATGCTTTCTTCTAATTTTCGCCAAAATTATACGATTTAAGGTGGCTGATTCGCTTAGCTCTGCAAAGGAGACGGTGACCGGAAAGGCTGCGGATGCAAAGGACGCGACGGTGGGGGACCAATCATTAGCCACTTAATGATGATGTAAAGTAAAAACCGATGGTTCAGTCCGATTACCTCGGCTCAGCGCGTGACAGAGCTGCCGAAGGGTACGAAGACACCAAACAGGGGGCGCAGGAGCGTTATGAGCGTGCCAAGGAGTACGGCAGCGAGAAGACTGATCAGATCAAGGACTACGCGCGGGGCAAGCAGGTGAACAAAATTGTTTTGGTCTAATAAGGCCGCAATTATCTCGCAATTATCTTAATACCCCAATTTATAGGACGAAATGGGCGACAAAATGGGGGAGAACAAAGAGAAGGCGGCGGAGAAATGGGACGAAACAAAGGGCGCCGTTGGTGAGACAAAATGATAAAACGGACAAAAATATTAAACAATTAGCAATTAAATGTGACATTTAATTTGTCTTTTGCCAGGTGAACGCACTCAGCGCGCTGGTGAGAAGATCAGGGGCAAGTGATTGGAGCCCGGGATGAAATAAATTATTTCAACGACATCGATGAGCAAGTCTTGGGCTCTATGAGCCTAATAGCTCGGATTTTGAATTTATTTGTCGTTTTATTTTTGTGAATTAAAACATTGGTGTTATCTAACTACAATTGGTATTATATATCAAATGGTATTAACTAAATGCAATTGGTATTATATCAAGTGGTATATTATCTAATTGCAATTGGTATTACCGGTCTCTGTTTCTCTCTCTCTCTCTTTGAGTTCTCGAGGCCAAATCGCAGATACGCAAAATCGGAATCAAATGTATTTATTTAATAAATGATTGTTTTTAATTATTTGGTTTTAATCAATTTAAAAGAATAAAATTATAGGATATACATGTGTGTATGTATGGAAAAATAATACTTTAATCAATTAGGTCCAATTTTCCAGTCCTTTGAAGAAGCCTTCTAGGAAGTTATAAGATTACTCTAAAAAAATAATTAAAACAAAATAAAATACTTTTAAATTTACAAATTTAAAAGTTCTCTCTGCTTAACGAATTTGGAGTGCAATTGCACTTTGCAAAAGAAGCATTCTGCTTGAAAGTCACTGACAATTCGAACATCAAAATTTGTTCTCAAATTTTCATTTAATTTATTCCTCAAGGACTCATTTAAGCCTTTATTGAGCCGAATTCCAAAAATCCAAAGTTTTTCTTGCGGAGTCTGCCATAATCTGAATGCAATTAATGTAAAAATTAATTAAAATTCATTAGTAAATTAATTTACTGTTCTGAGCTGTGTTTAGGCTTCTCTTCTTTTGTAGTATTTAAAGTGCTTGGCTGCACATTTAAAATGGTTGGGTATAAATGCAAATATTCGACCAAATCTCCCAAAAACTCTTCCTTAAAATGGACCAATTCGTGACCAAATCGCTGCCCGACAAAATCACAAAACTTTTCAATAATAAATTGAGGTCCAGCACATGAAATGGCCACAAACTCTTCATACTTAAATTTAATTAATTGTTTCTAATTTTATTTGAAAAAAAAAGATAACCAAATCAGTGAATTTTGTGCTCTTCAACAGTTCAATTTCGGCGCTTGCGTTTTTTTCATTCCAAAGTTGTGTCAGTGCTGCAATTTAATAAAAAAGAATTACCTAATTTAATTTGTATTTATATTAATTTGCCCGACATCTGCCGGATTGGTCCGGAATTCGGGTTTTTAGGCTCAATTATTAATTTTAACCTTCTCGCAATTTGCACTGAATGACTTTTGCTGTTAACAAATTGATTTTTTGGCCCAAATTTTGTTGCGGAAAAATCGGGGAAATGATCGGAATTGTCAGCGCCTTTCTGAGCTTTTTCCGTAAAGTTTTTGAAGTCGAATTAAGCCGTTGAAGCCATTGTCGCCCCGGCGACCAAATCAAAAAGCCGCCATTCCGATCATAATCGATCATTTGCAACTGAACCGGCAAAGGCCAATTCCTTAAATAAATGCTTAAATCTATTTAATGTTCATTTTGTTTTAATATTATTAATGACTGGGGTTGCAATTCCGTCAAAATAGGCAAGCAAATAAACACTAAAAATCCCAGAAACCCCAAAATAAGCAATAAAAAATCGCCTAATTCTAAAAGTTTTTTTGGGGAAAATGTTATTTTGGAGCTTCTTCTTCATTCAAATAGCTTAATGCTCAAAAAATGGCAGCCAAAATTATTACCAAGTTGAGAAAGTGAAAAAGAATTGTTCGATTAGAAAGGGCCGCGAAGCATTGGGAAACGACAAAAATACTTTGGCGAGCATTACTCTCAGAATTTTGGAGTCCAAATAACCCTCCATTTGGGTACTGTAAATATGGTTATCTAAAAGTACGGTTAATTAATTAATTATAATTTAATTAATTATTATCAGACTTATTGCCCACTGTTCCAAGTAAGCGAGTGCCTGAAGAAATGTTCTCAACTTTTTGCTGTTTTTTGTTTCTCCAATTATTTGATTTTGACTTTCTTTTCCCGATAAGATTAAATGCAATATTCTCATGTCATTTCCATAACCTAAATTAAATTAATTAATTGTTTTAATTTAAATATTATTAAAATTACTCGACAAAACTGCGACCATTGCCTTCATTCCAGTGACCTTTTCCCTGTCGAGCGAAGCCTTTTCGCAAGACTCTGCCAAAAGTTTGCCAATAATTTTCAATTTTTCAATTTCCTCGGCAATTCCAATGGATTCATTTTTTGCTAAATTTTCATTAAAATTTTGGCATTTAATTAAAATATTTACTCGATTTTAACAGTGCTTGATTCAATTCTTTCATTCGCTCATTTCGCTTTATCAACTCAAATTTATATTGCGTTTCGTCGAATTGGTCATTTTTCAACAAATTTTCAATATTTTTCGCAAAAATATTTAAAATTCTTTCAATTTGTTTGGCATTATAATTTCCCATTGGTAAATGCATTAATTTTGGCATAATAATAAATGGAATATTAATTTGCACACCCATAAAAGCAATTTTTAATATTGGAACTGACAAAAATTGGTCTTTCTCATCTTTTTGTACGGACAAAGTGTTTAAATTCTGTTAAATAGCTTTATTTTTAATTTTAATCTAAATTATATTCTCATAAATAGGGAAGCAAATTCCCAAAATATGAAAGTTAAGAAATATTCTAATTTAATCTATTAATTTAACGTTAAAAGAATAATTAGTAAACAAATTGTGCATTAAACTGGTGCCACTTTTATTTGGTGCATATTCCGGCATTATGCCTTTTTTGATCACATCGATCCGTTCCCTAATAATAATTTTATTAAAATTCAAATATTCTCACGTTGCAAAATGCACAAAAAAGTGATGCGTCTTGGCATAATGTTCTCTTGCTAAGATCACAATTAAATGTGCCAAAAATCTTTTGAAGGTCAAATCCTTCCGGTAGCAAACAAATTGGCTCCACGCGCTCATTTTGGTATTTAATAAAGTTGGCGTTCATCGCTTGCAGTCTGGCTTCCCCCGACTGAATAATTAATTAATTCATTCATTCATTCATTTTAATTCGATTAATGTTTATTTTATTTAAAATACACTAAAATTGGACGGAATGACAATAAGAAAAATATTCAAATGAATGCAAAAAGAATTTCTTTTTATAAATAGTGAAAATCCCTACCCCTGGATAGGCTTTTGTGCCATTTTAAAATTTTGGAGCAAAATGTTAAGAAAATTTGACACAAGATTGAAATAACCTGACCCTATTTTGTTTGTTTAAGCGGTCTGATCCCGTAAACTAATGCAAATATTTTTGCATATTTTTAGTTTTATAAATAATATTTATTCAAATTTTCTTTACCCATTCTCCAATAATTCTTTGTAATTCGTCCACGACTTTCTTAATATGTTCTTTGTCTTCCAAAAATCCATTAATTTCTAATGACTTTATTAGCTAAAGCAATTTAAATATTATTTTAAAATAGTCAAAAAAAATACCATTTCAATTTTAGGCTTATTCGGTTTGAATTTTATTTCTTGCATTAATTCGGGCAATTCTTCAATTTTTGATAAGAAAAAGTCTTTTTGATTTTCTTTCTGAACGAATTGAATAAAACATCGGTCGTTTTGGAATTGCTTCAATAAATTTGCATCTAAACGAAGTGATTAATTAATTAAAACTTTTTAATAAATATAAATATAAATAAAATAAATAATACTCACCTAATTTTCTCTGCGCCTCAAAAGTTTCGTAAATATTTTTATAATTTTCAAAAAGTTCACAAATATTTGTGTCATTTTCTTTTGAATCATTTCCAAATTTAATTAGTGTCAACAAAATTTGTTCCTTTCGAATTTCGTCCAATTGTCCCCAATAAATTGCCGGGGATTTTTCAATTATTATAAATTTTGTAAATTTTCTGAGGTGCATTTGGTTAGTCACTGAACGAATTTCGTCCGCCAAATTTTTGTCGCTTTTACCGGCAGAAATTGCGCCACTTTTTATCAGTCTTTTCAAGTCCAAATGAAGCTTTTTCAGCAAATGATTTACGTCCGCGCCTTTGGACAGATCAGTCCCTAAAATTAATGTCAAATTATTTTATTGAATTTTAAATTATTCTAAATTAAGGAATTGGAAACAGATAAATAATGGGGGGGGGGGGGGGGGGGGGAAACAATTCTTTAGGGCTAGCTAATCCCCGACCAAAGTGTAATTTGTCCCATTCCCCGACAAAAATCGATCGGGTTACCCATCCCCGGTTTTTCAAATCGATGGCGGGGACGGAATTGCTTTGGATTCCTTCTGTCCACGTCGGCGTCCCCCCGTCCCCGTCGGCGTTCCACGCCCCCGTCGGCGTCCCCCCCCCCCCCCCCCCCCCCCCGCAGGCGTCCCCCCGTCCCCGTCGGCGTTCGCCGCGTCCAAAGCTTCTTTCAAGCCAAAGACCTGTATTCGCCAAAATGTCATCAAAGCCATTGAATTTATTGCACAAATTCAATTTTAATTTGTTTTGCGTCAATTCTTTCAGCCGATTCATTGCTTTTGTTCGATGGTAAATTTCGTTTACATAAACGCCAATATCCAAAACTCGAAGCAGCGATTTTATGGAGGGATTTTCAATTTTGGAAATTTTCTCAGAATTTTCCCTTTTTGTTAGGTCAATTAGCTGTTCATACATCGACCACAGAAAATTGTCGTCGGAAAATTTGCTGATTTTTTTGACTTTAAATTCGAAATAATCCATTTGAGAAAATAAAGACAAATAAGCGTCGCCGTTAATTGAATTTTGTTTTATAATTTTCGCATTTTTGTTTTTTGCGTCCGAAGACTTTGGCGAATTTTCGACATTTTCCGCCGATTGATTTGCCTTTTTGTCTAAAATAACACAAATTATTAAAATATATTTATTTGAAAAATCTTTGCAAATTTAACGAATTTACCTGCCATTTTTGGCATTGGCATTGGCATTGTGTTATTACGCTCATTTTCGCTTTTTGCGGAATATTTTCCATTGTTTTGCTCTTCCGTCGACGGACTGCCGCCCAATTTGTGATTATAATTATATTTTATTTCTTTTTGCTTTTTTAATTCTTCCGAATTTTTTAATTTTTTGCTTTTTTCTTTCTTTTTATTCTTTTCGCCATCTTTTTGCTTTGTTTTATATTTTTCTTTTTTATTCATTTTAATGTTAGTTTCTTTTTCCAAATTTTCTTCTTCAAATTGCTCAACAATTGAAATTTCCGTTTCACTTAAAATTTCGTTAATTTTATTCAAATTTTTCTCATTTTTTTCATTTTCTAAGCCAAAATTTTCTGTTGCGTCTGTAAAATGGCCGTCTTCATCAGATGATTGGGAAGAAATAGAGAAAGTTTCATTTGCTGATAAAAATTCATTTGCCTTCAGAGAAACTTTAATTTTATACCAAAAATAATATTTAAATTTAATTTACCGTAATTAAAAGTTTTTTTATTTTTTCAATTTCTCCGGCATCCAAAAAGTTTTTCAGCGATTTTTCTGTAAATAAATTCATTATTTTCTTACAAATTTTTTAGTTTTATTTATATAACCATGTTTGGAGAAAATATTTCTAAATTTATCAGCGCCTTCGGATTTATCTTCAATTATTTTGTAAATTCTATCAAAATGTAATTTTTTCAAAATCTTTTCCTTTTTAACAGTTTTAAAATTTTTGCTTAAACACACAACAAATTTGTCGGTGAATGTTTTTGAATATTTTGTCAGAGTTTTAATGCTTTGGATTCTGTGAATTTCAGCGAAAGCTTCTTCCGTACAAATTGCGAATGCCTTCAAAAGCGTTACGTCCTCGGGGCCATTCTCCCACAACAGCAAAAGGTCCTAAAACAAACGTATTTTAATGATATCAATTAGGTGGGGGGGCCTTGAAGGGTTGAAACAATTAAAACCATTATTTTAATGATATCAATTAGGTGGGGGGGCCTTGAAGGGTTGAAACAATTAAAACCATTATTTTAATGATATCAATTAGGGGGGGGGCCTTGAAAGGTTGAAACAATTAAAACCATTATTTTAATGATATCAATTAGGGGGGGGGGGCCTTGAAGGGTTTAAACAATTAAAACCATTTTTATGATATCAATTAGGTGGGGGGGCCTTGAAGGGTTGAAACAATTAAAACCATTATTTTAATGATATCAATTAGGGGGGGGGCCTTGAAAGGTTGAAACAATTAAAACCATTATTTTAATGATATCAATTAGGGGGGGGGCCTTGAAGGGTTGAAACAATTAAAACCATTTTTATGATATCAATTAGCGACAAATCGCGGGGAGTTCCGACAGCGCCTAACGGCGGCAACCTTTCTGTTTACTTTTCCAAAACTTTAAAAACATATCTACCTATTTTGGATTAAATATGTAACAATTTTATTTAGTAATTATTTGGTTCACTTTGGAACAAAAACAATTCTCAAAAAAAAACTAAAGGTTTAATCGGAACTAACCATCTTTTTTCCTTCGCTTTTCCTCTGCTCAATTTCTTGGTGATTTACCAAAAGCAAGTCAATCATTTTTATTGCTTCTCCCCCCTTACTTTTTTTCGCAAAATCGTCAATTTTCGCACGAATTTTTTTGTCGTCGTACCAAAAGCCTTTCGAATATACGAGCCAACAATCATTTAGCGCATCAACAAGATTTGTTTGCAATTTGTTTAAATCGGCGTTATCGTTTTCACCTAAAAAAGTATATATTATATGTAGACAATAATATTTATATATATGTCGGCGTATTATTTGAATATTAGGTCAAATTTTCCTAATTGAAAATATAAATAATAGGCGGGCTTAATAAAAAAGTATTTTTAAACTCAGTAAAATTCGAATTTTGATTTTCCGAAATTTCGAATTCGGGCCCGGGGTTCGAAATTGCCCGAAATAGAGGTCAGATTCGGACTCTGCGCCTCCTAGAACATTCCTAGTTGCCCGGTGGGACTCGAACCCACGATCTTTACCCAAACCGTGGACAGCTCTCTTTTTAGTGCAATGGTTTATAAATTTAAGTTTTATATTTATATTTATTTTTAATTTTAAATTATATTCGTGATTTCCGAGAAAGATAGAAAAAAACAAACCATCCCAAATGGCAATAAATAAAAATTCATTGTCAATCTTTTCTTTGAACCATTCATCATACAAAAATTTATCCAAAACAATTTTTGCTCTCCATTTAGCCAATTTTGTTTTTTCTTCAAAAAATGATTGGTACAAATGCGTGTAAAAGGAATTGCTTGAGAACGCAGAAACTTAATAAATTAGCAATTGAATTGATCAAAAGGAAGGCCAGAAACTGACACAAAAAGTCCAGGTTTTCTTCATAGGTAATGCAAATCATTGCCATCCTCGGGACACCGAGCAATCTTGCAAATTTGAACCAAATCACCTGATGTTCATTCTTGTCAGCTCTTTTTTTAACTTCGCTAAATGCAAATTAATTTTATTAATATTTATTTTGCAATTACATAATTACTCGAAAAATTTGACGAGTTTTTTGCGTTTCAAAAAGAAGTGCATCAAATCGCTGAGCATCCATTCCAAAATTTCTTCCGAGTTATTTCGCACGCTCTCAAAGCATTCTTCCGTATCTTTGCACAATGGCCTTATGACGGAATATTGATTGGGATTGGGATTTAATGCCCTCAAAAGTTCATGCTTAACTTGAAGCGCGTTACATGTTAGCCTCGTGTAGTATTCGACGCCCGAGATTATTTGTTCGGTTGCCTTCCTTTTCCATAAAGCCGCAGAGTGCACTCTGAACAAAACAGAATTATATATTTCATTTATTTATTTTTGTGAAAATTTATTTAATCATTTTAAATCATTTACAAACTTTAAAATATTACTCGCCCAAGGCGCTGCAAATATTAACGAACAAATTCTTTGTTTTCGTTTGCATTTGTTGTTCATCATTAAATGGCAGGAAATAAATGTTTTTTAATTTTAATAGGTTTTGATTTGCCTTCCATCGGCTCATATAGAGGAGAGTGTAAACTGCAATTTTTGAAGCCAATTCTAATTCATTTTCCGAATTTTGTCTGAAAAATTCGACATAAAAATCGTCCAACAATTCATTTTGAATGCCGCCGCAGGGGTTGTAACTGAAGCGAGAGCCGATGTAGAATTTGTGAACTTCTGAATTTCGTTAACGGGAGACGATTTTGGCATTTTATTAATGCATTTGTAGTTAAACAAAATACCTTTCACAAAATTTGCTCCTGGAACACTGAATGTCGCGGTAAATTGTAAGGAAATAATAAAAAATAAAAATATAAACCCCATAATATAATTACTAAAATTTTGGATGTTTAAAGTTTGTTTTTCCATTTAAAAACGAATATTTACTTCATGTATTAAAATGTATTACCCTCAGCAAAATTTGTGGTTGCCAACAAATAGGCAATTGAAAATAAGAAATATTTATTATTGAAAGCCATAAAAATCAATATTTTAAATTATAATATTATTAATTTTATTGGATTTGAGAAGCGATTTAGAATTAATTTACTTGGCACCCGGAAAATATGCGCAGCCTCATATATGTTAGAGTCGACATTTATATATTGACTAAAAACGTGTAAAAAGTGACCAAAAATCGACAACGCGAGTGCAGATGACAGAAGCCGACATAATTAGAAACAAATGAGCGCTTGGAGCTTTTGGGGAAAAACTTGGTGGCGGGCCGGCGTCGAACCGGCGGCACCCTTCTTCACTATATCAGTAGTGATTTAAATGTAAAATAATAAAAATTTGTTGCATTATTACAAACAATTATACGCCGCATTGGTATAATGTTCTAAAAAAATAACAAATGTTTTTGTGAGATTTGCATCACTATTAACAAAACTTATAATTTTTCGAAAATTTTCTCATTTGTCAGCGGCGCTTTTCGGCACCGCCGGCCCCTCCCAACCTAAAAGCTTCATTTCAAAAGGCGAGCGCCAAAAGCACATTCCTTACATTTTTTAGACTTTTAATAAATATTAGTTTCCAAATACATTCATTAAATTAGAAAACGGTATAAGTTTTCATTTATTATAAATTTAAAATTTAATAATCTAATCATCTGGGTATTATTTTTTGACTTTCAAGATGCTGATGCTGAACCTCTTCACCAATGGCAGTTTCGTCCCCAACGATTTCATCGGCCATAAATCTTTTTTAAATATTATAAATGGATATAATTATTATTATTGGATATAATTATTATTTTTTTTTTGTTTTTAATCACCCGCCACTGTGTTGTTCTTGATGAGCCGTGTGTTGTAAATAAGTGGCATTCAGTTTTGAGCTTCCTGACGGAGCTGCGCCAAACATCTGCAAATTTATTGAATTTTGTTTTAAATTAAATACAATATTCAAATAAAATGTAACCTAACCAAAAAGTGCCAAAATAGGCACTAAAACTCCAAAAAATTTATAAAATGTCTTAATTTTAAAAACGCCAAATCAAACCACGGAGAAAATGATCCCGACGGAAATGCACAGAATTATCAGAAGCCACACGCAAAGAATGCAACTAAATAAGTTGCAATGTTTTTTTCTTCAAAGCATTTTTGTGCATACCATCGATAATGCCGCACCAAAAAGTGTGCTATCCTTAATTTAATTATTAATTATTTTATTTGGAATTTGAATCTTCATTTTTGAACGATTTGTAATTTTCTTTGATTTTTTTAGATATTAATCGCTTGTAAATCTAATTGCTTTATGCTTCAGTGTTTTTTGATTACACTTTAATAACAATAAGTTATTTATTCTTTCTGTTACTCGTTAAAATACGATTACCGTAGTCGAAATTTTGTTGTAATTTGTGGCAGCGAATACCGATAAACGGAAATTTTATCAACGGACAGATGACGCCTATTCATTTAAAATATTAAAAAGATTTACTATATTAATATATTTTTACCATTTGACTCTCCTTATTCGCTCATTTTTGAAGAAGTTTTCCAACATTTTTATTGAGAAAATGAAAACGGGGCAGTTCTAAATAAAATTAGATAATTACTTATTAAATGCTAATTAATAGGGATGCTCGAGAGTCTCGGTCTCGGTTATTGAGTCGAGAAATTTCTCAGTTTTTTTGGGTCTCGGTCTCGGTTCTCGGTTTCGGAAAACGAAAAAATTGGCTTTTTTCGTGAGAATTCATTACAGAATTCTGAGCCTGAAAGATCGAAAAATACATTGGTAAATCAAATTTTAGAACTGCGAACCGATTTTATTCTTTTAATTTAATGAATTGTTCCTTTTTATTGATTCTTATTTGTTAGTCAAAAACAAAACAAAAATAACTCAGAAAATCTTATAAAAATGGTGTTTTTTTTTGCAAATTTTAGTGTGGGGTTATTTCGCCAATTCAATTTACGTTCTAAAAAAAGGATGCAATCAATCACTAGGGATGGACTGATGGACACATTTTCCTAACTGAATTCACTAAAATCTTTTTTTCCCCGGCGGCGCTATCGGCACCATCGGACGGACCCCTCCTATTTCTAAAAAGCTTCAAAAAATTACCACATTTTTAAATTTTGGTTGCAAATCTCTTAACAAAAAAATTTCGAAATTTCTCGGTGCTCGGTTCTCGAACTCGGTTTTTTTGGGTCTCGGTCTCGAGTCTCGGAGTCATTTCTCGGTCTTGGTCCTCGGTGTCATTTCTCGGTCTCGGTTCTCGATTTTCGGTAAATTTCAATTCCCGAGCATCCCTACTAATTAATACCTCCAGCTTAAGGTCCTGTGAAATCCACAAATAGGACCCTAAAATTGAAGTTTTATCATTTTCTTTTGTATTGTTGATTGAAGAAGGATAAACTCACAGTCTCCGTCCTCCGGCGCAACATTTCGTTCTAGAAATTTCTTGATTTCAGATCGATTCCGTTCCGAGAGGAATTGTTGGATGAAGCGATCAGCCTTGAGGTTTGGGAGTAATCAAATAATTATTTGTTTTCTTTGACTTTCTGCAAGCAATAAATATCCAATTTAAAAAACCCTGGCTTAACGCCAAATCAGGTCTCGAGCTTCACACGTATCTACCGTACCTCTATGCCCTGGGGCCTAATACAGTAATGCGGGATTTCTTCGTTTCGATCCCTCAGCAAAAACAGTTCGCCCGCCGCTGCCGACACTTCATCCTGCTGCTGATGGGTATCATGGTTATCACTCCGAATTTGCACTCTGCTGGAATCCGACTCTTGCACGGACGATTGATGGCCAAAAATGCCATTTCCCAACTCTTTGTCCGTACTTTTAACCGCTTCAGTGCCTTAATTCATGATTTTTGAATTTCAAAAATATTAGAGATTTTTTGAACTATTCACAATAAGGGGGAAATCTATGTTATAGGCCTCAAAACAAGAAATAACCCATATTTTATAAACAAAACTTCAATTTTGAATAATTGTTACAAAAACTCTCTCTGGCAAACTTTATACCATTATTCAATCCGCCGATCAGTTTCAAATCGTCCGTTGTCAACGGTTCCACAACGGTCTGGTAGCTCAACATGCCCAACTCCTCCTCATCGAATTCGTCGTCATCGTCGTACACCTCGGCCGGCTCATCCAAGTAGTAAATGGCACACGCGTAGCCAAAGTTGATCACGCGCGAGCATCGCCGTCGATTGGATGCCATCGACAGGGCGACGACGCCGTTGTTGCCATTGTTATTGGCCACAGCAGAAACAATGGACGGCGACGTGAGCGAGGAGGGCATCGCAAAGCGCCGATCGGACGCCGTCCTTTGCAGGCAAACGGTTGAGGAGTGGGCACCGATCTATGAGACAAAAATGTTTTTATAATGAAATGGGAAACTTTTAAAACCAAAGAGTTACGTCAGCTTGATTTAGTTGAAAAAAGCATCTACCGCATTTAATGTTGCCAAATTGTTGTTTTCACTATATCGAGTGCTGCTGTTTAGTGCACAAAAATCAGATTTTCGCCGTGCATTGCATGCCGTCATTCTGGCAACTGAGAAATGAGGAGGGGCCAATTTGTTTGCTCTCTTTTCCGACTCCATAGGACCTAAAAAAATAGAATGGGTATTAATTATTGTGTATAATTATTATCTATTTTTGAGTATCAAAGCGATTTGATATAAATAAGCGACATCAACTATAACCCCTCAGGGGAAAATAATTTAGGCAGCACTTAATGCGCGAGAATAAGCCAAAGTCGGGGCTGAGCCCCCCTGAAGGCATCAAATATGTAAGAGTGTTTTGGGAAGAATTTCTGCGCCTTTAAGAGGGGAGACATAGTGAATGAATTTACAAATTTGTTGCAAACAATTTCTAATCATATAATGGAAAATATTCTCAAAAAATATATAAATTTAATAAATGAAATCTTTTAGTATGAAATTTTGTGAAATTTTGTTTAGTTCCTCGTTGGCCAATGTAAATAGAAATTCAATTAGTGCAAATTGTGAAGTCGGGAGGAAAAAGAGCCCTTTAGGACGAGTCGATGACACATGCAAAAGGGGACGACAGCTTCTTCGCCAATATTCCGTTCGGCTGAGAACGGATGGATGAATTAGTGATGCGCTCGCCCCGGGCGGCATCAGCCAACGATGCCACCAAGCCTTGAGGGAAAAGCCGAGAGGAAAGATGTCTTGAGGGGAAGGAGAGGTATTGCCTTGGGGCAAGTCATCACGAACGACCCTAAGCCTAAGCACGACACTCGAGGAGGAGGAGGAGGACCTCTAATGGCATGGTTGAAGAAGATGTGGATGCCGACAGCAGAAGTGGTGCCGTGACGAACAAGGATTGTGGGACAAAAATGGGCCATGGACACTCGAAGAAGCTGGAGACTTTCTTGGGGCCGGGGAATGAAAGCAAAAAAGGCCGTAATTAAGAGATTTTGTGTCGAAATGTAAGGAAGCAAAAATTGGGGGGAGGGGAAAGGGTGATAAGAAAAATAAGAGAAAAGGGCAGTTGATTGTGCCGGGTGTCGGAGGGGGGGGGGGTGGGGGGGGGGGGAAATCGCATTCTGCCGCACATCCGGAAAAAAAATTTAAATTCCGTCTCAACAGACAAATTCCGTGGAATTCAAATTCAATTTTTGAACGTTGTTTTTGCGTCAGCAGTGCTGCGATGGTTTTGTGACAATTGTAAATGTTAAATGTGTGAAACTTTCTGAATGCAAATATATATAAAGTATTAAATAAATTTGAATTCAAAGTTTTTAAGTAACCGTTGGTTGACATTGACTTAAAAAAACAAATGGCGCTGTAAAATGCTTATGAATTTGACACTTTATGATGATTTGGCAAAAGAGTAATTACTTCATTAATGAGTATTCAGAAACTCAGACGGAAGGGAGTAAGTTAACCATAAGCATTGGTCGACAAATTTGTTGAAATTGTTTTAATCAAACCAAATAAATGGTATTTAATAAGTCTATTTTGACTATGAAGTCGATGGCCAAAATAGGTAATTTTAAGCGATCATTGTAAATATCAGGGCTAGGCAAAATTTCGGGTTTTTTGGCCGTTTCGGAATTCGGAATTTGGGTTAAATTTCGGATTTTACACAATTCGTTGGAGGTTCAAACCCTCCCCATGTCATTGACATTTTTTTTTACCCTTAACACTAAATTTTGACAAAAATCATTGAAAAGAACCCGGCGATAACCAATAACCGCGCGGGAAAAGAGAAAAATTTCATCGAATTAATTAAAGGCAAACATTTTTTTATTAATGATATATTTTTGTTCCACTTTCGAAGAGTCTCTTTCGTTTCGATTTCGATAGTTTCGAGGTTTTCCTACCGATTTTCTTACGAAAATCGAAATAAAAAAATTTCGATTTCGAAAAATTTTTCCTTTCGACCCACCACTGGTCAGCAGGCGATTGTGATAAAATTTTTTCAAAAATTCTTTTTTTGCGCACTGGGAGGGCATTGGCACGTTGTGGGTGAACCAGGCAGAAGCCTCTCCCAACTGCCCTATTCCTTATGCCCCCCCCCCCCCCCCCTACGTCCACGTCCAATCAGCGGAATGACTCTCTATTCATTACACTATTTCGGAGACAATTGCTATTATTTTTGTTCACTTTTTTATTTTGAAGATTAATTCCCTTCAAATTGTTTCAAAAACATCAAAAATTAATTTATCTGTTGAAAAAGCAAATATAAATGGTTATGATTGATTCATTTCATTTGCACATATCGAAGAGTTGAAAGACATTCTTTGAGTGGGTGGGAAAGATTGTTGATTTTGAATGGGTTCTGTTTGATTAATTAATGGTGAGTTGTTGTTGTTTGTTAAGAGGTCCAAAAGCAATTTATTGAATGGGATTTTTTTGTAAATTTCCATAAATTTATTTAAAACATTTTTTCTTCCTAATTGTAAGGGGGATTCCCTGAGATGAGAGAGCGCAATAGAGCAGATAATCGAACGATTGGATGGAGCATAACGGTATGCATTTAAATACTACGGTAATTAATGTGTCGCGTTTGCATTACTGTAATTGATATTGTCTGAAGGGCCAAAACTGAAAAGGAGGACAAATTTTTGGATTTGATTTTTGGATTATTTTTTGGCATTTTCACTTTTTATTAAAACTTTTAGCCTCCTTTTCGCTTTTGTGGTCATTTGATGTGAGAGCGAGCGGAAACTAATTAATTAAGGTTATTAATTTTGAAAAAAAGTAAATTTAAAATGAACTAAACAAAACGAATACTTGTAGTTAAATTCTGAAGATAAATCTTCATAAAATTAGCATAAGAAAATATTGTGAAAAGGTGCTACAATTCAATACTCCTCTTCCCCTAATAGCTCCCTAATTTGTTGTAACTGTTACTATTCTTCTACGGGTCGGTTGGTCGATGGAAATGCTCCGCCGTGTGCTGCTCCAATGGGTCGGTTGGTCGGTGACAGCCCAAAAGAATTGTTTTGTGTTCGTTCCCTGAGCGAAAATTTCGGAGAGTTGTTTTTGTGTTGTGTTGCGGGTTCGGTCGAATGTTCTGTTGGATTTAGGCGTCAAAAACAAATAAATAAATGGATAAAATGATAGGCCAAAACAAACACAAATTGTGAACAAAAATATTTACAAATTCAGCAAAGGCGTCCTGAGTGAAGAGATGTTTCGTGGCGCGGTGATCAGAGTGAGTGACTGAGAGAGAGAATTTCGACGGATCTTTGAAAAACAAAAAATTGATCGATGATCGATCTCGACTGATTTCCTGAGTGGCTTCAAATGGATACGACGAGAATTTGAAAGGTGAGTATGAGAAGGAAGAAATGGAGGGGGGGGGGGGGGGGGGGGGGGTAAATGGTAAGAAAACAAAACAATTAAATTAAAATAATTAAATATTTTTTGATTGGGTGGGCCACAATGTACACTTTTGGACCGGAGGATTCATCTAAACGAGCGTTTACATAAACTGAAGACAGAAAAGGGGAAAAAACCTCAGGAAGCAAATTGACCAAAGAAATTCTTTTAAAAAAGTTATGAAAGTGGCCGACAAGAACCCGCTGGTAGATTCAGTACAATTGGCCAAATTTGTAAGAGATCTTTTAAAAATAAATAAATTTGAGCTCTCAAAAAATTCAGAAAATTTTCCTGAAATGCTTCCTGTTGACTTCAGAGGACAAACAATCAATTCTTTGAGGCTGAGGGGGGGGGAGGGGGGGGGGGGGGGGGAATTCGACTTTAAAAACAGTTTTTGTATACGGGAGGTATCTAGCTCAGACTTACTTCTTACCAAATAAGCCGTTTATGAATCAAATTGGCGGAGGAGAGAAATGATTTTGGAAATAATGGGAAACAAATTTTGTCCAACGGGTCCAAAGGGTTCGAGGGGGGGGGGGGGGGGCGGGGGGGGGGGGGGGGGTAAAGGGAGTGAATGCTGAAGAGGTATGGAAAGTCCAAATCCGAAATGAAAGACATTTGGGGAGCCAAAGAAAAAGAAATGATAAAAAAGGAACGAAATTGAATAATATAAATTTCGATTAAATAAAATGAAAATGGTGAAATTTGGACAGCTAATTTTATTCGCTCCGACCCATCGATTGTTGTTGCGAATGTTCGTGTTTGATGTCCATCTACAAAGGAGAAAAAAACTTTAAAAATTATTGCTTAAAACATCAAAATTCGCAAGAAAACCCCACGGATCCCGTCCCGCCCGGTCCGTAGATCGAATCGTCCAATTAAAAGATTTCAAAAGTTATTTTGTCTGGAAAACATCACGACCAAACCGTATTTTGACGCTCAAAAAGCCCATTCTCAGGAGTGCATCTTATCCCGATTAATCCCGACCCTACCGGGATCAGAATTACGACTTTTCAAAAACGGGGATCCGAGATCGGGATTCCAAAAACCAGGATAATCTCGCCCGATCCCGACCGAAATCCGATCCCGACCGAAATCCGATCCCGGCCAACTCTAGTTAAAACGACAATATTTTTGACTAAAAACATGTTTTTCGTGCATAACACGCCAAAACAAATAGGTAAAAACCTAAAAGTATCAGCCCTATTTATCATATCATTAAGCTACATCCCAGAAAAGACATTTCAGTACTGGTCCCGGTCCCGTGCTACCCTAATTGATTTGAAGGAAGTTATTGTCACTTTTTCAACTGACGATTCGACCTTCAGCAGCAGGTCGGAAGCCAAAGGTTGACACAAAATATGTAAAGAAAAGTTTTTTTTGATAATTCTCTAAAAAAAATGAAAAAAGCTAAATTTGTCTTCTTCCGGGTTATCGCGCCCTTTGCTACCTGTTCCTGCGCATGGTGTTGTTCGTCCATGGCACCGCCGGTGGTGCCGGAGTCGCCACCGCTGCTCCGTGCACATCCGTCGCTGCTCTCCCCGTCCCCGTCTTCCGGACTCTGCTGCTGTGTGGTGGTGCCGGTGGACTGAGAAGAAATGGTCGGAGAGGACAAGTGCCCCTCCTCTAAGTCCTCCTCCTCCTCGTCGTCGTCCAAATGCGTCTCTTCAACCTTCAAACACATTTTAAGTTTTTTAAATTTCTCATAAAGAGTTAGTTAATTAATTTTAAAAAAATGCCAAAATGGCAATTTTGCACCTCCATCCGTTCGACTTCGTGCGAAGAAGCGGCCATTAAGCCGCTGCTGCTTGCGCTCCCATTTTCCACCATTGATGCCAACAGCGACCCGCCACCGGACGAACAGGGCGGCATTTCGCTCAGCTCCAATGGGTTCTTAACATGGAATAACAGTTTTCAAAAAATGCCATCATTTGTTTACCCCCAGTGCCGACTGCAGTGCCATCTGCTGTTGTTGCTGACGGCGATGTGCCAACTCGGCGATGGCCGCATTCACCGCCGCCATTGTTGGCGTTGTGTCGTGTTGGTGTTGAACGCCCATTGCCGGCGGCCCACCACTAGCAACGGATGGTTGCTGCTGACCCAGGGCTCCGCCAATGACGGGACGGCCTGCAAACTGCTGGAAGGGCGACTGACCGACCACGACGCCCACCGACGGGGCCAACTCCACCCCTTGTGGCTGCTTGTGGTGGAATTTGCGCGCATGACGCACGCGCCGGCAGCTGAATTTGATTTAAATAGTCATAAATTAGGCATTTATTTAGCTGAAATGAAGTACCGTGCCGCTAGCTTGCGCATTGCCTCACGAAAGTACTCCTTGAACTCGTTCTCCTTGCCAACTCGATCAAACAACACTTTTTGGCATACATCTTAAAAATTGCTCAAATTTAAATATATCAGATATTGCAAAAATAACAAAGATGGATGGATCTGAGTTAGAAATTAATTTTTGTTTTTTGTATCTCAATTTTCAGAGGATTTTACGTAACCTTTCTAAAGTGCCAAAAAGTTACGATAGATATAAATGATGCCGGGAAGGGGCAAATTGCTGTAGCTTGAGTGGTTCGGCATGGCAAACGTCGTTTTAGCCATAAGTCGGGAGCCAAACACGCGCTTCTCCGCCAACTTTTTGCAGAGCTGGGCCATTGTCTCGGCCACACTTTGGTTTTCATGCTTTTTGTTCTGCAGCACTTGCTGGATGACTTGTTGCTCGGACAGCGGACGAAAATCTAGTTTAATTTAAATATAAATGTTTTTAATCGTCAATAATGATTACGAGGGTCGCTTTGTGCCTCCAGGACGGGAATTTGAATCTGCTGAATTTGTTCTTCAGTGTACGTCTGCGAACAAATACTCTGGATGTGATCGTCGCTGGCTGCTCGTCGACGTTCCACCGGTGCATGCACTGCTCGCTCTTGTTGTGCCGTAGACAACATTGTTGACAACCCGTCATGTTGGGAGTGCCGTTGGCCAAACGCGTCAGTCATTGACAACATTCCCATGCTTTGGCCTTAAAATTTAAAACAATTTTTCTTTAGGAAATTCTCTTAAATTTAGCAATAAAATTAAAAGCATTTCGTAGTTACCCCCATAATGTTGCTGTTGTGCATGCCGTTGCTGCTGTGTGACGCCAATGCGCTTGTGCATTTTGGGCCCTGGTTGATGTTGAACCTTTGCCGCAGCAGCCGTTGCAGCAGCAACAATGGCATGTTGTTGTTGTTGTTGCTGCTGCTGCTGTTGTTGTTGTTGATGCTGCAAACGTTGTTGCAGTGCCAATTGGTTCTGTTGTTGCTGGTGTTGTTGCAGCGTAACCAGCAATGTTTGCATTGTGCTCAGCTTGCGTACCATTTCGTTCTGGTTGCAGTTAGACCCCGCTGAATTAAGTTAAAGTTAATTTCCAAAAAAATTTCTGCAATTTTTCTATTTAAATAAATTTATTAAAAAACATTTATTACTTTGTCCCGCCTGCGGCTGAACAACTCCATGAGCTGGCGACAACAAATGCGAAGTTACGGCAGCATTTGTGCGCGAAATTGCCGCGTTCAGAAGTTCAATTTGCGATCGGTTTAGCAGAGTTGTCTAATTTTGTTTTAGAGTTTAAGTTGTTTCAAGAAATGAGGA
Source organism: Globodera pallida (assembly GCA_020449905.1). NCBI lineage: Eukaryota > Metazoa > Nematoda > Chromadorea > Rhabditida > Heteroderidae > Globodera > Globodera pallida. The sequence goes on along the minus strand of JAIXHY010000009.1, from coordinate 3,311,888 downwards.
GACGCTTTTTGATTTTGGGAAAGAATTGTTTGTCCCCTTATTATTCAAAATTCAAATTTTTTAAATCAAAACTTTTTGATATCAAAAAACATTTTGGGATTTCAGACATTGGAGTGTTATGTTTTTATAGTTTGGATTATAAGACGTGCTATCTATGTGTGATCAACTAACATGGTTTAATCACGATCAATAATGATCAGACTCATTTTAACATGCCGTTTCAGCATGGACCAGATCAAATTAGGTCATGACCGTGCCATATCCAAGGTCGCTTGGAAACATTGTTGAAGCCCGACCAATTAGTTTAACGAATAACTTTGCCTACATGTTGAGGGTTCTGCTGCACAATTTGATGAGAGATTTGCTGCTGTTGTTGTTGTTGTTGTTGCTGTTGGTGTTGGTGAAGATGTGGTGCAAGGACATTAGCCTGCATCTGAAGGGACGGCTTGGCGCTGTCCAGCAGTTGGGGCGGGCTCTGCAGCATCATCTTCAACCAGTTTTAGTTCACTTCAAAATATTTGTGAATTTAAAACATTTGCACCTGCGTATTTGTGGATGAGGCCGAGGAGGAAGTCTCGCTTACGTCAATCCCACTCGATGGGTCAAAGAAAGCCGATTCTAATATTATGGGACAATTTACTAATAACATTTTAAATTATATTTAAATTGTGAATCATTTATCACCTCCGCTTTGAATTGAATTGTTCCGTGTACTGTTCGAACTTCCGCCATGGGCTTGCTGTTGTGGTCCATTCTGTTGCTGAATTTGAGTTGCCTGTTGAAGCACTTGCAGTGTAGAGAGAAGCAATTGCTAAAATATTTTAAAGAAATACTTTAATATAAATTGAAATTATTTTTGGTTGTTTGATCTATTAATCATTATTTTCACCTGCTGCTGTTTCTCTCCACCAACACCAGTGCCCCACTGCTGCAACTGGTGTTGTTGTGTGCCCAAAATGTTGCTGGTACTGCTCGAGTTTGATGCCGCGCCCAATTGGTCCAAAATGCGACCCAACGACGCTACTGAGGCGACCACGCTCATTGCAGCGGACGACGCGGGCGCTGAGGAGGAACTCGCACTGATCGGAACAGGCGGATGCTGCTGCTGTTGAGGTTGCTGTTGTTGGCTGTTGCTGTTGCCACCAGCGCCATGGGTCAGAAACAGTTGCAACATGTGGGCATTGTCTAAACATTTCCAGATAAAATTTAAAAAACAAAGTTAAATATGTATATAGACTTCGCCTGAATTTCAACACTTTTTTTAAAATTTTACAATTGCTGTTAGGTTGAGGCCCAGTTTGGTTGAATTGCTGAGAGGGAACCATGGCGGTTTCGCTGTTTCCATTGTCCGCTTGGGTCTTAATACATATTTTATTTAAATTGATTCGTTATTAAATATAAATAATAAGTTAACAATTTGCCAATTTAAATTGGACTGATTATATCTCTCATCTCGCACCAGTAAATTCTGTCTGAATTGCTGCTGTTGTGGGGTAATCGGCCGCAGAAGCTGCTGTTGCTGCTGCTGTTGCTGCATTGGCTGGTGATTAACAGCTGCGGTGGCAAATGCCGTCGGATGCGGTGGTGACGGCGGCGACTGCGGCTTCAGCGCGCCCATCCGGCGGACACCGGACGATGCGCTGCCCTCTTGCTGCAGTTGGAACAACATTTGACGAAGCTCTTCGACCTCTCTGAAATTTGAGAAAGTTTTTCAAATAAAACAAAGGTGTGCTGGGAAGAAGAATAATGAAATAAATTTAATAAATTTGGCTTATGACCAAAAATTAAAGACAAAATTTTTACTAATCGTTTCTTACGATTCAACAATGGGCAGAATCATTGCGCATTGGCGGGTCACAATGGGAGGCACGCAATTCGCGTGGTTGGGCAGATCAAGCATAGAGAAGGAGAACAGCATTTGTGGCAATAGGCAAATATTAAAAATTTAGCGCAAAATAATTTCTAGAAAACAAAAAAATTAGTTTTTAAAATGTTAAAAAGGAAAAATTTGAAAAAAATATAAACATTTATATTTATTTGCACAGAAGCAGCAGCCTGGCAATGCCGTGCATATATATAATGGCCAAGAATACCTCAGAAAAATGTTTCCATAAAAAGCTAATTATATAAAAAATAATGCTCCCCACTTGTTGCGGGTAGCCTAATTTGCTTCAAAAAAAGGATTAAAGTGATTACCGTATATATAACAAGCAGAATGCTAAAAATATACAAATTATTCCCAAACAAACAGCGAAAGCAAATTGTTGAGGGTAAAATTATTGTTTGCAAAAGTTTTAAAATTTTAATTACATTTTATTTTGTGCAATTGGCGAGATTTCACCGTCAAAAATGTCCCCCCCCTTTTTTTAAAGTGTATAATATATATGTAAATATATGTGTATTCTCATTATCCTTCCTTCACAAACACTCACGCATTCATTCCCGATGTGCCGTAATCACTTTTTTGTGCCAAAATTGGAAAAAGAAAATTTGGTTAGTTTATTTGTAGGGGGTGAAACATAAAATAAATGGCATTTTGAGTGAGTGAATAGTTTTGGTGGACGGATTGGATGGAAGGTGTGTGCAATTATGTGAGTGAATCACATGAAAAGCCCGAGTTTTGATGGATTAGGAGGCGGCGGATTGCGCAAAAACAAATGAGTTTATTTATTTTTGGTGCCGGATTGGAGGAGGATTTGGCAGCAGATGAAAGCATTAAGCGCAGACAACAAAATACAAATAAATTTAATTGATTTCAAAATTTCGCAACATTTTGCTTCAAAATCGGATCAGAATGAATTAATTATTGCCAGCAGATGCCCGCCCCCACAGATAATATCCGTTTTAATAAACCAAAAACAAAAATTTTGATGAAGTTTATTCCAACTAATAGCAAATAAACAAATAAATACCCACAGAAATCTTTCAGTGCCCTTACTTTCAAACATTTTGAAAATGAACTTTTACTTATAAATGAACCAAAAAAGGTAAAAAAAGCATATTTCGTAACAATTATTCTGTTAAAAAATGCAGAAAATCTGGGCATTATTTGATTTATCAATAAAATGTGCCGGCTTTGTCCATTAACGCACTCCAAAAATAAAACTTGGCGGCCATTCATTAATTTTATTCTCGCCCGTATTCATTCAGCAAAAGTTAAGCGGCCCAAAAATCAAAGAAATTGTGCAAAAATGGTTTGGACTACAATTACAATTTTTGTGTGCTGCAAAAATGGGAAACTTTCCAAATTTAGCTGATGCGAGTAACATTAATAATTGTATTCCGACAGTTTTTGAATGTACTATTTATATTGTATTATACATTTTTATTTTTATTATTCAAAATTTTCATACTAAAATGTCTAAAAATAAAGAAAGAATACCATCGGATAATTATAATGTGCCTCAATCATTGAAAATGAAAAGTGATTGGGATGATAGCGTTTGTGATCGATGGTTTGGAAAATGTAATTTAAAGGAAAGTACAGGTTTAAGTATTATAATTGGAAGTCGAATCCCGGTACAATTTACATTTATACCATATTTATTTCGGGGATCCATTATCCAAATTGATCAAGTATACAATATACATCTAAAGATCCAAATACCATTTAAATAATGCTAAATTTTGTTGATTTACATTTACAAATTCACTAATCCCCTCCCACCCCCCCCCCCCATCTCTCGAATATAGGCCAAATTAAGCGCATAAATGCCCGTGTTCGTTCCACAGGATTAGAATGTTTTGTGTACGTGCAGAAAGGGGGCAGATAAGCACGCGAAAGCAGAGTTTTTTTTATTATTTTTTTATTTTAAATACCAAATTAGCTTCAATAGACACTAAAAATAATGAATATATTTGGACCAGTCTTATGTAGCTGCTAATGCTTTCAAAATTGAATATTGCATGATTTTGCAAAACATGCACCCATGGTGATGATGCCTTTTAAATCAGTTTCATTTTCTCGGGTTTGCCTTTTGAATGGGTCTTTGGGGTGAGCCGGGGAAGTGGCGAGGGACAGTCAAAATAATGAGCAATTTGTTGTCCCCTGCGGGGGAATTGTAACTTTTCTGTTCCCATTGGGTCTCGGCCCCTCCGCAGCACTGAAAGGTCGTGTGATCGGTTGCCCGAACACGCAATGAATGAATGAATGAATGAATGGGGGGGGGATGACAAATGCATAAGGCTGACTGACTTTTCGCCCAAACTTTCTCTTTTTATACCCCCACGATGTCCACCCAAAAAAACATTTATTTCCCATTTTAAAAATGGCGTGCTCAAAGAACTGTAAAGGAAAAACTCGAGGGTGGGCTATGACCGATGGCGAGACCAAATTTTACAATATTTTACAAAATTTTAATTTATTGTCCACCTTCCGTCCGCGCCCTTCCCTCGCGTTGATCAGTGACCTCGGCGGAAGGGCAAAAGGAAAAACGAGGGCATTTTTTGGTTTGCAACCTTTCGCAAAGTTCGAATGACTTTTGGCCTTAGGCCCGAACAGTTTTTTTGAAGAGGGAAATTTGTGTCTTTTTAAAAGGCGGCGGTTTATTTCACCTCTCAATTTTGAAAGATTTCGACGGGTGACGATGATGAAGATGGACGAGTTCCGGAAGGGCACCAACCGGAACGGAAAAGGAGGGGGGGGGGGAGGGGGGGGGCGGGAGAGGGGGGGGAGGGGGGGCGGGAGAGGGGGGGGGGAGGGGGGGGGCGGGAGGGGGGGGGGGGAGGGCGGGGGGCGGGAGGGGGGGGGGCGGGGGGGGGGATAAGACGGATGGATGAATGGCGGGAGGGAGGGGGGAGGGGGGAGGGGGGAGGGGGGAGGGGGGGGGGGGGGATGAAGGACGAAAGGCCGATTTGAGTTTGGAAGTGTTGGAAGAGCTTCAAACCACGAGACCCAAAAAGGGGCTGGCTGATCAGCAGAAGACCGACCGACCAATGATTCCGTTTTAAAGAGGGCAAAAATCAACAGCAATTTGTTATATGGCGCGGAGTTTTTCATAGTTTTTTTGTCCATTAAAACTTACCTCTACCGTAACCCATTTTTTGCAAAATATTTCTGCGAAATTTTGGCGGATTTTACTGCAAATTGCGTTCAATAACAAAGCTTTCAAAATGCCAACTCGCCCACTTTTCTATATTCAAAATGTTATTTTTAAATAATAAAAGTTAAAATTTCAATTACTTTTTGATTTTGACGGTTAACCGAAGTTTGAGAGGCCGACAAAGTCAATTGCCCTAATAATTAGTGGAAATGCATTCGTTCAAAATGTATTCGTGGCAAATTCCCATCACGCAAAGACGCACTTTTTTATTTTGTTGTTGCGGGCTGAGTAAATTTTCCCAAAATAATTAAAGGGCGGCTCAGATAAAGCGTCTTACAAACAAACAAAAAAAGCCAATTCCGCAAATCGAACTTATTGCCAAGAAATTATTTTTCTTTTACAAATAGTAAATAATACAAAAAATTGACAAAAATTAAATATGCGAGCGCCGCATCCATAAAATTTGGTACTTCTAGCAACACATTGACAAATTGGCTTACCGTCTCAATTCCCGACACCCGCCGCAGGGGCTTTCCAGCATATGTGTCTGTGCATGGATGTTGTGCTGTTGTTGTGCCGTCAGCGTCGATGGAGTTGCGCTTGCTGCTGATGATCTTGGTGTCAGAACATTTATCTGTTGCTGTTGATCCATGGTCATCTGCTGCTGCTGCTGCACCTCCTCCTTCACTGTTGTAGTTGCCATTGTTGTCGGTGTGCCACCGGAATCGACGATGGCCATGACCAACTCGCGGCCATGCTGCTTCGGGTAAATTTGTTCATCGTCTGAATATTTAGGGAAATATATACAGTTTTTTCATAAAATTATCTAAATTTAATTTTTTGATTTTTTGGTTCTATGATTACATTCGGGTCCGGAAAATTAGATTTGAAGCCGAGCGGCTTTCCGAACAAATTGGGCTTCCGAATTGCCGCCCGACCCGACCGCCCGTCCGAACTCTAATCACACCCAGATTTTTATTAAATTTTTATTTGTAAATTTGAATAAAAGTTCAATATGACTTTTTTTGCAATCAGTAAAAAATGTAAATTAATCCATAGAGACCAAGTCAGCAATGAAAATGATCAATCTCTAAAATGAGAATTCTCTGGCCCTTTCCGTTATTCCCCAAATTTCAAATGCCTTTTGGCATATTCATAAGGGGGAAACGCATAAAGGGGTGCCTTTTCCAGTCAGTCAGCTATTGACCATATTATTGGATCACGAAGAGTTAATTTGATTTGCTTTATATGGTGTTTAATCTTTGATCTAATTTGTAAGATGAAGCTTACAGATCAGAAAAAGCATACTTTGCGAGCCCGGCCCCGCGCCGGACGTGTTCATCCGAATGTGCTGGTGCTGCTGCTGTTTCTGATGGTGGTGGTGCTGCTGCAGGAGTGCGTTCAAAGTGGTCGTCGTCGTTGTTGTGGAATTATTGTTGCTGTCACTGTTTGCGCCACCTGTTGCTCCGCTCTTTATTTGCTAAAAAATACAAATCAAAACTGTAACTCTTGCGGTTTGCGCGATCTCAAGCGCTACTAATCTGAAAAATCATTATTCGACGAGAATTCGTTTTCTCGAATCTAAAATTCTCGGACTGGACTCTCTTTTTTACCTCAAAAAATTTGATGTGCATTAATTTATAAGAAAAAGTAAAATTTTCATTAAAATTTGCAACAATAAATCACAGCCAAGCGCAACTGAACACGCTAATATTGTGCACATAACATAATAAATAAATACAAAAAGAAATATTTTAGGAAAAAGCCGCCCAAAAAAAAATTGATTAGGCAGTCGTTTAATACACACCAAACGATGCCTAAAAATATGTGTTTATTCATAATTGTGAATTTATTGTTAACAAAAAGAAAGTTTTTACATAATAAATTATGAAATTGGGTAAATTATTGTCGGCGAATTAATGAGCTTTCAAGTGAAATTTACTGAATTAAATAGGGGCACAGAAAGAATGACGATTAGGCAACGATTGGACGCTGAGATACGGGAAGGAGCGGAAAAGGATCTACGACCAGATCAGATCAGCTCCGACCAGATCCAACCCGATCGCCCGCCGTTTCAAAGGTCCGATTGATGCCTTAAGCAGGAAATAAACGCATTGCGCAAGGTCAATTACAATGGATACCCTAAGGCAAATGTGAAGGGTGAGCTCATTAAAAATGCCCTCAGGCGAGAATGGAGCCCCCGACTATTTTAATACAATTCAAAGATAGGGTTTTGACTTTTTTGGCCTTACCAGATACCTATAGCAAAAATGGCCCACTTTCAAAAATTTGAATCGTTCAAGTATTCTTTAAAAAGATTCATCACATCTGATTTTTGCTTTCAAAGAATGTTGAAATATAATCTAAACATATTGCAGCACCAAATTGTTACATTATTTTGTGCTTTTTATTGTTTTTTAAATTTTAAAATAATTTAACACGAAACCGAAACTGATATTTTCATCACAATGCAAAATATTTAATGTCCTTCTGAAATCACAAATTTTTCAAATTCATTAAAATTAGAGGCTTCTTTAATTTTTAAGAATTTTACAGATTTTTTTGCTCATATTTCTGACTTGAACGAAGGAACGCCCAGTAAAAAAAACCGGAAACATTTGGCAAGAACCACATTTTCACAAGGTACACATTACACCTTCAACTTCCGCTGATCACTTCGGTCGATGCAAAATGCGATTGGTGATCAGCGCGGATTAAACAATGCATTGCGAAACGGACGGCGACGATCACCGATCACTAATCATCGTAAATCAGATTTTCAGACTTGGCAGGGATCAGTGACAGCGAACAGTGCCCAGTTGTAAAATCTTTTGAAATTTTGATCGGACTTGGCAGGGATCACTCACACAAAAAGTGTGCGGGGGGTGGGAGAGTATGGAGATGGAATTGGGAGGCGGCGGAAACGGGTTTCCATATTTCCCATCACATCTCCCAACTTCGCTTATTTTGGGAGCGCGGACACGCGGGCAGTGTGTCCTCCCCTCAGGGGCAAAACGGATGGGTGGAAAAATTGCAAAATGATGCGATGATCGCCACTGCAAAGCGCAATTGGTCCGATCAGGTCGGATGATGGGAAAATGAATGGATGCATGTGGAGAGAGAGAGGGGAAGAGAGGGAGGGGAAGAGAGAGAGGGGAAGAGAGGGAGGGGAAGAGAGAGAGGGGAAGAGAGGGAGGGGAAGAGAGAGAGGGGAAGAGAGGGAGGGGAAGAGAGAGAGGGGAAGAGAGAGAGGGGAAGAGAGAGAGGGGAAGAGAGAGAGAGGAAGAGAGAGAGGGGAAGAGAGAGAGGGGAAGAGAGGGAGGGGAAGAGAGAGAGGGGAAGAGAGAGAGGGGAAGAGAGGGAGGGAAGAGAGGAGGGGGAAGAGAGGAAGGGGAAGAGAGGGAGGGAAGAGAGGACGGGAAAGAGAAAGAGGGAAAGAGAGAGGGCGGGGAAGAGGAAGGGGAAGAGAGGGAAGGGAAGAAAGGGAGGGGGAGGGGGAAGAGAGGGAGGGGAAGAAAGGGAGGAAAAGAAAGGGAGGGGAAGAGAGGGAGGGGAAGAGAGGAAAGGAAAGAGAGGGAGGGGAAGAGAGGGGAAGAAAGGGCGGGGGAGAGTGAAAGGAAGAGAGGGAGGGGAAGAGAAAGAGGGGAAAAGAAAGAGGGGAAGAGAGAGAGGGGAAGAAAGGGAGGGGAAGGGGGGTGGTTGTCTGGATCGCTGTATTTTACTGGGCATCGTTGAGTTGCGCAAAAAACTGCTAGGGTCAGTGAACTGTAAAATTTGTGTTGATTTCCTCTCTATCTCGTCTCTCTCTTTCTTTTCTCTTTCTTTTTCTTCTCTCTCTCTCTAGTCTCCCAGTTTTCTCTATCTATCTCTCTTCTCTCTCGTCTCTCTCGTTTCTCTCGTTTCTCTCGTTTCTCTATTTTGGAGTAATACCGACCATTGAGAGTCGGATACCCGCACGGGTAATTTTCTAAAATCGGCCGGGTACCCGGATGCGTACCCGCGGAGCCGGTATTGCGCCTTAATTAGTTTCGGGTTTTTTGGCCTTTTCGGATTTCGGAATTTGAGTAAAATTTCGGATTTTACACCCCTAAAGATTGCACCTTTAGAGCAAATTTGTGTGCGCTATTGGAAACGTCTGAAAGGGGGCAGCTGAGAAACTAACCGATTTTTAGGGGTGCATTTTCTTTTTTTATTACTTTTTGTTAAGAAATTTTAAAACCAAAATTTAAAATTACTTTTTTGAAGTTTTTTAGGAATACAATAGGAGGGAGGGGCCAGCGGTGGCCGATAGGCGCCGTCGGGAAAAATTTTATGAATCTTGTTATGAAAATTGGTCCAAAAATTACGAATGTTCAATTCAATCATTTCATTTTGAACCAAATTTTTATTAAACGATAGTCAAATATTATTTTTTCCAAATTTTCTTAATAAAATTCATTAAAATTATTTTTCGGCGGCGCTTATTGGGTTTTTCTAAAATTTTTTGAAACTTTCTGTCTGAATCTCGGTTGAAAATTTACAAAAAGATTTTATTAACTGAAAATATACAAAAAATATTTTTAATTAAAAATCTATTTATTTATTTTTATTTTGAATGAATAACATTTTTGAAAAAACTTCAAAAATTTCTGTTTTAAAAAATTTCGGATTTAAAATCGTTTTGTCGGATTTATTTTCCGATTTTGCCCAACCCTGGTCGGCACCGCCGACCCCCCCCCCCCCAAACTGAACCAAAACAACGAAAATCTGCCAATTTTTATGAAAATTTCCGGATAATTTCCTGATTTTTTTTAGCCGAAAAGTCCGTACGTGGAATTCCGGATCCAATGTCCGGAACCCGGTTAAATCCCTGGCCCACATTGTGTTACTTTTTGCAACCCAACCAACCAGCAAAATCCTTTAATAATTCTGTTCATTATTAGGGCCGAGATTTTTAGGGTAAATCCCTATTTCGCCGTTTTTGCGTTTTTATTCCCTATTTTGGCACTTTTTCCCCTAAATTTTAAGAAAAAATCAATATTTTAGGCATTTTACCGAAAATTTCATAAGAAAAATGCAAAAAAAAAGAAATCTACCCCTAAAATCAATTTTCTTCCCAAAAATGCACCCCTAAAAAAGATCTTTCTTGGACCAAAAAAAATCTACCCCCAAAGATTGATATTTTCCGAAAATTTTTTAATTTTTGTTACTTTTTATAAAATTTCAAAACATGTGAAAAATATTATATTTACATTGTAAAAGAATGATGGATTTTAAAGGTTTTAACGCAAAAATTGACTGGATTTAGTCAGTTTTAGCACATTTTTTAGTCCCGATTTTGCCACTTTTTGGGGTTTTTAGTCTCTATTTTAAGGGTTTTTAGTCCCTATTTTAAGGGTTTTTAGTCCCTATTATATGTCCCTATTTCACGTTTTCTAGTCCCTAAAAATCTCGGCCCTATTCATTATGTGCATACTTTTTGCCTCTTATCGACAGTCCAATTCAGCTACGAACTTTGCACTTTTTAAGTAAATTTCTTCAATAAATCTTTCTGCCATTTTGTGGACGTTTGTGCCCGACACGCTAACACAATTGGCCACATTATCCAGCCAGAAGAGAAGTGAAAAAGAGAGAGCATGGCAGTGAGGAGACGAGCAAAGAACGAGAGCAGCAAACCCCCCGGGGGGAACAAGCGGAAGAAGTCCCCCCCCCCCCCCCCCCTTCTCCCGCACTGGTCAAACAAAAATTCATCCGTTGGCTGCCCATTCTCGCCGTGGCCTTCTCGTCGGGAATTCTTGGGGCTTATAGTGGTCCGCCACCAGCAAAGAATTGACGATGCTATTTATAGCGACAGCGGAGGGTCCGAAGGGTCCGCCGATGGACGGAGAACGACGACGAGGAAGAGCTGTTGTATAAAAGGGCAAAAAGAGGGGGGGGGGGGGGGGGGGGGGAATTGCACAACGCTCCCCCCCCCCCCTCCCCCCTCTCCCCTCTCCCCCCCCCCCCCCCCGAAGAAAGTGGAGTGACCGATGGTCTTTCCGCCCCGGGGGCCCTCTCCTCCCCGTCCATTCCTCGTATTCTCTCCATTCATTCCCTTCCCCGCCCGCTTCTGCCACACATCCGCCGTTTCCATCGGGAAATTGCCTCCCCCCACCTAGCCTCAACGGCGGAATTCTTGCGTAGTGGGCGAATGAATGGCCATCGGGGGGGGGGGGGGGGGGGCGTCCATCCCCATTTATCCGTCCGCCCGTCCGTTTGGCGGGTGGAGCGGGCCCTTTTGCTTATTTCCACCCGCTGCCAGCCGACCGGGTTTCCCCAAAGGGGCGGTGGACTTTGAGAGTCAAATGATAAGGAGGGGAGAGAAAAGTGTCCAACTGATGTGGGCGAGAATGGGTGAATGAGAATGTGTGTTGGTTGGTCAGCCAAAAGGAGCAAGAGAGCATTTGGTCCCCGGAGGGGGTGGAGGTGGGGTGTTGGCCACCCGGCATGGCCACAGAGAGTGCAGAGAAGGAGGAGCAGTTCGTTTCTATAACGATGTCCGGAGGGGCTGACTCAGAAAGAGGGGGCAATGTGTAAAGAAAGCCGTTCGTTCTGTCCCCCGCCCCAATGATGGACGCATATTTTTATAGTACGAATTGAAGCGGGGGGAGAGGGATAAATGGATGGGTGGACGGACCCGGTGGTTCTGTGGCCACAAGATGGATGATGAGGAGAGGAGGGGAGGAGGTGGAGAGGAGGGGGGGGGGGGGGGGGGGGGGGAGTCCGAAACGGAGGGGGGGGGGGGGGGGAACATTACGTTCTGAACAACAGAAAAACATTTGATCACGATGGGTGATAAATGACTTTTGCAAGCCAAAGAAGTCAGTCGGTAGGGAAGAAAGTGCTCCACCACATGTAGTATTATGTAATATTTGAACAATGTGATGAGAAAGAACATATTTTCGGGTGGAACATCGGAGCCGATTTTTTTTTTAAACTCATTTATTATTATTCTATTTTTATTATCTGATTATTCATTCATCTGGACACACATCAGATCAGAGCAAAGATCAAACCATTTTTTTGATTGGTGAATAACGACTGATCAGGTGAACAACCAAAAAATAAAAATTCAATTAATTGGATTATTTGTGGGCCAATAAAATCGGTCGGGGAATTTAAACGCTATTGCGTGGACAACAATTAATATAAAATGCGTTGTAATCATCGACCGAACAATGGAAAAAGTTGCGCTAGGAAGTGAATAGGGAAGAAAAGGAAATTACGCCCGAGGGCGGTTGAAAGTGAATGCAATTTCATCGCTTTGGTGAGGGGGTGGATATAAAATCGGGGACGGAGAACTAGCCCCGGAGGGGGTGGGGGGATTTTGCAAGTTACAACGGAGATCGGACAGGAAATTTGCATTCGCACAAAGGGTCATCCCCCACCAATCCATTGCTCGTCGGTTGGGTCACTCCCATCGCCCTAAGCCGTCGCCTAAGGCGATTTGGATTCGGGAAAATGGGCACGACGCAGTGAATGATGGCGAATTAGATGAGCCCACGGTCGGCTGGTACGGACCGGCTGTCACCAACGGCGAACCAGTTCCCCTTGCCCTCCCGGGGGCATTTCGTCCTTCCGCCGGCCGCGCGACGAGCACTTTCCCTTTCATTGGACGGGGGGGGGGGGGGGGGGACAACGTCCGTCCCAAAATTTTGACTGCACTTTTACGATTCGCGCTTCGCAGGATTTTCAAAATTTGAAAAGTCGCTAAATACTTTCAGAGAGGAAGAATAAGTCATAGGGCGGAGGCTTCGTCCTGTCCTCTGGGAAGGTTTGAATTGTATGGAATGATCGGTGAGAAATGTGAGGAAAGATAGATGGGGGTGGGGGGGGGGAATGTGTGTTGCGGGTGGAGGGAACCGAACAACGACGGGTGGGGTAAAGGAGGATCGGAGGATGACGAGGAATATGGGAATTGGGAGGGAATGGTCGTCACACTGGACGAAGCGGGAGACGGGGAGAGGGAGGGGGGGGGGGGGGTGGGGACAGTTTGGTTCCTCCGAAGATTGGTGAAGATGGAAGGAAGGAAGGAAGGTTGTGTTGTATGTGTCCTCCTCCATGGGATGCAAAGTGTGTGAGCAGCTGCTGGATGCTGCTCAGCAGAGGATGGACACTGTCCCAAAGCCCGAAAAGCACAAAATCTGTTCCTCGTCGACAATTTTGTGATGGAAGAGCGGCGAATGGAACGGAATGGGCGGGGGGGGGGGGAGGGGGAGGAAGTCTTCCTTCTATCCCCTCCTCTCCATCCCATCAGAACGGAGACGGACGGACGACGGAATGGACGGGATGGAACGGAACGGACAAAATGTGAGCAGTTTGTTTGCATTCCAATCGTACTGCTGCTGCTGCTGCTGCTGCTGCTGCTGCTGCTGCTGCTGCTGTCGGTGTGGTGGTGTCCATCTGCACCACCACCACCCGCACAAGCAGCAGCAGCAGCAGCAAAGAGATAAATGTGTTCAAATGAATCTTCAAATTGTGTGCTTAAGACAAAAATTAAAAACAAACATTTTGTTGCTGAAAACACTAAAATATGCAATGATTCAGAAAATGATTCATAAAAGGGAGAGTAGCAGCAGCCCAAAAAGTATGTACATTTTTTTATCCCTTTTTCACGATTTTCTGAAAATCAAGAAAACGTCAAAACAAAACGCCAAATATGTATTTTCAAACAAAATTAGTTGCCTATTTATTGTATGGTTATTTTAGTACCGGAATAGATTGTTTCTATTGGTGGTCGGTCGGCCCATCGTTTTGGGCCTTTCCCCGCATGGCTGTCACAAATACCCCCCCCCCAAATTTACCCACCCCGCCTTTTGCACAACTCCGTCCCGTTTTCCCGCCGTTCGTCCCAAATGATGGCGCTGGTGGCGGTGATCCGTCCGTACAATGGACGGACGGAAAGGATAAGCCAACGCCGGGACATTTCAGTGCTGGTGGTTGACAACTGTTTTTTTATTCATTGAATCTCCTATTCCGATCCTTTTGTTTTGGTCCGAACGCTTTGTGGTTTTCTTCTACATTAAAATCTTATGAATTAATTGAACACGAAGCGATCAGTAAGATTGACCGATAAATCCATATGGAATACGGGGTTTGCCGGGCAGTGCTGAATTGTCCCGTTCTGAATCGACCGTTTCGGACGGAGTCTTAGGGGAGGGGGGCGGGGGGGGGGGGGGGGGGGGGGGGAACGGGCTGCACCCTCCAGCACTTCCACCGGACGGCGGACAATGAAATGAACAAAAAGGAGGAGGAGGAGTAGGAAAAGGATTGTATGGATGAAAGAAAGAAAGAATGAATGAATGAATGGAAGAGAATGGACTGGCGCAACTTTTTTTATTGTTTTTGTTCCATTCTTTATTATATTATATTTATTATTCTTTTTTATGGGTTCCAAAACACAGAGAAACGGAGGTAAAGATGATCAAGAAATGAAAGAAAAGCGGAAGTGCTGTGAATGTAAAGTGCATTAGAAAACGAAAAAAAATTCCTTTAAATTTAAAATAAAGAATTTTTCCCAAAATTTTATTTACCTGTTGAAGCATGGCCAAAAGGTATTGGTGTTGTTGAGCAGCTGTAGCAGTGCCATTTTGGTGGTGCTGGTGAATCTGACCTAAATTTTAAAAGCAAATTAAACCAAAAACAACTTGATTAAAATGTTAAACTTTTGGTATTAACCCAATGCGGCACCACTGAAACGCCAAAACTTTTAAAATGGTCTACCCCGCTGTCACGTTGGATTTGAACTGTGCTAAATTGCCCGACCCTAAAATACCTGCGGGCATCGTTCCAGCACCGCCTCCGGCAATGCCCGTTGCTTCAACTGTTGGTGGCGGTAGCGGTTGTGCAGCCGCACTGGCGGAACTGACGCGATGGAACGCGGACGGGTGATGATCAACGTTCAGCTGTTCTTGCGTCTCCACCACCATCTGCTGAAGCAGTTGCGACCTACGGACAACGGTGTGGCTGTTGTACAGCTGTTGATGTTGCTGGGATTGCGGTGGCTGAGGGGCGGCTGGCACCGCAACACCGTTCAGGACGGGCGGAGCAATTTTGGTATGCAATGTTTGTCTAGTTCAAGCAACAACAACGGCAAGAAGTATCCAGACCAAACGGTGGTGTTGGTTCATCAGCAGCAAATGGACATTTGGACATTGCAGGACAAAACTGTATTTAGACCATAAGAGCTTAAACTTAAAAATTATTGTTGAAAATGTAATATGTAAAAGAGGTGTACACTTTACACATACAAAAACTTTTTTTTTGTTGGGGGAAAAGTGGAAATGTGGCCCATTTTTATCATCTGTCCATCCCTTCGTGCGACTTTTTGACAACGAATTATGGACAGCCAGGGACGGAAGATGCAAAGAATGTGAAGGGGGAGGGGGCGGACGGGTGTTTGGACCCGCGGGTCCGGGCCGACCGGGCCTAGCTCAGCAGAAATGGACGGAAGGACAGGGGGAGGACACACACGGACGCTGAGCCCACCCCCGAGGGAATGGACGAATGAATGGGCAAGGATGGACGTGTGTTAAAGGTTTTTGGCCCGTTTCCCTGGAGGGAGCACAGCGGAGGGACGGACTCTTTGGACAGAGGACGGCGGCAGCGGGTGAAGGGATTTCCTGGGGACGACTTCAAGCAGCTGGCACATCCAGAAACGAGCACAGTGCAGCGTCAGTTGAGTAAGGGTGAAGGAGGACGCTTTTTCAAAGTTGCCGAGTTAAGAAAGACGCTAGAGAGAGAGGAATGGACAAAATAAAGGTGTGGGGACACGAAAAGTTGAGAAATTCGAGGGGGGGGCGGTTTGTGCTGTCAAGAGCCAGCCGACCGGCGGGCCGCTTCTCTCACCCAACGACGGACTGGAATGGTCAAATGATGGCAAAGTGCCACGACAACGACGCCCTCTTGGCCATTCAATGGTCACCGACCGACGGAGGCTGGCCGCCCGTGTCCCCTGACATTTGCAGCAGTTCGTTGACGGAGGACGGCGGTCGTGCCAGCCGCTGACTGGCTGTCGATGAAATTATTCTCTTCTTGTGTCCATCACATCCGCCCAACGTCCGATGGGGGGGGAGGCTTTTTGCGGGAAAATGTGTGTGTGAGAATGGGGAGAAATTTTGAGCGAGTTGGGTGAAGGAAGTGAGGAGGGGGGGAGGGGGGTGGGGGCGGGGGAAGACTGGACCAAAGTGAGAGGGCGGAAGGACACAGAAAAGGGCGAGTGAAAGTGCAAAAGGTCTCTCCCCGTCGAGAGGAATGGACACTCTCCGCTCCCTCTCTCCCGAGGGGATGTTGGGGCAGTCGGTCGGCTGGCTCTATCTTTGTATTGAGCAATACTGCTGCTGCCAGTCGGTGGGTGGACGGAAGACAACTGCTGTGGCTGCCGCTGCCCTTTACCCCAACCAACCGGTCTTCGTCAACGCGACCCGCCCCCCCCCCCCCACCTCTTTTCGCGCCAGTCCGAATGAAATTGAATTGACGCGAACTTTCGCAACGCCAAAACGGGACGGAAGCGAGAGAAGAGAGGGATGAGTGAAATAGTGCTGATTTGTGAGAGACGAAACAGTGACAGTGTGAGCCGATGCCCGTCGCTGACCCCTCCCCCTCCGGGGCTTTTGCTCACTTCTTTATTTCTCTTGCAATGCAAAAAAATATTTAAAAGTAATTTCTCGATATCGGACTGACGAGCAGTGACTTAATTGATATATGGAAAACTCGTGCATAAAAATTACCATTAGGTAAAGATTATTCACAACTTTAAAAAAGCAAAAGCCTAATTAACATTATATATCAAAACATTAATAATTATAAAAATGCAGAACTAAAAAGTGTCGAATGCTTTAATAAATATTTGTTTAAAACAAAATAATTGATAAATATTTGACATTTTTATTATGATTGATTATTTATATTTCTGATCATTATTTTTGTCATTTAAATTTTGGTTATTTAAATTTTAAAGAATCACATTGGGCACTTTTAATTTTTATAAACTCAAGTAAATTACCTAAATTCAAATGCAAACCTTCTCAAAGGCTTGGCCACGCGTGGGATTTGAAATTTTCTTTACTTTCTTTCCATTGCATTTCTCCGATTTCCATTATTTCACTTTACGAGCGAGCCGCGAGAGGAGGGGGAGGGGGAGGGGGAGGGGGAGGGGGAGGGGGAGGGGGAGGGGGAGGGGGAGGGGGAGGGGGAGGGGGAGGGGGAGGGGGAGGGGGAGGGGGAGGGGGAGGGGGAGGGGGAGGGGAGGGGGGGGGGGGGGGGGCGGGCGGACGTCGCAATAAATGAAATGGACGACGGACACACAACGCACACAATGAATGGACCTGCTAAAATTGGAATCCACTTCAATCCGCCAGCAGTCGAGCTGAAGACAGAAATGAGTGGACGGGGACGGACGGATGACCGCCGACGGACCTTTGGACGATTGCGTGTTGAGGGGCGGGGGCGGGGGCGGGGGGGGGGGGGGGGGGTCCGTAAACCGGTAGGGGTCATCGTCTGGCCAACTCCGTCTTAGAAACGTTTAATACGCCATATTTCTTTTTACAACCAACTAAATCAAAGAAATTTGGCACCATTTGAAAGCCCTTGATAACCAAAAGCTAATTGTAAACAAATGTAAAAACGATTAAATAAAATCGAACTGGGCCATAAACTATGAAAACCCCCAATATCCACACGTTTTAATTTATAACTTTTTGGAACGCATCAGACTAGGTACCTAAATCCTGCTGAAACATATTTTATAATTATTTAGAGCTTTCGAATGGTATTAAGTTTACCAAGGTTGGCCAATTATGAGAAAGTTATGGCGGTTTCAAACGCGGCTGACACGGAGTTGGCCCGGACTCTTGACCCGTTTTGCAGTGCCGGGATTCAGTTGCACCTATTTTCTTTTTGTCTATCCAATCAAATATAAATAGGTAATGCCATTTAAAGAAACGTTCCACGCTGCCGAAGGATTTGGTTTGAATGAAAAAAGTTATAGACAGTGGTACTGAATTGTCGCTCCCAAATGTCCCTCCCTCGAGGACGAGTGACTGATGGGCGCTGAGTGGGCGGAAATGAGCTCCGTGCCGCTTCACTGGACGGCAGCGGGTTGGTCTTTCCAAAGTCCGAAGATTCGAACGAAGCATGCAAAAGATTTGAGCAGCCCGTGGGTCCGTGAAGGGAAGAGACTTTAAGGACGACGTAAGGCGGGGGAGGGGCGGGGGGTCCGACCCGTGGACGCGGAAATGGGAGGTGTGCCTCTCAACTGCTGATCGGAATTGAAGGTGCAACCCGCTGAAATGGTGTAGATCAGTCGGAAGGACAATGACAAGTGGCGGCCGCTGGGTCCAGCAGATCCATCCAACTTTCTTTCACTTAATCGGACGGCGGGTAGCGAATTCCTTTCCCTTTTCTGAAGATCACCCATTCCCAGGGCACAGCGTAAGCTTGATCAATGAGGGATTTTGAAAATTGAGTAGAATAAAGCCTGATGATTGGTTAAAAAAAGAAAATTTAATTTTAATGGTTTAAACTTTCAACGAACCGAACGATTTTGGAAACATTTCTTGAACAAACCCCGATTATAAAAGTGCCCTTTACCGTTGAGGACTTCTGTCCGTATAAAATGTTCCTTTAAAATTTGGGAAACCGGTCGTCGCCGATGTCCAAATCATTTTCCTTTCATTGTGAATTTGTGAGCAGCAGAACGAGACTTCTCCGGTCGGCAATCCGTCGGCGGCGGCGGCGATCGCATAAAATTTCAATTTTGTGAGGGAATGAATAAATTATTCCGTCGGTCGCTATTGGCGGATCAGCCGCAGATGAAAAAGTAAATTGAAAATGAATTTTAAAATAAACCAAAACGGACAAAGGTAAAAGTTTTTTTTGAATTAAGAATTTGTTATAATAAAAGAAAAACTCATTTTCAAAAGCAGAAAGCTCTGAAGAAATGAATGGTCACTTCGTGCCTATCTTTTTACTAATAGTACAAATTCATTTTTTAATTGGTTTACGGAAAATATAGATCTGAGGGCCCAGACTCTAAGTCACTCAAAACCACTTTTATAGGGTTTCTTAGATGCTGAAACCGATAGAACAATCAAAAATTTTAGTTGCTCTGCCTTAAACTGGTTTTTGAACGGTTGAAAAATTGCCAAAAATGGAGATTTTTGACCTTGATTTTGTGTCTTCTTGTCGGCAAATTTCAACAAATTTAGTATCATTTGACAGCTCTCGACGAGACAAATCGATCTAGACGTGATGGGACACGATCGACGCGATTTGGATGCCGGTCGATTGAGTCCCAGGTCAATCGCCTGTGTGTTTCTTAATGGTACTGAACGTGTTTCTTTAACACTGGGACTCAGTCGGCAGGTATCCAAATGCGTCTGATCGTGTCCCGTCATCTAGATCGATTCGTCTCGTCGAGAGCTGTCAAATGATACAAAATTTGTTGAAATTTGCCGATAGGAAGACACAAAATCCAGGTCAAAAATCTCCATTTTTGGCAATTTTTAAACCGTTCAAAACCCGGTTTAAAGACGGAGTGACAAAAATTTTTTGATTGTTCTATCGGTTTCAGCATCTAAGTATCCAAAGTTTTGCAAAGTTTGAAGCCGAAGTTTCGCCATCCCCGATCGAGGCAAAGACCCCGACTCGGTGGCACAACGGCGGGGACGGATGTCGGGGACAAAAATCGGGGTCGACCCCCTATAATCATTTTTACTATGTCGGTACCTATTTCGAAATTTTTTGAACCTTAAGTAGCAGCAACCTGCTTATATGTATAGGCGGAATTTCTATGGAGGAGCCTAACACAAAATTCGAATTTTATTGTATTTTTTCTAAAAAATTTTCAAAAAACGCCCAAATAGTGGCAAAAACGACGATATTTTTGGCTAAAAACTGTTTTTCGTCGCCAAAACAAAACTGCAAAAAAATAGGTAAAACCCTAACAATAACATCCCTATTTATAAGCTTTAGGTTTATTTCAGCTTTTATCCGAACACGAAACTCAAAACCCCAAAATACCCGAAATTTCGCAAAACTCAAAGCTCGAAGCCGAAGTTTCGCCCAGCCCTGCTGAGGGGGAGTGCTAAAAAAGTCGACGGTACGGAAATTTGGGCATATTTTCATAAAATATTCAATTTTTTTGTTTTTCATTTTTTGAAATAAATTAAATTACTATTTCTTTTGTTAATTTATCGTTTCCATTAGGGCTAGGGATGTTCGAGACTCAAAATTTAGCGAGACTCGAAACCGAAATGACCTCTGAAGTTGAGACCAAGATCCAAAAACCGAGAAAGAGTCTAGACCCGAAACTGAGACTTTCGAACATCTCTACTTTATAGTTGAAAGCTCCTTGGAATTAATGTTAAATCTTACTGGACAATTGTAGGAAACGGTAAAAATAAATTGTTGAATAATCTATCTGGGCGTGTGTGGTCGTCAAATTCATTGGCTAGTGAAAAACAATTTTAAAAATTATGGATTAGTTAAAATTAAATAATTATTATTTTATGATAAAGTTATTGGCAAAATTTGCTATCATAAACAAATAATAAACCCAATTAACAAATATTCGCATTTTTTTTTTGCTGAATTTTTTTATAATTCTTATACATAATTATGTAAATATTAATGCAGCATTAATAAATTGATCAATTATTGATTGGAGTTAGAAAATATGCGTTAATTCAAATTAAAAAAGATTTATTGCATTATTCTCACTTCAATTATTGAAAATATGTAAAGCAAAAATTATAAAATAATAATTTTTACAATTACTGATAATTATTTTGTTGATAAAATAATTAATTTAGTGTATTATTAGCAATGCCCGACAAGCGGCGCATTTTTGTTGTTCTTTTATTTTTAAAGCTAAATATTTTAATTGGCCAATTTGTGCTAGCAAAAGGCGGAAATAACGGCGAAAGTTCAAAAACCAAATCAAAAGTACGTTTAAATAAAACATTGTCAATTGAATATTTACTTTTTTAAATACCAAACAAAAAATAAATTTGATTTATATAGGAACTTTGTAAAAAGTTTGACAAAATGGAGATCGAAATTGCGAACATAAAACAATTGATGGATAAACAATTTTATTTAATTTTGGTCGAACTTCACAAATTGCAAGTGCAAATGAAGCAGTTGAATAGCGATGTTTTAAAAGTTGAGAACACGAATGTGCGTTTGTTGCATATTTAAAGGAAGAATATTTGCCAAAAATTAAGAAAATTAAACATTGACTTAAAAAATCAAAAATATTATTATTATAATACAATTGATCAGATAATAAATAATATTTAAAATGCTCAAATTTATTTAACGTTTTTTAAACCTTCACTTTTAATTAAACTAGAACAGTATGATGTTTCAGCAATTGCAAGCAGTAAACGTCGGCATGGCGCTTCAAGTCACGTCGAATGAGGGGCACAAGAAAAACAGTTTGTGCTAATTTGGGAAAACGCCACAAATTAAGACTGGCGGGCGGTTACCCTTATGAAAGGATTTGTCTGATCAATCTGCAGAATTGGATCAGATCAGACTAAGCTTGATCACCAAAACATACGTTGACTGTACAATTTTAGTTTGTTAAATGCTGCTTTTTAGTCGCTATTGAACATTCGCAACAGCTTGGGTACAGCGGCGATTCAAAACATAACAGCGAGGAATTTGACACGAAAAGCGGCGATATCGTTGGAAAATAAAATAATCAAATATTAAAAGGAAAATATTTTTATATACTCAAATTAAATATTGTTAAGGTGTTGCCTAACAATAAGTCAATAAATAGTTGGGATCCAAATGAGTGCAATGAGGACCTTTCCATAATCGATTCTGACCATTTGGTGGTTCTGCATAAAGGAACTTTTGGTAAAACATTATTTTATATTATAATAAAAATGATTATAAGGGGGTCGACCCCGATTTTCATCCCCGACATCCGTCCCCGCCGTTGTGCCACCGAGTCGGGGTCTTTGCCTCGATCGGGGATGACGAAACTTCGGCTTCAAACTTTGCGAACACTTCGGATATTTGAGCTTCGAACGAGCTTTGTGGTAGCTTTGTTTCAAGCTTTCGGTTTCGATAGTGAGCCAAGTTTCGCCCATCCTTGGCCCGAACCGAATTCCCGACTCAGAACTGGTGCATTAAAATGAGTTAAAAAACTTTCGAGTAAAACCCTAAAACTCGCGGGTTAAATCCCTGTATTACCGGAGTTATAAACAGGTGGTTGTACCCCGGCAACTTGTGGGTTAACTAACTCTTACAAATTAGCCCTTCTCTTAACAGCAAAAAAAACACCCGCCGTAACTTCAAACAGACCCCCGCCGATAGTCGGACCAAATTATAATCAAAAAAGCAATAAATATTTTCAGGATGTCGCTCTGTGTTCGCTAAATGGACGGTTCAAAGACAAGATGGTATATTCTATTATGAAGTGACAATTGTCAAAGAACGCGGGTATTGTTTTTTGTGAATTTACTATTTTTAAAGCAGCTTTTCAGGCCTCTTTTTATTGGACTTGCGAATAAAAGCACAATGTCGGTGGACGGTTGGGTTGGATATGCCCCGGGCAGTTACGCGTATTCGAGCGGTGGCCACCTTTTTGGCCATACTGTGAAAGAAGAAATTCGGCCTCCCAATAAAATTATTCGGCCCATCGATACGACGATTCCATTCGTTGCCAATGACATTATCGGCTGCGGCGTCAATTTGATGACGAAACAAATCATTTACACAAAAAACGGCGTGCTTTTGGGTATTTGACAGGCAATCTTGATTTAAATTTTTTCGAGAAACAGACGACAGAAATTAATTATATTATTGGAAAATATGGATCATTTGATTATTATATAAACGCAAAATATTGTTTCTGAAAGTAATGCTAATTATTTTAGATACCACCGATTTAACGGTCAGCTCGACCGATTTATTTCCGTGTGTAAGTTTACTTAGTCCCGGCGACAAAATTGAAGCAAATTTCGGCCCGGACTTCACATTTAATTCACTTCTTAAAATGATCGAATGAAAGTTGGGGAATCATTAAAAGATTAATTATTTTAGAAGTTGATTCGAAAAGTATGCATTTATAATAGCGGGAAATTCCATAATTCTCCTGTCAATTTTAGAAATTATTCTTATTGATAATGAGGAAATCGCAAAATTCCGGAATTTCCCGCTCAAAGCGATAAATTTTAGAATTTCATAATTCACGTGGAACTCC
Source organism: Globodera pallida (assembly GCA_020449905.1). Taxonomy (NCBI): domain Eukaryota; kingdom Metazoa; phylum Nematoda; class Chromadorea; order Rhabditida; family Heteroderidae; genus Globodera; species Globodera pallida. The sequence goes on along the minus strand of JAIXHY010000009.1, from coordinate 3,288,608 downwards.
GGATTTTCCCGATTTCCAAAATTCGTTTTTATGCAAAAAATAAGCATTTTAAAACCGATAGAAAAAGGCAAGGAAAAGGTAAAAACATCTTTTTTGGACTAATTTCATCGAAACAAATTGCACTAAAATATGTATATGCATATAATCCGGACCCTATTTTAACATAATGCTATTATTTGTAATTAAGATTTGTTTTAATAAATTATCTTTTGATAAACGCATTTTATTATGTGAAAACATCGTCGTTAAAAACGTTTAAAACAAATTGAATAATCGTTTGTTAGCAAAAACTATTTTTCAAAGAATTTAAACAAAATTGACAGATCAAATGGGTTTCTTTCAAATTCATTCTGTTTCTACTTTCATTTTATAATGAAAACGACATTTTAACTAAATATTTGTATAATTTAGTAAACCGGAAAATGTTCACATATTTATACCTGTCTTTTTAAATTTGCATCAAAATTTTTAAAAATGTTAGGTGCACATATTAAAATTTTCTTTAGCAGCAGCGCCTGTGGGCGTCCGTGCGTAGAGGATACTGTAGCGTAAAATTGGAAATTTAGTTAGGCGCTTCTGAGAAATAGATAAATTCTTAATAAATCATTATAATAAGTTTTTAAGAACTTTTTAAATAATTAGGCAAATAAAAACTTATTTCAAGTGAGAAATTACGATTTATACATCCAAAAATTATTTGCCCATGTAAGGTTGTGCATGTCGATGCCATTCATCGGAGTAAAGAGTTAAAGCTTAACGGTTTTTTGGGTTTTATAGAGGATTTTGTGGCCTATTTATCCCTTAAAGATTTTTTGGAGAACATTTTTTCCAAGCCATCAGGGATTTTTTTCTCAAATTTACCCCCGATTTCAGTGTTTTCCGGATCTTCATGAAGGAGGTGTTGTAGCAACTTGGTCCAATTACCTTTTTTGATCAGTATTAAAAGTTATGCCTGCATGAATTTTTTTTTTTGGGTTTTTGGCCCCACAAAATATTGATTTTTTGTTTTTTAAATTTTGTCAAAATAGTTTTGACCCAATAAAAAGTGATGTGATCGGAAATGGAGTGGAGCAATATTTTGAAGAGGGGGATTTAGCATAGTTTCTCTTTGTGCCTTTTGGAGCACACATTTAATATTTTAGTAAAAATAAACTAAAAAAATCAATCTGATCCTCAGAGATTTTTACTTTCTCATTTTTAGGGGTGCATATTTTTCCCGTTTTTCTAGGGTTGTTCAGTACAGGTTAAAGTTATGAAACCCGGGTATTTTGAGAAATTTACCGGTTAACCAAAAACCGGGAACCAAACCGGCGGTTTAAGCACCCCCCCCCCCCGTTATTGGACTTTTTTGGCCAAATTTTAAATTTGTTTTGACTTATGCAAGTATGGTTCAGTGGTTAAACTCTTTATCTTAACTTATTTATCAGAGTTTCTACTCCCCTACTAAAAATAATTTTTGTATTTTTTTTATCGAATTATTCTTTACTGATTCTTAGTCAAAAAACAAAAACATCATCACTCAGAAAACCTTATAAAATAGTGAATTTTTTGCAAATTTTAGACCAATTTTACTAACTGAATTCACTAACATTTGATTTTTCCCCGCATAAAGTAAAGTAGAATTTAAATAAACTTATATTCTTGACTAATTTGCTTTACAAAAAAACTGCTAAAATTCAACTTTTAAAAAAAAAAAAGTTTCGAGTCTCGGGCATTTCTCGGTCTCGAGTTTTGGTGCATTGAAAAAACTTGAAAAATAAGGTTTTTTTAAAGTTCTGAGTCACGGATCTCGGTTCTGAATGTCGACTCTCACCCCAAAAATCAAGTCTCGATTCCAACCAAAAAACCCGGTGGTTAACCGGTCATAACTTCTAAACCGGTTACGAAACCCGGGTCTCTGAAAACCCCCGCAAAAACCAGGGACATTTACGGTGGTTGTTAAAGAATTCTAAAAATTCTTTTAACTTTTTCAATTTTTAAAAAACAAGTTTCATTTTGGTTGGACTAAATCAAAAAACTATAGGGGGACCCTTTGTTTTACAACATTAATTTTTGGATCATTTTAACAAATCTTGTTCAATCTTCAAGAAAATTTTCCCGGCGGCGCCTATCGGCGTCGCCGGACCCCTTACACTGCCTAAAAAGCTGCAAATTTTGGGTTGCCAAATCATGCTTTTTCGGTAATCATAAAAATTTAAAAATTTTGAATGATTCAAATTTTAAATGCGGATTTTCTAAAATAAAAATATGCGTAGAACACGAATTCCAGCTTGGAATTTGCGAATGTTGAACCCAAATTTGAACATTTTTTGAAATTTCAAATGCAATCTTTTTTTTGGTTGACTAATTTTTTATATTGCACATTTCTACCCCGTTAACAATTGAATTGTTTTGTTTTTTCATTATTACAAATGTTTTCATAAGATTTTAACCTTTTTGGGTTCATGCATAAATTATTTATCACTTATCTGAAATTTCGAAAAATGTTCAAATTTGAGTTCGGGGTTCGGAATTCGCAAATCCGAGCTTGGGTTCGTGTTTTACGCTTATTTTTACCCTTATAAAACATGGATTTTTTCGTCAAAACCGCAATTCCACATAATTGCCGATTTGGCAAATTTTCGAAATTTTACTATGGAATTTTGATACTAAGCAATAGATTAAAGGATAAGCACATAAACCAAAAAAAAAGCGGTCGGTTATGCGGTCATAAGTTCTAAACCGGTTACGAAAACCGGGTCTCTGAAACCCCCGGTTAACCGAAAACCGGAGGAACCCTATAAATTATATTTAAAAAAGTATTCGTTAAACATAACTTATGTATATTTTTTTATAATTTTTGTATTTTAAATTGGATTATTGCAAAACAATTTGTTTTTAAAAATCGGAGTAAACCATAAACACCCTCAATGACGTCACAATTTGCTCAATTTGGCAAGAGGCTCGTGATTTTTTTACCTTTATCATAGAATAATTGCATAATATTATCGATTGATTGGACAAACAAATTTGTGTAAATCATTCATTCGTACATAGGTTATTTGCTTACATTGTTCGCAAATTCATCTTAAATCTATATAGAAATAAAAAAGATAAATAATTGAAAATTCATATGTTAAACTCAAAAGTTTCTTATAATTTAGTTCCTTTATTAGCAATGTCTGAAAAACAGAGAATTTCAATTGTACTCATATTTTTGACGCTGATTATTTTAAACTCACCTTGCGCAAAGGGGGGAAAGGATGGCTTAAGTTCAAAAGCCACAAAAATTGTATGTGCCAATAAAAAAATTGAGATTCAAAATTTTAAAAGAAATATAAAATATTTAAGATTGCTTTAACTTTAAAGGGACTTCATCAAAAGTTCAACAATTTGGAGGCGGAATTGACTGACGTGCGACAGCTGATACATGCCAATTTTGCGCTCACTTTGGATCATGAAAAAATGCGTGCGGAAATTGAGAATTTGAAAGAAAGAGTTTTGAACCTTGAGATGATGAATGTGAGTGCTTAATAAACGGACGGACTAAGTTAATTAAGCGTAATCGTAAATGATAATTAATAATAATAATTTAATAAATATTAGGGCTGCTCGAGAGTCTTGATCTGGAGTCTCGACTCGAGAAGTTTCTCGCTTTTTTTGGGTCTCGGTCTCGAGTCTCGGTCTAGGGTTTTAGTCTCGGAAGACGATGCTTTTTTGCACTGTTAAAAATGGTATTTTTGGTGAGAATCATTACAGAATTCTGAAGTGAAAGATATTGAAAAATATATAATGACAAATCAAATTTTTGAAATCCTTAATTTAATATCTTTTTGCCTAACATCCTCATTCAATTCTCTAATGGCCCAGTGGGTAAATTCTGTTTCGATAACTCTATGTTATCGGAAGTTCTAGTCTCCAGGTAAACAAATTTTTCATTCATTTTATTTAACTTTTTACGATTTTTAGTCGAAAAATAAAAAACATCATCCAGAAACCTTATAAAATCGTGATTTTTTGAAACTTTAGGCACATTTTTCTAACTGAATTCACAAAAAACCTTTCTTTTTTCCCGGTGGCATCTATCGGCGGCACCACCGGACTTCTCCCATTTTCCTAAAAAACTTCAAAAAAATTACCGCATTTTAAATTTGGTTGTAAATCCCTTAACAAATCGAGTCAAAAATTCAAAATTTTCTCTGCGGTGTATATCGGCACCGCCGACCACCCCCCCCCCCAGAAGTAAAGCCGAATTCGCAACAAAAAAATTGCATTTTTTGAAATTTCTTAACAAAAAAATGCAATAAAAACCACGAAAATACACTCCTAAAGTGAACTTCTTTTTTATTTTTGAAAATTCTTTTCGCCAGCGGTTCGATTGACTGGATCAGGGATGTGCTCTGTTCTGTTCTGGTTTTCTGATTTACCAGAATTTCTGGTCGTTTTGGGCACCAGAATTCTGATTTCTGGTTTTTTTTGTGCAACCAGAATTCTGATTTCTGGTTTTTTTTGTGCAACCAGAATTCTGATTTCTGGTTTCTGGTTTTTTAGAGAAAAAACCAGAAATTTTAAGTTAAAATTTTTATTTACAACACCATTTACAAATAGCCATTTCTGCAAAATTATTCATTCTTGGGCCAATTTTCTTGACAAATTGTCATCAAAAATCAAAAAAATTTTCCCGGCGGCGCCTATCGGCACCGCCGACCCCCTCCCTTTTCAAAAACATTTTAAAAAAGTGCCGATTTTTAAAATTTTGGTTGAAAATCCTTAACAAATCGAGTCAAAAATTCAAAATTTTTCGGCGGCGCCTATCGGCACCGCCGACCCACCCGCACCCCCAAAAGAAGCAGAAATCGCAAAAAATTTGCTGAAAATTGTGACTATTGTAATTTTGATCATTGATTTGTAATCATTGTGTTCAATATAATATAATGATTCGTTAAAAAAAATTTAAAAAAATTTCTGTTCTGGTTTTCTGATTTACCAGAATTTCTGGTCGTTTTGGGCACCAGAATTCTGTTTTCTGATTTTTAAAAGGGGCACCAGTTCTGATTTCTGGTTTCTGATTTTTTTTTATGCAACCAGAATTCTGATTTCTGGTTTTTAAAAAGTCGACCAGAGCACATCCCTGGACTGGATCATCCATCGGACAAAAAGCGTTCCAGAAATAAAAATGGAAATTCAAATTTGTCGCAAAAAATTTAACGATGTTTACGCGTTGGAATGGATATGTTTTAGTGTAAAATTATTTATTGAAAATTTTTGGAGCTTAAAAAAAATAAAAAATTTTTTAGTGAATTGCAAAAAAAAACATCAAAAAAGTTGGTCACGAGTCTCGGTAAATTTCAAGTCTCGAGCAGCCCTAGTAAATATTACCGTAAATCAACTCGCTATAAAGTTTAAGTGCGCACTGCGTACAATGAGCGGCGAATATGAGCATCATCAAGCCTTGCTGAATGAGCGAAGGCTTACAAAAAGCAAAAGCGGTTTGTTTATTTTATAGTTTAGTGGCTTAATTATAAATAAAATTAACGAAATATTTTTATATTAAATTGTTTTTGAACAATCAATCATTTGCCGATGGTAAAGATTTGATGTCATTTTTAGTTCCAATTGAACATTCACAGCAGCTTATTTACAACGGAAATTCGAAATATAACAGCGAGGAACTTGGCACAATGTCTGATGAGGTGGACAATTTAAATAAAAATAATTACAGTACCCAAACTTTGTGTTCACCGAAAATGCATTTTTTTGCGCATTCTCCAAATTATTTTCAGTTCAAATTTAACCGGTAAAAAGCACAAATCCTTCGATAAAAAACTAAACATTTTAATACCAAAGAAATGCTCAATCTGTGGCTTGGGAGATTTTGGCCTGCAAAATAATACTTTTTTAAGGTATTTATGTCCGAGACAATAAATGGTTGGGATCCAAATAAGTGCAACGGAAACCTTTCCATAGATTCTGACCATTTGGTTGTTCTGCATAAAGGAACTTCTGGTAACCAAATTTAAATTTTTTAAAAAAGGCTGAGTCTAAAATTTTTAGTAAGTTGCTGCTCTGTGTTCGCTAAGTCGACCATTGAAAATCATAATTTTGGTTTTTTCTATTATGAAGTGACAATTGTCAAAGAACGCGGGTATTGTTTTGTGTATTTACTATTTTTAAAGCAGCTTTTCAGGCCACTTTTTATTGGACTTGCGAATAAAAGCACAATGTCGGTGGACGGTTGGGTTGGATATGCCCCGGGCAGTTACGCGTATTCGAGCGGTGGCCACCTTTTTGGCCATACTGTGAAAGACAAAATTCGGCCCATCGATACGACGATTCCATTCGTTGCCAATGACATTATCGGCTGCGGCGTCAATTTGATGACGAAACAAATCATTTACACAAAAAACGGCGTGCTTTTGGGTATTTGCCAGGGTTTAAGCCAGCCGAATATCCATCATATATATACCCGCAATTCATCCCACCGAATGGGAACAAATATATTTTTCCAAATGTTTTCAGACACCGAAAAGTTATACGTCAACTCGATTGATCTGTTGTATCCGTGTGTGACTTCATTGAAACCTGGAAACAAAATCGAAGCAAATTTCGGCCCGAACTTCGAATTCAATAGCATTCTTGCAATGGTTGAGTCGAGTAGTGCAATAAATAATGAAGACCTGCAGGTCACCTCGGGTAGTGCAACAAATGATGAAAACTTGCAAGTCACCATCTAACGAAAAATTTCACAAAATAATTATTTCTTTCGATTTCCAATTTCCTTCCATTCTTTGCTTTATTAATTGTCTGGTTTTTTGGTATTTGTGCCAGGTTTAAATTGTTGTGGGTTTTTAAATGATTTTGTAAAGAGGTTGTTAACAAAGTTCAACTGATTGTCTTTAATTTGGCAAAGATTAGTTGATCACCATCCGTACGTGTTGAGCCACTCTCCTTGTTGTCTTCTTCCGTCTTGAACTTGTTGCCCACCATCCAACTCGTCTATCACCACCAAATTGTTGTTTTTATTATTATTGCTCTGACCGTTTTCTTGTCCTTCTTAAATGATTTAAAAGTAATTATCCTTTAATTCATCTTTCCTCCACCGCATTCATTACTTGAACTAATTAAGTTTCTCTTATTTTGTCTCCTGATGAGCCTGATTCATGCTTATTTAGTAGGGATGCTCGAGAGTCTCGGTTCTCGAGTCGAGAAATTTTTCGGTTTTTTTGGGTCTCCTCAGTCTCGGGTTTTTAGTCTCGGAAAACGAGACTTTTGTGCACTGGTAAAGATGACATTTTTGGTGAGAAATCATTAAAGAATTATGGGCTTCAAAGATTTTTTTTGAAAAATACCCAATGACAAATTTAGAAATCCTTAATTTAATACCTTTGCGACAAAGTCGCCACCCAGTGCCCATTTTTTGACAAATTTGCATAACGAATTCACAAAACTTTTTTTTTTTTTCCCCGGCGGGACCCTCCTTTCTTTCCCCGGCGATTCGATGGACCAGACCATCGGACAAAAAGGATTCCAGAAACAAAAATGGAAATTCAAATTTGCCGCGAATTAATTAGATTTTTTATAACTTTCAAAATTTAAGTAATGTTATTACAAGTTGGGAAAAATACCAATGTTGGTACTTTTCGGTTTTGAGCCCGCACCTCCAAATTTTTAAAAAATGCAACAAAAAAGGGCGCAGAGAAACAAAAAAGCGGCCGCTAACTATTTGGGAGGCATAAAAGCAACAATTTGTGCCAAAAGCTCATCGAACGGATCCATTTTACAGTCCTCTCTCCAAAGGAATTTTTGGAGGTGCGGGCTCAAAACCGAAAAGTACCCCAATGTTTTAGTGAATTATTTATTGAAAATATGTGGAGCTAAAACAAAAAAATTTAGTGAATTGCAAAAAAAAAATTCGAAATTTCTCGGTTGGTTCTCGAACTTTGACTAAGGACTCAGTTGTCCACTGATAAAAAATGGGCAAAAATCACTCATATAGGCTTTCAAAATTGTCGATAGAAAATCAAAATTGAGAATTTAAAGCGGTTTTTGAACCGGTTTAAAAATTTGAAAATTAAAAACGACTTTTAAGTAACAAAAAACTTTTCACCCTTCGGGCTTTGGTTTACTTAAAAGTCGTTTTTTCTTAATTTTCAAAATTTTAAATCGGTTCAAAAACGGATTTAAATTTCCAATTTTTTATTTTCTATCAACAAATTCGTAATTTTGAATGCCAATATGAGTGATTTTTCCCATTTTTTAATCAGTGGACAACTGAGTCCCCAGTCAAAAGACACTTCAGTCCCGGGTCTGTAACTCTTCAGGGAATGGTTGCCCAACAAAATGTTTTCGGATTCTTAAATTGCAAACCGAGAGGAGTCGATTGATATATATTTCGTTCGATTTTGAGTTTGGCCCGTATGAACGATATTTTCCATTGCTTCTTCATCAAATTGCAAAGGTCCCCCCTTCCTACCCTACTACAAACACAATAGAATTTTTGTTTATTTTCCAATAAAATTTTTAAATTAATTTTGATTTATTGTATTTAAATTGTCGGTGTTGGTTCTAAAAATAAAAGCGTAAAATTAACTTCATTGTGCGTAATCTTAGCTAAAAGAGATCTTTTGACTGCATTATTATAATATAAATTTGTGACTGTGGCGCCGATGGGCGTTTAATTTTTTAATTTTATTTTTTGAGCCATTTTCGTTTTATTTTGGCGACAGCCTTTGGAAATTATAAAATTAATTGAAAAAATGAAGGCATTAATATTAATCAACAAATTTTAAAAAGACATAAAAACGTCATACTGTTGATTTGACTCAGCTGACCTTAGTCGCGACCGCACATTATTTATGTTCTTATTTTGGAATGTTGGGTGATTTTCGCGAAAAACTTTGAACAATGACCAATCCGTCCGCCGCCTTTCGTTTGAGTGGAATGAGTTCGCTTATTGGTTCCCGCCCTAAGCCCCCCCCCAAACCTCCCCCCCCCTAAGTCCCCCCCTTCTCCCCCCCCTCCCCCAAACCTTGTCCCCCCTAAGTCCCCCCCTCCCTCCCCCCAAACCTCGTCCTCCTAAGTCCCCCGCCTCCTAAGTCCCCCCCTTCCCCCCCCCCCTCCCCCAAACCTTGTCCCCCCTAAGTCCCCCCCTCCCTCCCCCCAAACCTCGTCCTCCTAAGTCCCCCGCCTCCTAAGTCCCCCCCTTCCCCCCCCCCCTCCCCCAAACCTTGTCCCCCCTAAGTCCCCCCCTCCCTCCCCCCAAACCTCGTCCTCCTAAGTCCCCCGCCTCCTAAGTCCCCCCCCTAACCTCGTCCCCCCCCCATCCCCACCACCCATCCACAACATCATCCATCCGACCCTCCTTCATCCATTCATCCCGTCCCCGCCGTTCATTCGCCTCATTTATCCGCCCCGCCCGTCTCCGAGTGAGCGGGGTAAAGGTCGCGGACAGACCAAGTTTGGTTGGTGGTTCGAATAGGGAAGGAAGAGGATTGCTTGCTCTACAGCCTCAGCAGGCGTACGGGATTAGCATATTGTCCACACTTTGCATCCACCCCTTCTTTTTGTTCTGCTTATCCATCCGGTCATCTTCATCCCCCCCCACCCCCCCCCCCCCACCCTCGTCCCCTTGGGCGGAGGTCGGCTCCTCCGCCCGCTGTCCCCCAAAACTCCTCAAAAGCGTATAATCCTCCATCCTCATCTGAAGCTAAACCCGTCTTCTTTAATCATATACAACGTTTCAGACATTCCATCCGCTCTGCACCATTAAACTCACACTAAAAGTTCGCATTAATAAATATTGCATTTTGTACATGAAGGAAGATTCAGCTGACTGAACTCCGCAAAAACCGGGAAAAACAATTTAAAGACTTAGTCTTTTGCTTCATTTAATTTCAGTTTACAAAAACAAATTTCTATTTAAACAACAAAAAAAGGTCCAGAAGTCATTTAAATCCCGACATCCCTCCACCATATTACCAGTTTTGGTCGAAATAAGCCGCTGGAAAAAACTCGAATTTTTAAAGGTCGGGTAGTTTTTTTATCTAAAAATTTTGCTTGGAAAAGCCGATTTTACGGCGTGTAAATATTTGGCAATTTTCAAAAATGTAATAAAAGTTGGGTCAGCAAGGCACCAAATGCTAATTTCTAATAGCAAGCAGTTTGAATTCGGGTTTGGCAAAAGATTTTTCGGTGATGGTAATTGGTATTGAAGCAACAGATCATTATCATTATTATAGTCCGTCGCGCCGATCCGTCGTTTTGTTATATTTGGAGCGTCTCCGTTCGCCTTCAGCCACTTTCTCACGCCGCCACCCCCCTTCCCCTCCCCCTCCCCCCCCCCTCCCCCCTTCTCCCCCCCCCCCTCCCCCTCCCCCCCCCCCTCCCTCCCTTTCCCCCCCCCCCCCTCCCTCCCCCTCCCCCTCACCCTCACCCTCCCCCCCCCCCTCCCTCCCTTTCCCCCTCTCCCCCCCCCCCCCTCCCTCCCTCCCCCCCCCTCCCCCTCCCCCTCCCCCCCCCCCTCCCCCCTTCTCCCCCTCCTCCCCCCCTCCCTCTCCCCCCCCTTCCCCTCCCCCTCCCCCCCCCCCCCCCTCCCTCTCCCCTCTCCCCCCCCCCCCCTCCCTCCCTCTCCCCCCCCCCCCCCCCCCCCCTCCCGTCCATTGTTTTTGCTGTTCCGATTCCGATCTCCTCAAAATCAAAAATACCCTGTATTACAGCAGCAACTCTTTTTACAACCCGACAACCATTTTTCTTCTCCCGTCCCCCACGCCGCTGCCCCTCCCCCCTCTCCGCTCCGCCGATTCCATCTTCAATCCATCCCCCCCCCCCTCCCCTTCCCCATGCCGCCCCCCCCCCCTCCCGCCCACTCTTCCACATCATTTGCCCCTGACCGCGTCATCTGATCCACCCCTACCCCTTACCCCCTGCCCCAAAAATCATCATCCACCCCTCTCCTCCCTCCCTCCTCTCCCCTCCCCCCCCCCTCTCCCCCCCTCCCCCTCCCCCTCTCCCCCCTCCCCCCCCCCCCCCCCCATCCTCCACTCTCCGTCCACTCATCGTCATTCATATGTACATGTATTCGCATCAAAACCACTGATTCTGAACTAGGGTTCGGACGGGCGCCCGGGTCGGGCGGGCAACGGGCGGGCGCCGGGCCGGGCGGGCGCCCGACTAGGAAATATTCGATCCGGGCTAAAGCCCGGTATTCGCCCGGCAAAGCCCGCCCGGACGAAAAACCAAAAAATATTCGCCCGGCAAAGCCCGCCCGGAGGAAAACCCAAAAAAAAGCCCGCCCGGAAATCCCGCCCGGCGCCTTTTAGAAAGCCCGGAAAAAAGCCCGCCCGGCCCTAAAAAACCGAATATTTTCCGAATATTTTTATGTAATTTCTCCCAAAAAGTGCTAAAATATTGCCTAAAAAATGGGCTAAAACTAACAAAATCAAGTCATTTTATGCGTAAAACCTAGAGCCCGGACAGGACAGGAGTCCTGCCAGGATTTTCCAGGAATCCTGATCCGGAATGGTATTTTCGTCGAAACACCAGGATCAGGATATCCTGAAAAACCAATCCTGATCCTGGTAATTTGCAAATCCTGATCCTGATCCCGACTTTTCGAACCAGGATCCTGATCCGGGATCCTGTCCGGGTCGCATCCGGTCCGAAGGTCGAATTGTCCGAAGGTCGAAAGTGTTGTAACTTTCTTCAACCTAAACCGATTAGGTCGAACATAATACCAAATGAAAGCTTGCGATCAGTAGAGTTATCATTAAGTTAAAGCTAAGTGATTGGACAGTGCTTAAAAAAGTTATGGCCAAAAAAGTGAAAAACTCCAAAAATGGCCATTTTTGGAGGTTTTCTGGCCATAACTTTTTTCATAATTATCAGGTCGCTTAGTTTTTACTTATTAATTGCTTCCCCTCATCGAGAGCTTTCATATGGTATAATGTTCGACCTAATCGGTTTAGGTTGTAGAAAGTTATAAAGCATTCGGCACTCAAACCCCTTTCGACCTTCGGACCGGTAGCCGTCCGGGTAATCGATCCAGGATTTCCATTATGTATTGGATTTAGGACCCATAAATTCACATATGACCTCGTGGTGTAGTGGTAAATGGTGGTGAGCGGAACCATATTTTGGTTGGGGTTCGAACCCCGACAATGTAAATTATTTTTATGACTTTTCGGTGAGTATCTATAGCCGAGTAACCATTTTAAAAAATATTTTTGGTTGGCATTTCAACTTTTTGGAATTTTCATTTTTTGATTGGACGACATCACCGACTATTTAAAAAAATCATAACTTTGTCAAATGTTGAGGGTGGACCCTTTTTGTTTTGTAAGATTGGACCAATTTCTTAAGAAGCTTGTTAAGTCTTCAAAAAAATTTCGTATTTTTAAAATTTTGGTTCCAAATCGTTAACAAATTGAGTCTAAAAATTCAAAAATTTTCTCGGCGGCGCCTATCGGCACCGCCGACCCACCCCCCCCCCCCCCCCCCTCCAAAAGTAAAAATTTTATTTTTTTGATCTCACAAAGAATATAAACAAAGAAATTTTATATGTCTATATCGTACATGGTCAGGAATGATCAATCTCTAATTTTTAAGCTGTTTCAAAATTTTTTTTAAATATTCGCCCGGTATTCGGATTTTTTTCAAAATCCGGGCTAAAGCCCGGTATTCGCCCGGCAAAGCCCGCCCGGACGAAAAACCGAAAAATATTCGCTCGGAAAAGCCCGCCCGGACAAAAAACCGAAAAATATTCGCCCGGCTAAGCCCGCCCGGAGGAAAATCCAAAAAATATTCGCCCGGAAAAGCCCGCCCGGCCCTTTTTGGGGTGCCCGGAAAAAAGCCCGCCCGGCCCCAGACCAATTATCCGAACCCTATTCTGAACCAATTTATGCATAAAAGAGCACTTTGATGCATTTTTGCCAAAAATTTATCCGTTAAAAATTGTGTGAAAATTTTTTCACAAAAAGAGTGATTTTTTTTGAATTCACAAAACGAAAAAAATAATTGCCAAAAATGCAAATAGCGCTCTCAATTTTTTGTGGTCCCAATGTTTTTTGACCCGTCCCCCCCCCGTACAAATTCGAATGCTTTCCCACTGAATGATAAATTCCTTTCCTTTGTTGCCGCTATATTTACAATAAAACTGTGCACAGTTTGGCGAACTTTAAAATTAATAATGTTTTGCATTTTTTATTTTAATTTAATTGTGAACAATTTATTTTATTTTCATAAATTTAAATTAAAGTACCAAAACGCAACTTCTTTCTTTTTTTCTTTCTTTTCTACATATTACAAATTTGGCACCAAAACGATGAGCAGCGGCGGCGACGGCGGCGGCGGAGGGGACGACAGACTTTGTCCGATTGTGCCGTTTCATTCTGTGGCGGCGCTTTTCCTTTTACTATCGCTTTATCCGCCGTCCCTTTTATTGGCCAATGGACAACAATCGCCGCCGCCGCAACAGCAGCGACTTCATTCAGCACAAAATACCGCCGTCACATGGAGCGCAACAAATTCAATGTGGGGGTTTAAATAATACAAAGAAAAAAGATAATTATTTTATGAATAATATTAGAAGGTAATTAATGTTCATTTGTTTAAAAATGCACAATTTTTTTGCTGAAAAAATTGTTTAATGGGACAAAATTGTGCTAATGAATAAAAAGGTGGGTGCTAATTTAGGCGTTTTTGAGTTTTGCGATATGTCTTAAACAAAATATGTGTATTTTATGGACGTACTGTTTCAAATTGCTGAGCATTATTAACTTTCTCTTCTCATTCCTTTTTTTGTTGCTGTTGACCTCATTCTGCTCCCCCCCCCCCCCCCCCCCCCCCTCCAATTTTCTTTGTTTTCTGTCGGAAATTCCGTCTTCCTCCCCCCCCCCCCCCCACACCCTCCCCCCCCCCATCTGTTGTGGCCCAATGTCCATCTTTGATGGTGCGTTTCAAATTGCGTAATTGGTGGGGAAAATGAGGAAAATGGATGTTGTGGTGGGGGGGGGATTAGATTAAGATTTGGATCTTGTGAACGGAAAGATTGTCTGTCTGTCGTTGAAGTGGACAATTTGTCGTGTGAGAATCTCTTTCCACGCCCCCCCCCCCCAATTGTTTCCACTCGGATGGATTCATTTTGGCTTAATGGGTGGGGGCATAGACGAATATGCTTTTTGATAGAGTGAATGGGCGCAGAAATGGTGAAGAATTGGGGAATTGGGGGGAAGGATTTCTCAGAAATAATTTGGAAATGATTAGCGATTGGATTGATTAATGAGGGGAATTAAAGGGCAAAAAAAAGGGGGGGGGGATATTTACGGTCGGGAAAAATTGCGCGATTTCAAGGACACGAAACAAAGAAAGTGAGAGGAGATGAAATTTTGAATTTAAAATCAAATTTAAAAGGACTAGAGACCGAGAGTAAGGGTAAGTAAGGGATGTCGACTCAAAGGGCAAAAAACCCCCGGAAATCCCTTTAAAAACCTACCGATCCAAAAAAGTACGGGATAAGGGATAGGGAAGGGATTAAAACACTTACCGGGCCCGACCCAGGGGTGCCATTTCTCCCTGAAAACCGGGCATTTGCCGAGTTTTGGGGGATTTTTGAGTTTATCCGATGACAATCCCTCCGGACAAAACTAAAAAAGTAAAAATCAAATTTGGAATAAATTTAACAAGAGAAATATGCACCAATTTTATGTACCTTTCGCACATAGGCAAATGCCCAAGTTGCCTTTGCTTTCCATTCATTTCGTTCCCCTAATGCTTTGCACTTTGTATTGTTCCCCCGGTGACCTTTCTTTCATCGCTCCATTGACCTTTTTTGTTTACATTGTGTTCAGGTTCAGATTCAGACCAAACCATTCATTTATAAAATAATTCCTTCCATTTAGTAGGGCTGTTTGAGACTTGAAATTTACCGAGAACCAAGACCGAGAAATGACCCCAAACGATCGTATAAACTTTAAAACAGAAAAAAGCGAAAAACTAAGATTTTTAGATAATTTTTGATTATAATTTTTCTGAAAGGGATCAAATCACCTCGTTGATTGAATACAAATCTACCGAACAAAAGCTTTTTGATTAGTACCAAAATTGTTTAGTTTGGATGGTTCCATTATTTGTAAGAGTTATTGCACTTTAAAGCGTAAATATTTATTAAAATGTGTTTTTTTAATCATATTTTCTCTCCACCGACAATTTTCTCAACAATTCGGGGGTTGGAATTTGCTCCCATGGATTTTCGAAAATTTTTGAGTTATTGATAAGAGATTTGCAACCAAAATATTTTTTTAAAATGTCGACTCTCAAAAAAGTACAAATCTTTAAAAAAAGTATTGATGGCAACCCTGCTTTAAAGGTCCCTGACACCCAACTGAACACTCCCAACCGTTACTCTTTTTTGAGCTCTTTTCCATAATAATAATTAATTTTGTTCAATAAAAGGCGTATATATTTATTTGATTTAATGTATTTTATGCAAATTGTTTATTCATTTGATTCTTTTGTTATACATTTGTCTGGCCGGAATTTTTTAAATTTGTTGATGCGAGTGAAATAACAAAGTGCCGACCGAATACATCAAAAAATTAATGGGTTTTATTGAAAATTTTAAAAACGAAATCCCTTTTTAAAGTTTTTGTTTTAACAGTAAATTTAATAATTCCCTTTTTGTTTTATTTTTCCTCTTCACAACTCGTCCAAATTTGTTTGTTTGTCTCCCCAATTCACCCGAGAATCGTTTCTTGGCAAATATTTGCTTCAAATTAATCGGGGACATTTAAATAATGCGTACATATAATTCGTATGTCGTTCGATGTGAGTGATGAGCGGGCGGGTGGAGCTGGTGAATGGGGGCATACGCAAAATTACAGAATTTCCCGGGAATTCCGAAATTATCCGATTTCAAAAATATGTATTTTATAAGATATAAAATGAAAATTTCAACCTTGTTTTGATTAATTGATTTTTATCTAATTATTATCAATATTTTATTAAAAATAGAACACTTAATGCTTTCCATTTTTATCTATTTTCTCTCTGGTTGTACTTTAATAGTGCTCCGTCAACGTTTAATGGATGCTTTTTCTTATTGACACAAATTTGTTCACAAGAATCCATTACCTCCAACAAGCAATTTACGTCATTTTATGTTTTGAAATAACAAATTCTATTGACACAAAGTCAACCAACCAATTCACAAAAGTTGCACGTTCGAACTCACAAATACCGATATTCTCAAAATTGCGAAAATAAATTGAGATTTTCTCAAGCGATAACGGCGCTTTAGCCGTCAAAGTTTTTTTAGGTAAAAAATGTATTATTGAACAAAAATGTTAAATACCGACCAGCGAAATTGTTGTAATAATTCGATTGGAGAATTGGATTAATGTCCGAGGCAAATTTAATAAAAAATTAAATGAACTCGGAAAAGCAAATGAATAAATAATAAAAAATAATTTTTTTAAATTAACTCTAATAAAGTTTCCACCGATCTTAGATTTCACAATTTATCATCGTCATCAGAGCCTTCTAAAACAACGGCATCATTTGTGGTTTATGATGGCAATTTTGTGGATTTTGAATGTCCAAATGAAAATGACCAATGGCTGGTGGTGAGCGCAGTCAGTGAGATGAGCCTAATCGAGTGTCAGGTGGTTGTAAAAACTGAAACTGATCCATCCGATTTGTGGCCGGTCAAATCAAAAAAATAGCAGTCACGGGAAGGGAATAAATACTTTTTACTTTAACTTTAACTTTGTTTGAATGAATACTTTTTCTTTAACTTTAACTTTGTTTGAATGAATACTTTTTCTTTAACTTTAACTTTGTTTGAATGAATACTTTTTCTTTAACTTTAACTTTGTTTGAATGAATACTTTTTCTTTAACTTTAACTTTGTTTGAATGAATACTTTTTCTTTAACTTTAACTTTGTTTGAATGAATACTTTTTACTTTAACTTTTAAATACTTTTACTTTAACTTTGAATAAATACTTTAACTTTGTTTCAGTTGGATTCGGCCTCCACGCCGTTTCTGATTTGCGATGGCAAAAATAGGCGCGGCAAAAAATTGATATTTCAACGTGAAGAAATTGCATCCGCCGATTTGAGGAAAAGCGGCGGCGGGGAAGAAACAAATTACACAAAAATTGAAGAAGTTTTCTACCGACAAGGCGGCACTTCCCATTACTTTATTTGTATGCGAATTGTTTGGGGGGAGGGGGGGGGGGGGATTATTATTTTATTTTACTTAAATTCACAACGATTCGGGGTCATTTTATTTGAATTTTTGGGTAAAAATATTATTGCGACTTTTTAGCCACGTCCAATGGCACCAATCGCGAAGGCATGTGGAATTCACGAGGTGGCTTATGCGCGTTGAAAAACCTCCGAATTCGAATCGAATTCAGCGAGAACACTCAGCCGTCGTCGTCTTCTACAGGCAATAATTAGTGCCCTTTAGCCTAAATTAATTAGACATAAATGTAATTAACCTCAAGTTGAGATATTTAAGCAAATAAACAAAAGAGCCCATACGTTTTATTTTTTAAAATAGTTGACGGAACAACGTGGATTCCATTGGAATATTCCATCGAAGAGATGCCGACATGGCCAATTGACCCAACAAAGCGTAATTTGGAAGCATTTGGAAGAAAAGCGGAAAATAGGGACGACGGGGAGGAAATGGGCAAAAAGGACACGCACAATCGGCTGGCCAAGTCACTTCGCATCAAACCGGAGTGAGTCTTATAAAATGGGCAATTGGATCATTTTGAGCAATTTATGATAGTTCTTCGGGAACGAATTTTTGAAAAAGTTTATGCATTCTTGAATACCTGCATTATTTTAAATAATCTCAAAGGTATCTGGAATTTGTTCGGAACCACGCAATTCGGGGCGGAACTGGCGACATTCGTTTCCCGCCAACGGAGGACGACGCGCGTGATGAGCGTGTCAAATGGCCCAGATTTGTGTCCAGGGTAATAATTAATAACAATTTGTTTTAATTTTTAATATTTAAATGTTTATTTTAAAGAATTCTGAAAATTCATGGAGGCGTGCCCGGCCGAACGATGCACACCAAAAGGAGCCGGAAGAACGGCACACCGACAACGAATTGACGAAAAGTGAAAGGACGAGGCACAAAGGCAAATCGAAAATTGCTTTATTTTCCTATGACCGACCCGACGATATTCAAACAAACAAAAAACATCAAATTTTCAATTTTATTATATTTAAATGGGTAATATTTTTTTTTTAGGCCTTCCACCGCCGTCTTCGCCAACTCTTTCACATTTTTCAAAGGACCAACTCATTTGGACAACAAGCGCATCAAAGTCGAGAATGATTCCGATGAGACTATGGAAATGGGCCATCATTTGCATCATAATTTTTACATTGAAAAACTTTCATTAATCTCAAATTTTTTATTGTCCGCTTTTTAAATGTCCGTTTTTAGCTTATTATTTTGCGTTTGTCGGGTATTGTGAACTTTTTATTTTGTTTATAAAAGTTATTTACTTTATTTATTGCTTGTTAACGGCGAAGGTACGTACACCAAAGGAGTTTCTGAAATATTCTAATTATTGTTTCGACAAAAGAGAATTGCGGCGGACTTCAATTTGAAAATCACATTTTTTGGTTATTTAAAATACCGGGACTGTGCATGCGAAATGCACGCATGGGTGGGTGACATAAGTTTTGTCGGAATAATTAAAAAACAAAATGTTTTCTTACAAAATGCAATATTAAAAAATAATGTAATTACTGAAGTTGTTCATGAAAATGCTCTAAGTTCCGCCATCCCTATGAATCCAAAACTAACGGGCATTGATTGACCTTGCCTCTTTTCCTTAATCAATTCCATATAAAATTGCTAATTTAAAAGAAGGAAAAGCGAATCAAATCAATCGAGAAGATCGAGCAGTAATTGTTTTCCCGAAGGTTTCCTCAGTTGGCGCCAGACCAATCGGTTGATTTGAACATTTCGTTCGGAGAAGAACGGCATTTTGACTTGTGTCCGAATGGTAACTGTGCAAAGAACAAAACGAAACTTTCCCATTGGGCCACAAATGGGCTTTGTATAGTATTCGATTAAATGGATGAATTATTTGGGCATTGTATTTTGGTTCCCGTAATTGCGTTTAAAGAACCGGTTCAAATTTTGAAAAACCTGGGAGGACCCTTTTTGTGTCCCGGTTTATACGAATTAGCACATTAACTTTATTTCAAAAAATAAGGATGGTCGGTCATCAGTTGCAGAATACAGTACTGTACATTAAAATTGAGGCAAAAATTGCTACGGTATTCAAATTGCACACATTTTGCCGATGGCAATCGCTGATGAGTGATTTGGATTTAACGAATGAACACAAATCCGAGGAGAAATGCCAGGGACAGAATAGAGATGGCAACCGCGTGAAAGGCCAGGAAGCAGCCGACCCAATCGGAACGGAAACTAAATTTTGTATTAATAAAATTTAAAATAAAAATATTCACCGATTGTCCACGAGTGGCGGCTTTTTGGACGCATTGATCAATTGTGCACCGTCTGCAGCGGGGTCCTTTTGTAGTTCCAGGGCCTCGAGATCTTGATAATCGGATGCCGATTCGAAGATGTAGATAAAGCGGTTGATCAAATTGCTGGCACTTAACGAAGCACCAAATTGAATTAAAAATTCAATAATTCAATTTTTTGTTTTATTAAAATAATTAGACTTTTTAATTTAAAATTGTTTTTCGAATGCACTCACTTTATCATTATGTCCCATGGGGGCTGGTTGTAGATGCGTAGTTTTGTGAGAGCGAGCACACAAAATGTGCATATTATGGAGATCACATTGAGCACAAGACCGAGTTCAAGAACTTGTACTAAAATCTTTTAAGAAAATAAGAATATTATTTAATGATATTTTACGAATTGTCGGTGTATTTGCTGTTGAGCCTGGAGGGGTTAAAAATTGGAGTTTTGCAAAACAAAATTTTGAGCTTTTTACCCAATTGAGGCGAAACTCGATTAGTGAACAGAAGAAGTGTGAAAAATTGGAGCAGTAACAGGAACAGTTTGGTGATCAGCTGAATTCGGATGTTTGTGAAGATGGGCACGAAGAGGAACAGAATGCCACAGGACCAAGCCTACAAAATTATACGACTTTTTAACATTCTAACAAACAAATCTAACCGGAATTCTGAGTTCAGTTTTTAATGATGATGATGACCGTTGCAAGTTCAGGCAGAAATTCAGCTAAACTTATATATAATGTAGATTTGTTTTAATATATTTAAATTTAATTTATTTATTTGTCTACCTGTGTAACATTTGACGGGTCCATGTATACGAGTGGAACAGTGCCGGACAGAGTCCACCCATAGTCTCGGAAATATTTGGGGTCAGTGAACACCGGCTGTCCGTCGCTGATAAGACGAACAATTGACTAAATAAAATCAAATAAAATTATAATCACCAAAATATTATTAAAGAGTAGTGAAAGTAATTAATTACCCTTTGGTTCATCGGTTCTAAATAGAAGCAACATCTAAAAATAACAAATCTGAATGAATTTAAATTAAATTAGACAAAAAAATGCAAGACAATTCAATTTCTTTAAAAAATTGTCTTAAGCATTTTGTCGGTATTTTGCAAAATAAATTTGTCGATTTACCTGTAAATGTCGTCAGGGAAATGTTTGAAGTCAGTGTCATCGCAAAATGTCGCAAATTTGAATCCAACAATTGCCGTCACATTGCCCGTATTCCGAACGTCAATTCGGCGCACCTCCATACTCTCGTAATCGTTACGCAAGGCCGTCTCATAACCCTGAAAATTATATTTTAATAATTTAAATTATTTGTCTTTATTGTTTGGCCCTTTAGGCTTAATTAATTGAATGAATGTCTTTTCCTTAATTATATTTTAATAAATATTATTTTATTTTATAAACAACATTTGTACAGAGACCTGCCCCGTCAGAAATGGAACCCATAAATGGTTGGCGGATGCAATTCGAATTTGTTGCACTTTGAATTGTTGCGGGTCCCATTTCAATCGTTCATCATTCCAACGCAGTTCCAAATAACCCGCGATGTTCAGATCGCGCATGAATTCATTCTGAAATATTTCATTTTATTTATTTATTTACAATTTCTACTCCACCAAATGGAAATGTTGAATCGTTATTTTGCTGACCGATAGCCGAAGCTGAAATAGAACAAAAATGGAGAACCATTTAATTGTTGCAATAAATCATTTTTAGACTGACTGTGTAAAAAAGTAATTCATTGCAGATTTTTGATTATTTCTTAAAAAGAATTATGAAATTTAAAAAGTTTTAGGGTTTTCATTTTTTAATTTAAATGCTCCATTTAATTACGTCATTGTATGTTGGGGGCATTGAGGCAATTGGGTGAATTGCCGAACCAAAGTGAAAGCCTTGAGAGCCGACTTGCTGTTGGGCACGGTTTGCCAAAAAATAAAAGACGCAATGTTCGAAGGCGGCAAATTCGTGGTGGTTGAGACTTTCAATGTCTGTGAACAAAAAATAATAAAAATTAAGACTTTTCAAATTCGGAATTGTTTCTTTTAAAAGGTATTAAAGAAAATTATTTGTTTGAAATCAACAAAATGCACCAACCGGTCACATTTTCGAAGTATTTTTTGCATTCAATGGCATTTATTCCGTTGTTTAGCCCGAACAAAGAGCTTGGCCCAACCAAATGAAAGAATGGCTGAGAAGTGCAAAAATGGACAATGAAAGAAAGAAATAATATTGTCAATTTCATTTTGCTGAAAATATAAATTAATAAATAATTTAAATATATGCTAAACATCCACAACAAATGGAAAAATGGTTTAATCGGACAATTTACCTATATTTAATTAAAAATTATTTACTAACGAGAGAATTGTGAGAAAGAATAATAATTAATTCAAATTTATAGGATTGTGCTAGTTGTCGTGGTGACGTCATCTGCTTGCGATTGGGCCTTTCTAATTAACTGCGACCCAATTTAGGGACAAACGGGCTTAATCTACGGGCAATGGACGTTTTGTTCTATATATATATAATTTGGGCAAATTGGATTTGTCGGGGAGAAGAGATAAAGCCGGAGATAAAGCCTGTTGCGCTCGTTCTATCAGTCGGATGATCATTTTAATCATTAAACCAGTTAATTTGTACAAATAATTGGCCCATTAAGGTAAAAGGTCCATTTTGTTAATATCCTTTGAGTATTATGTAAATTAAAAACAATGATTATTAATGCTTAATTATCTTTACTCGATTTTTGGATAAAATTGAAAAAGCCCTATTCAAAATCAATAAGAACTTTTAAAAATTACACTATTATTGTGTTTATTTGGCCGCGCTGTTAGTCTGTTTATCAGAAGATTCCAGACATGACCAACTGGTCCAACCAGTCCTATTTATTCCCCTCTGGCGATCCGTCCAGCGTTCTATTTAAATCCAGGGGGTTGCATGGTGGACGTGAATGCTTCTTCCCCTGGGGGGGGGGGGGGGGGGAGGGGGGAGAAGCAATGAAAGAACGAATGGATGGAAAGATGATGGAATGAGAATGAAGAAATGAAGAATACCTGTTGTTGTCGTTGCTGTTGCTGCTTTTGTGAAGGTGATTTGCAGTTGATGAGATGATGATGACAAAATCCTGTTGCATACAACGGACAAAAGAAGATGGCGGGTGGTTAGTGCACACTTACATTTTTAGCACCCCGAATTTTATAAGTACTTAACCCCTCCCCCCCCCCACCCCAACAACCACCCTCATTGGCTAATTAATTCTTTGTTATTAATTCGTACAAATTTAACAGGTTAGGGAATCTAAAATGCTACGGCCGCGGACTCGTGGAAAAGCAGAGCAGAAGAGGCAGTCAGGCATTGTCAAAGGTGTGAGATCGGCTTGTCATATATAAAAATTGATAACGACGACGAATTGTAGTCGATTTGGTTTTGCGGACAATGGACAATCAATCGGCCAGTAGACAATCGGTCAGTGGACAATCGGCCAGTGGACAATTGGGCAATGGACAATCGGGCAGTGGACAATTGGGCAATGGACAATCGGTCAGTGGACAATCGGCCAATGGACAATCGGCCAGTGGACAATTGGCCAGTGGACAATCGGAAGTGAAAACATCAAAATTTTTTGCTATTTTTGTTTTTTCCAAGTTTTTATTTAAAGCAATAAATCTTTTAGAACATTTAATAAAAATAAAATTCCAATTTTTTAACTTTTGCTTAATTGCAAATCATTTTCTTAGTTTTTATGACAAACATTTTGAAAATGAAAAACTACATTTAAATTTTAAATGGCTCAGCTTCATCCAAATTGGCTTTTGAAATTCTGGCCGAGCCCTCTGAATTGGTTAGCCATGCCGCCAAAATTGTTGCCCATATTGGCAATGTTGCGCGGATTCATTCCATTCATCATGCCGCCATTTGCGCCAAATCCGTTCAACAAATTGCCAAATTGGCCGAATTGTCCTTCGACGAGAGCGCACGTGATTACAATAACGATAAAAATGAAGAAAATTGAACGCATTTTTCTGAAATATGTTTTTTCAATTATATTTTGGGTATTTGCACATAAGCGAAACACCCGACAACCAGTTAGTTAGTTGTAGACGACTTTGATGGAAAAGCAATGAAAAAATCCAAAAATAAAATTAGTTTTTTTAACTTTTATTAAAAGTTAAAATTGATCTTTTTCTGGTAATTTTTATTAAAACTAAAAAATATTAAAAAAACAAATGTTTTTTTGAAATCGCTAAAAAATTAAGACCTAAAAACAACAAAATCTTTATAATTTTTAATCCGTAAATTCATTTTGAATGTAAGATGTTTTTAAACATTTTTAGTCCAAACCTATTAAAACAAACTGAGTAAATATTGCAATAAACCAAAATGGCAGACGAAAACAATTTCATTAACCTTTTTAACTGTTTAATTTGTCAAAACAAATGACGTTTAATGAATAAACCGGTAATAAATCATTACAATTAATTGCTGTGCTACTACAGCCAATCACTTCGCTTGAATTTGTCAAAAATACCCGCCATTTGTGAACAGCGTGCGCGTTGTTGTTGATGAATGAAAAACTTAAACTTTATAAGAGACAGACGCTAATTAATTAAAGTTTAAAAAAAATTATGAGTCCTTAAACACAAAAGATGTTTGGCAAAAATTGTAAAAATTGTTAAAAAGGCATATTTTGGTCCTTTTTTGGTGTATGTATTATATTAAGACCGGAACACATTTCGAACCCGGCACTGTGCCCTTAGGCGAAGTGTTTTCATATCCCCTCCGGGATTTGCACTTGTACTCAAACGCCTTAAATGAAGAATATTAAATTTAGAATAAAATTGTAATAGAGAGAGTATAATTGTATGGGACTTTTGTGGAATTGTGATGAGCTTTTTGGCTTTTTTAAAAACCAAATTTCCTCAAATCATATCGATGCATTTCGCATTCTCCGAAGAACCCTAACATGGACACGCATTCGGCCCGGATTCGCAAGGTTTATATATCCCGATGCCCAACAATGCACTCGCAACGATACGAATTCGGAACCGACTCAATGCAAATTTCCATGGAATGCCAATTGTTCTGCAAATTTTGAAAGACAGAAAAATATCAAAAATTATTTTTATTTATTGAAATTGGAGAAATATTTAAAGATTTTATTGAACAGAAAAAGTTACTTTGGAGCAAGGACTCTGAGTTTGGCCATAAACTGTGCTGTTCGAATGAATAATATGAGCATAATAATTGTGGGAAATGTAAAATTTAAAAGCATTTCAACAGACAAAAGTCTGTAAATGATTTAATTTAATTAAAATAAAATTATATTTGTAAAGCGCAAATCTCTTGCTTACTTTTTTTAATTATTTATTTACTCATTTAAATACAACTGTTCACAGCAAACTGGTTTTCTCCGGTGATTCAACTAATGCGCGTTCTTTTATTACGTTGAATTAACTCAAAATAATTTCACTCAAATTAAATTTGAGACTTTTTTGATTCGACGTCAATATTTGGCAAACAATCGCAACAAAAAAAAAGATAAAAGTGTAAAAGTAAAGTTTTCAAGCTGTGAATGATGGTGCCAACCCAACCCCTCTTCCCCTTCCAATCTGGGGTGCCATTTTGACCTGAAAACCGGGCATTATCCGGTTATGGTAAGGGGTTTTTGGCACAATAAAAATTGGCCCGCATAATTTCTTGGTCCCGTTCAAAGCTCCATATAAATAGAAGGTATATTTTAACATAGTTGAAGGCGGTGGTACAATGCAAAGACCTAACCGTCCGGTTTCCGGATTAATTTTACATAAACACATATACATAAGTCCATTTAGCTAGCTTATGCTTATAAAACTTCAAATCATTAAGACTTTCGAATGGTACGGATATAAAGTTTCAATGTGTTTAGGGACTGAGTTTGGAGGGAATAAGGATTTTGACCTTTTTCTGTTAATATTTTTTTTAATTTGTAAAAAAACAAAGTTATTGTTAATTATATTAATTGCTGGAAAAACAAATAAATTATTTTTCACATAAGTACTTTCAATAAAAACATTAAAAACTTGAAAAATATTGTGGTTATTAGACTTTTTCTATAAAAAAAAAAGTAATTGAAATAAGATTTAAGCTAAAATATTTAAACCAATTTTGAATTTTTAATTGAATTTATCGCTTAAATAATTTATATTATTTATAAATAACAATCTTTAAAAGTTAGGTGGGCTTTGCTTTTATTGTGCCATTAGTCGCTTAAATATATTTACGATTAAATACGTCGTTTTCCCAATGGCTTATGCATTTTTGTGATGGCATTCAGCCGCAATCGCTCGTCCTTTTCTTATGCAGGCAAATAAATTTATTTCCGACATTTTTTTTCTTTGATTTACCCGACAGCCCCTTTCGGCACTAACAAAAATTCACCATTTAGTGATATAAAACTATTTTATATTAAAAATTGAATAATAATTTTCTCACCATTTCATTTTTAACAAATTTTCAGATGACGAAAGTATTCGGTCGTCCATTGAATATAAT
This sequence comes from Globodera pallida, assembly GCA_020449905.1. Classification (NCBI taxonomy): domain Eukaryota; kingdom Metazoa; phylum Nematoda; class Chromadorea; order Rhabditida; family Heteroderidae; genus Globodera; species Globodera pallida. The sequence continues at coordinate 3,262,557 of JAIXHY010000009.1, read as the reverse complement.
GTCCCCATTAGATTATCAGCGAGCGGCCGACATCATCACATTTTGCAAATAAATTATTCTCCATTCGTCCAATTCCAAAAACATAAAATAATTTTATATTTAATTCCTTTTTGTACAGAAACAAAAGCCTCAAAAAATGTCATTCTTCCATCTGGCCATTGTAATTTCGCTGCTTGCCCCATTTGGCCCCGGCGTTGAGGGGATTTTGTGAAAATTTTAATATTTAATAAAGAAAGCAAAATTCTCATGTTTTTGAGAAACAAAAAGTTACCCAATTTCTCGTCTAACTGATTTGCATAGTTCTGAAAATAAGCATTCATTACACACAAATGATCCGATCTGATCTGATTAAATCATTTTATAGGGTGACTAATCAAAAAGCCTTCTTTAGTTGCTGCCAGCCGTGCTACAAAACTCTGTTGTCCTGCGTCAATAACTGCGCTATCGACCCGCAGCAGACCAACCGCACTTTGTGCGCAAATAATTGCGCCCGCGATGCAGTCAGTTGTGCTTCCGTTTGTGGGCCGCTCTGTCCTCTCAACAAAAATTCGACTCTGGGGGGCTGAGACGATGCGAGACGATTTAAACCCCTCCCATTCTTTCGCAACGAAAAACATTTTCCTCTCGAAAGGCTTTTGTGCTTTAAATATATGCATGAATTTATAAAATTCATTTTTGTTAAATACGGATCAAATCAAATTCATTTTTCATTCAAAGTTCATAATACTTCGATGCCAGCTGTCGTCAAGTTCACAACTTCTTTTGTTGACAGACTTGGACCCCAATTATGGCCATGCCTGGGACCGCCGCTCTCTTGGCTTTAACAAAATCAACCCAAACACTGGGGAGTAGAAATTCCGATAAATACGTTAAGATACAGAGTTTAACCACTGAACCATACTTGTATTGAGTGTGATTGATTAAAAATCATGGATGAACAGAACTGATCGGATCGAAAGCCGTTGATGAGAACGGACCGGATGCCGATGAAAGTGTGCGTTCCTCCTCAGATACTTCCGGGGACTTCATGCCCTGCATTTCATTTTTACGTACCCAGGGGGAGGGGAGGTGAGGGGAGGGGGGGGGGGGGGGGGGGGGATCAACCAATTTTAATTTTTTCCTATACTCCACCCCCCCCCCCCCCCTCCCAAACAAAAATTGGACAAATCAAAATTTTCTTGGCAACGCCGGCACCGCCGACCCCACTACCCCCCCCCCCCCCCGCCCAGATAGCAAGGGTGGACGTAACCAAACATACATTACAATCGGATTGTTTTTGAACTGATTACGTCCATCACTCAAAAAGGTCAGGTATTTAATTAACATTCCCGGCATTTTGCTCTCAATAAGTGCCACCTCAAATACTCTCACTCGAAGCCGGAGTAATGCTGTGTGCTGGTTTAGCTTGAAAAGTGCAAAAGTCTCCAACTCGTAGGACACCCGAGAGCCAAAACTGCGTCCCACAACACAATGCCAAGTTCCTGAAAATCGCTGTTCCATTGTGTCTTTGATGAAGCTGGCAATGTCCTGAAGTAGGGTTGGGCCCCCGCGTGCGGGGTTGGGAATTGCGGGGTCGGGGTTTTGCGGGGGCTGGACTGTCGGGGTCGGGGTCGGGGTTACCCAAATCGGTCGGGGTCGGGGTCGGGGTTGCGGGGTTTTTTAAAAATTTTCTTCAAAATTTTAGGTGTCATTTTTTTTACATTGAAAATAATGGGTACCTAACTGAATAATCTATTGACCTGATAATTTTTAAAATTTCTTCTTATAGAAAGAAGCGAAGCATCATGATGTAACCGGATGCCAAAAAATGTCCGGAAAACCGGAATTCCTGACCCAAAAATGTCCGAAAAATTTCAATTTTGAAAATAATTCTAACCAATAATAATTAATTCGGGACCGGAGTCAGGCCGGATTCGTTCCGGGTCCTGAATCCGTTCCGGGTCCGAAATCCGCGTTTATTGCCCTTTCCGGATTTTTTCCGGATACGGATTTATCCGGAAAAATTCCTCCGGTAAATTTTTAAAATTGAATTTCACTCACCCCCATAATTAACGCAGCTTGCAGTAAGTTTCTTAAACCTCTTTGAGGATCCAACGGCGCCGAAACAATTTTTTTGTAGAATTCTTTACTTCTGGGGGCGGTCGGCGGTGCCGGTAGGCGCCGCCGAGAAAAATTTGAATTTTTGATGGCTCCCAAACGAATAGTTTACTCGCCAGACAGACATACCACCAAGCCACCAATTTTATATTAGGGATTTTTGTAAAGTTCAATAAATTTTTTGTCAAAAAGTCCGCAAGACCACAGCCAAGCCCTCGGAAAAAATGAATTTTGTCACTCAATGATGCCATCTTTAGGGGTGTATGTTAACCCCGACCCCGACTCGGGGTTAGGGTTCGGGGATCGGGGTTTGCGGGGTTGGAGGTGTCGGGGACGGGGTCGGGGAAAACCCCGAAAAATGGCCTAAATTTGCGGGGTCGGGGACGGGGTCGGGGTCGGGGGCCCAACCCTATCCTGAAGCATTAAAATGTATTATTTGAAAATTTCCCAACCTTTTTAAAAGTATCAGATGGGAATATTCAAAATACCCTCATTAATTATTATTAAAAAAGTCACACTCGGTTTAACGACGAAGCCAACTCAGTTACTCAAAAATCAATCTAGTTTATTTAACGTCATTTTAATTAAAATAAGCTTAATTTGTCTTGAGAACATTTCTGAAGGCCATCGCGTACAATGTCAATCGTTTGGTTGACCATATTAGATTTCATATCTAAATATAATTCATTTTCAAATTCAATTTAAACAACATAAATAAACCTGTTTCTTTTATTTCAATTCTATCCATTTCAATCGATTACTTTCAATCTATCTAAATAAAAATCCATCTCAATTAATTAATTGAAATATTTCCAAAAATATTTTTGTGAATTAAAAACTGAAAACATAAAAATGCACGTGCATAGTATTCTTAATTTAATTTTTTTAAATTTAAAACATCGGGCTTATTTATTCGATGAAATCATACGCGGTCTTTGCTTCTCCGATCTTGAACGTATCCGTTTGATCGGTTAACAGAACAGTGAATGAGCCCAACCAAATCCCCTCAAATTCGTTCCAAAGATCGATGATTGGCGAAGAAACATATGGCACACATTAGGCAATAAACGTGGGCGACGTTCCAACCCATCGACCCGGCAAATATGTTTTTTACGTTCATTTGAGACAAGCGCCTGATCAATCCGTCAGCTGTTGTCAGACTGATCGAGAAGGAAAATTATTGAAAAATCAAAGCAAAATGGTTCAAAATTTAAAGTAGGGTTGGGCCCCCGACCCCGACCCCGTCCCCGACCCCGCAAATTTAGGCCATTTTTCGGGGTTTTCCCCGACCCCGTCCCCGACACCTCCAACCCCGCAAACCCCGATCCCCGAACCCTAACCCCGAGTCGGGGTCGGGGTTAACATACACCCCTAAAGATGGCATCATTGAGTGACAAAATTCATTTTTTCCGAGGGCTTGGCTGTGGTCTTGCGGACTTTTTGACAAAAAATTTATTGAACTTTACAAAAATCCCTAATATAAAATTGGTGGCTTGGTGGTATGTCTGTCTGGCGAGTAAACTATTCGTTTGGGAGCCATCAAAAATTCAAATTTTTCTCGGCGGCGCCTACCGGCACCGCCGACCGCCCCCAGAAGTAAAGAATTCTACAAAAAAATTGTTTCGGCGCCGTTGGATCCTCAAAGAGGTTTAAGAAACTTACTGCAAGCTGCGTTAATTATGGGGGTGAGTGAAATTCAATTTTAAAAATTTACCGGAGGAATTTTTCCGGATAAATCCGTATCCGGAAAAAATCCGGAAAGGGCAATAAACGCGGATTTCGGACCCGGAACGGATTCAGGACCCGGAACGAATCCGGCCTGACTCCGGTCCCGAATTAATTATTATTGGTTAGAATTATTTTCAAAATTGAAATTTTTCGGACATTTTTGGGTCAGGAATTCCGGTTTTCCGGACATTTTTTGGCATCCGGTTACATCATGATGCTTCGCTTCTTTCTATAAGAAGAAATTTTAAAAATTATCAGGTCAATAGATTATTCAGTTAGGTACCCATTATTTTCAATGTAAAAAAAATGACACCTAAAATTTTGAAGAAAATTTTTAAAAAACCCCGCAACCCCGACCCCGACCCCGACCGATTTGGGTAACCCCGACCCCGACCCCGACAGTCCAGCCCCCGCAAAACCCCGACCCCGCAATTCCCAACCCCGCACGCGGGGGCCCAACCCTAATTTAAAGTATTCATTTTTTCAATTACCTAGTTGGTATCATGGATAATTAAATTAATTGAAAATAAACCCAATTTGGCAATTGTTATCGGTTTCTAAAATTATTCAGATTTTAACTCTTCCCGTGGCTGCTGTTTTTTGGATCTTACCGCCCACGAGTCGCGCATCATTTTCAGATTTTGCAACCACTTAAAACTCAATTAGGCTCATCTCACAGTTTATTAAAGTCAATTTAATAAAATTATTTTTTTATTATTTATTCATTTGCTTTTCCGAGTTCATTTAATTTCTTATTAAATTTGCCTCGGACATTAATCCAATTCTCCAATCGAATTATTACAACAATTTCGCTGCGCCGTTATCGCTTGAGAAAATCTCAATTTATTTTCGCAATTTTGAGAATATCGGTATTTGTGAGTTCGAACGTGCAACTTTTGTGAATTGGTTGGTTGACTTTGTGTCAATAGAATTTGTTATTTCAAAACATAAAATGACGTAAATTGCTTGTTGGAGGTAATGGATTCTTGTGAACAAATTTGTGTCAATAAGAAAAAGCATCCATTAAACGTTGACGGAGCACTATTAAAGTACAACCAGAGAGAAAATAGATAAAAATGGAAAGCAATAAGTGTTCTATTTTTAATAAAATATTGATAATAATCTGATAAAAATCAATTAGTCAAAACAAGGTTGAAATTTTCATTTTATATCTTATAAAATACATATTTTTGAAATCGGATAATTTCGGAATTCCCGGGAAATTCTGTAATTTTGCGTATGCCCCCATTCACCAGCTCCACCCGCCCGCCGTCCATCACTCACATCGAACGACATACGAATTATATGTACGCATTATTTAAATGTCCCCGATTAATTTTAAGCAAATATTTGCCAAGAAACGATTCTCGGGTGAATTGGGGAGACAAACAAACAAATTTGAACGTGTTGTGATGAACAATTTGCATAAATACATAACCTTTAAAATGCAAACCATCTACTAATCAAAAGCACTATATGCTTAGAAGCTAGGTATTACCTACCAAAAACTAAACGATGGTATAAAATAGGGTTGGACAAAACCGGATATTATCCGGGTCCTCCGGATACCGGTCCCTTGACACCCGGATACCGGTACCGGATATATTCGTCCGGATACCGGATAATTTCGAGTTTTTGAAATTGCTAATTAAATTTATAGAAAATCATTCACTCAATTCCTCCTAAAAAGTTAATCAAACGCATAAAACAAACGAATAAAATCAAATTATCAAGTTGGATTTGTTCCATTTTTTAATAACTCCTTCATCTGTGGAAACATGCGACGGTGCGAGCAATAATTTATCCGACTGAGATCGGGTTAAGACAATACCCAAAGACAGACATTTTTCCAAGGACATAACAAAAAACGCCCGGAAATTTTTTTGAAGATTTTAACAATGTTTGTTAAAAAATTGCTTCAAAATTAACGTCAATATACACCACCATTAGGGGTGTTTAACCCAACCCGGATGCTGGACACCCGGATACCGAGTATCCCGGATGCTGGACACCTGATAATCTGCCCAAAACACCCGGATACCGGTCCCGGTTCCGGATACCCGTTCTTACCAACCCTAGTATAAACCTTAAATGATAGCCCCGGGCGGGAATCGAACCCAAGACCTTCGGCGCGGCTAGCATTACACGTAAGTCACTGCTCCAACCGTCTAGGCGTCTCACCAACGAACGGCTTCTCAGGCTCGTTTAACCATCCAGTCAGCTGGGGAACAACACACGTATCATTAAATATAAAGAAACATTTTTTATTTAAACTTTACAAAAGATTTTTTGTTGGGAAAATATAAAAATAAACACATCCATTAAGCGTTGTAAACCCACGCACCAATCATAAGCTTTTAATGGAGCGGAAAGGATTATATAATCACAGATTAACAAGTGATTAATCCACTAAAATCTCCACAGCACTGTATCATTCTACGAAGGTGCTTTAAATTTGGAGTTTTTCAATTTCATAAAGGATAAAAAGCAATTCATTAAAAATTGGATTCCCATATGATGAATATTCTTTATTTAATTTGGCCAAAGTTTAAAAACTAAAAATCACCGCTCTAATTCATTTAGTAACAGGTAACCCGCAATTGCGGGGCTCTTAAAATTTTCAATTAAATTAAAAATGGTTTCTCTAATAAATGCAAAAATAATTAAGAAGCTAATTACTAGAGCGGTGAGTTTTAGGTTACAGCCTATTTTGGCATTTTTGGAAAAATTCCTTCTCGACCAAACTTCGATCGGTATGGCCACCCTGCCTTTAAGCCCTAAAATATGACAAATAGGCTAATTATGGTCTCGGTTTTTCAAAACTCTGTCTTTGACAGGAATTTGAACAATTTTTTCCTTATTGGAATTCTGAGCAAAAATAACTTGAGCACGATTTTTACTTATCTTTTCATTTGAAGATTAATTTATTTCCATCAGATTCCAGTTCCCATTTTTCAAACTTTTTTAGCATTTTGTTTGCTGAATTCTCTTCACAATTTAATCGAGGAGTGCCAACTGTCCTTATTTATAAGATTTGACCTCATTTGGAGGGTCCTACACTGTAACTTAACGAAGAAAATAGCGATTAAACTTGGCATTGGGCGTTGGCGTTATGTCAGAGCAAAAAAAAAGAGTTACAATGGAAACCGAGTTGGTCGCACTTCGAACAAAGATTCTTTGATTAAACACACCGATTGCCTAATTTTTCACAGAGCGTGGCAACTAAATTGTCTACCCAAAAGCAAAATCAGGCTTAAAGCAAAAATTTCAAACGATTTTTTAGTAAACAAATTGAAAAAAAAAAATAGATTGCGCTAAAATAAGCGAAAATCACAGAATTGGGGCATTGAAAAGGGAGGAAAAGCGACGAAAACGGGGTCATAAGATGCAATAACATGCACACTACCAAAACAGTTTGAGATCAGAAAAACTGCTTTAACTGGTCAATAACTGTTGAAAGGCAAAAATTCACATTTTTTTTGACAAAAAAATTTATAAATGCTTATTTTGTGCATCTAGAGGTTTTTTGGGGTGCTGAACGTGATGGTGAACGTTTTGCATGTCCAGTTGGTTGAACTGCTCGAACTTTATAGGGTGGCCAAAAAATTTTTAAAATGAGAATTTACGGTTCAAAAACTGTTACTATCTTTTCTATTAGCAATTGTTTATTTTTTTAGAATTTTTAAAATCTTTGTTGATCAATCCATAACTGTGTTTATCAAAAAAGTTGGTGAATTCTACCGGGTTCGAACCCCTGGCTCAGAGCAAAAATGCACTGTTTGTGTTGTATAAATACAGTATGCCAACATTTGAAAACACCACTCCACCACGCATGCAAAGTCGCTAACTCGATTGTTATTTTTCACAAAATTTTCAAAAAATCCGGAATCCGGGTCGGGATTTTTCCGGATCCGGAATCCGGGTTTTTTGACCCTTCCGGATTTTTTCAATCCCACCGGTAAATTTTCAAGATTGAAAACCCGGTTCCGGATCATTGAGACCTATTTTTTCGTGCTTAGCTCGTCGAGCCACCATTTTTTGCGTCCGGTCAGCTGTAGTACAGCCGAATATTTAATGCATTTTTGAGGTTTGGAACTTCTTTTGCCTTAAAATTAATTTGTACGTCAAATTCGAATTAGCTTATTACTGAAAGTCCATTAAAAGCAAAGATCTACCGTATTTTAAATCATCCCATCCGACAGAGAGAAAAAAGCTTCCATGCTAATACTTTTGCTTTTAATCTCAAATTGTCTGTTTGGCGTTGTGCAGAATATTATCCATGGCGAAAGTTATTCGCCAGTTTAGTGCACTAATTGTGAAAAATTTTTTGGCTTTAAAGATTCAATTCAATTTATTTTGCAATGGCTTCTGGAAAAACTGCAATAATTTTGATTTTTTTAATCACCCTCCAAATTTTGCATGCGGCTCACAGAAGGAAGCAAAGCGTAATGATATTTATTAAAAAAGATAAACACTTAATTTCATTAATGAAAGAATCCTTTTTAATGAATTGACACAATTGAAGAATTCGAAACTCTACCGTCGCCATTCAAAGCGTGGCATCATTCCGATTTGTGTGGATTTTAATCGGCGCCCCGTGGAATGTCCGAAAAAGTTCAAAAAGCTCAAATTGGATGAATTTGTAATGCAGCAGTTGCGCAAACCTATCAAACGGCTCAGTCTGAAATGCTACCTTAACATGCTGCCAAGCCGCTTCTGCTTCCGCTCAAAGTCCAAACTTTGATCACAATGGAAGAGAGATCATTGATCTCGGATTTTATATGTGATCTTTGATCTTAAAGAATAATCGAAATTTCAAATTCGTTAATTTGTAATGAATTGTAAAATTTAATATATGTGTATTTACAACTTTGACCAGATTAGACAAGGCTACACCCAAATTATTCGAAGCGGGTCACTCGCGTCCCGGCCACTCGCGTCCCAACCACAAATTTATGTGTTTTTATTTTTTGAACCGTAAATTTGACAAAATAAAATATAAACCAAAATTATTTTGCATCATTCTAGGCTCGAAGTTGGCAGATGCCAGAAGATTGTAATCAAAAATGTAATTTTTTGCGGTCCAAAAAAAACATTCGATTATGGTACAGCCATGCTGATTTTCAAGTACTAACTGTAAAATTTAAAGAAATTTAACTCAGAGTTTTTATTTAACAAAAAAAAACATTTTATTCTTGTTTTGTACTTTAGTCCAAATAAATTTTTTTTCCGTTTAACAATTTGTGCATATCGCCAGCGGGCGGCGCCATCGGGGATTTTTAAGAATTTTTAACATTTTTGTTAAGATAAGGATTAAAATCTAGAAAACATTTTTTGTTGATTAAACTTAGTCGGCCTTTTCTGAAAGAACTTAGTTGAAAACTTTTCGGTTCAAAAAATAAAAAAACATAAATTTGTGGTTGGGACGCGAGTGGCCTGGGACGCGAGTGGCCCCACTCAAATTGTTCGCTATTCGAGCGGAAATAAGCGCAATCCATACCAGGGACCGGGTCATGAAGCTTACTATTAAACGGATAAAGAATAAGTGAGAATACTCATAACGAAACTATTGCTGACCGCTGACAAAACCAATTGGTGACAAACTAATTGGTGACGAACCCATTTGGTGACGAAACCATTTGGTGACGAAACCAATTGATGACGAAACAAATCTGACGAACCCATTTGGTAACGAAACCATTTGGTGATGAAACCAATTTGTGATGAAACCAATTGATGACGAAACAAATCTGACGAAACCATTTGGTGATGAAACCAATTTGTGATGAAACCAATTGATGACGAAACAAATCTGACTAAACCAATTGGTGATGAAACCAATTGGGAACGAAGCCAATTGGTGATGAAACCAATTGATGACGAAACAAATCTGACGAAACCATTTGGTGATGAAACCAATTTGTGACAAACTAATTGGTGACGAACCCATTTGGTGATGAAACCAATTTGTGACAAACTAATTGGTGACGAACCCATTTGGTGACGAAACCATTTGGTGACGAAACCATTTGGTGACGAAACCATTTGGTGACGAAACCATTTGGTGACGAAACCAATTGATGACGAAACAAATCTGACGAACCCATTTGGTAACGAAACCATTTGGTGACGAAACCAATTGATGACGAAACAAATCTGACGAACCCATTTGGTAACGAAACCATTTGGTGATGAAACCAATTTGTGATGAAACCAATTGATGACGAAACAAATCTGACGAAACCATTTGGTGATGAAACCAATTTGTGATGAAACCAATTGATGACGAAACAAATCTGACTAAACCAATTGGTGATGAAACCAATTGGGAACGAAGCCAATTGGTGATGAAACCAATTGATGACGAAACAAATCTGACGAAACCATTTGGTGATGAAACCAATTTGTGACAAACTAATTGGTGACGAACCCATTTGGTGATGAAACCAATTTGTGACAAACTAATTGGTGACGAACCCATTTGGTGACGAAACCATTTGGTAACGAAACCATTTGGTGATGAAACCAATTTGTGATGAAACCAATTGATGACGAAACAAATCTGACGAAACCATTTGGTGATGAAACCAATTTGTGATGAAACCAATTGATGACGAAACAAATCTGACTAAACCAATTGGTGATGAAACCAATTGGGAACGAAGCCAATTGGTGACGAAACCATTTGATGAGGAAACAAATCTGACGAAACCATTTGGTGATGAAACCAATTTGTGATGAAACCAATTGATGACGAAACAAATCTAACGAAACCATTTGGTGACGAAACCATTTGGTGACGAAACCAATTGATGACGAAACAAATCTGACGAACCCATTTGGTAACGAAACCATTTGGTGATGAAACCAATTGATGACGAAACAAATCTGACGAAACCATTTGGTGATGAAACCAATTTGTGATGAAACCAATTGATGACGAAACAAATCTGACGAAACCATTTGGTGATGAAACCAATTTGTGATGAAACCAATTGATGACGAAACAAATCTGACTAAACCAATTGGTGACGAACCCATTTGGTGACGAAACCATTTGGTGACGAAACCAATTGATGACGAAACAAATCTGACGAACCCATTTGGTAACGAAACCATTTGGTGATGAAACCAATTTGTGATGAAACCAATTGATGACGAAACAAATCTGACGAAACCATTTGGTGATGAAACCAATTTGTGATGAAACCAATTGATGACGAAACAAATCTGACTAAACCAATTGGTGATGAAACCAATTGGGAACGAAGCCAATTGGTGATGAAACCAATTGATGACGAAACAAATCTGACGAAACCATTTGGTGATGAAACCAATTTGTGACAAACTAATTGGTGACGAACCCATTTGGTGATGAAACCAATTTGTGACAAACTAATTGGTGACGAACCCATTTGGTGACGAAACCATTTGGTGACGAAACCATTTGGTGACGAAACCATTTGGTGACGAAACCATTTGGTGACGAAACCAATTGATGACGAAACAAATCTGACGAACCCATTTGGTAACGAAACCATTTGGTGACGAAACCAATTGATGACGAAACAAATCTGACGAACCCATTTGGTAACGAAACCATTTGGTGATGAAACCAATTTGTGATGAAACCAATTGATGACGGAACAAATCTGACGAAACCATTTGGTGATGAAACCAATTTGTGATGAAACCAATTGATGACGAAACAAATCTGACTAAACCAATTGGTGATGAAACCAATTGGGAACGAAGCCAATTGGTGATGAAACCAATTGATGACGAAACAAATCTGACGAAACCATTTGGTGATGAAACCAATTTGTGACAAACTAATTGGTGACGAACCCATTTGGTGATGAAACCAATTTGTGACAAACTAATTGGTGACGAACCCATTTGGTGACGAAACCATTTGGTAACGAAACCATTTGGTGATGAAACCAATTTGTGATGAAACCAATTGATGACGAAACAAATCTGACGAAACCATTTGGTGATGAAACCAATTTGTGATGAAACCAATTGATGACGAAACAAATCTGACTAAACCAATTGGTGATGAAACCAATTGGGAACGAAGCCAATTGGTGACGAAACCATTTGATGAGGAAACAAATCTGACGAAACCATTTGGTGATGAAACCAATTTGTGATGAAACCAATGATGACGAAACAAATCTAACGAAACCATTTGGTGACGAAACCAATTGGTGACGAAACCATTTGGTGACGAAACCAAATGATGACGAAACAAATCTGACGAACCCATTTGGTAACGAAACCATTTGGTGATGAAACCAATTGATGACGAAACAAATCTGACGAAACCATTTGGTGATGAAACCAATTTGTGATGAAACCAATTGATGACGAAACAAATCTGACGAAACCATTTGGTGATGAAACCAATTTGTGATGAAACCAATTGATGACGAAACAAATCTGACTAAACCAATTGGTGAAGAAACCAATTGGGAACGAAGCCAATTGGTGACGAAACCATTTGATGAGGAAACAAATCTGACGAAACCATTTGGTGATGAAACCAATTTGTGATGAAACCAATTGATGACGAAACAAATCTGACGAAACCAATTGGTGATGAAACCAATTGGGAACGAAACCAATTGGTGACGAAACCAATTAGTGACGAAACAAATGACGAAACCAATTGGTGACAAACTAATTGGCGACAAACCCATTTGGTAACGAAACCATTTGGTGACGAAACCAATTGATGACGAAACAAATCTGACGAAACCATTTGGTGATGAAACCAATTTGTGATGAAACCAATTGATGACGAAACAAATCTGACGAAACCATTTGGTGATGAAACCAATTGGGAACGAAGCCAATTGGTGACGAAACCAATTGCTGACGAAACCAATTAGTGACGAAACAAATGACAAAACCAATTGGTGACAAACTAATTGGTGACAAACCCGTTTGGTGACGAAACCATTTGGTGATGAAACCAATTGATGACGAAACAAATCTGACGAAACCATTTGGTGATGAAACCAATTTGTGATGAAACCAATTGATGACGAAACAAATCTGACTAAACCAATTGGTGATGAAACCAATTGGGAACGAAGCCAATTGGTGATGAAACCAATTGATGACGAAACAAATCTGACGAAACCATTTGGTGATGAAACCAATTTGTGACAAACTAATTGGTGACGAACCCATTTGGTGATGAAACCAATTTGTGACAAACTAATTGGTGACGAACCCATTTGGTGACGAAACCATTTGGTAACGAAACCATTTGGTGATGAAACCAATTTGTGATGAAACCAATTGATGACGAAACAAATCTGACGAAACCATTTGGTGATGAAACCAATTTGTGATGAAACCAATTGATGACGAAACAAATCTGACTAAACCAATTGGTGATGAAACCAATTGGGAACGAAGCCAATTGGTGACGAAACCATTTGATGAGGAAACAAATCTGACGAAACCATTTGGTGATGAAACCAATTTGTGATGAAACCAATTGATGACGAAACAAATCTAACGAAACCATTTGGTGACGAAACCATTTGGTGACGAAACCATTTGGTGACGAAACCAATTGATGACGAAACAAATCTGACGAACCCATTTGGTAACGAAACCATTTGGTGATGAAACCAATTGATGACGAAACAAATCTGACGAAACCATTTGGTGATGAAACCAATTTGTGATGAAACCAATTGATGACGAAACAAATCTGACGAAACCATTTGGTGATGAAACCAATTTGTGATGAAACCAATTGATGACGAAACAAATCTGACGAAACCATTTGGTGAAGAAACCAATTGGGAACGAAGCCAATTGGTGACGAAACCATTGATGAGGAAACAAATCTGACGAAACCATTTGGTGATGAAACCAATTTGTGATGAAACCAATTGATGACGAAACAAATCTGACGAAACCAATTGGTGATGAAACCAATTGGGAACGAAACCAATTGGTGACGAAACCAATTAGTGACGAAACAAATGACGAAACCAATTGGTGACAAACTAATTGGCGACAAACCCATTTGGTAACGAAACCATTTGGTGACGAAACCAATTGATGACGAAACAAATCTGACGAAACCATTTGGTGATGAAACCAATTTGTGATGAAACCAATTGATGACGAAACAAATCTGACGAAACCATTTGGTGATGAAACCAATTGGGAACGAAGCCAATTGGTGACGAAACCAATTAGTGACGAAACAAATGACAAAACCAATTGGTGACAAACTAATTGGTGACAAACCCGTTTGGTGACGAAACCATTTGGTGATGAAACCAATTGATGACGAAACAAATCTGACGAAACCATTTGGTGATGAAACCAATTTGTGATGAAACCAATTGATGACGAAACAAATCTGACTAAACCAATTGGTGATGAAACCAATTGGGAACGAAGCCAATTGGTGATGAAACCAATTGATGACGAAACAAATCTGACGAAACCATTTGGTGATGAAACCAATTTGTGACAAACTAATTGGTGACGAACCCATTTGGTGATGAAACCAATTTGTGACAAACTAATTGGTGACGAACCCATTTGGTGACGAAACCATTTGGTAACGAAACCATTTGGTGATGAAACCAATTTGTGATGAAACCAATTGATGACGAAACAAATCTGACGAAACCATTTGGTGATGAAACCAATTTGTGATGAAACCAATTGATGACGAAACAAATCTGACTAAATCAATTGGTGATGAAACCAATTGGGAACGAAGCCAATTGGTGACGAAACCATTTGATGAGGAAACAAATCTGACGAAACCATTTGGTGATGAAACCAATTTGTGATGAAACCAATTGATGACGAAACAAATCTAACGAAACCATTTGGTGACGAAACCATTTGGTGATGAAACCAATTTGTGATGAAACCAATTGATGACGAAACAAATCTGACTAAACCAATTGGTGATGAAACCAATTGGGAACGAAGCCAATTGGTGACGAAACCATTTGATGAGGAAACAAATCTGACGAAACCATTTGGTGATGAAACCAATTTGTGATGAAACCAATTGATGACGAAACAAATCTAACGAAACCATTTGGTGACGAAACCAATTGGTGACGAAACAAATCGGACGAAACCATTTGGTGACGAAACCATTTGGTGATGAAACCAATTGATGACGAAACAAATCTGACGAAACCATTTGGTGATGAAACCAATTTGTGATGAAACCAATTGATGACGAAACAAATCTGACTAAACCAATTGGTGATGAAACCAATTGGGAACGAAGCCAATTGGTGATGAAACCAATTGATGACGAAACAAATCTGACGAAACCATTTGGTGATGAAACCAATTTGTGACAAACTAATTGGTGACGAACCCATTTGGTGATGAAACCAATTTGTGACAAACTAATTGGTGACGAACCCATTTGGTGACGAAACCATTTGGTAACGAAACCATTTGGTGATGAAACCAATTTGTGATGAAACCAATTGATGACGAAACAAATCTGACGAAACCATTTGGTGATGAAACCAATTTGTGATGAAACCAATTGATGACGAAACAAATCTGACTAAACCAATTGGTGATGAAACCAATTGGGAACGAAGCCAATTGGTGACGAAACCATTTGATGAGGAAACAAATCTGACGAAACCATTTGGTGATGAAACCAATTTGTGATGAAACCAATTGATGACGAAACAAATCTAACGAAACCATTTGGTGACGAAACCATTTGGTGATGAAACCAATTTGTGATGAAACCAATTGATGACGAAACAAATCTGACTAAACCAATTGGTGATGAAACCAATTGGGAACGAAGCCAATTGGTGACGAAACCATTTGATGAGGAAACAAATCTGACGAAACCATTTGGTGATGAAACCAATTTGTGATGAAACCAATTGATGACGAAACAAATCTAACGAAACCATTTGGTGACGAAACCAATTGGTGACGAAACAAATCGGACGAAACCATTTGGTGACGAAACCATTTGGTGATGAAACCAATTGATGACGAAACAAATCTGACGAAACCATTTGGTGATGAAACCAATTTGTGATGAAACCAATTGATGACGAAACAAATCTGACTAAACCAATTGGTGATGAAACCAATTGGGAACGAAGCCAATTGGTGATGAAACCAATTGATGACGAAACAAATCTGACGAAACCATTTGGTGATGAAACCAATTTGTGACAAACTAATTGGTGACGAACCCATTTGGTGATGAAACCAATTTGTGACAAACTAATTGGTGACGAACCCATTTGGTGACGAAACCATTTGGTAACGAAACCATTTGGTGATGAAACCAATTTGTGATGAAACCAATTGATGACGAAACAAATCTGACGAAACCATTTGGTGATGAAACCAATTTGTGACAAACTAATTGGTGACGAACCCATTTGGTGATGAAACCAATTTGTGACAAACTAATTGGTGACGAACCCATTTGGTGACGAAACCATTTGGTAACGAAACCATTTGGTGATGAAACCAATTTGTGATGAAACCAATTGATGACGAAACAAATCTGACGAAACCATTTGGTGATGAAACCAATTTGTGATGAAACCAATTGATGACGAAACAAATCTGACTAAACCAATTGGTGATGAAACCAATTGATGACGAAACAAATCTGACGAAACCATTTGGTGATGAAACCAATTTGTGACAAACTAATTGGTGACGAACCCATTTGGTGATGAAACCAATTTGTGACAAACTAATTGGTGACGAACCCATTTGGTGACGAAACCATTTGGTAACGAAACCATTTGGTGATGAAACCAATTTGTGATGAAACCAATTGATGACGAAACAAATCTGACGAAACCATTTGGTGATGAAACCAATTTGTGATGAAACCAATTGATGACGAAACAAATCTGACTAAACCAATTGGTGATGAAACCAATTGGGAACGAAGCCAATTGGTGACGAAACCATTTGATGAGGAAACAAATCTGACGAAACCATTTGGTGATGAAACCAATTTGTGATGAAACCAATGATGACGAAACAAATCTAACGAAACCATTTGGTGACGAAACCAATTGGTGACGAAACCATTTGGTGACGAAACCAAATGATGACGAAACAAATCTGACGAACCCATTTGGTAACGAAACCATTTGG
The DNA here is from genome assembly GCA_020449905.1 of Globodera pallida. Classification (NCBI taxonomy): domain Eukaryota; kingdom Metazoa; phylum Nematoda; class Chromadorea; order Rhabditida; family Heteroderidae; genus Globodera; species Globodera pallida. Next base: position 3,245,562 of record JAIXHY010000009.1, on the reverse strand, counting down.
TGATGAAACCAATTGATGACGAAACAAATCTGACGAAACCATTTGGTGATGAAACCAATTTGTGATGAAACCAATTGATGACGAAACAAATCTGACGAAACCATTTGGTGATGAAACCAATTTGTGATGAAACCAATTGATGACGAAACAAATCTGACTAAACCAATTGGTGAAGAAACCAATTGGGAACGAAGCCAATTGGTGACGAAACCATTTGATGAGGAAACAAATCTGACGAAACCATTTGGTGATGAAACCAATTTGTGATGAAACCAATTGATGACGAAACAAATCTGACGAAACCAATTGGTGATGAAACCAATTGGGAACGAAACCAATTGGTGACGAAACCAATTAGTGACGAAACAAATGACGAAACCAATTGGTGACAAACTAATTGGCGACAAACCCATTTGGTAACGAAACCATTTGGTGACGAAACCAATTGATGACGAAACAAATCTGACGAAACCATTTGGTGATGAAACCAATTTGTGATGAAACCAATTGATGACGAAACAAATCTGACGAAACCATTTGGTGATGAAACCAATTGGGAACGAAGCCAATTGGTGACGAAACCAATTGCTGACGAAACCAATTAGTGACGAAACAAATGACAAAACCAATTGGTGACAAACTAATTGGTGACAAACCCGTTTGGTGACGAAACCATTTGGTGATGAAACCAATTGATGACGAAACAAATCTGACGAAACCATTTGGTGATGAAACCAATTTGTGATGAAACCAATTGATGACGAAACAAATCTGACTAAACCAATTGGTGATGAAACCAATTGGGAACGAAGCCAATTGGTGATGAAACCAATTGATGACGAAACAAATCTGACGAAACCATTTGGTGATGAAACCAATTTGTGACAAACTAATTGGTGACGAACCCATTTGGTGATGAAACCAATTTGTGACAAACTAATTGGTGACGAACCCATTTGGTGACGAAACCATTTGGTAACGAAACCATTTGGTGATGAAACCAATTTGTGATGAAACCAATTGATGACGAAACAAATCTGACGAAACCATTTGGTGATGAAACCAATTTGTGATGAAACCAATTGATGACGAAACAAATCTGACTAAACCAATTGGTGATGAAACCAATTGGGAACGAAGCCAATTGGTGACGAAACCATTTGATGAGGAAACAAATCTGACGAAACCATTTGGTGATGAAACCAATTTGTGATGAAACCAATTGATGACGAAACAAATCTAACGAAACCATTTGGTGACGAAACCATTTGGTGACGAAACCATTTGGTGACGAAACCAATTGATGACGAAACAAATCTGACGAACCCATTTGGTAACGAAACCATTTGGTGATGAAACCAATTGATGACGAAACAAATCTGACGAAACCATTTGGTGATGAAACCAATTTGTGATGAAACCAATTGATGACGAAACAAATCTGACGAAACCATTTGGTGATGAAACCAATTTGTGATGAAACCAATTGATGACGAAACAAATCTGACGAAACCATTTGGTGAAGAAACCAATTGGGAACGAAGCCAATTGGTGACGAAACCATTGATGAGGAAACAAATCTGACGAAACCATTTGGTGATGAAACCAATTTGTGATGAAACCAATTGATGACGAAACAAATCTGACGAAACCAATTGGTGATGAAACCAATTGGGAACGAAACCAATTGGTGACGAAACCAATTAGTGACGAAACAAATGACGAAACCAATTGGTGACAAACTAATTGGCGACAAACCCATTTGGTAACGAAACCATTTGGTGACGAAACCAATTGATGACGAAACAAATCTGACGAAACCATTTGGTGATGAAACCAATTTGTGATGAAACCAATTGATGACGAAACAAATCTGACGAAACCATTTGGTGATGAAACCAATTGGGAACGAAGCCAATTGGTGACGAAACCAATTGCTGACGAAACCAATTAGTGACGAAACAAATGACAAAACCAATTGGTGACAAACTAATTGGTGACAAACCCGTTTGGTGACGAAACCATTTGGTGATGAAACCAATTGATGACGAAACAAATCTGACGAAACCATTTGGTGATGAAACCAATTTGTGATGAAACCAATTGATGACGAAACAAATCTGACTAAACCAATTGGTGATGAAACCAATTGGGAACGAAGCCAATTGGTGATGAAACCAATTGATGACGAAACAAATCTGACGAAACCATTTGGTGATGAAACCAATTTGTGACAAACTAATTGGTGACGAACCCATTTGGTGATGAAACCAATTTGTGACAAACTAATTGGTGACGAACCCATTTGGTGACGAAACCATTTGGTAACGAAACCATTTGGTGATGAAACCAATTTGTGATGAAACCAATTGATGACGAAACAAATCTGACGAAACCATTTGGTGATGAAACCAATTTGTGATGAAACCAATTGATGACGAAACAAATCTGACTAAATCAATTGGTGATGAAACCAATTGGGAACGAAGCCAATTGGTGACGAAACCATTTGATGAGGAAACAAATCTGACGAAACCATTTGGTGATGAAACCAATTTGTGATGAAACCAATTGATGACGAAACAAATCTAACGAAACCATTTGGTGACGAAACCATTTGGTGATGAAACCAATTTGTGATGAAACCAATTGATGACGAAACAAATCTGACTAAACCAATTGGTGATGAAACCAATTGGGAACGAAGCCAATTGGTGACGAAACCATTTGATGAGGAAACAAATCTGACGAAACCATTTGGTGATGAAACCAATTTGTGATGAAACCAATTGATGACGAAACAAATCTAACGAAACCATTTGGTGACGAAACCAATTGGTGACGAAACAAATCGGACGAAACCATTTGGTGACGAAACCATTTGGTGATGAAACCAATTGATGACGAAACAAATCTGACGAAACCATTTGGTGATGAAACCAATTTGTGATGAAACCAATTGATGACGAAACAAATCTGACTAAACCAATTGGTGATGAAACCAATTGGGAACGAAGCCAATTGGTGATGAAACCAATTGATGACGAAACAAATCTGACGAAACCATTTGGTGATGAAACCAATTTGTGACAAACTAATTGGTGACGAACCCATTTGGTGATGAAACCAATTTGTGACAAACTAATTGGTGACGAACCCATTTGGTGACGAAACCATTTGGTAACGAAACCATTTGGTGATGAAACCAATTTGTGATGAAACCAATTGATGACGAAACAAATCTGACGAAACCATTTGGTGATGAAACCAATTTGTGATGAAACCAATTGATGACGAAACAAATCTGACTAAACCAATTGGTGATGAAACCAATTGGGAACGAAGCCAATTGGTGACGAAACCATTTGATGAGGAAACAAATCTGACGAAACCATTTGGTGATGAAACCAATTTGTGATGAAACCAATTGATGACGAAACAAATCTAACGAAACCATTTGGTGACGAAACCATTTGGTGATGAAACCAATTTGTGATGAAACCAATTGATGACGAAACAAATCTGACTAAACCAATTGGTGATGAAACCAATTGGGAACGAAGCCAATTGGTGACGAAACCATTTGATGAGGAAACAAATCTGACGAAACCATTTGGTGATGAAACCAATTTGTGATGAAACCAATTGATGACGAAACAAATCTAACGAAACCATTTGGTGACGAAACCAATTGGTGACGAAACAAATCGGACGAAACCATTTGGTGACGAAACCATTTGGTGATGAAACCAATTGATGACGAAACAAATCTGACGAAACCATTTGGTGATGAAACCAATTTGTGATGAAACCAATTGATGACGAAACAAATCTGACTAAACCAATTGGTGATGAAACCAATTGGGAACGAAGCCAATTGGTGATGAAACCAATTGATGACGAAACAAATCTGACGAAACCATTTGGTGATGAAACCAATTTGTGACAAACTAATTGGTGACGAACCCATTTGGTGATGAAACCAATTTGTGACAAACTAATTGGTGACGAACCCATTTGGTGACGAAACCATTTGGTAACGAAACCATTTGGTGATGAAACCAATTTGTGATGAAACCAATTGATGACGAAACAAATCTGACGAAACCATTTGGTGATGAAACCAATTTGTGATGAAACCAATTGATGACGAAACAAATCTGACTAAACCAATTGGTGATGAAACCAATTGGGAACGAAGCCAATTGGTGACGAAACCATTTGATGAGGAAACAAATCTGACGAAACCATTTGGTGATGAAACCAATTTGTGATGAAACCAATTGATGACGAAACAAATCTAACGAAACCATTTGGTGACGAAACCATTTGGTGATGAAACCAATTTGTGATGAAACCAATTGATGACGAAACAAATCTGACTAAACCAATTGGTGATGAAACCAATTGGGAACGAAGCCAATTGGTGACGAAACCATTTGATGAGGAAACAAATCTGACGAAACCATTTGGTGATGAAACCAATTTGTGATGAAACCAATTGATGACGAAACAAATCTAACGAAACCATTTGGTGACGAAACCATTTGGTGATGAAACCAATTTGTGATGAAACCAATTGATGACGAAACAAATCTGACGAAACCATTTGGTGAAGAAACCAATTGGGAACGAAGCCAATTGGTGACGAAACCATTGATGAGGAAACAAATCTGACGAAACCATTTGGTGATGAAACCAATTTGTGATGAAACCAATTGATGACGAAACAAATCTGACGAAACCAATTGGTGATGAAACCAATTGGGAACGAAACCAATTGGTGACGAAACCAATTAGTGACGAAACAAATGACGAAACCAATTGGTGACAAACTAATTGGCGACAAACCCATTTGGTAACGAAACCATTTGGTGACGAAACCAATTGATGACGAAACAAATCTGACGAAACCATTTGGTGATGAAACCAATTTGTGATGAAACCAATTGATGACGAAACAAATCTGACGAAACCATTTGGTGATGAAACCAATTGGGAACGAAGCCAATTGGTGACGAAACCATTGATGAGGAAACAAATCTGACGAAACCATTTGGTGATGAAACCAATTTGTGATGAAACCAATTGATGACGAAACAAATCTGACGAAACCAATTGGTGATGAAACCAATTGGGAACGAAGCCAATTGGTGACGAAACCAATTGGTGACGAAACAAATCGGACGAAACCATTTGGTGATGAAACCAATTTGTGATGAAACCAATTGATGACGAAACAAATCTGACGAAACCATTTGGTGATGAAACCAATTGGGAACGAAGCCAATTGGTGACGAAACCAATTGCTGACGAAACCAATTAGTGACGAAACAAATGACAAAACCAATTGGTGACAAACTAATTGGTGACAAACCCGTTTGGTGACGAAACCATTTGGTGATGAAACCAATTGATGACGAAACAAATCTGACGAAACCATTTGGTGATGAAACCAATTTGTGATGAAACCAATTGATGACGAAACAAATCTGACTAAACCAATTGGTGATGAAACCAATTGGGAACGAAGCCAATTGGTGATGAAACCAATTGATGACGAAACAAATCTGACGAAACCATTTGGTGATGAAACCAATTTGTGACAAACTAATTGGTGACGAACCCATTTGGTGATGAAACCAATTTGTGACAAACTAATTGGTGACGAACCCATTTGGTGACGAAACCATTTGGTAACGAAACCATTTGGTGATGAAACCAATTTGTGATGAAACCAATTGATGACGAAACAAATCTGACGAAACCATTTGGTGATGAAACCAATTTGTGATGAAACCAATTGATGACGAAACAAATCTGACTAAACCAATTGGTGATGAAACCAATTGGGAACGAAGCCAATTGGTGACGAAACCATTTGATGAGGAAACAAATCTGACGAAACCATTTGGTGATGAAACCAATTTGTGATGAAACCAATTGATGACGAAACAAATCTAACGAAACCATTTGGTGACGAAACCATTTGGTGACGAAACCATTTGGTGACGAAACCAATTGATGACGAAACAAATCTGACGAACCCATTTGGTAACGAAACCATTTGGTGATGAAACCAATTGATGACGAAACAAATCTGACGAAACCATTTGGTGATGAAACCAATTTGTGATGAAACCAATTGATGACGAAACAAATCTGACGAAACCATTTGGTGATGAAACCAATTTGTGATGAAACCAATTGATGACGAAACAAATCTGACTAAACCAATTGGTGACGAACCCATTTGGTGACGAAACCATTTGGTGACGAAACCAATTGATGACGAAACAAATCTGACGAACCCATTTGGTAACGAAACCATTTGGTGATGAAACCAATTTGTGATGAAACCAATTGATGACGAAACAAATCTGACGAAACCATTTGGTGATGAAACCAATTTGTGATGAAACCAATTGATGACGAAACAAATCTGACTAAACCAATTGGTGATGAAACCAATTGGGAACGAAGCCAATTGGTGATGAAACCAATTGATGACGAAACAAATCTGACGAAACCATTTGGTGATGAAACCAATTTGTGACAAACTAATTGGTGACGAACCCATTTGGTGATGAAACCAATTTGTGACAAACTAATTGGTGACGAACCCATTTGGTGACGAAACCATTTGGTGACGAAACCATTTGGTGACGAAACCATTTGGTGACGAAACCATTTGGTGACGAAACCAATTGATGACGAAACAAATCTGACGAACCCATTTGGTAACGAAACCATTTGGTGACGAAACCAATTGATGACGAAACAAATCTGACGAACCCATTTGGTAACGAAACCATTTGGTGATGAAACCAATTTGTGATGAAACCAATTGATGACGAAACAAATCTGACGAAACCATTTGGTGATGAAACCAATTTGTGATGAAACCAATTGATGACGAAACAAATCTGACTAAACCAATTGGTGATGAAACCAATTGGGAACGAAGCCAATTGGTGATGAAACCAATTGATGACGAAACAAATCTGACGAAACCATTTGGTGATGAAACCAATTTGTGACAAACTAATTGGTGACGAACCCATTTGGTGATGAAACCAATTTGTGACAAACTAATTGGTGACGAACCCATTTGGTGACGAAACCATTTGGTAACGAAACCATTTGGTGATGAAACCAATTTGTGATGAAACCAATTGATGACGAAACAAATCTGACGAAACCATTTGGTGATGAAACCAATTTGTGATGAAACCAATTGATGACGAAACAAATCTGACTAAACCAATTGGTGATGAAACCAATTGGGAACGAAGCCAATTGGTGACGAAACCATTTGATGAGGAAACAAATCTGACGAAACCATTTGGTGATGAAACCAATTTGTGATGAAACCAATGATGACGAAACAAATCTAACGAAACCATTTGGTGACGAAACCAATTGGTGACGAAACCATTTGGTGACGAAACCAATTGATGACGAAACAAATCTGACGAACCCATTTGGTAACGAAACCATTTGGTGATGAAACCAATTGATGACGAAACAAATCTGACGAAACCATTTGGTGATGAAACCAATTTGTGATGAAACCAATTGATGACGAAACAAATCTGACGAAACCATTTGGTGATGAAACCAATTTGTGATGAAACCAATTGATGACGAAACAAATCTGACTAAACCAATTGGTGAAGAAACCAATTGGGAACGAAGCCAATTGGTGACGAAACCATTTGATGAGGAAACAAATCTGACGAAACCATTTGGTGATGAAACCAATTTGTGATGAAACCAATTGATGACGAAACAAATCTGACGAAACCAATTGGTGATGAAACCAATTGGGAACGAAACCAATTGGTGACGAAACCAATTAGTGACGAAAGCAGCATATAGCCCCAAAACCGTCCGGGTATCGTCCGGGTCAAAATCGTCCGGGGACCCAAACCTATTGGAGGGTTCTGATCCTTTGATCATGCCGCCACCAAACCCAAACCTAATGGAAGGTACTTTAATCATGTCGCCTGCCCAAACCTTTGGGATGGTCAAACCCTTTGAACTCGCCGCCCACAAAACCCAAACCTATGGGAAGGGTCCGTTAATCATGCCGCCAAACCAAACCCTCTTGGCAGGGTCAGAGGCTTTGAAATTACCGCCACCAGACCAAAAGCTGGCATCGTCCGGGTCAAAACCGTCCGGGTACCCAAACCTATTGGAGGGGTCTGATCCTGCTCATTTTTTTTAAAAACATGCCCGAATCATTTTTAATTAATCAATTGCCCCCCCCCCAAAACCTATTGGGCCCTTTACCAAATCCAAAATTCAATTTTCCCTCCCCCGCCCTCAAGGTCATTTCGGCACCTGTCAATCAAACTTTCCTCCGCGCACCAAAATTTCGACTGACCTGTCAATCAAACTTTTCTTCGCTCAAATTTCAGTCGATACACAATGTGAGGGACCATCCCTATAAATAATAATAATAATATATAAATAACAAAAAAAAGAAAAAATGTTTAGTGGACCTTTCACACTAATTCTCTCAGGGGCTACCGGAAGCGGTAAAACCCAATGGCTTTTGAAATTTTTGAAATATTATAAAGAATTAATTGATCCCGTTCCAAATAAGATTTTATATTGTTATGGTGAAATGAACGATAGTATTTTGGGGTTAATTGGGCAGGGTATCGAGACACACAATGGAATTCCAGATTTGAAAATGATAAAAGAGCAAGCTAAACCGTTGTTACTTATTCTTGACGATTTAATGCTTAACGTAAAAAATAATTTTCTTGATTTGCTATTCACTAGGGGATCTCATAATTGGAACGTTAGCATAATTTTCGTTACCCAAAGCTTATATGGTAAGGATATAAAAACCGCAAGAGCAAATGCTCATTATCTCGTCTTGATGCGAAACCCATCAGGACAACTTCAGGTAAGAACTGTAGGCTCACAACTGTTTCCCAAAAGAATGAATTACTTTATGGAGACATATAACAACGCAACCAGTAATCAATTCAGCTATCTGGTAATTAATATGCACCCAAACGCGGATGAAGAATTTAGATTATCTAGCAAAATATTTCCAGGCGAAATTTTAGAAGTATATTTACCAAATGAATAAAAATCTATAAAAGGAAATTAAATGTCGGAAAATATGAAAATGTACCAATTTAGCTCTCACGTAAAGGAGAATACAGCATTTTTAAAAAAGCTTGCCTCTACCAGATCCGATCAAAAGAAGAATAATTTAATCGAAACGGCAACTACTGATCAAATTTTGGCAATTGTTGAAATTTGTGCAAACATTTTGAGTTTTACATTCAAACTTAATAAAAGACAAAAACAAAGGCTTGTTCAGTACGCTGATTTTTATCGAGCCATTGCCAAATCAAAAACTGAAAAAACAGCAAGAAAAAAGCTACAACAGGGAAGTGGAATAGCACTAGGAGCAGTTTTAATTCCAGTTTTAAGTGTTCTAGCGCAACATTTATTAGAAAAAATTACATCATGAAATTTGCAAAGAAAATGTTAATGGTTCCCGAAACGGAATATTATGCACTGTTAAGTGCCATCCAGGGCGGAGATTATCTTCAAAATGAAAAATCAATGCTAGATGCAAAAATCAGACAGAATTTAGACGATCCAACAATTAAAGAAGATATTAAAGCGAGTAAACATAACTGGCTTTATAAGGAAAGACGGATGTTAAAAGAAATGACAGAAAATCGACCACAAAAGGTGATTATTGAAAATCAAACCCCATCACCAAATATTGCACCGTATTTGGGAGTTAGTCAGCCAAAAACCCAGATGACCGAAGAGCCAAGAAAGGCCATTGTTCCTAGAATAAGGCTCAAAAGCATGCCGGAACCTTCTGAGCAGCAAGCTCCACCCCAAATGGACCAAGACGTATCCCAATTACCGCCTTCTACTCTATCATCTCCAATTTTTAAAACGCCTGAAAAATTTCAAACAACATCGTTAATTCATCCAGACTTTTTGAACGAACTAGTGAATTATGTATCTAAAAACAAGGATACATTTAAAATAACGGCAATGGGCAAAGTTCAATCTAATAGAAATCTACCAATTGATGATAGTAATTATAAGGATGTTTTGATGTATCTTGTCGGTGGGAAAAAAGAAACACCAAGGGGAGCAAAATTTTTAAAGGACCGGCTCTTAAAAGATCCGACAATACGAGAAATGGTTGGCAAGTCAAGCGACATGTGGGGGGAGGGTAAAAAAGTTGTTGTAAGGTTGAAACCTATAAAAACAATCGGTATCCTTCGAGAAAAGAAGCTTTTTAAACCAACAATATGGGCAAGGCTATAGATAAAATTATATCAAAAGTTTATTACGATCTCAAATCCCCAGCAAGTTTTGCGGGGGTAAATAAAATTTTAGAAGAAGCAAGAAAGGTAAATCCAAAAATAAATATGGAGCACGTTACCAATTTTCTCGAAAAACAGAAAACTTACACTCTCCATAAACCTATTAGAAAAAGATTTCCAAAACTAAAAACAATACCTACCGGTTTTCATACCGATTGGCAATGCGACCTTTGTATTTTTGACCAATTAAAACAATATAACAACGGATATAAATATTTATTAGTTTGCATAGAGGTTCTGAGTCGAATGCTTTTTGTTGCCCCGGTCAAATCAAAGAGGAGTGAAGATATGATAGAGGCGTTTGAAACAATATTCAAAAAGGCCAAGGTTTTACCAAATAAATTGTATAGCGATAGCGGGCTTGAATTTCAGGCAAATAAAATGAAAAAATATTTCGAGGATAAAGATGTAATAAAAAGGGTAATGCATAGCCCACACCTCCATGCAGGCGTTGTGGAAAGGGCTAATCGTACAATAAAAGAGCGTCTCTATAGGTACTTTACCCAGAACGACACCCGTAGATGGATTGATGTTATAGATGAAATTGTTAAAAATCTAAATAATAGTGTTCACCGAACAACGGGGATGAAACCAACCTCCGTAAATTTTGAAAATGCCAGAGCACTATGGGAGAAGTTATATAAGGAACATATGATACCAATTAAGAATAAATTTAAAAGAGGTGATATCGTTCGCATTACAAAAGAAAAAGGAACATTTACAAAAGGTTATTATCCGAATTTTACCGAGGAATTGTTCAAAATTTCCGTTGTTAATCCAACAAATCCAGTCTCATATCGCATTGCAGATTTTGACGATAATCTAATCAAGGGTATTTTTTATAATCAAGAACTTGTAAAGTCCAAAGAAGATATTTTTAAAATTGCAGAGGTTATAAAAACGCGCGTTAGGAAAGGAATTAAAGAGCATTTTGTAAGGTGGAAAGGATATTCTGAAAAATTTAATAGTTGGGTAAAAGATTCAGATTTAGTAAAATAATGGATGATTTTTATATTGTATTACCATCAAATACACCCGTTTCAGGAAACAAAACCTCAAAGTTTATTGTAAGACTACCAGAAACATTAGAATTAGACACAAGCTGGTCAGTTGCCCTTTCTTCAATAATTTATCCCTATTCGTTCACAGCTCTCGGAATAGAGGGAAGAGAATTTATTAACGTCTTTGAAAAAGGGAAGACGGAAGGTTTAAAAATATACCTGCCAGATATGAACTTTAAAACCGCAAGAGGGCTAGAAAAGAAAATTAATGAAGCATTTTCTCATTATTATGATTTGCGAAAAGTGAGAAGAAAAAGAGAGGCAAAATCTAAAGAAGAGGGCACAGATAAGCAAATAGACTCTGCTAAAAGAGCATCCAATCGAGCCTGGAGAGAGACTCAAGGATATGTCCAAAAAGCTAACAATATAATAACGCAAACAAGGCGTCTTATGGCACAATCAAAAGAATTGAGTTCAAACTCACTCGAAGCTCCGGGTGTGAAGGAGTTGTTCGAGAAATTAGCAGAAAAGAGTACCAAATTTGAATCATTGTTTGAGGAAATTAACACACTTTCAAAAGAAGTTGAAGGTGCTCAAAATAGTACACTAGAATGTGTAGCTAAGCAAGATCTTAAGGGAGCGAAAAAATTTGCAGAAAAAGCAAAAGTTGCTGCAAGAAATGTAAAAACCAAGCAGCTGGAAATAGTTAGAGAGCATGCAAATACTACTGAAGAGGGATTTGCCGGACTTGTAACAAGAGTAAATAAGTCGATCGGGGATTTCTTACAGCCACAAACAGCAGAAGATCAGAATAAAGAAGCACCGCAGCAGCACGAAATTGATCCAATCGAGTCACAGAGAGAAGAATCCGACGTAATAACAGGTACACAGAAAGAAGAAACAAATCCAACAACTGATGAGGAAATTGAAGAGCCAAAAGAAGTGCAAGAAGGGGAAAATTTTTCTGCAGAGCTGATACCCGAACCAAAAATATCTATCGCAGAAGATTTCGGTAAACCCCCGCCTAGGCCTATAGAATTTAGGTATGACACTGTTGATCAGAAATTTATTGTTCATCTAGATGCCGCCATCCCACATATCGAGTTGTCAGAACATTTAGCCTATGTATTAGGGTTTAAAAAACTGCAGCTGCATCATGGTGATGAGGCTCCTTATATGCCAGATTTGACAGGTGGAGTAAGACAGATATATATTTATGCACCGAATCTGGTGGAAAACACCATAATAGGCAACCGATTGGCGCCGCTTTTACGAATCATTAATGTTGTTGGAGATCCGGGATCAATAAACGAGGTTATATATAGCACCGAGTATTTTCATCGTTTACAATCAAAACGAATCGCCGAAATTTCTGTAGAAATTTATACACCGTTTGGAGAATTAGTGAAATTTCATTGGGGAACTTGTATTCTCACCTTACATTTTAAGAAATCTCTATTTTAAAAATGACACATGTATTCTTTGATCCACAGTCGGTGGATTGGTCATTATTTTTAGAAACTCAAGTAGGAAGAGGACAAAAACAATATTTTGTCGGAAGCAAATATCAGCGAGGATTTGGATTCCTCGACAATGTTGTTCGCTTCTTAACGCCAATAGCTAAAAATATTGCAACAGCTGCAGGAAACGAAGGAATAGCCGCAGGTCCATATATTTTTAGATTATTTTCGGACAGCCAATTTTGTGATCTTAATAAAACCTTTTTATTCCTATCAACATCAATAGAAAGAAAACAAAATAATAATTGGATTCCAGTTACAAGCGCTAGCGACGCTGACAAGCATGCCGGGGTAATTCAAAACTTTGGCCACAGCTTTATAAAAACTCTAAAAATCAGCGTTTCCGGTGTAGAAATATATGATTCGGGCGTATATTATGCATACCGGTCATATATGATGAATGAACTAGGATTTTCTGATGTTGTAAAGAGGGGATTATATGAAGCAAATTGTTACTATGTTGATGACGCCGATCAGAATAATTTTGAAAATGAGGGATTTAAAAACAGAGCATCTCGATTTGCAGACGGCGCTAATTGTGAAACTATGGTGAAACTCAATTTCGATTTGGGGCGGCAACCCAATTTACTATTAAATAATTCCGATGTAATATTTAGCATCTATCGTAATAGTGATGAGTTTTTAATTTTGGCTCCGCCTTACAAACCAGATAAAGAGATGATGCAGAATCCTCATGAATTTCGGATTAGAGTAAATGACATTAGAATTTATGTGAAGACCGTTGATGTTGCTCAATCATTAAATAATGCTATCAGTAAGCATCTGGAGATTACCCCGGCAAAATACCCAATGAGAAAAATAGAGATTAGAAGCCTTTTCCTGCCCGAAGGTACTTCCGACCTATCCCACAATGTTTTTACAAGCGTCGTCCCGAGGAGGTTGATTATTGGGTTTGTTTCCACTGATGCCTATACTGGTAATAAGGCTCTTTCACCTTTTAAATTTGAACATGCAAATATTCGTTCGATTACCATTGAGGCAAATGGGTATACATTTCCCGGAGCACCATATTCATTTAATTTTAAAAATAGCAAATATGTAAGGGCTTTTGTTGATATGTACACCGGTCTAGGCATGGATGATGGCGACAAAACAATGTCAATAAATATGTCTAAATTCTTGGGTGGTTGGTGCTTCTTTGTAATACCAATGACTTCTACCCTTGATGACACCCCAGGATTTGAGCTCATACGAAACGGGACTACCAGTGTCAAGGTTCAATTTACTGAACCTATAAAAGCTGGTGGCTATGAGATGATTGTTTTGGGAGAATTTGATTCAATATTATCGATCAATGCAAATCGCGTTATTAGTAGTGACGGAAGCATCTAATGAATTCTAACCAGCTAAATCGTATCTTGACAAACATTAAAGCGACTGAAAAATATTTTATTGGCGTTTTCGCCTCCAATAATATTCCCAAACCTCGGAGCAGAAAATACCCATATTGTTTTGTGGCTAATACGGGCAAGGCTGGCACAATTGGCGAGCATTGGGTGGCCTGCATTGTTAGCTCGTATACTCAAATAGAGTATTTTGATTCGTTGGGTGAGCACCCAAATGAAGATTTGGGTGACTACCTTAAGCAATTTGACAAAATTTTGTTTAACGAACGTATTATTCAGCATCCGTTTTCAGATTCATGCGGTCATTTTTGTATTTATTTTTTGGCTGTTCGCTGTTCAGGGGTTTCATACTGCAAAGTCATGGATAACTTATATAAGACTCGCGCAATAGCTGATTTATTAGTTAAGAAATTTGTTAGATCACTATGTTATCGTTAGTAATTTTTGTCACAATATTTGTTCCAAGCATCGGTGAAGTAATCAATGTGGAAATTTCCACGGATAGACCAAACTTTTTTGACAATAAATATATTACAATTTCAAAACCCTCAACACTTGATAGAATGTTTGGGTTTGACCAAAATAGATTGTGTATGATAGGCAGAGACCTTAGATTGGGATGGACAATTTCAATTCAGAAGATAAATTCTATTGAGAGAATTGGACCGACAAAGCTTGAATTACACCACGATTTTAGAGTTATGAAACCCAAGGCATGTTTTTACTTTAATGAACACACATACCTTCTTTTTAAAAATATTAACACAAATGAAACATCTATCATACGTGGTCATTATGAAAAAGTCTTTAAAAATTTTCCAAACGGTGACTTAAGGTTTGATCATGTCGGAAAAAAGCTCTTCATAATTAGAGATGACAAAATCGATGAAATCAACATGAGTTCGTTTGAGAACTGGTGGCTTCACGATAGCCAAAAAGACTTTGAAAAATTACATTTAGAGCCGATTGGTGCAATGCCTTCCGAGTACACCGATTTCCTAATAGTCGAGAATCAGATTTATTTGATCAGTAACGGAAAAGTTTATCGATATGCTCTAGGATCTAATGATATACTTCCAAAATTAATTTCAGCTTCAGATTCTGACAAGTTCAACATTATGATATTTAAAGAGTTTGAACCGATAAAGATATCTAGCTCAAATGCTTGGGTATATTTTTTATATGCTTTTGACGTGTTAATGTTATTGCTTTGTATTTTCATTATTAAAAAGTTGAAGTTGGGAAAAAAAAAGAAAGATTCTTTAAATTCCTCTGTGTTTTATTCATCAGACGATGAAAGAGTATATAAGGAAGTGACTGAAGCAATACGCCCGCCCATGCAAAATGTGCACCAGTCTCATTGAAATCTTATGCGAATTTAATAAGTGTGAGCCCCATGAGCTTGCCCAAATTTTAAAGAGAAGAAGAGTTGAAAACCTTAATTTTCTGAGAAATAACCCTCTGGTCACCATACATCTGAGGCATAATCAATTTGTTTCACCGGACAACATCACTTTTATTGGTGCAAATAGGTTATTTGCATACAGGGGATTTCTGGGCGTAACAGTTGAGCAGCATTTGTATTCCAAACACCGAGTCAAATTAGACTATCCCCAATTCCCCTGCATAGTGATGTACCAAAATAGTGGTCATCGAAATTATTTTCCCTTGGAACTGTTACAAAAATATTGCGGCTAACAGGTGCGGGCTTTCACTTTAGGCCGTTCCACCCCTGCTAGTCCCAATATCATTTAATTTTTTATATTTATCTTTATTCAACAAAAAAAAAAATCAATTAAATCCAAATGGCAAAACATTAAAATCCTCATCGATGATCCCCTTCTGACATATCGGCATGTACATCTTGTGCTTCTCCCTCGTGACGACCTTCGACTCCCGCGTTGGCCTAAAAATAAAATTAAAAATGTTACGAAAATTCAAAAAAAAAACTTACCCAAAATCGTTCTTGTATACAAAGAAGGCCGGGTCCATCTCCTTTCCATAGCTCATCACCATCTCTTTGAACGCCTCATAAGTGCAGTGTCTTGTGATTGTCCACATCAAATGTTATCCCACGAATCTTCATCACGTAGTCCAGTTCCCCCGTATTCCTGTTCCGCATCTTCAGCCCATACTGCTTGGCCCCACCACAACAAAATTCTTCAATTTCGTAGCCAGCCATACTCCTTCACTCATCTGTCCAAGATACTTTCCCGTCGTAATCGGCTCCACATCTCGATCGTGCATAACAAAAATACTGTCTGTATCCGTATACAAAATTTCTCCCCCATTCCGTTCCGCCTCCTGCATATATTCCAACAATTTCAAGCCGAGCCATACTTGTCGTCCTTAAAATCGGAACTATGGTTTTATTTTTGTAAATTTAATCTTACCATAAACTTATGATGATGTTGCTTGAACTATGCTCCGTCACGAAATCCTCCTTGTCCTTGTAAACCACGCGAATTGCCCCATCCGAATACTCAACAATGTCGTGAATCTCAATCTTGTGGTCGCACACCAATCCGTAAAACTCTGACGCCTTGATCAATAACCTTATTCTTGCACAGCGAATTCCTCATTGAAAATTTTCCCCTAAAATTTTATGTAAATTTTGTAATTTGCTAAATTTTTTCTTACCCATAAACTATTCAACATCAGCTTACTGATGTACCGCAGGCCCGGATTCTTCTTCACTTTCTCCAAGTCAATCTCAATTCCGTACTTTTCCTTATATTCTTCTGCCCATTTCCTCTTCTGCTCCTCTGTCTCAACGCCTTTCGGAAACCCGCTCGACTCCTCCTTCAATTTCAAAAACAATCTGACATAGCCCTTAAACAAATCGTCGTTATCGTCCCCCATAATGCCACGCCCTATAAAATCTGTCCACTGTGTATCCGCATTCCAACGCTTTCGCCTATAAATTTTTAATTACCCAAATTATTTTATAAAGTTTTTTCTTACCAATTCAACACTTGTATACGTGGCCACATATCTCCTCTGAGCTTCATCATGGGGGCACTTGTGCTCACATCTCGTATTCTCCTTCTTAAAGCTCGATGCACACCTCCAACACAGCGGAAACAATAATCTCTCATCACACTTTAACTGCAGCACCGGTATTCTAAGCCCCTTCGGCGGGTTGACCCTCACTTTGTACAGCCCCTTGTACTTCAAATCCTCTGGCTTTGTCCAGCTCACATCAATTTCATCTCTCGTCGGTATAATAATGTCGGGTAGTCGTGTCGGATATGCTGTTTCGTAGTTCACTGCCGGGTACAAGCTAACAATATCGTAGACGGAAATCTTCTTCTTCTCATCGGCCTTTGCAAATAGCTTCATCGGTCCAGTCCGCCCTCCCGCATACGCCATCCTTGGATCAATTGGCCCCTTTTCATTTCCTCTATCCTCGAAAAATTCTTTCATCTCAGCGTCCTTTTTAAGCTCTTGCTCAATCTCACAACACTAAAATTATAAAATTTACAACAAAAAAAAAGAAAAAATTTTTTAACATACCCAAACTTCCTCAACATCCAACGTTTCCCGCAAATCAGCCAACCGCTCCTGTGTGTCATCATACAAATCTTGCGCCGCTCGTCCTCCAATCAATTGCGCCGTCGGGTCATAACATTTCAAACATCCGTGGATAAAACAGCCCATAACTTCAATACACTTGCTTCTGCCGCTCCCATTCTCAATATATCCGTCCAGTTTGTATTTCCCGACTTGCTCCTCTCGCCCATTGCCCGCATGTTTAATGTCCACATTGTCTCTCTTGCTCCTCCACTCCAAATATTTGATGGCGATCACGCTGGCCCGGTCACAACGTTCATATCCCCGCTCCGGCACAATCGATAACTCCTCCTCTTGTAAAAACATGGCCTTGAAAATACTCATCGCAACACCCGCATTTGTACAACTCCTCGGCAGCGGGTCAAACCCTCCCGTAATGTCCTTGACCAGGATCCTCCGGAACTCAACTATGGACTTCAGCAAAATCTCCGTATCGTTTCGGCAATAATTCTTCAGCTCCTCTGGCAAATAAAACGGCGTCTCCTTGTTCTCATGGTACCACTTCTCGAATTTGTCGAACTTTTCCTTCTTCATTGATCCTGGCGAATAGTCTTCCATGGGCGGTAAGTAGGGCAGATGTGTGTTGTAGTTCTCCTTCTTGTTGTAATAATACGGGAAAAACGGCTTCTCCTCGCAGTCCAGATTAAATGTCGCCTTCATCGTTTCAAGTTTCACTGGCATCAGCAAGCATGAGTCTCTCCATATCAGCATTGAGTGTTTCTTCGAGTTTTGCACCGCAAATTCGTAAATCTTCAGCCCATTAATCAGCGGAATCGGGCTCTTTCCAGCTCGGCAAAGGTAATTAAACACAAAATGTCCGTCGAATCTCCCGGCGTTATGTGCGAATAGGTAGGTCTTGTACTTATTATCAAATGCCGCCAAAATCCACTCCAAAAAGTCCTTGGTCGGCTCCTGCCCTTCCGCTTCACTCCAGTCCTTTTCTCGTTCCATCCCACAAATTCTGCACTCCTTCCTGTTCCCGTCATCGCAGCATTCGGTGCACGTCACTCTCGCCGAAATGTAATTGATTACATGCTCCTTTTGTTCTCCCTTATAAATCTTGTCCTGTGACGTCTCCGAATCCTAAATGATTTTAAAAAGTTTCCTGCCATATGCTTAATATTGACTTACCCAAACCACAATCCTGTAGATATCCTTCTCCTCTTTGACCACGATCGGCTTGATAAAACATCCTCGTTTTGGGTCATGACAGATTCCACATGATCGGCAGAAAGTCTCCCCACATTCGTGTTGACTCTTTGGGTTGAATAAATAAGTTTTGTTGCACTCCACGCACCGCTTCCAAATGTTGCAAGTCTGATGTCCTTGATGGTAGTTGTAGCATTGTTGGTTGTAGAAGAATCGGCGGCATTTGGGGCATTCAATTTTCACTCCTCTTTCCTTGGTGCAGGGCATACCTCCGACTCGATTGCAATAGTAACATCTAGCCTTGCACTCATACGTATGATAAACGGCCTTATCGTAAAAACATTCACAGTCGATGCAGAAATTTCTCCCTCTGTTGAAGAAGCACACGTAATTCTTCAGGCCATCCCAATGATTGTTCTCCAAAAATATTGGCACAACAGCTTCACGCCCCATCGGCCCCTTCCAAAGCACACGAATTGATCTCCTCGGGTCAGCGGATTTCTCAAAGGCCGCGATACGATATTTTCCCGGAAAAGTTTGGTCCTAAATAAAGTAATATGTATTCTGAAATATTATTTTATTATTATTACCCAATATTTCTGAACTGCCGACAAATGCTCAACTCCATAGCTATTTTCCATATCGTTATCTCCCGATTTCTGCAAAAGTTCAAGTGCTGCCTCCCGCTGACGACTATTGTTGTTCATAAACCGGTGGAAAGTGGGCCGATGTAATTCCAGGTAATTCTTCGACGCCGCCAACGCATAAAATAAGCATAATTTGTCGTTGTTGTTAACCCTTAAATTATTTTTTATATTTTATAAGTTAATATATTTATTGGGTTCTAGAACCAGATTTTTTTTTTTGTGTTTTTTTTCTTTGCATTTTTTTTAAATATTCAAACTCACTGTATCCGCTGATGCTCCTTAAATCCATAGTCGAATTTGTGAACATTTCTTGGGCCCTCTCCAGCTGGCAGCGCAACACACGTAACCTTCATCTGCACCGGGCTAGAAAGTAAAATCGTCCGTTTGTCGTCTCCGCTTTCTCCTCCGCTTTGTCCGAGCTTATTGATTTCCTCCATGACGACGTCCGCGTTGTTTTGCGGGTAGGGTCGGTATGGCAAGTAGACCGGGTACCCAAGTCCCGTTCCCGTGAGCGACACGCCAAACATTTTCACCTTTCGCCCCATTGTCTCCTCCGTCCGCTTAAAGGCCTTGTTTATCATGTCCTCAATCGCATCTCTCATTCGTTCATCCGGGTGCGGCGTATCCGGGTTGATGGTAAATTCGGTAATGTTCTTCATAAATCCAAATTTCTTGCAAGTCTCCGTGCGGTGATCGTTCAATTTATACATTTCTTCCGAAAAATTGTTTCTAAATAAAAGTCCTATTTATAGAATTTTTAAATATTTAATTTCTTACCCAATTGTTCGAAAGTCCCATTTTTTGGCCGATGGTCCGCCGGATTGGTTCACACGTTTTGAAGACATTTTAATAAATAATAAAGTTTTAATAAAAATTCGCAGCGGAGATTTTTAAAAATTTTGCTCGGTTAAGAGTGAATGCGGAGGCAGGATCCCCCCCCGCCTTATATAGGGGGAAAATGGGGCGTAACAATTGCGAAATACCTGTCACGTGACCAGTCTGTCTGGCTCAGATTACGAAATAAGTCTGCAAAATGCAAAATATTGACGGTCATCAATCATTTTTGATTGTCAGGTGGCAGATTTCAATAAATTTTGCAACATTTTTGATTGACAGGTGACAGATTTTGAAATAATCGTCTGCCAAATTGCAAAATATTGAAGGTCATCAATCATTTTTGATTGACAGGTGACAGATTTTGAAATAATTTTGCGAGTCATCAATCATATTGATTGACAGGTGACAGATTTTAAAATTATTCAAAGTTGAAGATTGCAAAATAATTTGCGAGTCATCTATCATTTTGATTGACAGGTGACAGCTTGCAAAATAATTTGCAGATTCGAAATGATTTCTGTGAGTCATCACTTTTTTTTTTATTTCAAAATGTCTGTCATGTAAACAAATGCGTCCTTGAAATGATTTAAATTGATATGCCTATATAAAGGATTAAAATCGATTGATTATTTGGTACACTGTATCAAAAATGCAAAAACCTATCATTGTCAATATCGTTGCTGTCGCTAATTTGGGGGTTGAGATTGATTTCTCTTCATTATCGATTAATGATTGCAAATTTAAGTATAACCCCCGAAAATTTAAAGCAGCAATTTTAAAATCTGAAAATCCTATAAAATCCACCGCTTTATTATGGGAGTCTGGAAAAATAATTTGTTTGGGCACCAAAAATTTGGAAGATTGCGAAAAAGCGATAAGAAAATTTGTTGAAATTATTAAATTCTCGGGATGTCCCAGTGTCTTTTACACCGGACATTTAATTGAAAATGTTGTTACATCTTTTAGTTTTGGGCGTGAAATTGATCTAAATGAATTTCGAAAAATTCGTTCTAAAAATAGTTTTTATGAGCCTGAAATTTTTTGTGGTCTAAACTACAAAAGGGGAAAAAGATTGACCGCCTTAATTTTTTGGACTGGAAAAGTGGTAATTACGGGTGGTAAAAATATTGAAGAAATTCATGAAATGTATTATCACATTATGCCCTATTTAAAAATGTCACAAAAGTGAAAATCGATTTGCCCCAAAATTTTTGTTGCAAAATTTGAGCGAAGAAAAGTTTGATTGACAGGTCAGTCGGAAATTGTTGGTGCGCGGAGAAGGTTTGATTGACAGGTGTCGAAATGACCTTGAGGGCGGGGGAGGGAAAATTGAATTTTGGATTTGGCACTGGCCCAATAGGTTTGGGGGGACCAATTAGAAGGTTTGGTTTGTGTGTTAATCCGCGCCTTTTTAACCCGCGAGGTTTTGGTTGGGACTGAATTGTCTCGCTTTTGGGGTCAGGTTTTGGTTTGGACGGCGCGCTCAAAGGACCCAATAGGTTTGGGTTTAGTGGTGGCATGTTCTCAAAGGACCCGACCCCTCCAATAGGTGTGGGTTTTGTGGGCGGCGAGTTCAAAGGGTTTGACCATCCCAAAGGTTTGGGCAGGCGACATGATTAAAGTACCTTCCATTAGGTTTGGGTTTGGTGGCGGCATGATCAAAGGATCAGAACCCTCCAATAGGTTTGGGTCCCCGGACGATTTTGACCCGGACGATACCCGGACGGTTTTGGGGCTATATGCTGCTGACGAAACAAATGACGAAACCAATTGGTGACAAACTAATTGGCGACAAACCCATTTGGTAACGAAACCATTTGGTGACGAAACCAATTGATGACGAAACAAATCTGACGAAACCATTTGGTGATGAAACCAATTTGTGATGAAACCAATTGATGACGAAACAAATCTGACGAAACCATTTGGTGATGAAACCAATTGGGAACGAAGCCAATTGGTGACGAAACCAATTGCTGACGAAACCAATTAGTGACGAAACAAATGACAAAACCAATTGGTGACAAACTAATTGGTGACAAACCCGTTTGGTGACGAAACCAATTGGGAACGAAGCCAATTGGTGATGAAACCAATTGATGACGAAACAAATCTGACGAAACCATTTGGTGATGAAACCAATTTGTGACAAACTAATTGGTGACGAACCCATTTGGTGATGAAACCAATTTGTGACAAACTAATTGGTGACGAACCCATTTGGTGACGAAACCATTTGGTAACGAAACCATTTGGTGATGAAACCAATTTGTGATGAAACCAATTGATGACGAAACAAATCTGACGAAACCATTTGGTGATGAAACCAATTTGTGATGAAACCAATTGATGACGAAACAAATCTGACTAAACCAATTGGTGATGAAACCAATTGGGAACGAAGCCAATTGGTGACGAAACCATTTGATGAGGAAACAAATCTGACGAAACCATTTGGTGATGAAACCAATTTGTGATGAAACCAATTGATGACGAAACAAATCTAACGAAACCATTTGGTGACGAAAGCATTTGGTGACGAAACCATTTGGTGACGAAACCAATTGATGACGAAACAAATCTGACGAACCCATTTGGTAACGAAACCATTTGGTGATGAAACCAATTGATGACGAAACAAATCTGACGAAACCATTTGGTGATGAAACCAATTTGTGATGAAACCAATTGATGACGAAACAAATCTGACGAAACCATTTGGTGATGAAACCAATTTGTGATGAAACCAATTGATGACGAAACAAATCTGACGAAACCATTTGGTGAAGAAACCAATTGGGAACGAAGCCAATTGGTGACGAAACCATTTGATGAGGAAACAAATCTGACGAAACCATTTGGTGATGAAACCAATTTGTGATGAAACCAATTGATGACGAAACAAATCTGACGAAACCAATTGGTGATGAAACCAATTGGGAACGAAACCAATTGGTGACGAAACCAATTAGTGACGAAACAAATGACGAAACCAATTGGTGACAAACTAATTGGCGACAAACCCATTTGGTAACGAAACCATTTGGTGACGAAACCAATTGATGACGAAACAAATCTGACGAAACCATTTGGTGATGAAACCAATTTGTGATGAAACCAATTGATGACGAAACAAATCTGACGAAACCATTTGGTGATGAAACCAATTGGGAACGAAGCCAATTGGTGACGAAACCAATTGCTGACGAAACCAATTAGTGACGAAACAAATGACAAAACCAATTGGTGACAAACTAATTGGTGACAAACCCGTTTGGTGACGAAACCATTTGGTGATGAAACCAATTGATGACGAAACAAATCTGACGAAACCATTTGGTGATGAAACCAATTTGTGATGAAACCAATTGATGACGAAACAAATCTGACTAAACCAATTGGTGATGAAACCAATTGGGAACGAAGCCAATTGGTGATGAAACCAATTGATGACGAAACAAATCTGACGAAACCATTTGGTGATGAAACCAATTTGTGACAAACTAATTGGTGACGAACCCATTTGGTGATGAAACCAATTTGTGACAAACTAATTGGTGACGAACCCATTTGGTGACGAAACCATTTGGTAACGAAACCATTTGGTGATGAAACCAATTTGTGATGAAACCAATTGATGACGAAACAAATCTGACGAAACCATTTGGTGATGAAACCAATTTGTGATGAAACCAATTGATGACGAAACAAATCTGACTAAACCAATTGGTGATGAAACCAATTGGGAACGAAGCCAATTGGTGACGAAACCATTTGATGAGGAAACAAATCTGACGAAACCATTTGGTGATGAAACCAATTTGTGATGAAACCAATTGATGACGAAACAAATCTAACGAAACCATTTGGTGACGAAACCATTTGGTGACGAAACCATTTGGTGACGAAACCAATTGATGACGAAACAAATCTGACGAACCCATTTGGTAACGAAACCATTTGGTGATGAAACCAATTGATGACGAAACAAATCTGACGAAACCATTTGGTGATGAAACCAATTTGTGAAGAAACCAATTGATGACGAAACAAATCTGACGAAACCATTTGGTGATGAAACCAATTTGTGATGAAACCAATTGATGACGAAACAAATCTGACTAAACCAATTGGTGATGAAACCAATTGGGAACGAAGCCAATTGGTGACGAAACCAATTGCTGACGAAACCAATTAGTGACGAAACAAATGACAAAACCAATTGGTGACAAACTAATTGGTGACAAACCCGTTTGGTGACGAAACCATTTGGTGATGAAACCAATTGATGACGAAACAAATCTGACGAAACCATTTGGTGATGAAACCAATTTGTGATGAAACCAATTGATGACGAAACAAATCTGACTAAACCAATTGGTGATGAAACCAATTGGGAACGAAGCCAATTGGTGATGAAACCAATTGATGACGAAACAAATCTGACGAAACCATTTGGTGATGAAACCAATTTGTGACAAACTAATTGGTGACGAACCCATTTGGTGATGAAACCAATTTGTGACAAACTAATTGGTGACGAAACAAATCTGACGAACCCATTTGGTGATGAAACCAATTTGTGATGAAACCAATTGATGACGAAACAAATCTGACGAAACCAATTGGTGATGAAACCAATTGGGAACGAAGCCAATTGGTGACGAAACCAATTGGTGACGAAACAAATCGGACGAAAGCATTTGGTGAGAAACCAATTTGTGATGAAACCAATTGATGACGAAACAAATCTGACGAAACCATTTGGTGAGAAACCAATTTGTGAAGAAACCAATTGATGACGAAACAAATCTGACGAACCCATTTGGTGATGAAACCAATTTGTGATGAAACCAATTGATGACGAAACAAATCTGACGAAACCAATTGGTGATGAAACCAATTGGGAACGAAGCCAATTGGTGACGAAACCAATTGGTGACGAAACAAATCGGACGAAAGCATTTGGTGAGAAACCAATTTGTGATGAAACCAATTGATGACGAAACAAATCTGACGAAACCATTTGGTGAGAAACCAATTTGTGAAGAAACCAATTGATGACGAAACAAATCTGACGAACCCATTTGGTGATGAAACCAATTTGTGATGAAACCAATTGATGACGAAACAAATCTGACGAAACCATTTGGTGAGAAACCAATTTGTGAAGAAACCAATTGATGACGAAACAAATCTGACGAACCCATTTGGTGATGAAACCAATTTGTGATGAAACCAATTGATGACGAAACAAATCTGACGAAACCAATTGGTGATGAAACCAATTGGGAACGAAGCCAATTGGTGACGAAACCAATTGGTGACGAAACAAATCGGACGAAACCATTTGGTGATGAAACCAATTTGTGATGAAACCAATTGATGACGAAACAAATCTGACGAAACCATTTGGTGACGAAACCAATTTGTGATGAAACCAATTGATGACGAAACAAATCTGACGAAACCATTTGGTGAGAAACCAATTTGTGAAGAAACCAATTGATGACGAAACAAATCTGACGAACCCATTTGGTGATGAAACCAATTTGTGATGAAACCAATTGATGACGAAACAAATCTGACGAAACCAATTGGTGATGAAACCAATTGGGAACGAAGCCAATTGGTGACGAAACCAATTGGTGACGAAACAAATCGGACGAAACCATTTGGTGATGAAACCAATTTGTGAAGAAACCAATTGATGACGAAACAAATCTGACGAACCCATTTGGTGATGAAACCAATTTGTGATGAAACCAATTGATGACGAAACAAATCTGACGAAACCAATTGGTGATGAAACCAATTGGGAACGAAGCCAATTGGTGACGAAACCATTTGATGAGGAAACAAATCTGACGAAACCATTTGGTGATGAAACCAATTTGTGATGAAACCAATTGATGACGAAACAAATCTGACGAAACCAATTGGTGATGAAACCAATTGGGAACGAAGCCAATTGGTGACGAAACCAATTGGTGACGAAACAAATCGGACGAAACCATTTGGTGATGAAACCAATTTGTGATGAAACCAATTGATGACGAAACAAATCTGACGAAACCAATTGGTGATGAAACCAATTGGGAACGAAGCCAATTGGTGACGAAACCAATTGGTGACGAAACAAATCGGACGAAACCATTTGGTGATGAAACCAATTTGTGATGAAACCAATTGATGACGAAACAAATCTGACGAAACCAATTGGTGATGAAACCAATTGGGAACGAAGCCAATTGGTGACGAAACCAATTGGTGACGAAACAAATCGGACGAAACCATTTGGTGATGAAACCAATTTGTGATGAAACCAATTGATGACGAAACAAATCTGACGAAACCAATTGGTGATGAAACCAATTTCTGAAGAAACCAATTGATGACGAAACAAATCTGACGAACCCATTTGGTGATGAAACCAATTTGTGATGAAACCAATTGATGACGAAACAAATCTGACGAAACCAATTGGTGATGAAACCAATTGGGAACGAAGCCAATTGGTGACGAAACCAATTGGCGACGAAACTATTTGGTACTCTCGCTTTTTGAGTTGCTGTGATTTTCTTGACTTTAAATCTCACAAATTTCAATTTAGCCGGATTTTTTAGTGAAAACTTGGGCTTTGATTTGTACATTAGCGATTTACAAAACATCTGGGTGTCCGTTCGTCCGTTCTTCTTCAGGTCGAGCTCATCCACACTTCCATCCCACGTTTTCGTTGTGCCGTCGTATTTCTCTCCTCTCCTACATCATTATTTCCATTTGCTCGACGGTTTTGTGTCGAATCCGCTTCTTCAGCCCAATAATAGTGCCAAAGGACCAACTGAAAAAAAGTTCTGTCAATTTCAATTGTTACGAATTTCCTATCTGTTTATTTAGTTAAATTTAAAAAATCCAATATTAAATAAAAATATATTTAATTTCTGTAACTGTAAATAGCCAGTTAAGCAACACTCCTCCAATGTAAATACAAAAAGCGATTCCTAATGCGCGATCGGCGGGTTCACTCAAGGCTTCCAGCTAAATATATAATTTAATTATATCAATTTTTGATAATGTGCGTTTAATTGGTGCAATGAAACATTACAGAGTTAAATAATACCATTTTGGGAGTTGTGGCCATTGTTAAAATAGCCATACCAAGCACATAAGTAGATTGCATGAATAATGCTTTAATTTAAATGATTCAATTTTTATATTTGAATAATTTTGTGACCTGGCCAGAAGAGCCAGATTCGTTTCAACGGAAAAATCAGAACAACGAGAAGGATAAGCAAAGCCGTTGAGTGCTCTACGCACCTTAAAATATTGTAAATAAAAAAAGTAAATGTACAAATTTTATTTTAAAACCAAGAAAAGCGAAGATAGCCGCCATCCTTAAAAATGGTGAAAAATCATAAAACAAATGCCCACCAATAAACTTGCCAAATAATTCGCTACACATTTGGACATTTTCAAAATGCGATGCATTAGGCCAAAGTCGAAAATGACCAAATCGTAAGCCAATAAGCGCTGTTCAGCGGTGGCATCCGTCGAAATGTTTGACGTGCATTTGAAACTTAATTTTGATTAATACAATTATAAATAAATCTCTATCTATGCTTTATTTGATCACTTACACATGTCCAAATTTTGTCCAGGAATAAATGTGCTAAAATAAAAAATAAAAAAATTAAATAATTAAATAATTTTGAACACCTGAAATAAAGAAGCGAAAACAACAAGAAATTGGGCTAATCCAAACAAGAAACAAAGAATCCGGTTGGAAATGCGAAAACAGCTTAGGAAACGCGTATGCCGGTCGGTGATGTTGAGCAAATACCAAAGTCGCATTCCCGAAAATTGATGAGCTTAAATAATCGCACAAAACCACCTTTTTAGAAAAGGATATAAATTATAACAAACTTATTAAACTTTATTTGCAAAATTAAATAAAAAACTCTTAAAACAAAAATGCCTATTTTCAAGAAAAAAAATGTAACAGTGGTGTTCCATCCCCTTAAAGCAATTTTATAACACTCTTTCCCCTCGAATTGTCACCAATTTAGCAAATGTCAATTTAAATTAAAAAAATTTGCCATTTTTTTCTTAACGGAAAGCCTTTTAAAATCTAAAACTGAATGCAACAAATTTGAACATAGTTAACCTTACTTGAAAACTTTAGAAATTATCATAAACAAATGGGCAGCCTACTTAATTAATTGGGCGTTTTCCATTGGGGTCAATTCTAAACATTTTTGGTACTTCATTTTATTTAATAGTATCTTTAAAATTAATCTCATCTGCAAATTTATTACCTACCGTATAACCTAAAATAGAACGCCCGGGAGTTCTATTTTTCAACGCCCCCAAAAAGGGGAGTTCTATTTTAGGGGGGAGTTCTAATTTAGGGGGGCGTTCTATTTTTCAACCTATTTTTTCAGAAAATATTAACAAAATTTGCCATTTTTGCACAAATTTTTGGAAAATTTGGACAATTTTGACCATTTTTTCTGGCAAAATACCTAAATCACAAAATAGAAATTTTGTTATTGAATAATAAATTTTTCGTTGCTAGGTCGTTTCCTAAATTCCGCCACTATGGGCGTTTTCTAAATCCGCCACATACACTTTATGAAGTAGTTTTAGACATTATAACTTTATTCATACCGCACTAAATCAGTTAAACCTTATACTATTGGAAAGCTCTAAATGAGTAGAAACTATTTGTAAAACTAAACTAAGTATAGATAGATGTCAATTTTTTGTCAAATTAATTTTTACAAAAAAATTTATAATTATTTTTAAAATGAACATTTTCAAAAGTTTAAAAGGTATGACACTTTTTATTATTAGAGAAATTTATTTTATTTAACCTCCACTTTACCCGATTTCGGTTCCCGGACCGGAATACAAACATTTTTTGGTAAAATTCAAAATTTTGCAAAAATCAATTTTGACCTCAAAATCATTTAAAAAGCCCAAAACATTACAAAAACAAATACCTAATGCTTGAATTCATGGTTTTTCAATGAAGGCCAAATATAGAGGAAGACTCGTAAAATTCTTATAAAAGAGCCGGAATGATAATTTAGAACTTTTTCGAATTTTTATTTTTTTTTAACAGGAATCCATTGAATTATTTAAAATTCTTATCTTTGCTTAAAGGTGGCCTATGGCTTATAAACTTAAGATAAAAATAAAAAGAGAATTTTTACGTTTGAGTTATTTTCACAAATTTGAAAAATCCAAAGAGGTTTGTCCAATTTTTAAAAAAAAACATTCAAAAATTCGGGGGGAGTTCTATTTTAGGGGGGAGTTCTAATTTAGGGGGGCGTTCTATTTTTCAACCCCCCCAAAAAGGGGAGTTCTATTTTAGGGGGGAGTTCTAATTTAGGGGGGCGTTCTATTTTAGGTTATACGGTATTTGACATTTAAAATATTTATCATTTCAAATTGCAAACAATGTTTAACATTTGCACTTAAGCTGGAACTTAGGTTGGCAACAAGAAACACAAAGATGACGACAATGAACAACGACGGCATTTGGATTTTAGCATTTTATTTCAGCAATAAATTAAAATGTTTGGGAATAATTATAAAAAAATGTTTAATTATTTTTTTTAAAAACCCATTATCTGTTTATAGGGTTTTTATTTCATAAATATTTTGTCATTACCTAATCCCTGTCCTGGTTTTTTTGTCGAGAATCCCGGCCCCGGTGTTTTGTCGAGAATCCCGGTCCCGGTTTTTTTGGCGAGAATCCCGGTCCTGGTTTTTTTGTCAAGAATCCCGGGCTCGGTTTTTTGTTGAGAATCCCGAATTCCGGTCCCGGTTTTTTTTGTCGAGAATCCCGGTCCCGGTATTTTGTCGAGGATCCCGGTCTCGGTTTGTTGAGAATCCCGGTCCTGGTTTTTTTTTCAAGAATCCCGGTCTCGGTTTTTTGTTGAGAATCCCGAATTCCGGTCCCGGTTTTTTTTGTCGAGAATCCCGGTCCCGGTATTTTGTCGAGAATCCCGATCTCGGTTTTTTATTGAGAATCCCGGTCCCGATTTTTTGTAGGGTAAGATGTTTAGTTTTATTTTGTAGAAGTCGCAGTTGTTAAGCGCTCATTCGCTTTGTCCTAAGTAATTTGAACAAAAGGTTTACCACAAATCCTTAACGCCATATTTTTTATTCCATGTCCATTCGCATCCGGTTATATCCGCGGAGACCCGCATTTGCAAAATAAAAAAGCGTTATTTTTTTTTATTATCAAAATTTAAAAAATCCAATACTACACAAATCGTAAAATTATCATCAATTATCATACAATAAAAATGTAAAATTTAATCATCTAAAAAAGTATAACCATAATCGACCATCATCAATTAATGTCTCGCTTGACCAAACTTGTCGTGGACGTTGATGACAGCATGTCTGAAATGCATTTGGGAACGATATTTCTTAGCTGAATGCCAATTGTGATTTCCGATCGATCTGGATCAGAGTAACTCTCGTGCATTTTCCGTTTTCCAGCCTTTTTCCAAGAAATGTGCTGCTAGCCATTTTTGCGGAATATGTTCTCTAATCCTTCTTTTTATTTTTCTGAAATAAAGCACAGCAATTAACTAAAAAACAGTTTTTGCATTCACGAATAAAGCTGGCACCAAAAGTTTTTTTAGAGTTCCATTATTTACTTAAAACTTTCATTGTAACATTGCAAGCGCTACCAGCACAAGCATATTATGCTTAGTCTGAATGACGCCAAAGATTAACTAATCTTCGACGTTTCTAATCTTTGCGTCACAAATTCCAAATGCAAAAAGTCCCAATTCGGCCAAAAATGTACGAAATGTAAAGGCAATTTCATTATTGAAGGCATTACTGCATAAACGACTGACAAGCTTGCCACGTAAGCGACGAAATAACACATCACTCAATCATCATCGTTCTTGGCAAGCCCAACAGCAGCCGAAGTTCCGTTGACGAATTGCTGCTGTTGCTGCTGCTGCTTGGAGGGCTGGCGGAACTCAAAAATGCCGGCATCGACGGGAGAATTCCATGAGACGCAACTTTCTTTGTGCCGATGTTCTTTGCTCAAACTAAGTGACGGATTTTTTTAGGGTATAACTCAAAAAAAGTAAGACAATAAAATGGAGACAAAAAATATGTAAAATGTAAAATGTGACAGAGCTGAATTTAGGAAGAAACCAACATTTTTAAAAAAAAGTCGTGGAAAGAAGCACGCACAAAAATAATTCAATAGTTTTGGAATTTAAATTTAAAGTTCCAAAATAAAATCCATTTTTGTGGACCTTTGGCCGCCGCTCCACGATAGTTTTTTGAGCCATTTGGCACTTTCTGAAGCGGAAGCCGGCTGGCAGTTGTTTAAGGATGAATTGCTGTTGGTGTCAGCTGCCGATGAGCAGGAAAGGACGGGACGTAATGCCACTAAAATTCAATTCCACCGGCACATTTTTTCATCAAAATTTTAGGTTCCAAAAATCAATGAATTAATAAAAGTTTATAGTTAATTGAATAAAACCAGCACTGTTGTGTTAATAAGTAATACAAGACTAACTAATGAAGCGACACAAACAAAACATTTAAAATT
Organism: Globodera pallida; assembly: GCA_020449905.1. Classification (NCBI taxonomy): domain Eukaryota; kingdom Metazoa; phylum Nematoda; class Chromadorea; order Rhabditida; family Heteroderidae; genus Globodera; species Globodera pallida. Next base: position 3,213,493 of record JAIXHY010000009.1, on the reverse strand, counting down.
GTAAAGCATTTTAACAAGCAAACTTGGTTATTTAATTGAACAACGGAACAAAACAAAATGCCAAGCTAATTTGAATTTAATATTGTCCCGACATCAAACATTGGGTAAACTGACCGTTCTTCGAATTTGACGAACTGTTGGCGGAATCGCCAGCAAAAAATCCACTTTCGTCATTGGCAAGAGGCGGAATCTGTTGAGGCATTTGAGCATCACAATTGTTTTAAATTTACCGATCTTTTAATGTAACGATGATCTTTCAACTACTCAAATTTTTTGGCACTTTTTTACTCAAAATTGGGAATTTTCCGTTAGCCTCAAATGCTAAAGTTTACGATAGTGTTGCTATTTTGCGATGACGTGGAGTGTTTGGGTTGTCGAAGTTCCGACGAATCGGCGGAGCCCATCGACGACTGCGAAGACAGCTTTCTAAATATTGTATTTTTTAGATACAATTTTATATTTTTTATAATTTATACCAATTAAAAAGTTAACTTACTCTATTTTTCTTGGCCTTTTCACATTCTGTTGTTGAAGCTGCGATTTCTTTTGTTCATTTCTGCAATTATTATTAATTAATATTAACACATTATGTAAAAATAATTGACTTACTTCCGTGTGTTCTGCAGAACAGTTGAAAAATGTTCGACCAAGCGCTAAACAAAGAAAAATTTGAATATTTTTAAAGAGTTTCAAATAAATAAACCATTTTATTTTTTCTTTTGCAAATCTAAAAATATATTTTTCATAAATATTTTAAAAATGTTTTTATTTTATTTTACCTTAAAACGACGTATTGGGCCAGAAAGTAGTGTAAACTGAACGACAAAATATTCGTGAAATGGCGTAGAATCGACATTTTGTTGTTTCGGGACAATGATTTCCACTAAAAAAGTATTAACATTAAACCACAATTATTAATTTGTGTTAGCCTAAATTGCAAAGTCTCAATTAATATTCTGAACTTAGCCAAATGCCAGTGTGTAAAATGTTTAAATATTTTGATAAACTAAAATCTAAATTTATTTAGTAATTATGAAATATATTTTAATTTACCTTGGAATTTCAAACCACGTGAAAAGCCGATGTAAGGGCTTCTTTTGTACTCCACTTTGAACGAATTTTGCCCGGTCACTGAGTGGTTTAGCTCGTGAATCTGCAAAAACAAAATATTTAAAAAAATTAAAAAGCATTTACAGTCAGAAACAGACGAATCAGTTCGGCCTTTATTTCGGACAACGTTTTGCCAGAAACAGGAACACATTGAAGATCTTAATAAAATTCAAAAATTTGGTGCATATTTCATGAATTCACAAAAGTCGCAATTCCAAACCGATTCAAGGTATTAAACTTTAAAAAAAACATTTCTCTGATTCGAATAAATTTTGATCCAAAACATTTGGTGCTAGGTCGTTTCGTAAATTCCGCCACTATGGGCGTTTTCTAAATCCGCCACATACACTTTATGAAGTAGTTTTAGACATTATAACTTTATTTACACTGTACTAAATCAGTTAAATCTTATACCATTGGGAAGCTCCATATACATAGAAGCTGTTTGTAAACTAAACTAAGCAGTAAATCAAAGTTTAAAAAAGTTATGATCAGAAAACCACGAAAAAGTTCGATATTTGGCAAGTTTACATTATAACTTTTTTGAAACTTATCAAAACACTTCGACTTTGTTGTAATGCTTTTTCTACTCATATAGAGCTTTCCGGTCGTATAAGGTTTACCTGATTTATTGCGGTGTAGATAAAGTTATGATGTCTAAAACTACTTCATAAAGTGTATGTGGCGGAATTTACGAAACGACTCAGCACGAAACATTTGGGCACCCAAAAATCAGGTCAATGCCATCCCAACGGAGTTGAAGTTGAACCCCGGCGGGCTTCTTTATTCTGCACAAACCTTCTCTGTCCGCTTCGGAAATCGACAATGAGCCAAAAAATGACTTTTTGATGAGGCTAAAAAAAGGTGGGGCAAAATGCGTATTTTTTTATGAAAAAAAAAGAACAAAATTCTTCACTCATTTGTGGAGTTGATCGAGCTACTGCACTCGGAATCGGAGGAGTCCATCGTCGAAATGGTTGACCCATTCCCACTGTCGCCGGCACTGTTTCAAAAAAAAGAAAAGAAAATAGAAATCTTTTGTTTTGTCAGTTTAAAATTTAACATTTTGGAAATGAATTAAATTTAAACCAGAGCACATTAAATTGTTTTAGTTAGAGACCGGAATTTTCTTCTGAGGGCGGGGGCGAAGGGGGGGGGGGGGGGGGGGTCGGCGGTGCCGATGGGCGCCACCGTGAAAAATTTTTTAAATTTTTGACTCAATTTGTTAAGAGATTACAACCAAATTTTAAAAAAAATTTTTAAAGATTCAACGATATTTATTAAGAAAATTAGTCAGTTTTTTTTTGTTGTAAAAGTGCGTAAAGTAGGTTGATTTTTTATTAGAAAACATTCGAAAAACTCATAAATTCACCGGATCCGAATAATCCGTGTCCGGTCTATAATTTTAATTGACCTGTATTTTCGATGGAAGCGAGGCGTGCCCAAAATGGAGTTTTTAATCGTGCTTGAAATTTTGGATCGCCATGGGCCCGGCTTTTCCGACGACTGTTGCAGCGGGTTGGTGACCGAATTTGATGAAGCATTTGAAGATGAGCAAACCAGAGAGTTTGAAGAGCTAATTATTGACGCAGCGGCGTTTAGAGAGTGGCGCGAATCGTTGGACAGTGCCGCAGAAGTGCCACCATTTTCTTGTCTTGCGACTAAGGAAAATGCAATAAAATTAAAATATTACTGGAAAGTACAAGCATCTCTGTCTCGAGATTGCTAAATTCAGTCTCGTGCTTCTTGTGGTTTTTTCGAAAGAATTCTTTTTATTACTTGCGACATGCGACACGACAAGCGGATTCGCAGCAGACTGCGTCTGGTGGGCCGACTGATGGACGGCATAGGGACGCGGCGTTACTGACGAATTGTAATTGTTGGTCGTCGAAGGTGTGCCGAACAGTTCATTGTTATACGTTCCTGAATTGGGTTAGACAGTACCGATTAAACGGTTACGAAAACCGGGTCTTCAAAATCCCGTTAACCGTTAACCGAGTACCCAAACCGGTGGTTTAAGCACCCCAAAATAAGAATCTCAGATTAAACCACTAAAAGGGTTCACAGGAAATGGAATAAATTTATGTTTGCAATTTTCGCATGTCGTAAAACCGTTTTATATAAAGAATTTATTTTGATTAATATTCATTAAAATCATTTAAATGTTTGTTGTGTGGTCGGGGATATTCGAGATTCAAAATGTTTTTGATTAATCATTAATTTGAGAAGCTTATTAAAATAGTACAGACCGCCAAAAATAATATGCTAAATCCATAACCAAATTCAGACCGTCTTAAAGCATTCGAAAGCTCTCAAAGAGATAGAGCTATTATTAAGCTAAGCCTTTACGATTGAACAACAAAAGTTATGGCCAGGAAGCTTATAAAAATCCGATTTTGAGGGTTTTCTGGCCATAATTTTTTGAGATTTATCCAATCGTAAAGCTTAATTGAGCCGGTCTGGATTCGCTTCGATAGCCAAAACAAACCGATGCTGCCGCCTTTTACCGAAAAGAACGGTCTCGGCGATACTTGGGGAGAGCATTCTGGTGAGCCACTTAATGAAGACTGTCTGCTTCTGTTGTATCTGAAATTGCCATTTAATTTTCATCTGACCCGATTTGGTGCTAATTGAATACTGCTTCTGATCACATATTTTATTGAGTGATCATATTTTAGCCTAAATGTTTTACAAGAGACGATCTTTTGACTCTGATCGATCGCTTCATTCATAAACACCTTTCAGTGAGCGTAAAAATGATTAATTCACAAATTACCCAAATTATATATATTTAACAATACAATTTTGCACCTATTTCTTCTCGGATTCATCGGCGACCCATCGGCCCTTCGGGCTGACAAAGGAAATCGGGGCTTTGACTGATCAATTCGTTTCCTCGGGGGGTCCATTATGTTAAGTGTTGACCCGCGATGCACAACTTCCAACTCATCGTCCCTTAATATTAGCGACAATTATTTTAATTTATTATTTTAAATTAAATTTGGTATCACTTTGCGGGACGACGCCGTTTTCGGTCAAGAAGAAGAAAATACACCTAAAAAATTAAAATAATGAAAAAAGGTCAAAAGTTTTTCTTTTATAATTTATTTTTTTGTCGAATATTTATTTATTTAATTATTAAAAAAATTACAATTTTTTCAGTGTTATGCTTTGAAGAAAGAAGTTCTGCAACGAGCTTTTCCTTGTCTTTAAAACAACCCAAATTTGTCATATGCCTGAACACATCCGGGTCAATGTTTTCTTCGTTTGGAATTATGTGGGTCTGAAGAAAATTGCAAAATGATTACTAACACATAAAAATTAAATTTTATTTATTTATAAAAGAAGTTTTATACAAATTAATTCATTTTAATTAGTTGATTGTGCTGTTATACATATTTTTTATTAGCAAAAAATAATAATTTGAAATAAATGACTTTTTATAAACGAAACAAAAAAAATAAAATTACTTCAACCACTTGAGCTACCGGCATTTCAAGTTCAATTTCGCTTTTAGTTGAACCAGTGACCCTAAATTAATTTTTTAAATTTATCCAAAAGAGGGATAAAATTAAAAGAAGCTTTTTTATCAGAAGGGTACAAACCGCCGGAGGGGGGGGGGGGGGGGGGGGAGGGGTTTAAAATGAATTTTTAACAATTATTGTTAATATTTCTAAATTTTCCATTGGCACCGCCAAACAATTCGTTCGGAAAATCGACTTAACCCTGGCGGTTTTTTTAATTTTCTGTTTTGGCGGATATTTTCGGTGCCGAATTTGCGGGTTTTGCGCATTCTGGATAATTGCACTCATTAGGGAGAAGCTTACAGACCAAGGATGCTTCAACACTTCTTGCAGCGAGATCCTTTTTGCCGGGTCGACCTCGACCATTGACCGCAGAAGCGTTTGGCAATCGGCTGGCACAAAATGGGGGATGTGGAAAAGGCCTTTTTTGACTTTCTCCAGCAAATTTCGCAGATTATCATCCTAAAAATTTGGGGAAATTTCATTGATTTTATTTAAATTTTCCCAATTTTCGGCAAATCTTTTCACTCACATCAAAAGGTAAGGCACCAACAAGCAGAGCATACAAAATCACCTAATAATGTATCAAACAAACATAAAAGCAGCAAAATTAAATAAATGTATACCCCGCAACTCCAAACATCGGCTTTTCGTCCGTCGTATTTTTCCCCCTAAAGTAAAAATAAATATTTTACTTTAATTCCAATTTACTTTTAAATATAATATTATTGGGTTGAGTAATCCCTGATCCTTCGGGAGGCTTTGCGTCGAAAAGTTGCAATCGTTTATACCTTTCAATTTAACAAATTTGGTCAAAACACATTTTTATATAAAAAAAACTCGTTAAAAGCTAATCAATCATCAAAATAAATCTCACAAAAGTTCTGGCCAGAAAAGCCCCTAAATTACCCATTTCGAGTTTTTCACTTTTTTGTCATGACTTTTTTATGCTTTGTCCACAAATCAACAGCTTAATGTAAGCATAACTTCTCAAGAGTTTTTAATGATTGTGTTTCGACTAAATCTGTTAATTTGAAAAAACTTATAAACAATTCAACATTCGGACCGGTAGCTGAGCAAAATGTCATCCAATGGGTGGGGGGCCGATTCGGAGGTCCGTCTTCGGATTGTTCAACCTAGGGTTGAAATCCCGACGTCGGGGTTGAGAATTGCGGGGCCGGGCTTTTTCGGGGTGGGACTGTCGGGGTCGGGGTTGCCGAAATCGATCGGGGTTTTAAAAAAAATTTTCTCCAAAATTTTAGAAGTCAAATTTTGTTTTAATGAATAATTTCAAAATTTATTGACATTAGCCGATAATTAAATTTGTTCTTATAAAAACCCCGAGTCGGGGCAACCCTAATTCAACCCACCCAAATCATTAATATATAAATTTATTTATTTATTTATAAACGCAACAAACCCTAATCACTTCAGGACAGGCGTAATGCGGAGATCCTTTTGTATATTTAAATGTTTTTTTAATAATAAATGAATTCCGGTACCACAACTCGTTTCCAACATCGACCCGTCGACTTGGAGTGACGCCATCCCGAAATCGGCTACCTGCAAATTAAAAAACAAAAATGAAAACTTTTTGCTTCTTTTTCCTGTGGATGACTTTTATGTTATTCCGTTCGTCCAGCAACAAATTTTCCGGCTTTAAGTCCCGATGACAAATGTTATGGGCATGACAAAAATCTAAAAAGAATTTTAAAGCTTCGAATTAAAGTTAGGGCCGGGGGCGGTGTGCTGCTAATGGGCTTACAAATTAGCCCCGTGCTCGCCGTCCCCGCGGGGAGTGAGGATCCCCGAGCTTCGCGCTAGGAGGGGCGCGCGTTTTTGCGGGTAAACGGGGAGATAAAGATAACGAAATTAAATTTTATCCAATTTAAATTCGTTTCCTTATTAAGTTTAAAAATCCACAATCGATTTGTTTTCTCCGCGTTACGTATTAATTTTATTACTAAGAGAATATAATTAATTTAATTGGTTAAATAAATTACCAATCGCAGAAATAATTTGTCGGAAAAATTTTCGCGCCTCCTTAGCCATCAGACGACCTTTTTTAACCAAATAGTCAAATAATTCACCTAAATTTTTAAATAATTTTGATCATTTTAATTTGTTTTTACCTCCGGAAACGTGTTCCAACAATAAATAGAGGTATTTTTTGTTTTCGTACACATCAAACACTAAAAAACAATAATGTTTTTATTTTTATTCTTTTTAGAAAATTGAAATTTTCAATCAAAAAAATATTTAATTACATTGTAAAATGTGTGGATGCTCTATTAGTTTCATAATTGCAATTTCCCGTTCAACCTAAGCAAACGCAAATTATAATTGAAATATAAATATTATTAATAAATTTTACTTTTTGAAGCACCGATTCGTTGAGTTTCTCCTAAATTCAAATAAATTGTTTTGTCATTTGATTAAACCTTGAATCACCTTGTTTACAATTTTAACGGCAACCTTTTTTCCAGTAATACAATGTGTGCCCGTTTTTACCAAGCCTTAAAAATAAGAATAAAATTTATTTATATAAATTATTTAATTAAACAAACACTTTTTATCGTTTTATGTATTTGGACTTTTTTAATTCGTAAATGAAATTTAATTTTTTACTTGCGAAGGTTTTTATTTATTCTTATTGTATTATATTGTACCTGTTTGGCCTTTTCCCAATGTTTTTTCAAGTTTGTATGCGCCGACCCATTGGATTTGTGACATTATGGAGGATGCTTAATCATTATTATTTTTATTTTTTAATTACCAATGAATATTATTATATTATTATAGGAGGGAATATTTTGGGACATTATGCCAACCAATTGTTGTTGTTGTTGTATTTGTGGTCGTAACGCCAGACGACTTTTGTGTGCTGTTGTTGGTGCCACCACCGGATTGGACAGCCGAACTGGCAGAAGAATTTGCACTCATTGCTTCACTCAATTCTTGGTTAACTGTCTTCAATTTGTCATTGAACTCTTCTGAACGCGGAGATTAGTTGCGAAAAAATTGACTGATTTATAAATGTGCGCGAGATTTGGTGGTAATGATTGATTCCCGCCCAGTGTCGAGATTCAGTTTGATCCCAACAATTCCTAGGATTCAGTGTGTGAAATGGTTTTGCAAATCCCGACAATTCGAGACTCAAAGATTAGATTGGATATTTCGCCCAGAGACCGTAAAGCGTTGACCTCCAACCCCCAATTCTGAGATTAAATACCGTAAAGTTTAAATTTAGCGAATTTGTTCCCATTAAACATTACCAATAAAATCCTTTATGAACACAAACATAAATAGAATAATCAACTGCTTCCGGGCAACTCATATGATTTATAAAACAATCTAAATCAATCAAAAAGAATACATACTTTTTTATTTTTATGTTATATAAATAATGATTAAGTAGGGGTGGCGCGCGGACCGCAAACCGCGATTCGATCAAATTTTGGTCTGTGGAACCGCGATGCAACAATTTTTTTTTTTTTGCAAACCGCGAAACGCAGTTTTTCAGTCCGCGAACCATGACGTGCCGCAGCAAAAATGAATGCCACTTTGTGGGGGGTGATCTATCAGTGTGCCAAGTTTCATCCCGAACCCCCACGGGCACTCAGGGACCTTCCCTTTGTGGGGTTCTAATTTTAGTAACTGAATTGGACCGCACATACAGACGTTTTTGTGAACAAAAAAATTTTGAAAGCATTTTAATTTGACACTTTGTGTGACGGAGAAGCATTGCGGGAAAGGATTTGGCCAAGCCCATCGTCGCTATTTGGTTGGCCACCATGCTTATCGTCGTGCCCGTCGACAGCAGCGGCGCGGCAGTGTCTATAGCCTCCAAAATGCCATTTTCAGCTGATTGTCTGAGTGTCTGTCCCCCGTTGGCCTGCTTCTCTGTTGCCTCTCGCGTGACCTGACAAACGCCAACAACAGAGGAGCGCAGAGAGTGCCGATGAGGGCGTAAGGAGTCCGGCCAAGTGCTCGCCTCGGGGTATGTTTGGCCGGGGAATAAGCGATGTTAGCCGTCCCCGGAGGGCAAGAAATAAATCAATTGAAGAACCATTGACAGCACAACACAGCGAATGCTTCATCATTTGCCTGCGGGGGAGGAGGAAGCAATGTTGAAGTGCGCTTTTGTAGCGGGGTGAGAAAATTGGAATGCCGGGGGGGGGGGGGGGGGGGGGAATGATGTGTCTGTTATGCATGTGAACATTTTAACAAATATAAATTTGTTAAAATTCTTGTAAGTTATTTTGGTAAATTTTTTGTCAATAAACTGTAAAAAAAGAGTACACAGAACAGAAAACCATAATTAGAATTAAATTTTTATTATAAATAAAAATTATAAAAACTGTGAAAAAATGTCAATTGATAGAAGGATAAATATATTTAATTATGTATTTTCTCTTTTGAATACTATCTTAAAAATATAAAAAAGTAAAAATTTTTGCAATTTGCTATAATATAAAGAGGATACGTTCTACGTAATATTTTCGAAATCGAATTTAAAAATCCAAAAATAAAATTCTATTATTGATAATTTTCAAAAATTCCAAATTTTCGATTGTTTTGGTGATTAAATGGATTATCATTTGCATTGGACGACGGAGGCTCTCGAATCATACATTTTCCATTGGTGAGAGTTTGCACATTTAAGGGGCATAAAATATGCAAATTCTCTGTTATTTGCGATCGAATCCGTCGAGACTGATGAGAGAGAGCAATACAATTTGTTAATATTTATAACCAAACTCCCAAATCTCCCGGCTTTAGGGGTCCAACGCCGCTCCCAATTTCCACTGAAGAGTTTGCTGATTTGTTCTTGAACATTTATTTTAGCTTAATATTGCTTCATTAAATTCCATCATAATTTGAAAATTAAGAGATTAGATGAACTTCCGTTCTTTGATAAATCCGGCAGTTTAGAATTTTTTTGCATTTTAATTTAGCTATGCATATTTCCTAGTCAATATTCTCTTTTGATTTTTAAATGGCCAAAAAAATATTTAAATGTTTGTATAAATTTGTGTGTATTTTTTGTTTGTTTCATTCCAGACGTGCAATTTACATGAATACAAATATATTAAAAAATGTAAATGCATCACTCTGGAATGAAACAAGAAAATGCGCAAATTGCATCACTCACCGTTCCATCAAACTACGCAATGTCAAGGTTTTAAAAAACGAAAATTATATATTTTATCTTTATATTATTAAAAATAATCTGATCACTTAAACCAAGCAGCCAAAGACCATGCATGCCCTGCAGGTGTTCGCGACAAAAGCAGTTGCCTGGCTAAACGGTTAGCAGTTTGAACCGGGACGTCGGATTCCGGACATTTTTGGGTCCGGGACGTCGAATTCCAGACATTTTTGGGTCCGGGACGTCGGATTCCAGACATTTTTGGGTCCGGGACGTCGAATTCCAGACATTTTTGGGTCCGGGACGTCGGATTCCGGACATTTATGGGTCCGGGACGTCGGATTCCGGACATTTTTGGGTCCGGGACGTCGGATTCCGGACATTTTTGGGTCCGGGACGTCGAATTCCAGACATTTTTGGGTCCGGGACGTCGGATTCCGGACATTTTTGGGTCCGGGACGTCGGATTCCGGACATTTTTGGGTCCGGGACGTCGGATTCCGGACATTTTTGGGTCCGGGACGTCGGATTCCGGACATTTTTGGGTCCGGGACGTCGAATTCCAGACATTTTTGGGTCCGGGACGTCGGATTCCGGACATTTTTGGGTCCGGGACGTCGAATTCCAGACATTTTTGGGTCCGGGACGTCGGATTCCGGACATTTTTGGGTCCGGGACGTCGAATTCCAGACATTTTTGGGTCCGGGACGTCGGATTCCGGACATTTTTGGGTCCGGGACGTCGAATTCCAGACATTTTTGGGTCCGGGACGTCGGATTCCGGACATTTTTGGGTCCGGGACGTCGAATTCCAGACATTTTTGGGTCCGGGACGTCGAATTCCAGACATTTTTGGGTCCGGGACGTCGGATTCCGGACATTTTTGGGTCCGGGACGTCGAATTCCAGACATTTTTGGGTCCGGGACGTCGGATTCCGGACATTTTTGGGTCCGGGACGTCGAATTCCAGACATTTTTGGGTCCGGGACGTCGGATTCCGGACATTTTTGGGTCCGGGACGTCGGATTCCGGACATTTTTGGGTCCGGGACGTCGGATTCCTGACATTTTTGGGTCCGGGACGTCGGATTCCGGACATTTTTGGGTCCGGGACGTCGAATTCCAGACATTTTTGGGTCCGGGACGTCGGATTCCGGACATTTTTGGGTCCGGGACGTCGCATTCCGGACATTTTTGGGTCCGGGACGTCGAATTCCAGACATTTTTGGGTCCGGGACGTCGGATTCCGGACATTTTTGGGTCCGGGACGTCGGATTCCGGACATTTTTGGGTCCGGGACGTCGAATTCCAGACATTTTTGGGTCCGGGACGTCGGATTCCGGACATTTTTGGGTCCGGGACGTCGCATTCCGGACATTTTTGGGTCCGGGACGTCGAATTCCAGACATTTTTGGGTCCGGGACGTCGAATTCCAGACATTTTTGGGTCCGGGACGTCGGATTCCGGACATTTTTGGGTCCGGGACGTCGGATTCCGGACATTTTTGGGTCCGGGACGTCGCATTCCGGACATTTTTGGGTCCGGGACGTCGAATTCCAGACATTTTTGGGTCCGGGACGTCGAATTCCAGACATTTTTGGGTCCGGGACGTCGGATTCCGGACATTTTTGGGTCCGGGACGTCGGATTCCGGACATTTTTGGGTCCGGGACGTCGCATTCCGGACATTTTTGGGTCCGGGACGTCGAATTCCAGACATTTTTGGGTCCGGGACGTCGAATTCCAGACATTTTTGGGTCCGGGACGTCGGATTCCGGACATTTTTGGGTCCGGGACGTCGGATTCCGGACATTTTTGGGTCCGGGACGTCGGATTCCGGACATTTTTGGCTCCGGGACGTCGAATTCCAGACATTTTTGGGTCCGGGACGTCGGATTCCAGACATTTTTGGGTCCGGGACGTCGGATTCCGGACATTTTTGGGTCCGGGACGTCGAATTCCAGACATTTTTGGGTCCGGGACGTCGGATTCCGGACATTTTTGGGTCCGGGACGTCGAATTCCAGACATTTTTGGGTCCGGGACGTCGGATTCCGGACATTTTTGGGTCCGGGACGTCGAATTCCAGACATTTTTGGGTCCGGGACGTCGGATTCCGGACATTTTTGGGTCCGGGACGTCGAATTCCAGACATTTTTGGGTCCGGGACGTCGAATTCCAGACATTTTTGGGTCCGGGACGTCGGATTCCGGACATTTTTGGGTCCGGGACGTCGGATTCCGGACATTTTTGGCTCCGGGACGTCGAATTCCAGACATTTTTGGGTCCGGGACGTCGGATTCCAGACATTTTTGGGTCCGGGACGTCGGATTCCGGACATTTTTGGGTCCGGGACGTCGAATTCCAGACATTTTTGGGTCCGGGACGTCGGATTCCGGACATTTTTGGGTCCGGGACGTCGAATTCCAGACATTTTTGGGTCCGGGACGTCGGATTCCGGACATTTTTGGGTCCGGGACGTCGAATTCCAGACATTTTTGGGTCCGGGACGTCGGATTCCGGACATTTTTGGGTCCGGGACGTCGAATTCCAGACATTTTTGGGTCCGGGACGTCGAATTCCAGACATTTTTGGGTCCGGGACGTCGGATTCCGGACATTTTTGGGTCCGGGACGTCGCATTCCGGACATTTTTGGGTCCGGGACGTCGAATTCCAGACATTTTTGGGTCCGGGACGTCGAATTCCAGACATTTTTGGGTCCGGGACGTCGGATTCCGGACATTTTTGGGTCCGGGACGTCGGATTCCGGACATTTTTGGGTCCGGGACGTCGGATTCCGGACATTTTTGGGTCCGGGACGTCGAATTCCAGACATTTTTGGGTCCGGGACGTCGCATTCCGGACATTTTTGGGTCCGGGACGTAGGATTCCGGACATTTTTGGGTCCGGGACGTCGAATTCCAGACATTTTTGGGTCCGGGACGTCGCATTCCGGAGATTTTTGGGTCCGGGACGTCGGATTCCGGACATTTTTGGGTCCGGGACGTCGGATTCCGGACATTTTTGGGTCCGGGACGTCGGATTCCGGACATTTTTGGGTCCGGGACGTCGGATTCCGGACATTTTTGGGTCCGGGACGTCGAATTCCAGACATTTTTGGGTCCGGGACGTCGAATTCCAGACATTTTTGGGTCCGGGACGTCGGATTCCGGACATTTTTGGGTCCGGGACGTCGGATTCCAGACATTTTTGGGTCCGGGACGTCGGATTCCGGACATTTTTGGGTCCGGGACGTCGAATTCCAGACATTTTTGGGTCCGGGACGTCGGATTCCGGACATTTTTGGGTCCGGGACGTCGAATTCCAGACATTTTTGGTTCCGGGACGTCGAATTCCAGACATTTTTGGGTCCGGGACGTCGAATTCCAGACATTTTTGGGTCCGGGACGTCGGATTCCGGACATTTTTGGGTCCGGGACGTCGGATTCCGGACATTTTTGGGTCCGGGACGTCGGATTCCGGACATTTTTGGTTCCGGGACGTCGAATTCCAGACATTTTTGGGTCCGGGACGTCGGATTCCGGACATTTTTGGGTCCGGGACGTCGAATTCCAGACATTTTTGGGTCCGGGACGTCGGATTCCGGACATTTTTGGGTCCGGGACGTCGAATTCCAGACATTTTTGGGTCCGGGACGTCGGATTCCGGACATTTTTGGGTCCGGGACGTCGAATTCCAGACATTTTTGGGTCCGGGACGTCGGATTCCGGACATTTTTGGGTCCGGGACGTCGAATTCCAGACATTTTTGGGTCCGGGACGTCGGATTCCGGACATTTTTGGGTCCGGGACGTCGAATTCCAGACATTTTTGGGTCCGGGACGTCGAATTCCAGACATTTTTGGGTCCGGGACGTCGCATTCCGGAGATTTTTGGGTCCGGGACGTCGGATTCCGGACATTTTTGGGTCCGGGACGTCGGATTCCGGACATTTTTGGGTCCGGGACGTCGGATTCCGGACATTTTTGGGTCCGGGACGTCGGATTCCGGACATTTTTGGGTCCGGGACGTCGCATTCCGGACATTTTTGGGTCCGGGACGTCGAATTCCAGACATTTTTGGGTCCGGGACGTCGAATTCCAGACATTTTTGGGTCCGGGACGTCGGATTCCGGACATTTTTGGGTCCGGGACGTCGGATTCCGGACATTTTTGGGTCCGGGACGTCGGATTCCGGACATTTTTGGTTCCGGGACGTCGAATTCCAGACATTTTTGGGTCCGGGACGTCGGATTCCGGACATTTTTGGGTCCGGGACGTCGAATTCCAGACATTTTTGGGTCCGGGACGTCGGATTCCGGACATTTTTGGCTCCGGGACGTCGAATTCCAGACATTTTTGGGTCCGGGACGTCGGATTCCGGACATTTTTGGGTCCGGGACGTCGAATTCCAGACATTTTTGGGTCCGGGACGTCGGATTCCGGACATTTTTTGGGTCCGGGACGTCGAATTCCAGACATTTTTGGGTCCGGGACGTCGGATTCCGGACATTTTTGGGTCCGGGACGTCGAATTCCAGACATTTTTGGGTCCGGGACGTCGGATTCCGGACATTTTTGGTTCCGGGACGTCGAATTCCAGACATTTTTGGGTCCGGGACGTCGGATTCCGGACATTTTTGGGTCCGGGACGTCGAATTCCAGACATTTTTGGGTCCGGGACGTCGGATTCCGGACATTTTTGGGTCCGGGACGTCGAATTCCAGACATTTTTGGGTCCGGGACGTCGGATTCCGGACATTTTTGGGTCCGGGACGTCGAATTCCAGACATTTTTGGGTCCGGGACGTCGGATTCCGGACATTTTTGGGTCCGGGACGTCGAATTCCAGACATTTTTGGGTCCGGGACGTCGGATTCCGGACATTTTTGGGTCCGGGACGTCGGATTCCGGACATTTTTGGGTCCGGGACGTCGAATTCCAGACATTTTTGGGTCCGGGACGTCGGATTCCGGACATTTTTGGGTCCGGGACGTCGCATTCCGGACATTTTTGGGTCCGGGACGTCGGATTCCGGACATTTTTGGGTCCGGGACGTCGGATTCCGGACATTTTTGGGTCCGGGACGTCGGATTCCGGACATTTTTGGGTCCGGGACGTCGGATTCCGGACATTTTTGGGTCCGGGACGTCGGATTCCGGACATTTTTGGTTCCGGGACGTCGAATTCCAGACATTTTTGGGTCCGGGACGTCGGATTCCGGACATTTTTGGGTCCGGGACGTCGAATTCCAGACATTTTTGGGTCCGGGACGTCGGATTCCGGACATTTTTGGTTCCGGGACGTCGAATTCCAGACATTTTTGGGTCCGGGACGTCGGATTCCGGACATTTTTGGGTCCGGGACGTCGAATTCCAGACATTTTTGGGTCCGGGACGTCGGATTCCGGACATTTTTGGGTCCGGGACGTCGAATTCCAGACATTTTTGGGTCCGGGACGTCGGATTCCGGACATTTTTGGGTCCGGGACGTCGAATTCCAGACATTTTTGGGTCCGGGACGTCGGATTCCGGACATTTTTGGGTCCGGGACGTCGAATTCCAGACATTTTTGGGTCCGGGACGTCGGATTCCGGACATTTTTGGGTCCGGGACGTCGAATTCCAGACTGGGTCCGGGACGTCGGATTCCGGACATTTTTGGGTCCGGGACGTCGAATTCCAGACATTTTTGGGTCCGGGACGTCGAATTCCAGACATTTTTGGGTCCGGGACGTCGGATTCCGGACATTTTTGGGTCCGGGACGTCGCATTCCGGACATTTTTGGGTCCGGGACGTCGAATTCCAGACATTTTTGGGTCCGGGACGTCGAATTCCAGACATTTTTGGGTCCGGGACGTCGGATTCCGGACATTTTTGGGTCCGGGACGTCGAATTCCAGACATTTTTGGGTCCGGGACGTCGGATTCCGGACATTTTTGGGTCCGGGACGTCGGATTCCGGACATTTTTGGTTCCGGGACGTCGAATTCCAGACATTTTTGGGTCCGGGACGTCGAATTCCAGACATTTTTGGGTCCGGGACGTCGGATTCCGGACATTTTTGGGTCCGGGACGTCGCATTCCGGACATTTTTGGGTCCGGGACGTCGAATTCCAGACATTTTTGGGTCCGGGACGTCGCATTCCGGACATTTTTGGGTCCGGGACGTCGGATTCCGGACATTTTTGGGTCCGGGACGTCGGATTCCGGACATTTTTGGGTCCGGGACGTCGAATTCCAGACATTTTTGGGTCCGGGACGTCGGATTCCGGACATTTTTGGGTCCGGGACGTCGAATTCCAGACATTTTTGGGTCCGGGACGTCGGATTCCGGACATTTTTGGGTCCGGGAAGTCGAATTCCAGACATTTTTGGGTCCGGGACGTCGGATTCCGGACATTTTTGGGTCCGGGACGTCGGATTCCGGACATTTTTGGGTCCGGGACGTCGGATTCCGGACATTTTTGGGTCCGGGACGTCGAATTCCAGACATTTTTGGGTCCGGGACGTCGGATTCCGGACATTTTTGGGTCCGGGACGTCGGATTCCGGACATTTTTGGGTCCGGGACGTCGGATTCCGGACATTTTTGGGTCCGGGACGTCGGATTCCGGACATTTTTGGGTCCGGGACGTCGGATTCCGGACATTTTTGGGTCCGGGACGTCGGATTCCGGACATTTTTGGGTCCGGGACGTCGGATTCCGGACATTTTTGGGTCCGGGACGTCGGATTCCGGACATTTTTGGGTCCGGGACGTCGGATTCCGGACATTTTTGGGTCCGGGACGTCGAATTCCAGACATTTTTGGGTCCGGGACGTCGGATTCCGGACATTTTTGGGTCCGGGACGTCGGATTCCGGACATTTTTGGGTCCGGGACGTCGGATTCCGGACATTTTTGGGTCCGGGACGTCGGATTCCAGACATTTTTGGGTCCGGGACGTCGGATTCCGGACATTTTTGGGTCCGGGACGTCGGATTCCGGACATTTTTGGGTCCGGGACGTCGGATTCCGGACATTTTTGGGTCCGGGACGTCGAATTCCAGACATTTTTGGGTCCGGGACGTCGGATTCCGGACATTTTTGGGTCCGGGACGTCGGATTCCGGACATTTTTGGGTCCGGGACGTCGGATTCCGGACATTTTTGGGTCCGGGACGTCGGATTCCAGACATTTTTGGGTCCGGGACGTCGGATTCCGGACATTTTTGGGTCCGGGACGTCGGATTCCGGACATTTTTGGGTCCGGGACGTCGGATTCCGGACATTTTTGGGTCCGGGACGTCGGATTCCGGACATTTTTTAACATCCGATTACATCCCCCCCCCCCCCACTCAAAAGAGTGGGGAGTTAGAATGGTCGAGAGAAATGGAGAATGGCAAAACAGAGCAAAAAGAGAGAGGAGAGAGAAATGGCAAAACAGAGCAAAAAGAGAGAGGAGAGAGAGCGTGTGAGAGGAAAGCAAATTGGCCAAATGTTTGACAAAAAATGAATTGTTCAAAGAATTCGTTTTTAAAGAATCTGTCAAATTTATAATCCATGATTTAAAATAAAATAAAGGCACAAAAATTGGTCTTTCGGACGGAAAAGGTTGGGAGGGTTTTCATTGTCTCAGTCCACCGAAGTCGAATTTTTGTTGAGACGACAGTGCGGCCCACAAACGGAGGCACAACTGAACGTATCGCGGCGGCAATTATCTGCGCACAAAGTGCGGTTAGTCTGCTGCGGGTCGATAGCGCAGTGCATGATGCAGTCCATGAGAGTATTGTAGCACGTCTGGCAGCAGCTAAAGAGGTTTTTTGATTAGTCACCCCATAAAATGATTCAATCAGATCAGATCGGATCATTTGTGTGTAATGAATGCTTCTATGCGAACCCACGTTAGTTACCGATTATTTAGAAACGAGAAATTGTGCAAAACTTTTTTCCCAAACCATGAGAATTTTTGTTGCTCTTTATTAAATATTGAAATCTCATAAAATAAAAAAGACAAACTTTCCCTCAACGCCGGGGCCAAATGGGGCAAGCAGCGAAATTACAATGGCCAGATGGAAGAATGACATTTTTTGAGGCTTTTGTTTCTGTACAAAAAGAATTAAATATAAAATTATTTTATGTTTTTGGAATTGGACGAATGGAGAATAATTTATTTGCAAAATGTGATGATGTCGGCCGCTCGCTGATAATCTAATGGGGACATTATATTCAATGGACGACCGAATACTTTGTCATCTGAAAATTTGTTAAAAATGAAATGGTGAGAAAATTATTATTCAATTTTTAATATAAAATAGTTTTATATCACTAAATGGTGAATTTTGTGGAAATCAGACACGAAAAATCAAGTTTTCCTTGACTTGAGCTTTTTTTTTGAGAATTTGCTTTACTTCTGCTGGGGGGGGGGGGGGGGGGGGGAGGGGGTCGGCGGTAAACCTTATTATAATGATTTATTAGGCATTTATCAATTTCTCAGAAGCTCCTAATTAATTTTCCTATTTTACGCTACAGTACCCCCTGCAGACGGTCCCAGCGCAAGTTTGCACATGACGAGGCTGCTTATCGAAGAAAAGAGTTGGAGCTTACAAATTAGCGCTATTTTGGGTTTTGTAGAGAATTTTGTGGGCTATTCATTCCTTATGACGGTTTTTTGCAGAAAATTTTTTCCAAGCCCTCAGGGATTTTTCCCCCAAATTTACCCCCGATTTCAGTGTATTTGGAGTTGCCGGATCTCCATGAAGGAGGTGTTGTAGCAACTTGGTCCAATTACCTTTTTTGATCAGTATTAAAAGTTATGCCTGCATGAATTTTTTTTTGGATTTTTGGCCCCACAAAATATTGATTTTTTGTTTTTTAAATTTTGTCAAAATAGTTTTGACCCAATAAAAAGTGATGTGATCGGAAATGGAGTGGAGCAATATTTTGAAGAAGGGAATTTGGCAAAGTTTCTCTTTGTGCCTTTTGGAGCCCATTAAAAATGCTACAAAAAAGCCCCTGACCACTTTTTCTCACAATGCTTCATTATGCAGTTATAATGCGTTAAAAAACATTTAATTTGTCAAAATAGATATGACGGGCACTGTAGGTACTAAAAACCGGGTTATAAGCAAAAATAGGTGCGAAAAAAATGCGTAAAAAAATAACAATCATGGCTAAAAACTTGTTTTTTACATTCTAAATTTGGTATTAAGTATAACACATCATTTCTTGAAATTAAAAAAATTCTAGAGGTATTCGAGGGCGTAGAGTCCGAATCTGACCTCCATCTCGAACTCCGGACCCGAATTCGAACAGCTTTTAAAAATTCAAAAATTTCAAAAAATTAATTTTGGCCTCAAAATCGCTCAAAAACACAAAATTACAACGAATAGCCCTTTTTGAATGATTTTGTGGCTAAATTGATCATTTTCAAAAAAGTGTTCGAATTCGGGTCCGGGGTTCGAAATCGTCGAAATGGAGGTTAGATTCGGTTTCTACACCCTCAAATACCCCTAGAAAATCTTTTTATCGATTTGAAAATTAATTTGTTTTTTTGAAAAATGTAGGGTTTTCTCGGCCGTATAATCCGAACCTGACTTCCATTTTGCCTAATTCTGAATCCCGGACCCGAATTCGAACAATTTTGAATTTCAAATGTTTTCAAATTATTTATATTTCAAAATCAATTAAAAAAGCACAAAATAACAACGAAAAAGCAAGTAACGATCGAATTCATGACCAACTCGGTTTCTGAAGGTAAAACGGTGAGAGAACGCCAAACAAGAGAACGGTTAGAGAAAGAGAGCGAAAGAAATGCGAGATAGTACAGGGCAGGGATGGTCGGAATTTCGATTTTCCGATTTCCGACTTTTTGGGGGTCGGACTTCCGATTTCCAAAATTTTTTGAGGTCTTGGAATCAGGTAAACGTGGAAATTTCCACGTTTTGAGGTTTTTTTTTAAACTGGCACGTTTTCCACGTTTTGGGGTTTTTTTCCACGCTTCAGTATCGAATGGGAGTGGGGGTCGTTTCGGCCCCCACGATTCGGCCCCCACGTTTCGGCCCCAGGGACGTTTCGGCCCCCACGTTTCGGCCCCAGGGACGTTTCGGCCCCCACGTTTCGGCCCCCACGTTTCGGCCCCACCGTTTCGGCCCCACGTTTCAGCCCCACTAATTTCTCAAATGCTAGTTTCCTTAAATTTTTTTTTTTGCAATTTTCGTTTTTGCATAATCAACAACGGAGCAATTTTTATTCAAAATTTTTGTAAATAAACAATGAATGCATAACAAAAATACTAGTTCAAATGCAACAATCTGAAAGTTGCAAGGCTTAGTGGTTCGTTAGGCTTAGGCCTAAGTCACCCTTAGCTTGGGGTTCGTTAGGCTTAGGCCTAAGCCACCCTGAGCTTGGGGTTCGTTAGGCTTAGGCTTAGGCAAAAAATAGTGGCCCAGTAATTAATGTAAAAAAATAGTAAGATGTGTGAAACGATGATGTATTTTACTTACCTATGTATATCTATGCATCAGGGTTGCGTAGAACCTTCGATTTTCGATAATTTCAAGGTTTTTCTTTTGTTTCGATTTCGAAAACCGAAATAAAAAATTCCGATTTCGAAAATTTTTCTTTCGATGCAACCCTTGATATTCCTTCCTTGGGGCCGAAACGTGGGGGCCGAAACGTCCCTGGGGCCGAAACGTGGGGGCCGAAACGTGGGGGCCGAATCGTGGGGGCCGAAACGACCTGCTCCCTCGAATGGACTTTCTCTCAATTTATTGGATATATTTAAAAAATTTGTAGACATTTCGCCAATGGACCAATTTTCTTAACAAATCTTGTAAAATCTACAAAAAAAAATTTCCGGCGGCGCCTATGGCGCCGCCGGACCTCTCCCAATTCTTAAAAAAGCTTCAAAAAATAAGGCCATTTTTGAATAAAAGAAGCAGAATTCACAAAAATTTGCATTTTTGAAAACCTTAACAAAAATGCAATAAAAAGGTAAAAACACCTCTAACATCAACTTTTTCCTCCAACTGTGCCTCCCCCCCCTTGAAAAAATTTCTGGCTACGGGCCTCCATAATTACTTTCTTTCTCAACCAAATTTGCTCAAAATGGTAAAACGTGTTGATAAATATGCTAGTTAATGATTGTTCAAGCAATTTATATTAAATTAAAGGCTTAAAAAATTTCCACGTTTTTGACAAATTTTTCCCACGTTTTTGAACTCGTTTTGCACGTTTTTGTGTTTTGCCGATCGCATCCCTGCTCGGAATTCCGAGTTCCGATTTCCGAAAAATTTTAAGACCTTGGATTCCGATTTCCGAAATTTTTTGAGGTCGTCGGCTCCCATCCCTGGTACAGGGGATTTCTCGGGTACATGTCAACTCGCCTTCCGACTCGCCGATGGTCGACTTGCCGACGCCGACAGTCAACTCGTCAATGATTCGACTCGCTGACGGTTGACTCGCCGATAATAGTTATTCCTGTTTTATCTATTAACTCAAATCTTTTGAATACAAAAGATAAATTTGTAAAAATCTCAATTTAGTTCCTTTAGAGTAGATTATAGCAGTTCAAACTTCGTCGAATCGAAGCAGTACCCAGCGCTGTATCAATTCAATGTTTGAAGTCCTGACCTTTTCTACTTCACCAATCCAGACTTTTTACAAATCTAATTTTATATTCAAACGTTTGAGTTAATTGATAAAACAGGAATAACTATTATTGGCGAGTCGGCGTCGGCGAGACCATCGGCGAGTCGACGAGTCAACCATCGGAGAGTTAAGAGAGTTGACTATCGGCGAGTCAACCATTGGCGATTGATTATCGGCGAGTCGGCGTCTGCGAGACCATCGGCGAGTCGGCGTCTGCGAGACCATCGGCGAGTCGGCGTCTGCGAGACCATCGGCGAGTCGGCGTCTGCGAGACCATCGGCGAGTCGGCGCCGGCGAGTTGACTATCGGCGAGTCGGCGCCGGCGAGTTGACTATCGGCGTCGGCGAGAGTTGAAGAAGGACAATCCATCAGTGAAGGACAATCCGTCAGTAAAGAACAATCCGTCAGAGGACAATCCGTCAGTAAAGGACAATGCGTCAGACAACAATCCGTCAGTGAAGGACAATCCGTCAGTAAAGGACAATCCGTCAGAGGACAATCCGTTAGTAAAAGACAATCCGTCAGAGGACAATCCGTCAGTGAAGGGCAATCCGTCAGAGGACAATCCGTCAGTAAAGGACAATCCGTCAGTGAAAGACAATCCATCAGAAAATTGTTCTTTTTAAAAAACGATTTAAATTATTGCAATTTTTAGAATAAAAAATATTTTCAACAAATTTTGACCAAAAAGGCCCCCCAGAGGAGTCGATTTGTATATGATTTAACGGTTTTTGAGTAGTTCATCTTGGTCGTACGAGGGGAACTGATAAAAAATGAACTGTTTTTATGCAACATTGATTAGATTTGTCGGTTTTATTACTTACAAGAAACGAGGTTCGACCTCGGGAACTGACACCGATAATCGAGGCGGGTCGAGACTCTCGAACTTACTTCATTTCTATTTATATTTACGAATTGATGGGGTAAAGGGGGGGAGAAGGGGGGGGGGGGGGGGGGGGGGGGGGGGTTGAGAGAACACAAACCACTCGCCGCAGGCGTTCGCCTCCAAAGGCATTTATTCTGGCGTTAAGGCGCCGAACGGCTGGCATGACCGACGGAACGACAGCGACTGGCAGCAATTTGCCGTTGTGATAGACGTTTGACGTGGCACGAGGGAAAAGAAGACACACGCAGCGGAGAAAGAAACGGAAGAGAAGAAAGAAAGACAAAGGAAAGCGATGTGCTGAATAAAGAGTGCGAAGAGAAAAAGAAAGAGGGGGAGTAGATGGGAAGAAAACAGACACTAAGAGAGAGAAAGAGAGAAAAAAGAGAGAGAGAGAAAAAAAGAGATAGAAAGAGAGAGAGAGAGAGAGTGAGAAAGAAAGGGAGTAGATGGGAAGAAAATAGACAAAGATAGAGATAGAGAGAGAGAGATAAGGTCCGAGCGTGAAGGACGTGGCAAGAAAAAGGAATGCAAAACGTGAGAAACGCAGAAGAAGTAGAATGCATGAAAAAGAGAGTGAGTGTGGCACATGAAGAGACATAGAGACGAACAGAGGGGCGTCAGAGAGTGAAAGTGTGCCGACCGAGCGCTGAACAGGGAACACCGAACGTGTTCACCAATCAAAGGCAGAAACTGAGAGGAATTCGCATTTTTCAAAAATCCACTGAGGCCATATGGCCCCCAACGTACGCCGCAGTGCATAGAGAGACAGAGGCACCCGCCGCCCCCCCCCCCTCCCCCCGGGGGATGCGTGTGACACATAACTGTTCTTTATTTCAAGCGTGCGGTGTCCCATCCCCTCGCCCCCCACACATTTCACAAACAATTTAATGTTTTAGATAATTAAAATGCAAAATGATTTCACATTCGTTGGGGGCTTTCATCATGGACATTAAAAATGAGCTTTCATTGCAGCAAAATCATTTCACAAAGCGTCGTTTTGTCGGATTTGACGAGGCCGTTGAAAATTTGAGACCTGAAAATCTTGAAATTGGCCGATAAAAATTTCTTTTTTGGGAGCCGAAACCACTCAAACTCCATGGCTTTATTTGGAATTTTTCGTTTTATGTTTTTTAAAACTTATTTATTAGCAAAAATTTTTATAATAATTAAATTTTCGTCACTGTAAAACATAAAAAAAAAAAATTAAACAAAATGTTTTTTTATTGACCTTTGTTTAGGGAGGATTTTGTCGGGTTTTGTTAAGTCTAAACAATGAAACCATCAATAATTCTCTTTCCCTTTCCACGTATTTTTAAAGAAATTTTAATTTTTTATGTTTTTTAAATTAAATACTAAAAATTGATTGATAAATAGAAATTACACATCTGTTTTGTGGCGTTTTCATCTCTAAATAAAAAAAGGGGGGGGGCATCTGTCGAGAAAAATGGGAGGGTCGGCATCGATAGATTTGTAAAATTGGCGGATAATTTCGATGGTTTAGATATTGTCGAATGATTTGTTGGTCGATTCCAGCAGTATTTCAACGCTTTGAACTGAGCAACTGTAAATTCAATCGCTAACTTTCATAAAACAACTAATTTGGCGATTATCGAAAACATTTAAATTGTAATTAAAAATATTATTATTATTCTACAACCATTTTATTTGCTGTTTTTTCTCGGCACGTGGCAGTGTTTTTAGCTGGTTGAAATTGTGGCTAAATACAACAGTTAGAGACACTGTCCCCTGCGGGGTAGAAAAGTTAAGTTACCGTCAACAACAACAACAACACAAATATGTATTTAATTTATTTATTTATTTTGTTTATCCCCCAGAATTTGATCAGATTTTAAAGGGTCGAGAAAGAGGCAACTAATTGATTGGACGAACCGTTGCAAATCGTGGTATTTTAAATTAATTTAATTTAGTAAAATGAATTTATCAAACTTTTCTATTTTTTATTTGTGTGAATTTTTACTTTAAATTTAATTCTATGGTGTAGGCCACCGCGGGTGTTCGTTCATCTATTAAGTATTTTGCATGAGTAATTCGAACTATTTAAATAAAACAATATATTGTGAGTTTTCCAAAATCCCTTAAGAAAATTCAATTAAAAAAAATCAATGTCAAATTACCGCTTCGTTAAATTCGAATCTCCAAAATTATTAAAAAAAAATTATACAATTTTTTGAATTGTTACGCGATGCGAATATCGAAAAAGGCATTCGCCGAGCACTAATCGAAAAAACCCTTTAAAAAACTGGCACATGAAAATAATTGCCGGGGAGTTTGAAATAAAGTCCGGTGCTTATTTAAATTTTTCAAATTTATTGCATTTTTTTCTGGCGTCCAATTTGCTGAACAGACTCAGAGATGGGCCGGCCCATTCTTCAAATTGGGGGGGGGGGGGAATTTACATTTTATTTTATTTTAATCGCAGAATAAATCAACCATAAAGGATGGGAGAGAACGTTTTATGGCTGCTCATTTTTTCTTTCACCTCCATTCACTCCCCCCCCCCCCCCAATAAATGTTCGTCAGTGCATGCGCAAAAAGGCTGATGAACGCATTTCCCCCCAATTTTGTGACTTTTTATATTATATTAGTTTAAGGTGAGATGTACATATATGTCCCCCCAAATCGACCATTTTTACATTTTTAAATTCATTTATGCAAATGCAAAAGTGCCGCCGGCAATTCAAATTTACCGCAATTTGCTTATGCTCTTTTCCGTCCGATCACCGACTCTTTGTTGTCTATTGATCAGTGATCAGGCATATTTCTTTGTTTTGGAAGTTTATTTTGTGCAAAGTTGATATCCAATCGAAGTTTCGCGCAGCAAATCGTTGCTTTTTGAACCGGTTTAATTTGCTTAAAACTCGCAAAATCCATTCAAAATCGCCCAAAGGATATGCGGACTGATAATGTGTCCTCCTTCACTTTCCTTTCCGATCACTGACTGACTGACTAATGAGTGTTAAATGGTCACTGATCAGGAACATTATTGATTTGTTTACTGATCAGATCAGGAACACAGACGACGTGTTTTGTGTGTCCTTGTCCATGTGAATGAATTGGAGAATGACCCAAATTGTGTGTGGGTGTATGTGCGCGCGCGCTCGCGTTGATCTCGCTAAATTTCGGGTCAATTACACACCAATTATCAACCAAATGGACGGGCGACCTCAATGCCCCCCCTTTTTGCCCTCTCTTTCTGAGAACGGATTTATTTGGGGGGGGGGGGGGGGGGGGACAAATCGCAACGTGGAATAAACTGCTGGAGGTCACCACCAGCACCGTTTTGAAATAATGTTAGAGGGGCGGGGTGACCATCACAGTCCAAACAACTTCCAACTGATTGATCAGAGGGGACACCAAATTAAGGTCCGGGGACCAAAGATGATGCCCAGCCGGTTTATGAATGGCCTTGTTGGACAGACTCTTTTATTATGTGGGTTAGGGGTCCGCAATTTTTTTTGGAAAAAATTTTTCAGACCCACTGGCCAATATGAGTAAAGTCTGAAGAAAGTTTCTTTTTATAATTACAAATTCTTATCAAACGGAAGTTTCTTGCTAAGCTATTTTTTGGTCGGGTTTCTCCCCGAACCCCCGACATTTTTATCGGGGTTTTTCGCCCCCGAACCCCGACATTCCCTCCCCCGAAGGGTCGGCGACCACTAATGTACCTTTTGCCGTGCATTTAATGCATTTTTTGGTGCATAATTTGTCCCTTTGGTTGGTATATTATGCATAATATAATAGTTGATTTTACCTATTCAATAATTTACATATTCACAAATATTTAAATTTATTTAAAAAACGTTGTGGCTTTTTAAAAAAAGATTACTCGTAATGTGTTAATTTAAAAGGTCGTTGTTTTATTTACCATTTTGCGATGTAAATTTTTTTGTATTTTTAAAAATATTTTCGAAAATTTCCAATTTTGACAAAGCGCCGAGAAATTTGCTGATTGTCATTTTGAAGGTCGTTGCAATTGAATATTATTTATTCGATCACGGGTCTGTGGCGATTTTTGACGAATAACGACAAAACAAGGCAATAATATTGCACAAATTAACATTAATTGGATTGGTTTTCACGTCGAAATGCCCACAACAAAACGTCAGCAGCAGCCGCAAATTCAACAAAATCACAATAACCTTATTATTAACAAAATGTGTGCCAATTCTTCTCCGCCAAAGTTTGTGGCCAAATTGTTGTGCCAATTCAAAAAATGCAGAATTAAATTGATTACGTTAAGGAAATCCTGAAAAGAGCAGTCATAAAACCCCCCGATTTGGGTGCTTTTCACAATAAACTTTTTTTAAAACGGACTGAACCGCTTGGCTTTTTTCAAATGATTTTTCTCATCTAAAGCTTTTGAACAGCATCTTTTTTGGTTGATTTTGAGTTTAAAACAAGTTATAGACTTTCAAAATTTTGAATTTACAAAATTATCGGTTAATTCCAAAATTAGCCGTAATTATACCGCGCCCATTGATTTTTTGAATTTGCGCCCAATTGTCCGGACACTAAGTTTGCCAGGCATTTCCGTTTTCGACGGCCACAACGACAACTGCGGCCATCGCCGGCGTCCTTTTTGCTTGCCATTTGTGTCGCATTGACGCCGCCAATGGCCAACAGCACCATCGAATGTTGCGTGGCCGCAAATGTGCCGGATGTGTGTGCCAAAACGTTGTGCAATCCGGTACGGTATTTTGAGGGGGGGGGGGGGGGGCTGCTTATTTTGTTCATCCAAAATTTCAATTTCCCCCCCCCCCAAAAACAGACTCAGCCCCCGAGCGATTTTGCCGTTTACGATGTTTTTGAAAGCAATGAATGCTCAAAACATCTGAACCAAATCGCAAAATGTTTGGCCTCTGGAAGAGATCATTTCCAATGTTGCTCGCGTGAGGCCAAAGATTTGGACGAAAGCGCTTGCTTCGGTAAATTTTGATTTTTTATAAAGAAATAATTTATTGTCCAATTTTCAAATTTAAATACAAATGCCGTTTTAATTAATATAAGTTGTTTTGGCATAATGCTTACTACACACAATCCAATCAGGTTTGTGCCGAGGTGAAGGCGGGCATCAATCTTGGTATTCCTTCCAAACTTGCCTTGCCATCAACATCCGAAACATGTTTTCCTGGTAATTGTTCTAAAATTTCTAGAATATATTTAGCTTCTAATTTAAATGTACACGTACCTTTAGCTCTACTAATGTTGAAATCTTTAGAATATTTTATTTTTTATTTACAAATTTTTAGAATGAATAACCTGCACCTAAAATTTAAACAACACTCCGTAAAAATTGTGAAAATAAATGCACATCAGTCTGATATGAAATATTTCACAACCCGAGAAAGAAAACTCGGGATTTTCCCGGTCACAGTCCCAACCCGTGTTCTTGGTCTGGGAAAATTGCGATTCCAGAACTCTAAACAACAAACACCCTCTCTATCTAGTCTTTTTTATCGCTACGAATATTATGGTTTTGAATTCGAGACCGAGCCTAGAGTTTCGAGACTCAGTCTCGAAATTGGACTTGCGTCCCTTTTCAGACTTCCAAACGACGGCATTTTCTAACAAATTTCTTTTTAGTTTACAAAGAGGATACAGAAAAAGTCCGTCACCTCCCAGAAACATCGCTTTCCAATTTATTGGCACAACTGAGGTACACTCAAAAATTCAGAATTTGAATTTAACCAAATTTTTTAAGGTCAAACTTTTGTGGGAGGAGCCCAAATTTAATGCGCATTTGGTAGACCATTATTTGATTTATGTTTACGAGCGAAACAATGAACGAATTGACTACGAAACGGAGGTTCGAATCGCAGCAATTGGCAAAAGCGTCCAGTTGAAGTTGTTGGAGCCCGGAACACGTGCGTCATTCTCATCAAATCGACTGTTTAAAAAAGATCAAATCGATTAATTTATTATTATTTTTCAAAAGGCTTCATCCCGGCTAATCTCTCAAAAATATTTAAATTTATGCAATGTCGGCGGCATTCATTCACTTTAGGGTACACCGCGCGTATAATTGCCCTTGCCGAATCTGAGGAGGATGAGGAAAGTGACGACGGCGAAAGTGGGGCCCGATCGCTTCCTTCAGAAGCACATTTTAAGGTATTAAAAGTGATCGGGCGGGCACCGCTCATTTTACGGTACGGTACTTACGGTATTGACCGACCGGTGATCAACTCCGGTAGCCAAAAACGGCAAATTCCATTTGGACGAAGGTCCAGCAACTCTCTAATCCGGGAACAGACACTTTCGCAGGAATCGATGATGAATCACTAATTAAAAACCCTAAAAATTTTTAAATAATTCTAGGTTCGGGGCGAAAACTCCGACCAAAATTTTGGGGTCGGAGTGTCAACCTTATTGTGACCAATAAAAATTCAGAATAAAATTAAAACCAAAGAAATAATAATTGATCAATTATTCAATTAAAAAGTTACAATCTTGAATAGGAAGAATTGTTTAGACAAATGGAATGCCTCCGCAAATAAAAGCGTACAAAGAACGAGTGCAAGTGTCGCTAGGCGCAAATTCCGTGCTGATGGCTTGCACAATTCGAATTAGGTAATTATACTTGATCAATTACACCGATCAAAATGTTTGAAATGATCGACCATGATCATGACAATGATCAGATTTTGTTATGCTCGGACCTAAGTTCGGGATGGGATCAGATTAAGACCGATTTGATCACTACGATAGTGCCACGGAAAATTAACTTGAATAGTTTAATAAATTAGGCATCATTTTAAGCGGTGGCGCCTCCAGAACCGAAGAGCCGCAAATCCGTTGGGAGCCCAAATCGGAAGAAAATGGACGTTTTTTGCAAAAATCAGAAAACTCTGGTGATGAAATGAAATAAATACCAAATTTGAACTTTAAATATGTTCGCTTAATTCAGATCGTTTCAACGAAAGCTATTACGTTTTCTCGAGGTTTAGACCGCGGGAATTGATCGCATTTCTGAAAATTAAAAAGGTGCGCTCAACCGATTTTGGCATTTGGAAATGCAAAGCGGCGAGTTTATTTAATTGTTATTAAATTTAATTACTTTTAAATTATGCATTATAGGTAATTAGGACTGGTATTTTTAAATGCTAAAAAATTCAATTTAAGTAAAACCCTAAAATCCAGCCCTAATTATAATAAATATGAAATAAATTTAAAATTAAAAAAATATATAGGCAGATGAATATGGAGAATCAGAAAGCAGCATTTGGTTGATGAAAAGTTCTGTGAGGCCGCCGAATGCGCAACCGCCCGCGACTCCGTTACAATGTTGGTAGGTAATAAATTTTCATATTTTGAAAATATTTTAACATTTTATTTTTGCTTAGCGTCAAAGTTGGCGTACAAGAAAGGTTTGTAAATTTAATTGTTTTAATTCTGAATATGTCCAATTTGGTGCAAAAAGTTGCTGATTTTTGACAAATATTTCAATTCAAGATCATAGAGCCAACAAAAAATATTTAGAAACATTTAATTGTGCAAATTATTTATTTCACAATACTAAATTCGATGCCGAATTGTTGAAGATCGATTTTGCCCATCCCCCAAAGGTGTTTATCGATGTGCGGCTCCGCGGAGGTTGAGACAAAACGTTACGTGCCACGGCCGTTCATGAATCAGAATTGCAGTGGCGAGATTTCGAAGGTGCTCAAAGTTAAGGATTGGCGTTATTATACCAGGGTTTCCAGCAGGGATTGGAATCGTGATCGCGATCGCATTTATCGCCTTTTTGGGCAGATCGCCGTTCGCATTAAAAAATTTGAGATCGCCGATCGCAGATCGCTTTTTTTCAGCGCGATTCCCATCCCTGGTTCCCAGCCTATAAAGGCTAGACGGTTAAAGGACAAAATTGTTTGATTTCCAAGGACACAACGGTCGCCAATTTATGAAATCCAAGGGCATTCAAAACTTGATTTTCTAAGGACACATTTAGTTTAATTATGAAAAAAGAATGTTTATTATTATATTTTAAAGGTTTTATCCTGCTAGTTTAATTATGAAAAAAGAATGTTTATTATTATATTTTAAAGGTTTTATCCTGCGCAATGCCTCAAGTGGACGACAGCGATTGTTGCATCGAAATGCGGGTAATATAAATGAATAAATGAAGTTGGGTGATTTAATTATTTTTAGTTGCCGGCACAATGCCTTTATTTGTGCGATTTCCGGGAAACTCCAAGCAATCTTCTGCCACACATTTGCCTAAATCACATTTCAACGGTCGAAGTACGAAAAAAGGGGAGGGACAATTAAAAATCGCCTGAAAGTCGTTGATGCAAAAAACAAAAACAAAAAGATTTTCTGGAGATTTTGACGCAAAATATTAAATCATTTATAAATTTTTTCTTTAATATATTATTTAAAAAAATTTTAAACACACGAATTCCGTGAAATTCTTTAATTAAATGTTTAGCAGTGCCGTCTCTTCGGCACCCAAAAACGGCCCAGTTCTGTGCGCAATTTGAAAGCCCACTTTTCTTCTTTGGCGGCAACCGACTCGGCCGCAGTCCCATCGCTTTTGTTACGTTGGGATGCCGCCGATCGTGCCGATAATTATTACGTTTACTGGCGAGGCAGAAATGACGCCGAATGGAGCAACAAATCGGCGGCAAAGAACACTCAGTTGCACATAAATGCCGCCGATGCTGTTGATGAGGTCCATTCCGACTTTGGGGGACTCGGTGATTGGTTGTGCCCTCCAAAACCCCCAATTCGAAATGTTACTATTGCCTCAGCATGCTGTTACAAGCGGATATTTAAGACATACCGTATTTCCTCTATTAGAACCCCCGGGGCTTTATTCTTCAACCCCTCAAAAGGAGGATGGACCATTAGAAGGGGGGAGGGTCTCTCAAATAGGGAATACGGTGTATACCCCTGTCTGGACCTCGGGCCAGTTTTTGTTGAAGACTTTGTCCAGAGAAAGTAAGACGGAAAAAAAGCTTCCAAACGATCAGAGAATTTGGCAAAGCACTTAATTCCCTGATCAGGACCCGGACTGATTAATTTCCGGATCAGGACCCGGACTGATTAATACCCTGATCAGCGGACTGATTAATACCCTGATCAGGACCCGGACTGATTAATTACCTGATCAGGACCCGGACTGATTAATTCCCTGATCAGGACCCGGACTGATTAATTTCCGGATCAGGACCCGGACTGATTAATACCCTGATCAGCGGACTGATTAATTCCCTGATCAGGACCCGGACTGATTAATTCCCTGATCAGGACCCGGACTGATTAATTCCCTGATCAGGACCCGGACTGATTAATTCCCTGATCAGGACCCGGACTGATTAATTTCCGGATCAGGACCCGGACTGATTAATACCCTGATCAGCGGACTGATTAATTCCCTGATCAGGACCCGGACTGATTAATTCCCTGATCAGGACCCGGACTGATTAATTCCCTGATCAGGACCCGGACTGATTAATTCCCTGATCAGGACCCGGACTGATTAATTCCCTGATCAGGACCCGGACTGATTAATTCCCTGATCAGGACCCGGACTGATTAATTCCCTGATCAGGACCCGGACAGATTAATTCCCTGTTCAGGACCCGGACTGATTAATACCCTGATCAGGACCCGGACTGATTAATTACCTGATCAGGACCCGGACTGATTAATTCCCTGATCAGGACCCGGGCTGATTAATTACCTGATCAGGACCCTGACTGATTAATTCCCTGATCAGGACCCGGGCTGATTAATACCCTGATCAGGACCCGGACTGATTAATTACCTGATCAGGACCCGGACTGATTAATTCCCTGATCAGGACCCGGGCTGATTAATTACCTGATCAGGACCCTGACTGATTAATTCCCTGATCAGGACCCGGGCTGATTAATTACCTGATCAGGACCCGGGCTGATTAATTACCTGATCAGGACCCGGGCTGATTAATTACCTGATCAGGACCCGGGCTGATTAATTACCTGATCAGGACCCTGACTGAACCATTATTGTGTTTAGGTTGTTGTCGTGGGGGCGAACATCTACGGACTTGGGCCGGCTCGTGCACTTAATTTGAAGGCAAATTGACACAACAAAAACATTAAGCAAAAGGTTGTCGTCATCCCTCCCACCATCAGCCAGAGGATAGCGGCATCGGGGCTATTAAACCCGGGATATATGGAGAAAAAAATTTGATGAAATCTCTGTCAAAAAACGGGGCTACTAGAGAAAAAGATTTGTAAAAGTATAGCGGCATGGCCCTTTGATCACTGCTCTCTCTAATTAGCTGCTTTATAAAAGGTTGGGGTTGAGCGTGGGCTCGAAGTTCGAACCACAGCGCCCTCGGCTGACCGGACCGATGTGCTTTGTACATAAATTTTGAAAATCGCGGAGAATTTTAGTCCCAAAAAAGGAAATTCCAGTCCCGCTCTCCTCTACTGAATAGAAATTGGAATGAGGTCAGAAACGTAAATTTGTAGCCCCCCCCCCCACTCCCAGACTGTTGAATTTGTCGAGCATCAATTACATGGCCTCCGGGGGGGCCTAAATGGTTCTGCAAAATATTACCCCCAATTAATTATTTGTTGTTAATAATGCTGCTGCTGCACATTCTTTGCACATTTGAGATTGTATCCGTCGATCTCATTTCCATTAAATGGTCATTTATAAATGTTTTTAGTTTGTTTATTAATTTTAATTGTTATTATTTAACTGGCCATCGTTTATACAAAAGCAGAAACGAAACAATGTTTTTGTTCCCAACTCTCAGGGTATTTTTGAGGAGCTTAAACAATTTATGTAAAATAGCCCTGCTGTTTCCTCCTCCTCCTCCGATGCATTTGTTTGTGTCCCCCCCCCCCCCTCCCCCTCATTTTTAGCCCAATTGCAGAATCCCGAATCCCCATTTTTATAGGGGTTTAAAGTCAAATAAATCTTAATTAAGTATTAATTTGTCACTCCAAAATTGCCATATTTTTAATTTGCTTGCAATTGGGCACTTTTATGTCAATCATTTGGTACAAATTCACTGAAATTAAATAAGCATTTAATTAAATGTTGTTTAAATGATTTTTGTACATAAAAAAGAATTGGAGTGCAGAAAGAGTTTACACAATTATTAATTACATAAAATGCCAATTTATTATTTATTTCTTTAATTTTGATATTTTAATAAGAAAACAAAATATTACATAATGTTTATGCTTAAACAGTTCACATTATCAACATGAATTTTTGTATCAGTTGCGAGGCGATGAAGAAAAAGAATAAGCAGCACATTTCTGAAATCAATTATATTATAAAAATGTAATTAGTCTAAAAATTAAATTATTTTAAAGTAATTACCGGGAGGTAATGGAGGGGGACTTTGTGCACTTTTATTTAACATCAAAATTGAATTTGGCGGCGGTTGCATCCATTTTACGTGCCGTGTGCTTAATAATTCTAAATACTGTAATCCCTATTCATTTTAAAAAGTGTCAAAAATACAATAAAACTCTTAAAAAGTTAATTATTCTTTTATTCAAACAAAAAAAAATCCAATTCAAAATAATGATGTTTAAATGAAATTAATTAATTAAGAATTCACTTTCTTTAGGAGGAAGATGCTCATTAAATTGAGAAATTTGGTGCTTCGATTCCTTCGCATTTTCGGATGCAAAATTGCTTGACACGAGGCTAATTGGTCGCCCATTTGTCGTAATTTGTGGGTCTAAATTAGATAAAGTTTTTTTGTTTAAAATTAAATGAGAAAAAAATGTTTTTGGTTTATTTTGAACATTGAAACAAACACTTTCATTTATTTATTTATTTACCCTCCATGTTGACATTGTGAATTTGTTCCAGCAGATTGTTCTCGTCAAATTGCATTCTGTCCACAAATAATTCCATCGTTGCGTTATTTTCTTTTTCTGCCGTCGTCCCTTTCCCCTCATCAAACATTTTCGCATTTGTACTGCTCGTCGTCGTCGCTGTCGCTAGCAAAATTGTCGTCATGTTGCTGCTGTTGCTGTCCGTTGTGAGCCCCGCCAATTTTTCCACTAAAATGGCTTTCAGAAATGTCATTTTAAATCGGTCAAGATGATCGGAATCCGTCCCATCAATGAGTACTAGTGTTAGGCACGATACGGTATTACCGATTCGGTATACCGACGAGAAAAATGTCGAGATTTTTCGGTATTTTTCGGTAACGATTACCGACCGAGCCATTTCTGTTTACCGCGGTAATTAACGGTAATCGGTAAATGCAAATTTATAAACGATTATTCTATTCTCGGCACGGGTCGTGTAGTGGCGAGTGGGTAGTTTAGTTGGGGAGTCAGGGGGTTACCGATTACCGCCATTTACCTAACACTAATGAGTACCGTATTCCTTTTGGAGTGATGTCACTTCTCGTGTAGTAACAACGACTGCTGTTGATGCTGTTGTTGTTGATGACGTTAATGTTGTTGTCGGCATTACTGACGGCGATATAACTCCTAAATTAATTAATTTTATTAATTAATGTTTTTTTAAATATAATATTATACATACATACATATATATATATATAAAAAATAAAATCTACCGCTTATCTCGTTATTAATGTCATCAGCATTTTGTTGCCGCTGAGAAACTGTTGTTAACTTTGTTGTACGAGCTGAACTTGAGGGCGTTGTTGTTGTGCCACCATTAATGGACGTTGCAACTTCCGTATTCACCACCTTAAATTTGATAAACAGGACGCCAACAAATCAGAATTGCCCGTCCCTGCAGACCGATGTCGCCGGCACATTTGGAGCAGTATACGGTGGCGGTGTTGGAAGTTCCAATTGCGATGGGTTTAAAGTTGAGGGAGGCGGTGGAGAAGGAGAAGAAGGCTTCGTCTCCGTAACTGCTTCATGGAATGGCCAATTCTTTCAATTTAAAATTAAATTTCGAAACGAACCCCTCCTAATTGGCGGCAGTGCTGTTGTTTGAGTTGGAGGGCCTTGCAAAATTTGGGGAGGTCCTCCTCCGTCATTCCCAGGCAACAAATCGGTGGTAACATTTTTAACATTTTGTCCAATCATCGTCGGCATGGTTGTTGTTGTTGGCACTTCTTTAAATTTTATTCTTATTTGATTTTGATTGTTTAATTTTATTTGGAACTTTTTATGTTTCAAAACATAATTTTTTTTTTCATTTCGTAAAAATTTGTTACAAAACAAACAATTTGTTTTTTGAATCTTTCAAATTGCGCCTCCATAATTTATGTATCAATCACATCACACCTTTGGTCATCTCTGTCACTATTTTTTGTTGCGTCGTTGGTAAGCTGCTGGTGGTAGTTGTTATTGTGGTAGCGGTTGTTGTGGTAGGACTTGTAGAAGTACTTGCAGGTAATGTTCGGCTTGTCAACAACGCCTGTTTTTTGTCGTTGTATATTTTTCTCCAAATTTACTGAAGGTGTTAAAAAGACCGCATTCCCTTACATTGGGGTGTTCTCGACACAATATGTCGGGATGTTTTTAGAGTTGAATCATAACCAATTGATCTTTGCCTGCCTAACATTGTAGGGGGCCTGACTCCCCACCCAGACCCCGACACAACCAAAATCCAGTCCCTACCCAACAATTCATCAGAGTCGAGAAATTTCTCTTTTTCATGTCCAAGATGAGTAGTTTTTCTTGACCAAAGATCGCTAATCGTTTCAAATTCTCGAACAGTTTTTGCAAGGTGCTCAAAATATGCTGTTTCTATTCATCACCTCTGTTTGTGCCGTACTGTTATGACCGCGACCAACTTCTTTATCGGCGTCTCCATTTTCCAAAATTGTTTTTGTGAGGCTTTCTGTGACGCTAATTGCTGACAACTCCTTGTTGATTACTGTAATTAGGATTAAGCGCCGGATATTTACACATAAAAACAAATTTTCTGTCTTTAATTCACTTGCCTGCTTTTAGCATGTTCAGCTGATCGGCTCTGTTTGCTTGTTGTGGATCAGTGGAAAAGCGTTCGCCCTCCTCCTCAGGCTTTCTCAACAAATTCGTCTTCCAAAAGTCGAGCTTATGCGAAATTTCGCCAAGCCGCTGCTTCAAATTTTCAAAACTTTCGTCCACCGACGACCGCCGCTCCGACGCTTTGTTAACAAAGTCAATTTGTTGTTTTGGTGGGCTATTAAATACGCCGAAATTTGCGTTTTTTGCGAAAAACAGTTTAAAAAGCTGAAACGACGGCAGAAGTAAATGTCAGAAGAGTCGTTGATCAGATCAAATCCCATTTTTGAATAGTTTAAATCAGGCTTATTTAAGCCGGATAATCAATCAATGAATGATCGGCAATCAACAATTTAAAATACATAAAAAATTGAAATTAGTCAAAATAAAATTCCGAATTTTGTTTTATATCATTTAGCAACAATAAAATTTTTATATTAAAATACAATTGAAATTTTCCCACCTTTAAAGGCACTTTTTGAGCGCTTTTTTCCGCAATTGCAACGCCGTCCTTGCTGTTTGAACATTCACAACAACTTTCACAATTTTTGGCACATTCCTTAACATAAAAGCCCATTTGATTGATTGCAGTGATCCATTACGACCTTTCGGCCCCTGATCTAGTCCTGATAGCGTGATCTAATCACAATCGGACCAGATAAGGCAATATACTGATTAGGAATCTCATCAGAAATTAGAGTCACAATTATGTATGTTAAAGACTTGTGACACAGCTAAAGAAAGATTGAATTTACGCAGCAGCATCGCCGTGGGTACTGCTTGTTGTTGATGTTGTTGCTTCCACATGGACCGTCGTCTATCGCAACTTTCTGCTCTCTTTTGTCTTCTGCACTTTCTTTTTCCGGCTGTCCTTCTCTTTCTTCCTCCTCCTCTTCATTTCTTCCTTTTTCCGTTTCTTCCTCTTCCTCTGCACTTCCTTTTTCCTCTTCCGTCTTCTTGCCGTCATTTTCACTAAATTTTCTAAATAAAACTTTAAATTATTTATGCTTTTAGTACCTAAAAATCCGCCGCTCGTCGGTCGCCGCTAAATTTGCCTTTTGGCATTTGTCACAGTTTTGGCATTGGCCACCACATTCTGTTGATGCCGCTTCCTGACGTTGGACAAGCAATGCGGGAAGTTGAACCAGAATTGCTTTTGCAGCCGCTGCCACCAATTTTGGTGGGCCATTTTTTGAAGGCACTTTTAATTCGTCTGCTTCATTAAACTCTACAAATGATAGATTAAATGCACTTAATTAATTATATGCCATCTTTACCCACTTTTTCTGAAATAATAAATATTCCCCCGACTTTTTATTTTACCGACCGCCGGTCAATAATCTTTCGCTGTCCGCAGAAAGTTTGCAAAATGGGCGCCATAAAGTTGTTTCCGCTGCTGCTGCGTTTATTGTGCCGCCGCCTGTTGGCTGCCCTTTGTAAATGCCGCCATTTGTTGGCCTTTAATTTTTAGGCTTATAAATTAGCGCTTTTTATTAAACTTTGATTTTAATCTTTTAAATGAATTCATAAAATTCTTTTTTGATTTAGTTGATCAATCCGTGCATCCTTCAGTCATTGTCCGAAATTTATTTCATTTTAATATATAAACACCTTAAGTTCAAATGTTTAATGCAGCAACAAAGTTGGCCCGGATTGCTTAAGTGACGTGTAAAGTAAATTAATATTTTAGGATTGTATTTAAATATTAATTATTTTGTTAACAAACAATAATCAAAAGTTATTTAATTAACCCACTTTTCCACTTAATTTATTACATTAAATTTTATAAGTAATTTAAAGACAGCAAAAAACTGACCCGCTGTAGAATAAAAATGAATTTCCAAATTTCTTAATTTTATTATAATTTTAATTGCCCATTTTTTAATCTTTACCGCTGTTAAAATTATGAGCACAATTTTCAGTGACAATAATTTGAAGTTACACGAAATGCTGGCACATAACATAATAAAATTTGTTTAAAATACTTTAACAAAATTTACAAGTGTTAATTATATTGTAAATATTTTTAACAAAAAAAGTTGATTTATTTTTATATTGACGTAATGTTAGGGAGAATTTCAGTCCCCAAAAAAGGGCATTTCAGTCTTAATCTCGATCCCGCTTTAATCTATTTTAAATTTAAAAATTCAGAATATTTTACTACATATGTTTGAAAATTTTAAGTCATATGTTACCGGAAATTAACATAGAGTCTCCAAATCATTTTTAAATAGGAATTAATTATATTCTTTATTAAAAAGGCTGACCGTAATATTTAATTTATGTAATGC
This sequence comes from Globodera pallida, assembly GCA_020449905.1. Taxonomy (NCBI): domain Eukaryota; kingdom Metazoa; phylum Nematoda; class Chromadorea; order Rhabditida; family Heteroderidae; genus Globodera; species Globodera pallida. The sequence continues at coordinate 3,174,951 of JAIXHY010000009.1, read as the reverse complement.
ATGAAAACGCTGTTTCCGACAGCCCAGTTACATAATAATTCACTTACTGACAAAGTTCTTAATTTGCTAAGCAAATATTTGAAGATGAAAATAGGACGACGGAACGGAACGGAACCTGTCTAATCTAAACATATTTATTCGGAAGGAAAAGCGCAAAACAAATTTGGAAGAGGCGGGTCAAAGTTTTTAATGCATTTAATGGCCAATTTTAAATGTTATTTCGAGAATTTTGTTTTTTTAAAGCTTCAAATGTTTTCAGGGAAATGTTTTTGTAATTTATGTGAAACATTTTAATGTGATTTGTTTAAAATCAATTCTTCGTAATTCGAGTCTCGAACATTCCCAACAACAATCACCAAACTCTCGACCTTCATAGGATGCCCGAAATAGTGCTGACAGAATTGGGCGTCGATTGTCGAGATTGTCCGTTCTTGAACCGCCCGCCCGCCAAATGATTTGTTTAAGCCACAGCAGTGACATGTGGCACTCCCACTCCCGATCGACCAGTAGATCAGTCAGTCGTCGGTGGTGGTGGTTGTGATCAATTTGATCGGTTGGAGGAATGCGATCGGATATTTGACGACGGGCGGCGGCGGCGTCGGCGGCGGCGGCGTCGACGGAGGCGGCGCTTCTCTTTCCGCATTCGCTCAAATCACCGGCTGAGCTCAAGCCTAAGCACCCCAACCATCTGTGCTATTGCTGCTTCTGCTGATTGATCCTCCCTTGCCTCGCCTCGCCTTGCCTTGCCTCAGCTTGCCTCGCCTTGCTTCAGCTTGTCTCAGCTTGCCACGGCTTGGCTTGGCCGGACGGTCCGCCAACCCAAAACTCGCTGTGCTCATCCCAAAAGCTCTTTATCCCCTGGGGGGAAGGGGGCCAATCATTGAGTGGGTTGGGTTGGGTTGAGTGTTTGTTCTTAAAGCAGCAGCGAAAGTGGGGCAAAAACGATCGATCCGAGCCCAAAACTCACTCGCTTTTGCTTCTCCTCCTCCCCGTTCGTCTTCACTTCCTGCTTCTTCTGAAGTGTTTGCCTTCAACTATTACAGACTTTGTTGTTAGTTTTAGAAAAAAAAAACCCGAGTAATCCGTTCGGGTCCCCATTTTGTCCATTCTTTTGTCTTGTTTTGGCATTCCGGCCTCGATATTAGGGCCTTTTTGGAGTTTTCTGGCATACATATTAGCGGCGATTTCCAACCCGCAAATAGATTTTTTTGCTAAATTCTATATTTGATTATTATTTATAAATTTTCTTTTTAATTAATTTTAGGATTCTAATTTTAATTTGATGATATTTAATCTTTATTACTGGTTAAACTATTAGTAAGCGCCCTTTTTCACTAACGATGAGCTCTGGACAACCAAATGACCAAAATGTTGCTAACATTAGCGGTCAGTAAATTTTGTTAGTGTTTTATTTTGATTTAAATTTTTAATTTTTAGACGACGACGAATGCGTTGATCCGATCGGCGAGTTGCGACGTCGGGTGCATTTCAGTGACCGCTCCAAAAGAGTGTTGGAAGACTCCGAGCACTTGCTGAAGTCCATCCGAACGCGTCGCCCAGCTCCCCTCGCCAGTTCGATGTCCATGTCGACCCTGCCGACATCGTTGGAACGCAACGGTGATCAGAGCATGCAGGACCATGCGCGCAAGACGCTGATCAGGGCTCAGCGATCCGTCAGCCCGGAGGAACCGGCACTGAATGCGTCGACGTAAGCGCGGGCGGAGGGGGGGGGGGGGGGGGGGGGGGGGGGAGTGTTTTGTAAGTTTTTAGTAAAATTGATTTAAAAATTAAGAAGCCGTTACCTTCAACACACCCCAAAATTTCCGAGGATCGATTTTGATGATTGGCTTGAGGAGGAAGTGGCGGCCGCTAAGCCGGCATGGAAAGTGCTGCAAGAGAATGTGAAAGCGTCGTACAACAAAGTGCGTTAACAGTGTGATCAGCTCAAAATGGTCTGCTCTGGTCAATTAACATTTAAATGTTACCAGAAATTTCGAAATTTGCAACAACAAAAAAAATGCTGGCTGGGCAATTAATTCATTTCAATCGTTTGAATAATTTCAGCCAAGGGCCACTGCTGAACGGCACCGGAATTTGAACGAATTCCAAAGCACACAAATGGACAATTTGGAGTTCAACAGGGTCCGCCGTCGGCGCCAATCGGCGGACCTTCCGTTCACAGAGCTGTCCCATTTGGACAGTGAAAGCTTTTTGCCCCGGGCGCCCTCCTGGATGGCAAGCGGTGCATTGGCACCCCGGGGGATGCCGAAACTAATCAACTCCGCCGGCAGCGGTGGGATGGGAAGACAGAGAGACATTTGCGCAACAAATTTTAAAAACATTTATTTATCGATCAATTTTTTTTTAAATCGCTTTGAGTCAATTTATGTTGACATTGTTTTCCTATTTAGGGCCGTATTGTGCGCCGCATGTCGCCAGATCGCAGGGTATTGAAAGGCCAGAAATGAATCGTTACAGCAAAATGGCCGATGACGTCACGGGTTGGTTGAGAGAATCGATTCGAATTGGGGGGGGGGGGGGGGATTCGAATTGGGGGGGGGGGGGGATTCGAATTGGGGGGGGGGGGATTCGAATTGGGGGGGAGGGGGGGGATTCGAATTGGGGGGGAGGGGGGGGGTTCGAATTGGGGGGGGGGGGGGTTCGAATTGGAGGGGGGGGATTCGAATTGGGGGGGGATTCGAATTGGGGGGGGGGATTCGAATTGGGGGGGGGGGATTCGAATTGGGGGGGGGGGATTCGAATTGGGGGGGGGGGATTCGAATTGGGGGGGGGGGGATTCGAATTGGGGGGGGGGGGGATTCGAATTGGGGGGGAGGGGGGGGATTCGAATTGGGGGGGGGGGGGGGATTCGAATTGGGGGGGGGGGGGGGATTCGAATTGGGGGGGGGGGGGATTCGAATTGGGGGGGGGGGGGGATTCGAATTGGGGGGGAGGGGGGGGATTCGAATTGGGGGGGAGGGGGGGGGGTTCGAATTGGGGGGGGGGGTTCGAATTGGGGGGGGGATTCGAATTGGGGGGGGGGGGATTCGAATTGGGGGGGAGGGGGGGGATTCGAATTGGGGGGAGGGGGGTTCGAATTGGGGGGGGGGGGGATTCGAATTGGGGGGGGGGATTCGAATTGGGGGGGGAGGGGGGGGATTCGAATTGGGGGGAGGGGGGGGGGGGGGATTCGAATTGGAGGGGGGGGATTCGAATTTGGGGGGGGATTCGAATTGGGGGGGGGGATTCGAATTGGGGGGGGGGGGATTCGAATTGGGGGGGGGGGGATTCGAATTGGGGGGGGGGGGGATTCGAATTGGGGGGGGGGATTCGAATTGGGGGGGGGGGGGGGGGGGATTCGAATTGGGGGGGGGGGGGGATTCGAATTGGGGGGGGGGGGGGGGGGATTCGAATTGGAGGGGGGGGATTCGAATTTGGGGGGGGATTCGAATTGGGGGGGGGGGATTCGAATTGGGGGGGGGGGATTCGAATTGGGGGGGGGGGGGATTCGAATTGGGGGGGGAGGGGGGGGATTCGAATTGGGGGGAGGGGGGGGGGGGATTCGAATTGGGGGGGGGGATTCGAATTGGGGGGGGGGAGGGGGCGGATTCGAATTGGGGGGAGGGGGGGGGGGGGGATTCGAATTGGGGGGGGGGGGGGGGTTCGAATTGGGGGGGGGGGGGGATTCGAATTGGGGGGGGGGATTCGAATTGGGGGGGGGAGGGGGGGGGATTCGAATTGGGGGGAGGGGGGGGGGGGGGGGGGGGATTCGAATTGGGGGGGGGGGAGATTCGAATTGGGGGGGGGGGATAAAATAGCGAATTAAAATAACAATTATTTTCCAAATTTGTTAACTAAATTTAAGCGCGTCTTTTGAAAACTTCGATTCTTCCGGAGCACATGAAAACTTTTACGAGGAAAGAGTTTCGTGAAGCTCCAAAAATTACGGACGAATTGGCAGCTGATGACGAGCTGATGGTAATTATTTAATTATTTCCTACTCTTTTTTATAAATAAATATTAAAAACAAAAGATTTATTAATATTTTTACGATTGGGTCGGTTGAGTGTCAGCGACGTTTAAAGTGCCATAACTCTTCTTGGAAACAGCCAAACTAAATCAATTTGATACCAATCGAAAGCTCTATGTGTTTAGAAGCTATTACCTAGCAGGAATTAAACGATTTGTTTGGTTCCAAGACGAATTATTGCAATTCAAATATCTCTGGCGCGCCCAGCGCCCAACTGAACGGCTCCCATTTTTTATACAAAATTATGAAAAAAATTAAATTTGTAAAAGATTACTGTACTTTACAGTACATGCCAAGGCCCTATTACAGCCGTCCCAACAGATTGGACAAGGATTACTTCGATTTCGACTTGCAACATTCCGTTGATATGTGTGTAATTTCCTAAACCAAAATCGCAAATTTTAAATAATTTAATTTTTAAGGTACCGTAGACCGGAAGGGAAATATCTGCCAACACCGTAACATTTTCATGGCTCTATGTACAGTACCAAAATTATCTGTTTGAGTTGCCTAAGGACAAAATTTGGAAACCAGACTTCGTTAAAATTGGTCAATATTAAAAAGTGCCAAATCATTTAAGCCCACAACCCTGGGAGACGAAGCTTCTCAACGAGTTCAAAGCAAAAGGTGAAGCGCCGCTGTCCGGGCACATTTTCACGAAAGGGCCCGCCGACTACCGCGCGTCCGGCACATCGTATCTGAGTGCAGCTTTAAGGTACAGTCACTGGGCTTTTGGCATTGACTGAAAAATCTGTTGATTTTATTAAATTAATATTAATTACTAATTTAAATGATGACAACACAAAATGAGGACAATACGCACAAATTGGAATGAGGACAAATGCGACCGCTTTCGATCCGAGTGCCGAATTGTTTTTTCAATTTTAACAGATTTGGTCGAGACATATATTATATGAAAGCTCTCGTTGAGTAGAAGCTACCTTCAAGCAGAAGCTAATCGATCGAATAAACCCCACAAAAGTTGTGGCTGAAAAGCCCAAAAATTTGCACGTTTTCGAGTTTTTCACTTTTTGGCCATAACTTTTTTTAAGTTTGTCCAACGCAATGCAAAGTTACAGCTTAATGTAGCATCAACGTCTCAAGAGCTTTCATTTGGTACGTGTCAGGGATGGTCGGAATTCCGACGTCCGAAATTTTAAGGAAAAAATCGGAACTTTTTCGGAAGTGTTACCCAAAATTTGCAAAACGAAATGAACAGATTTTGATTTGAAAATACATATGCCAAATTAAATTTAAAAAATCCTTTAATTTATTATCTTTTGCAAAACGCTCCTTTTCAATTCTCATAAATGGTTCTTAATTGAATTCTCTAAAACTTTCAATTTTTTCCCCGGTGCCGGCTCCTCGCATTCCTAAAAAGCTTCAAAAAATTATTGTATTTTCAAAATTTTGGTTGTAAATCTCTTAACAAATTGAGCCAAAAATTCAAAATTTTCTCGGTGGCGCCTATCGGCACCGCCGAGCCTCCTCCTCCCCCCCCCCCTTAGAAGTAAAGCTAAATTCTCAAAAAAAACCTGTACATATTCCTGACCAAATTTTGAGTTAATTGATTTATTCAAGTCAAGGCAGATATTTTTAAAAAATTTTAGAACTTCCGAGTTCCGACATTTTTGGGCTCGGAATTCCGACTTCCGAAATTTTTAGAGGTCGTAATGTCATCCCTGGTATGTGTCTCGATTAAATCTGTTAAATTTTAAAAAAGTTATAAACAATTCAACACTCGGACGGACCGGTAGCCAATGCTGGGACACTTTGCCAATTTGCATGTTAATAACTAGAGTTGGTCGGGATCGGGATTTTTGGTAAAACCGGGACCGGGATCGTGAAAGCCGGAATCGGAACCAGCATGTTGAACCGGGATCGGGATTTTGACTTTTAAACCCGGATCGGGATTAATCGAGATTGAAAATGGGAATTTGTAATTGTCAATTAAATTTTTCTTTATTATTAAATATCTTTCTCGTTGTTTTCAACTTTAATCGCCTCTTCATCCAACATCAATGTTTTTTGAGATTTCGCTGTAATTTTAGTGGGGGGGAGGGGGGGTGAGGGCGGCAAAAATTTTTAAAATTTTAATGAACCTTATTAAGAGATTTGCAACCAAAATTTTAAAAAGACGACAATTTTTTGAAGCTTTTTAGGAGTGGTAAGGGCCGTGAAATTTTTTTTGAAAATTTACAAGTCCAAACAAAAAATTAATGAAAAATTTGTGAATTGTCATAAAAAATCGGAAAATTTAAAAGAATTTTTAGAATTTTCACCACCATAAATGTTCAGAGAAATTCAAAAAAAAAAACATTCACACAGTCGGGGATCTGAACCCCAGCCTCACACACACTTTAATTGCCCCACCACTCACCACAAACAATTTGATCATCCGCTCTAAAATCCCATTAAGGACACCATCGTTCTGGGAGCATAGATTTGCGTCAATCGGAAACCAAGTCAGACAGTCGGATCCGATCAGCTTTGAAAGCCTCGAAAGGTTTCTGGTTGTTTTTAATTTGAATCATCAATTTGCAAATTTTGAAATTTACAGAAAAATTAGAATTTTTTTTATAAAATTAAATTACCAAACTTTCTGAAAGGCTTTTAAAAGAAGCTTACAAATTAGAACACCATTATTTTATAATTAGATTACGTCCACGCCCAAACAAATTCACGACTTATTCCGACCCGGACTTTGAGGACTACGAAGACCCCAAAGCGGCTGATGATTGATGTTGAACCACAACAGCAGCAGCAGCAGCAGGAGAATTCATTGATTTCACATATATTGTTGAACCAGTGTTTTCGTGTTACATTTTTTTCGGAATGATGTGATCAATTGCTTCAGGAGATCAGAACATTTTGTGTGATCAGATCAGTCCGAGAATTCGCTAACGACAGTTAATTAAACGAACTTGAAAGGCCATAGCTGGAAGAGAACAACAGCGGGATTTGGAATTTAAATCCAAATCATAATGTTGAAATCGAAATTTCCGAAAACTAGAGTTGAGCGACTGGAATTTTCCGAGACCAAAATCCCGGCTTTTTACAGAGACAGCGGAAAATTCCGGGGCTTTAACAATAAAAAAAAAAATTAAAAGCGAAGGATTTTCAAAAATCCGTGGGGACAGAACAGGGATTTGAGATTCACCTGGACAAGAACAAACCTTCAAATTTCCTTGAGTCCTGAAACCTACTTTTTCGCGGGATTTAACGATTTTTGGAACTCCCAAAAACTCGTCGGGAACCCCGCCTGTCTCGTCCCAGGGAAGCTGCAGTTTTTAACGAAATTTTAATCGTCAATAGAAAAACAAGAAAAATCCGTTTTCCGATGTCGTCGATGATTTTTTTATCTTTTAAAATTTTTGGATTTAAATTCAGCGGGAAATACAAAAACAAAACGGTTTCTACATATGCAAATGTTAAAAAAGAATTGAAAATTGCCATAATTTTTTTACACTTTCTTTTTCTTCCCCTTTCCGTTTGTTTTCTCATTGCCTTTTCTCCTTATTTTTTGAAGAAGCAGCCGAAGAGTCCTCTTCCGTCGTCGTTGGCGACGGCGGGACCACCACCAGCAATGGTTCTGTTGCTGCTCCGCCTCCTTTAGCTTTTCCCTTCTTCCTTCTCGAACTCCGCAGCCACATCGTGAAGCATCCGCTGCTAATGACGCCACGGCTTCTTGCCTCTTAAAAAAAGCAGAAATTAGGCACTGTTTCTAAAGGAATTCGCGAGACTGGTGACCGGAGGTTAAAGCCTCTCGAGGAGACCTAAAAAAGTTAGAAAAACCGGCAGAAATGGAAATTTCAGTCCCGATCCCGACCAACTTTAGTCTACACCAAGCAAAAGCAACGAAAACTAAACAAAAACGCACCACTCCCATCGCCTTCGGCATGATTAACATCGTTCGGGTCGTTGTTATTGTCCAAATGCTTTTTCTTTTCACGACTTTTTGTGCTGTGCTTTTCCTTCGCCGCCGGCGCCGATTGTTGCGAAGTCGGCGAACTTTTCGCCAGCCCTTCAGCAGCCGTCCTTTTCAATTCCTCCATAATTTTTGTTGATTCTAAATTGAATTTATTAAAAAAACCCCATTTTTGTTGATTCTAAATCAAATTTATTAAAAAAACCCCATTTTTGTTGATTCTAAATTGAATTTATTAAAAAAACCCCCATTTTTACTGATTCTAAATCGAATATTTATTAAAAAACCCCATTTTTGTTGATTCTAAATTGAATTTATTAAAAAAACCCATTTTTACTGATTCTAAATCGAATATTTATTAAAAAAACCCCATTTTTGTTGATCTAAATCGAATATTTATTAAAAAACTCCATTTTTGTTGATTCTAAATCGAATATTTATTATAAAAAAAACCCCCATTTTTGTTGATTCTAAATCGAATATTTATTATTTAAAAAAACCCATTTTTGTTGATTCTAAATCGAATATTTATTAAAAACCCATCCGAAGAAATTAAAATTTGGATGCTTTTTTGCAACAAAAAAAAACAGAGTTGAGGTCCAAGGACCTCGACCACCGGCGGAAGTGTACCATTTTAATAGATCCAGCGGACCCCCCCCCCCGCCCACCTCAAATTAGCTGTTGAATGGGGCTTAAAGCGCCACTGAAAGGGTCCCAAGTTAGAGAAGACCGGGGCCTGGCATTTTTTGGATAAAGGCCAAAACTAAAAGGCAAAAAATAAATTACCGTGTCGACCAATTGTTGCCACTTTTGAGGAAGAACTGCTGCTGCTCGGTTGCATTTCAACACCTTAATGAATTTTGGTTATAATTTTCCTCAAATTTGCCCGTTTCGCAACAAACCTTCCACAATCGAATCGAGCGGTTTCTTCAGCGAGGCTAAAAGTGGCAACAACAAATTACTCCAACCGAAACTTCTTTTTTCCCGACAAAAATGGTAAAATTATAAAAATGCCACCCCACCACCTACAACAAGGTGGCCAATAAGGTCAGAATTCGGCGTGGGTCAGGGCTAACATTAATATAACCCAATTTTGTCATAAAAACAGATTTTTTGAGTAAGAAAAAAATTTTGTTCAAAAGACGTAGAATTTTCGACCAAAATTATTATTTTATAATACACAAACCTAAACTCGTGGAACATTTTTGTTGCTGCTGTACAATGCCGCCGCTTTTCTCGCGTCCATTTGTCGTTAGAAGCGTTTCAGTGTTAACGGCTGTTAAGAGATGGAACGACGTAAAAGAATTTGTGTGAAAATTTTAGCGAGAAATTCAACAAGTCCAATAAAAAAAATGAAGCGGTACTTTTGCATTCAGTTACCCGCGCACCCCGGTGCATGCGTTTGGCAGAATAAAAAAATGCCAAAGAAATTCGGTACTTTGCTGTTATGTGACCACAAGCCATAATTTTAAAAAATCAATGCGAATTTCTCTGGCGCGAAAATTGCAAACATCGAAGAGTTGATCCATTTGATGAGATTTTTTCAGCAATTGTTGCATTTATGCCTCCAAAGTAGTGGAATTTGCGCGCCCTTTGTTGATTTGCGCGCCTTTTGTTGATTTTTTAAAATTTTGGCTTGTGGTCACATAACAGGAAAGTACCAGAAACTCAAAGCTTTTAAAATAGTATAACCACCCCCAACCAAAACAGGCACAACAAAAGTACTAAAATTTTGTCAACAAAAACAATTTGTTGCTTTTCGAGATTTCATTAACAAAAAAAAATGTTTTCGTTTAAAAAAGTTTGAACCGCCAATTGGCGCTGTTTGCTGCAGGTTGTAAACGCGGCCCCCGCGGGCATTGCGCCCATTTTTCACATTTGTCGGCAAATGCCCGATGCTTTTCGAGCTTTTCTGTCGAACCGCGCGAACGCCGCCGCCGTTGGCGACTTCAATTTCATGCAACAACACCAAACTGTTTGCCGTCCCGTGGCCACCGCCGCCAATTTGAGCTACATTTGTGGAAGCCTAAAATTAAAGAAAAAATAACAAAAAATCACATAATTTAATTTGAATCATTTACTAACAGAATCTTTCAATAAATTTGTTCGGTGGCGCCATAGGCATCGCCGTAAAAGCCAAAAAGCTTAAATCGACTAAAGAAAAGGCAATCAATAAAAACAAAAATGCCGTCGATTTTGTCGTTTTTTAAGCAGCGCATCATTATCGCCAATTTTACGTTTATTAAAATATCGAAATTTTAAAAAACTGGGCCCGGGTTTTTTCAGCTTAGTGAGGCCTTAGCCGAGCCCAACGCCCGGGGGGTAGCCTGGATTTTTTAAATCATTTAGACGGGGGCTCTACATTTATTATTGCTTTACTTTTTTTATTTATGCTGATTATACCGGTTCTGAAACGCCGTTCCAAACTTTAACCGGTATTTTTTCTAATGTTTGCTGAAATCAATTTACAAAAAAACGTACTGTGTAAAACTCCTTCAGGCTTTGAGCACGTGAACGCACTAAAAATCAAAAGGTAATTTCAAATTAAAAAGAAAATAAATTAAAAGCTCAAAGAAGCCTCAACCGAAAACTTTTTGAGCCCTGCCGCCCACGTCCTGACGGTTTTGTGAACAACGCCATTAAACTCCGCCTACCATTTTTAACTCGCGACGGAAGCTGTTGCGATGGGAACAGCTTCATCTCCTTGGCTAAAATGCTTTTTTAGGGTAAAAAAAGGGTAGAAAATTCTCTACAAATTTGTTAAAATTTTTGACGAAGAAAATCAAATTTACACTGGTTTTTCGAAGAGAATGCGTCCTAACATTTCCATGTATATTCTGTTTTGGATCAGCAAAAACCCGAACCTTTAAAAGGCCTCCTCTAAATGCCCTCGTTCGAATTCGGGTTCGGGATTCGACATTCGCAAAACCCATTGTCCTACGCATATTTTTACCCCCTAGAAAAAATGCATTCCGAATTTTTTAAAAATTTTTTCGTGGGACCGCAATTCCAAAGGAATGGCCGCCCTTTTTGCCACTTACTCATAATCGGCGCGAGCATCTTCTACGGAAAATTGAGTGGCGATGTTCGGCTGAAATTTGGTTTCATTTGCAGTTTAAAAAAAAAGACTAAAAATAAATTTGTTTGTAAGTGTAAATAAATATTTGTAAATGAATCGTACACAACGCGCCTCATCACATCAAAAATCACTTTATTTTACAACTTTTCACCATTCATCAAAATAAAAATAATAAAACATAAATAAGTGAGTGGGTGGGTGGGTGGGTGTACTAATTTTGGGAGATAGGGGAGAAGAGGAATGCGGAAGGGGGGTGGGGGGACGTTTGGCGTTGTCGTTTGGGTGGAGTTTTTGGTTCAGCAGGCTCAGATTGAGATCATCATGAGAAGAGAAGGGGAATAAAGAGTTCTCGATGACTTAACACAGCCCCTGCGGGGAGGGGAATGCACACGTAGCACACACACACCACCGGGGGGGGGGGGGCAGCTGACGCAAAAATTGAGCCGTTTGGAGAGAAGGGGGGGGGGGGGGGGGGGATGGACCTGGACGATTTAGCGCCATTGATTGTAACCTTTTAAAATTACTGAAAGCTTTCAATCCTTTCTAATTACACAAAATTCGTACGGTTCATTGAGTTTAAAAATATGATCAGAGACGATTCGCTATCCCAGCACTAAAAATTCGGGTCCGGTCGTTTGGAAAACGACAAAAGGTCCGACGGACAAAATGTCCGGTAGGCCAAAATCGGGCAAAATCACCTGCAAGCCGCGGAACGAGCATGGAACTTATCTTTATGGCATAATTTACTAATTATGTTCCTTTCTGGCAGACAACAACTATGATTTTTGTAATTAATGCAATATTTTAAAAAATTTAATTTTTTTGAGCCAGGTTAAATAACCGATTTAAATATTTATTATAAAGTAGGGTTGAACGGGACCGAGACCGGGACGGGATTTCCCGGGTTTTTCGTGTCCCGGTCTTGGTTTTTTGGTCCCGCCGGGACCGGGACCAACCGGACTAAATCTACACCCCTAATGATTAGAGCGCGGCGAGATCGAGATCCCGACCGAGATTTTCCGAGAGTCCAGGTCTCGAATCTCGGAAATTTGTCGAAAACTCCGAGACCTGGACTCTCGGAATTTCGAGACAAATCTCGATCTCGGTCTTGGCCCATTCCCAAATCTTGATCTCGGTTCAAAATTCCGGGCTCTACTAATGATGGCATCATCGAGCGACAGAAATAAATTTTGATTGTACCCGACTTGATAATTTGAAATTTTCAAGACAAATCGACAAAACCTACAGCTCCAGAAGAAAAAGAGATTTTTAATCTAATGATGACAATCAGGGATGTGCTCTGTTCTGTTCTGATTTTCTGATTTATCAGAATTTCTGGTGATTTTGGGCACCAGAATTCTGGTTTCTGGTTTTTTTTGCAACCAGAATTCTGATTTCTGGTTTCTGTTTTTAAAAAGTCGACCAGAGCACATCCCTGATGACAATGACGTTGAAGATCAAGAAGATCAACAATATGTGTTGCCGGAAAATTAAAATTTTTCAGTGTTTGATAAAAGAAAAATTTTTCTCTTAAAAAGCCCTGGTTAGTCTCGGTCCCGTTTGAAAATCTTGGTCCCGGTCCCGGTTTTTCCCAAAAGTCCCGGTCCCGTCCAACCCTATTATAAAGGCTTAAATTATTCTTTTTGGGGTTTAGAAAACATTTAAGGGCGATTTGGGGTTTGCAGATTTTCAAAGGTAACTTAAACCCGCTCAAACCCCGCTTTAAAGCTTTGCCGCACAAATTTGATCGAAAATCGGTTCAGCACCAAAACAAACCTAGAGACTTTTTTTTTTGGAAGGTTGTGTTTTCTAAGCCGCAAAAAAAGAATAATTTGATATGGGGTGGCGAAAAATTTTTTAAATCATAGTTATGGTCTAATAACTATTACTATCTTTTCTATTAGCATTTGTTTATTTTTTTAGAATTTTAAAAAATCTTTTTTAACCAATCCATAACTGTTTTTATCGAAAAATCGGTGAAATTCATCCTTACAGTCTACCGGGTTCGAACCCTTGGCTCAGAGCAAAAATGCACTGTTTGTGTTGTATTAAATACAGTATGCCAACATTTTTTTAAATCCACTTCACCACGCGTGCAAATTTGCTATTTCGAAATCTATTGGAGCGTAAGTTATAGTGAGATAGGAACATAATTAAAAGACAAATTCCATGCTTGTTCTGCGGCTGGCAGGTGGTTTTTTGTCTTTTGGCCATAGAACACTTGTGAGCGATGGCCAAAGCTATTACGACCAAAATAAGTGATCGAACTCGATTTTACTCGGCTTAACTTGACGTAACTCGAAAATCGATTTCTCCGGCATTCGAAATTGATCAGAATGGAGGTTGGAATCAGAGATGTTATCGGCAAAACCCAAAAACGTGGCACACGAGTTCAAAAACGTTGCAAAAAACGTGGCCATTTTTTAAGCCTTTAATTTAATGTAAAATTGCTCAAACAATCATTAACTAGCATATTTATCACCACTTTTTACCATCAACAAAATTTTGAATTTTTGACTCAAGATTTGCAACCAAAATTTAAAAAAGGTAATTCTTTGAAGCTTTTTTAAGAATGGGAGAGGTCTCTCCGAAAATCGAATGCCACGTTTCCGGGGCAAAATAACATCCCTGAGGGTAATTGATCATAATGGAGGTCGGAATCGTCTCCTCGACCAGGATTACACCCCTAAAACATCATATTCATTTTTGAAAAAAGGGGGCTATCCAGGGCTTGGCTGCTGGTCCGTAACTCCCGCAGTCGCTGATCGCCGAAAAAAAGTGCCGCGAATCGCGGGTCGTGGCCCAGCCTTTATAAACCCTAATAATTAAACAAATCGGGACAAAAAGTCTCGAAATTTTAGTGGGAAAAATTCAGTAGAGACCGGACCGGATCCAGTCGGGATTTTCTCGTGATCCCGTGGAAGATTGATGCTTTTTTGAATTTAATGCACTTTTGGATTGTAATTTTTTATTTAGAGTTTTGGGTGTTTGGAGTTTTATAAATATATAATGAATCGGCCATTCTCAAAATTGGACGATTCCCAAATTATGTGAATTCAATGTGTACATATGGAATTCAATTCTTATCAGTTGAGTAATTGTAATGCGAGAATGACTCTCTAATTAGTCCGATGACTGGGCTAATGGCAATTAGTGTTCTATCAAAAAGTCATTTTTGAAAAATATAAAGCCTAATAAAACATACTGGCATAAGTCGATTCTTAGGGGTGTGTTTTTCCCTTGTTATTGCGTTTTTGTTAAGCAATTTTTAACATTTTTTGGGGTCGGGTTTAAGTCGCCGGTTGGAATCTTTAAGGGGTGCTTTTTTGGATTTTATTGCATTTTTGAAAACCCAAAAGGGCCGCCGCCTATGGTTTAACACAGCCCCTATTCGTCAAAATCATCAACCCTTACTGTAAAGAATTGACTAAATGTTATAAATTCCTAACAACAAATATTTTTGGGGGGGGGGGGGGGGAATTTGTTTGTGAGATTCAACTCCAATGTCTCCATTGCAGAGAAGCAACTGCCCCGCTGATGATTCGGCGTGAGAAAGGAAAGACATTGTACTGTCCGATGGAACTTATGACGATCTGCCTTCAACGGGTCAGGTCCCATCAACAGACGCCTGCGCTTAACCAGTCTGGTTTTTTTCGTGCCGGGAGTTGATTATTTTAAAAATGTCATTTTATTCCGCATTATCTGCTTTAACTATTAATCCTTCACTGCCTTCACTGTTACCTCAATGTTTTATTTTATGTCGTATGGCACACCAAATACAGAAGGGTCTGATTTTCTCGAGTTTGCGCCATTTATTTTAACTTTCATCCAACACCGGCTTTAACGTTTTATATGCTTTTTTAAATTTTGCATTTTCAAGATCTGACAAAGAAAGGCGCAGTCAAAGCCATCTGTGCTCAGAGAGCAGACCGAGAAGCTGAGGTCCGCGCACGATCTCGGACGGAGCGAACATCTGGAACGGGCGCGTTAGATTCTACTAACGCCCGAGGCGCCGGAAATGAACTTTGTCGACCAATCTACGCGGCCGGGTGCGAGACCAGCAGATACCTGATCCCGGCCAAGTGCTTGCACTGGTGCGCCAAATGATAACAATGTGAGTCATTGATCTGTTGAATCGGACAAAGCACTGAACGGGGAATAAGGCAGATGGTGTTGGTGGGAAGCCTATCGGTGCCTTTGGACTTTTTATTGGAATGCCTTAGATGTCTCAAACATTTGATACAATTTCTTTTCGAAAAAAATTTCGAATTCGGGGTTTGGACATTCGCAAAATAGAAATGTGCAAATCAGCCAACGAGAACAAAACGCTAAAAAGGTGTTTCTAGAGCGGATTTCGGAGTGGGGGGGCGTAGAATCCGAATCTAACATCCATTCCGACAAATTTCGAACCCCGGACCCAAATTCGAACAAATTTTGAAAATTAAAATTTTTCCAAAAATCAATATTGGCCTCAAAATCGATTAAAATGCACGCAATAAGTCTAATGATGGAGAGAATGGCTGCTTCCGTGCATTTTAATCGATTTTGAGACATAAATGCGAATTTAGAAAATTTTAAATTTCGAAAAATTGTTCGAATCGGGTCGGGGGTTCCAAATTTGTAGGAATGGATGTTAGATTCGGATTCTACGCCCCCGAATACCCCCAGGAACAGGAACTTTTCGGAAGTGTTACCCAAACTTTTGCAAAACAAAATGACAATTTGTACCGATTTTGTTTATAAAACATAATGCCAAATCAAATTTTAAAATCCTTAATTTAATACCTTTTGCACGAATTGTCTTATCAATACCTGGTTGGCTCAGTGGTTTATCTCTATCATTCGGAGTTCTACTCCGAGTGAAAACACATTTATTTTTTTAATTTAATAATTAATCTTTTTATTGATTCTTAGTCGAAAAACAAAAAACATCGCTCAAAAAACCTTATAAAATGGTGATTTTTTGCAATTTAAAGTATTTTCCTAATCATTCCCAAAAAGCTTCAAAAAAATACCATTTTTAAAATTTTAGTTGCAAATGTTAACAAATTGAGTCAAAAATTTCTCGGCGGCGCCTATCGGCACCGCCGACCCCCTCCCTCTCCCCCAGAAAACCTGTTTCAATTTCAGGAATTTTTGGACCTAAAATTAAAAAATGCTCGAAAACTTTTTTTTCCAATCAAACATGCCAATTTTTGAATTTGATTGTTAAATGTTTGATGTATTAGTGTTTTTGATTCGTAAATTAATTTATTCAAGTCAAGGCAAGATATTTAAGAAAATTTTTAAAACTTCCGAGTTCCGACTTCCGAATTCCGAGTTCCGACATTTTTGGGCTCGGAATTCCGACTTCCGAGTTCCGAAAAATTTTTAGGCCCCGGAATTCCGACTTCCGAGTTCCGAAAAATTTTTAGGCCCCGGAATTCCGAGTTCCGAAATTTTTTGAGGCCCCGGAATTCCGACTTCCGAGTTCCGAAATTTTTTGAGGCCGTCGGCTCCCATCCCTGGCGCAGAATATGCATCACAATTTCTTATATTTTTATCAAAAAGTTTTAGAAATGTGAGAATCTTCAATATTTTTGGGCCCATCATCAATTCCGACATGCAAAAGAGTCGCGAGTTGTCGGGAAGCCGAAGAGTTTGGCGTTGAATTGCGAAGCAAATTGCACAGCGTGAGCAGCGGCAAAGGCCTTTTGCCCCTTTCTGTAGGCCCCAAAGGGAATTGTTGTGTGAGAAGGGACGGCTCGGCACCGATTAAAGCGCTGAGGGCGGTCACGAGGTCGGGCATGGCACTCTGAAAATTTTACAAATTTTGAAAGTTGGAGTTGAAAGGATCTTGGAATAAAAATGACCGGTTTGGGAAACTTGTTAGTATTTACTTAATTAGAGCCCGGCATTTTAAAATCCGGAATAGAGATTTGCCACTTAACGTGACGGGAGTTGCGGGGATTTAAATTCTAAGATTCGTGAGTCCCGAATGCTCCATTTTTAAGGCCGAGGTCCCAGAGAGAGACTTTTCAAATCAAGCCGAACTATACTTATTATAGTAGTATTGTAAAATTCGCCAAATTTTGAAACGTTCATAAATTTTATGGAGTTTATCGATACTCATAGTCAGGCCAAGTGTTTAAGGCCAGATGTTTACAATTGTAAATTCGATGGTGCTCAGCGCGTGTATAAATTGCCACAGCGAACGAATCAAATCGGCACTCAGTGAATTCTGCAGAACGAACGCGGCCAACTCGGCAAAATTGGCCGTCACACAGTGCGCGACGATGCGCTGTTTTGCGGCACTGGCGAACGAAGAATTTGCCATTTTCTCAGCGGCGGAGAGAAAACGGACTAAATTTTTAAATGCATTTACAAGGGAGTCGAAAGAACTCAAATTCTTGAGAAATTTGATCGAATTTTACAAAATGTTTGGTTAGTGAAATAAAAAGTGCAGTGTTTTTTGAATCGGGGAAAAAATGCTTAAACGGTTTTTTCAAAACATTTTTGAGGATTCCCAAGAAACCATCACAAATTTACCAAGACACGCCAAACTTATGGCCATCAAATTTGGCTCCATTCGGCCAATTGAGGCAAAACAAAGCGAGAAAAAGTGGTCGATGCCGTCGGTGTTGTCGAACAAAAAAACGATATCGCAGCCGATTAGAGAGGAAATGATGGCGAGAAAATGGCACAAAATTTGATCGGGAATGTGATCGGAGCCATCGATGAGAGAAGCAAAGGAAACAACGATGGATCCAAAAGGGAAAAAAACGGAGATTTTTGAAATAAAATCATGCCTGAAAGAATTTTAATTCCTCTCGGCAGCCCGATCATCTCGCTAATTTTTGTTTAAACTAGGGTTGCTCCCCGACATTTTTGATCGGGTTTTTCGTCCCCGTCATTTCCACGGCCGAAGGGTCAGGAAGCAACTCAACAGAACGCGTTTCTCAACCAAAACATAGAAATCAATAGTTACAGAAAAATGTCAACCGATTCCGTTCGAAAAAACCTGAAAATAGGAGCAAATTCGGCGATTAGATAGGGCGACAGCTCGGGCTCGCATTCGCAAAGCTCGCGAAAAAGTTTCAGCCTATCGAAAATCGAAGACGGACATTGTCGCGGTCTCCGGCTGCCGTTTGACTCCAAATCCAATGCAAAATGGCATAAATCCCTAAAAAGTTTTTGATGTCAGCGGGGTTTAACAGCGAGCCTTAATATTTAAATTTATTGTTTTAATTTACCCCAAAATTGGTGGTACAAACGAAAGAGAGTATTAATTACCCTATCCCCTTGCGTGTGTGCCATTTTATGCATACCGAATGAGTTCGGCAACAAAAGTCCTGCTGATCACGGTGTTTGGGATGCGATTGGGATTATCCAACATTTAAATGGCAAAAATTTTGTGAGGCAACACATGCTTCATATGATTTAGTGCGCTTAATGTCAGCTTCTTTGTCATTTTTTAATTGAAATCAAAGTTACCTTGGTTCTGTACGCTTTGTCTTGAATAGGTCCTAAAGGGAAATGAGTTTAAACTAGGGTTGAGCGGGACCGGGACCGGTACCGGGACGGGACGGGATTTCCCGGTTTTTTCAGGTCCCGGTCCCGGTCGGGACGGGATTTTTTGAAAACTGAAAATCCCGGTCCCGGTTTTTTGGTCCCGCCGGGACCGGGACCAACCGGGAAAAAAGTACACCCCTAATGATGGCATCATCGACCGACAATTTCAACCATTTTTACTTATGTCTGCTAAGTATGTCGATGGCCTAGTGGTTCCTTTTTGTGGTGACCCTCATGTTATGTGTTGGGTTCGAACCCGCTTGAGTGCAATCACTTATTTATTTGTTTTTCCCTCTACCCAAATTGGCATCCCCTCATTAATAATATTTTTAAAATAAATATTCTAATACTTTTTAATTAAAAATGCGCGCAAAAAAAGAATAGATATGTACAAGAATTTTTGAAATAAATTCATCACATCTTTCTGAATTTTTGCTTCAATTTCCTTAACAAAGATTGCCAATTTTTGTAAAAATTTCTCCGGCGGCGCCTGTCGGCACCGCCGGACATCCTCCACTCTTACGTAAACCAGTCTTTTCCCTAAAATTCCGAAGCACAATTCATAATTTTGCTAAAATTTTGATAAAATTTCTTTAACAATTGAGTCAAAATTTCAAAAATTTTTCTCGGCGGCGCCTATCGGCACCGCCGACCCCCACCCTCGCTAAAAGTAAAGCAGAATCTCAAAAAAAAGAATGATGATGACAATGACATCGAAGGTCAAGAAAATCAACAATATGTGTTGCCGGAAAATTAAAAATTTTTAGTGTTTATAAAAGAAAAATTTTTCCTTGAAAAGTCCCGGTTGGTCCCGGAACCGGTCCCGGTCCCGGTTTTTCTGGTCCCGGTAAGTCCCGGTCCCGGTTTTTCCCAAAAGTCCCGGTCCCGCTCAACCCTAGTTTAAACCAGGGGTACCATCCTTTTTAAAGATTTCTTTTTTGGGGTATCCCAATCTGGCTAAAATGGAGTTTAGGTAACACGCTCGAAATTTGACAATTTATATACCAATCGATTCCGCTCACCGAGCTGAGCACAAATCTGCAAAAATTTTTCTGCGGAAACCACTTTGAAGAAAGTTATGGCCCATCAAAGTTGGCCAAAAACCATAGGGGGGACCCTTTTGGCCAAAATTTTTAAAAATATTTTTATTCTAAAAATTGTCTGAAAATACGTTATTTGATGCCCTGACTAAGAATTCGTCAATAAAAGTTAAAAGTTGAGAATTTAAAGCGATTTTTAAACAGGTTTAAATTTTTGAGAAATAAGAGAAAAGCGACTTTTTAAACAAGTGGCGCTAGGCCTAAGCCTAATGAACCTTAAGCCTAAGCCTAACAAACCCCAAGCCAGGGTGACTTAGGCCTAAGCCTAAGCCTAACAAACCCCAGCCAGGGTGACTTAGGCCTAAGCCTAAGCCTAATGAATACTAGCTTTTATTGACGAATTCGTAGTCAGGGCATCAAATAACGTATTTTCAGACAATTTGTTATATAAAAGTATTTTCAAAAATTTTGGCCAAAAGGGTCCCCCCTATGGTTTTTGGCCAACTTTGATGGGCCATAACTTTCTTCAAAGTGGTTTCCGCAGAAAAATTTTTGCAGATTCGTGCTCAGCTCGGTGAGCGGAATCGATTGGTATATAAATTGTCGAATTTCGAGCGTGTTACCTAAACTCCATATTTACCCCCAATCTTTAAAATTTGAAATGTCCTTTTTTTTAAGATTCGTCTTTCATTTAGGCTACATGTCCTTTTTTGTCCTTTATTTGTTTTCTGGAGCTTTTTAAAGAATTTTTGTTTAAATTTTGAATAATCTTAGACAGATCGCCAAATTTGTTAATTTTGAAGCATTTTTCGTATTCTTTTTGTAATTTTCGCATAAAAAATTGTCCAAAATATCCCTTAACAAATTGTCGAAAATTCCAAAATTTTACTATGTTAGTGAATTTATTCGGACTTTTGCTGAACATTTAAGGTGGTTAAACAATTTTAAAAATTCTTTTTAACTTTTTCCAATTTAAAAACAAATATTAGATGACAATTCACTAACTTTTATTTTTTGTTGGACGAAATCAAAAAAACTAGGGGAGGCCCTTTTGTTGTGCTACATTCGTGATTTGTGGACCCATTTTCTTAACAAATCTGGTGAAATCTTCAAGAAAATTTTCCCGGCGGCGCCTATCGGCGCCGCCGGACCTTTACCCTACCATTCCTAAAAAACTTCAAAAAAAGTGCCGATTTTTAAAATTTTTGTTGAAAATCTCTTAACAAATTAAGTCAAAATTCAAAATTTTTTCCGGCGGCGCCTATCGGCACCGCCGACCCCCTCCCCCCTAAAAGCTTAAAATAGAATTAAAAGGCCGCTGAAAAAAAGAAATCCTTCAAAATTTTTAAAAATAATTACTGTTAATATTTCAAAAAATATTTATTAAAATAAATTATTTAAAAAAAAATAATTATTTTATTTTATTTAAAAATTTTTCCGTTTTCCGTTTTTCCGTTGTTTTTGGCCCTTTTTTTCCGTTTTCCGTTTTCCGTTAAAAAAAATATTTCCGTTTTTTAAAAATAAATTTCCGCCCATCCCTGATCGGCACCGCCGACCCCCCCCCCACCCCTACTAAAGCAGAATTCGCAAAAAAAAATTCATTTTTGAAAATCGGCAAAATTTTCAGAAATCTATGGGAGCAATTTGATTTACCATATTTTGAGCCATTTTTTAAAATGTACTGTTTTTTGACTCCACAATCTGTATTTTTGGTTTCAATGTACTGTTTTTGAAAAATTTTCGATGGCATCCCTGTTATAAATGGTCTCGGTTTTTTCCAAATCGACTTTTTTTGCAGGGTTTTTGGCACTAAAATTTTATTGTTATGTATGTACTAATTCCCTAATTTTGCCATTTCCGTTACAGACAGAGCTCTTCACCAAAATCGGCTTTTTCTAGCCTTCCTTTATCTCCTTCCCAAAGGCACTCGACATAAATTTGTGTGCGTCCATCCCCCCCCCCCCACCTCCTTCCCCACATCTTCGACATTTCTGCTGCTGCTTTTCTTTCTTGCATATTCCCCCCCCCCCTTTTGGCTCTTCCATTTTCCGCTCCCCCGCCGTCGTTGTGCACTTTCACTCCCCGAAATTCCCCCCGTATAAATCGATAATAATAAAAATTTTGGCTGTGGCCTTTAACCGAAAGGTCCTTCCCTCTTTTGCCCCCCCCCCCCCCCTCTCAGTCAGTCCCTTTATTTTGGCCACCACCAACAAATTGTGTAATTTATTTCGGGAACCAAAAATGTTTCCTTTACAACAAAAAGTTTCTGTCTGTCTGATGCTCTCCCCGTCCGTCGTCCTTTTTACTTACAGCGACAGGTGGAAGGAAAAGGAATTGCTTCAAAAATTTGCTTTTTTTTTTTGTTTTAAATCTCATTTTATCCTTCGTTAACCCACGACAAGTTTTTATTTATTTGAAACCGGGGTTTTCTAAATCTAATCTAATTGCTTGATCTTTGGTCCACGTTCAGTACACTCATTTTTACAATAAAAATTTAGCAGAAACAATGAGTTGGAACAATAATATCTGTACAATTCCGCCGACCATTTCGGAGACACCAATCGACGAACGCTTTATACAACAACAGCAGCAAAATGATGACGACGACGATGAGGCAGAAGAGAACGATTCTTCCATGGAAGCCTCAACAATTCGGGCACTTCAGGTGGAAGAAAATGGCGCATCAAAAAGTTTTGGACATGTTTAAACGCGCACTTTTTAAAAATCTTAGTAAAATTCATTCAAAAAATGTTTGGTCTTCCAAAATCCGTCTTAAAATAGTATTTTAAGGACAGCAAAATGGAGCCACTGATGATTTCGGTATGTAAATTTTTTATAATTAATCGCCGTGAGTTCCATCGGGGGGAAATTTAACTTAAAGCATTTTATGCCCATTAGAAGGCATTTTACGCTCATTTATAAGGCCTGGACCGAAAAAGACTCCACGTGGAGATTTAAAATAAAATTCCAAAATTTGATAACATTTTATTTATTTGGGGCTTGACCCATTATATTATATAAATCATTATTAAATTCTTCAATTAAAGATGCTCGACCAACGCGACAGACAGCAGGAACAGTTGGTGAGGGAACACACGAAAATCGTAATAAGCGGCAAAAAAAATTTTTTAAAGATAAGCGGCACTTTTTGTTAAAAATTTTGGTTATTCTTTTGGCCAATGTTTTACAACAAAAAAACGTTTTGATTAGATCCGAATGCAACGGCGGGTTGAAGAGGCGGAAGAAAAGTGCACAGAGGCGGACAGAGAGCGCGACGCACTGAGACGACAAATCCACCTCCAGACCCAAGACATGCCATTGGTTAGACTCAAGACATGCCATTGGTTAGACCCAAGACATGTCATTGGTTAGACTCAAGACATGTCATTGGTTAGACTCAAGAATGGTTAGACCCAAGACATGCCATTGGTTAGACCCAAGACATGCCATTGGTTAGACCCAAGACATGCCATTGGTTAGACTCAAGACATGCCATTAATTAGAAAAAAAGCAATTCGCCGTTTTATCGCAAGTTTTGAGTTAGGAAAAAAGTTGGGACAGTGGGCGAGCGCCGGGTCAAACCAACGAAATCTCGGACCCCGGCCATTTCCTAATTTTCTTTGTCCAGGAGATTCAAAGTTTGTCCCACGACTTGGCACAGTGCCGGGAGCAATTGTTCGAGAAGGAGGAGGAAATTGTGGAGATGAAGGCGGAACGGAATAACACCAGACTTCTTTTGTGAGCATTGAATCTACCAAAAGATTTAAAAAATATTATATTTTTAATTAAGGGAACATCTCGAGTGCCTTGGTGAGTTCCCGACAAAATTTGTCGTTCCTTAGAGGGGTTATTTAAACTCAACTTTTATTTATGGGTTTAATCTCCCCTCCCCCTAAAATAAATTGTCGTGCGCGAGTTAATTTTGGTAACTTTTTTGGGTTTTTTTTGTTGTGGGAAGTGGGACAATTTATCTCCTTTTTAAATGATTGCGCGATAATTGTTTATTTCCCCGGCACACAGTTTCAAAACACGAGAAATCGCTTCGGATGACCGTCCTGAAACGGCACTCGCAGGCCAACCGGGACAGCAGCGTTTCCTCTGAGGTCGAAGTGCTCAAGGCGCTCAAATCGTTGTTTGAACATCATAAAACGTTGGAGGAAAAGGTTGCGAGTGTTTGACTTTGACGAAATATAATAAACTTAAATTATAAAGTGTAAAGAATTTGATTTCATAATATTGAAGAAAAGTGACGATTGCGAGGCGTATTTGGAAAAAAATAGGAATTGTTCGGGGCTTTTCAAATTGAAAGTTAATTATTATTTTGGAGTGGCAGGAAGTTAGTTTTTAAAACCTCTCTTTCTGTGGAATTTTATCATAATTTTTGGGTTTATAGAGAGAGAGTCCCATTAACCAGGGATGGACTATATTCAAAGTTTAATGCTTTTTCAGGTCCGAGACCGGATGAAGGCGGCGCTCGAACGCGTGCACAATTTGGAGATTCTGCTCAGTGCCAAAACGGAGGACAACAGCGCATTGCAAGCGCGCCTGACTCACGCGTTGAATGAGGCACAAAATCTGCGGCTGCAGCAACAGCAGTCGCCACAACAACAACAGGCACTGCAGACGGAAATTGGAGCAGTACTTTATAACATATCACATTCTAGGCCTTCCAACCAAGGGCTTTTACACTTTTTTGACCAATTTCCATAACAAATTACCATCAAAAATCAAAAAAATCTTTTCGGTGGCACCTGTCGGCACCGCCGGGCCGCCCCTGGCGCTCAGCCAAACATTTAGCGAATCCATTTTGGTGTTTTAAATTGTTTTGAAAAATGCTAAGGACTGCTCCGACTTCTTGGTCTTCCCGTTACCCGACTGAAAGAGATTTAAAAAGTAGACGCGCGTAAAATTTTAAATAAAACAAACCCGTCAAAAATCGGTGCAACACCAGAATAATGGACTTTTTTAACGTCATTCCTTTTTGAGACAAAAATCGAAAACTGCCAAATATAAATTCCCAATTTTATAGCGCCTTCAAAACGGCGATGTTAGAAATGCCGAGCTGCTCACCAACGGCAGCATTCATTCGGCGCCAAAAATGGCCGAACTGCAGAAACAGCTCGACCGACTTAGCCAGGAGCTTGGCACCAGCATTAAACAAACCAACGAACTGAGCACGAGGTGCACTTTTTTAAAATACAAAATATGCATCCGAACAGTTTTTATGAGTTAGATTTTTAGAAAATTTTGCCGCATAAATAATTACAAAATAAAAGCAAAATAATATTTCGAATTAACCACTACTTCATTTTTGAATTCTTTACACATTTGGTTTTTATTAAATATTATGGAAAGCTCTTAAATTCAAAAAAATAAAATTTAAATTTTAGGAATGCCGAGGCTGAAACGGAACTTTCAAACGCGGAAAAGGAGACGCGACACGCCAAGGAGAAAATGCACGGTTTAGAGCAACAGTTACAAGAGGTTAGTTATTCACTTCTTGGTCAATTTTGGATTTGGGTTGTGTTGCAGCTACAAGCCCAGCGGGACGAGCAGGACACGCGTGTGTCCGTGCTGGAGGGGCGAATGATGGTCTCCCAGCGGGAGACGGCCTGCACTCGGGATCTCAATGACAAGCTGGTGGTTCAGGTGAAGACTTTTCGAGTTTGAGATCAGGGGTGTAACCGATTTCCAGCAATTTTGAGACTGAATTCCGATTTTTTTGAAATTGTTTACACCTTGTTCTGAATGGGTGGACCAAAATTCCTCCATAAAGGGCACTTCAGCACACTCAAAATACTTTTTTTTCTTCAGATCT
This sequence comes from Globodera pallida, assembly GCA_020449905.1. NCBI lineage: Eukaryota > Metazoa > Nematoda > Chromadorea > Rhabditida > Heteroderidae > Globodera > Globodera pallida. The sequence continues at coordinate 3,149,505 of JAIXHY010000009.1, read as the reverse complement.
CCAACAAAGACGCGGCCATCCGCATCAGGGAGGAGAAGGTGCAGCAGTTGCATGAACGGCTTGAACTTGCAGAGGGCCAATTAGCCCAAAGTTTGAAGAAGGCCGAGTCGCTGCCGTCCGTCGAGGTAATGTTTTGAATTTTGGCTGTATGTATGGCAAACGCTGAAATTAAATTCCAAAAAATATGAAAAGTTTTTAAAAGTTAATTTTAAGAAATACCTTCGCTGGTCGTCTGTTCAAAATTCTCTCGATTTTGCACATAATTAAGATTTTATTTATTTTCTGCAGGCTGAACTTCTTCAGAGGATGGAGGCGTTGTCAGCAGCTGAACAGGTTGGTTGTGTGGGGCATTTTTGATTGAATTATTTGAATATTTGGTCGAATTTTTTTCTTGTTTTTTGATTTTTAATATGTAAATTCATTTAATTTGTTTTTTAGAAGCAATTGTCAGCGGAGGAAAGGGTCCAGCGAATCGAAACGCTTTTGGAGGAGAAAAGTGCCGAGTTGGAACGAACATTACAGCGGGAGCGGATCAATGAGGGGCATAATGTGCGCTTTTTTGACTTTTTGGTCTATTCGCGCAATTTTGGAATTTGTATAAATTTTCCTGAATGAAAAACTTGATTAGATTTTTAAAAAAATTGTTCATGATTTTTAAAAATGCGTTTTTGTTTAATAATTGAAATTGTACACGCAGAACCGCCTGTCGGCCACCGTGGACAAGCTTTTGAGTGAGTCCAACGAACGGCTGCAAATCCATCTGAAAGAGCGCATGCAAGCGCAGGTGGAGAAGAACAAATTGATGCAACAACTTGACCAGGCCAAGAAACTGTTCGACCAGGTGCTTTTTTTGGACTTAAAATGCAACAACAAAAAAAGATTGTGCAAATTATTTGATCTCTCCACAGCAAATTTTAAATGATCATTTTCCAGTTAAATGATTGGAGAGGATTGGGGGGGGGAGAGAATTTATGACTCAAAAATATGGTCGGTGGTGGTGTACTGCTTGAAAATGGGCGAGGACGTATATTTATAAAAATACAAAATTTTCCCAATTTCTGAAGGAATTTTAAAAGTTGATATAATGCTATTAAACAGATTGCAATGCTTCTTAAAAAATGTAATTATTTATACTTACAGACCGAACGCTTTAAAGAGAGACTTTTGCGTGAAAATGACGACCTTCGCAAAGAGATGGAAATGTTGCGGAATTTACTTTACTCGGCACGAACGGCACAATTTTACTCCCGGTAAATTCTTCTGTTTATTTTTAAAATAAATGTTTTTTATTTGCTTTGTGATTGTTTCAGACTGAACGGCGGAGTCGGCAGCTGTGCCGTTTGTTCGTCTGTTCTGCCTCATCAACCGCCCGTGTCCACCGCTGTTGGCCAACCAATTTACCAGCCGCCATATGGCCAACTAGCACATCACCCGGGGGTGAGATTTAAAAATCGCCAAATATAACACCCAAATTAATTATTGCTAATGTGTTTGAAGAAACGAAATTTATGCCAAAAGCGTTAAAAAAAATGAAAGCTTCCTATTTACTCATCGATTCGCAGCAGCAAAATCTCGTCATGGACAGCGACGCCGTCGCCGCGGGGCAAATGGCGATCAAACGGCGTCTGCAAAAGGGACGTGTCGCAGCACTGCAGGACGATCCGGGCAGAGTGCAGACACTGGGCGAACAGGAGTGGGACCGCATTCAGCAAGCCAACGTTTTGGCCAACATCCAACAGGTTGGTGGTGGCCGGTGGGTGGGTGGGTCTGGGCCGGCACCACCAAAACCACGCCGTCAAATGGGAGGGGCTCAGACTTTGAGACAAATGGTTGAGTTTGTAATAGAGATTCCCTAAAGAATCCGGGTGATTTTAGAAATCCACATTTTTAGACCCGGGCCCGGTTTTGGTATTTTTGTCCCTTTTTTTTTGTGCCTCATTATTTCGCTCAAAAAACGTTACATTTGCTAAAATATTCCGAAACCCCAAAAACATTTTTTGTTTAGTAATTTTAGCCATAAAAGGTCAAAATATGTATTAAAAAATGCAAAACGAAATTTACATATTTTTTTTTGCGCCTAAATTCCCAGAAAACCCCCCGGTCTAGGTGCCGGGTTCGGTGTTAAAAAAAATTGACCACTCGGGGCTATTTGATTTTGGTTTTGACAAGGATTCAAAATATTTATACCAACGCCAAATGGGCGAAAGTATTTTTGTGTTTACATTTTCTGAAAAATGTTTTTTTCCCCAAAGGCCTTTTCCGCTTCGTCCTCAATGCTAAATGTCAACGCGCCGCCGCCTCCGTTGGACCAAACGACGGCCGACCCCCAAACATTGGCCTATTTCATCCAAGACCGGCTGGACGCCATCAACAACGAAATTCAAATGATTCAAGTGATTCCTTTTGAAAAAATTAATTAAAATATTAATTAAAAAATTATATTTTTGTTGAAAAAATCATGTGCCGCTAGTGCAACTCGAACCTGCACTCCCTCTCTCGAGAATGTCGTTTTGTCAAATGCTATCGTTTTTGGAACGTTTTCGGTTACCTAACCGAAACCAAATTTCCCGATGTTTTCGGGTCTGAAAATAGAATTTTGTATATTTTTTATTCGTTTAATCTTCTATAATTCTTATTTATATATATTTTCTGTCTAAAGGAGCAAAAGCACCAAGCCGAACGCGTTGTAACGGAACAGACGGCGTTTGCTGTTGGCCAAGAGTGGCCACCGATGAATGCCGCGGAGATCGTCGAGTATAGGGGAGCAGGCGCCGGAGGCGTTTACGACTACAACGCCGGCAACAACAACAACAACAGATGTTCTCCCAGGCAACAACAGCAACAAGAACAACAATATTCGCTCATCTCAAAATATAGCAATGTATGCGCAAATCACACTTTCGCTTGAGGGGAGGGTTCTTTTGGCCATACGTTGCGCGTTCGACCTCCCTCTCCCGAGGGGATTTTAATTGATTATATTAATTTTTGATTTTTTGCAGCATTTTCATTAAACCTCTCAATTTTTCATCTAAAATACTTTTCAGATTTCCCAAGAACCGACCACTTCGTATGCCACCGCCCCCCCGTTCCCCAACGGCATGGACCGGACCACCATGTATTCCAACGAATTTTCGCAGCCAGCGACCATGACGAGCGATGGAAGCGGGGTCTATTCGCCAATCCTCCGCGACTTTCGACACCAAACGGAACGCCAAAACTCTCCGCCGACTGCGAATTTTGATCCGACTGTCGGCGGCAGAATTATGCCAATTGGTAGCGGCGGTAAACAACTGAAAAAGCGCTCTACGTCGACGAGCAGCGGACTGAAGTCGCTGGGCCGAATATTTGGCGGCAGTCAGAAGAAGCGATTGGCACTTGAGCAAAGGTGATGCAAAATACGTAATAGTGATCAGAATTACAACAAATCCGATCGGACTCTGGAAAACTGTTATTTTGAAATGTTTTGATTATTTTTGGCAACTTTCTGGATCAGTGTGCAAGATCGTTGTTGTTCCTAACCATTAATAAGCATTCACTTTATCGCTAAAGGCAGTTTGCCGCCGGGGAAAGTGTTTCATTGTCCGACTCGGAGTGTGGCGCCGTCGGCACGGACATTAATGCCATCGGCAGAATGCCAAATGATGGGGCAAAAACGAGCCAGTCCATGCACCGGCTGACCTCTCTGTCCGACTATGACAAGCGGAAAAGGAAGAAACATGAACTGCTAGAGGAAGTACGTGCCTATTTCTATCTTAACATCAAAATTATTGGAAAAATTGAATTATACCCTCAGGCTATGAAGGCGCGAACTCCGTTTGCTCTGTGGAATGGCCCCACTGTGGTGGCATGGCTGGAATTGTGGGTTGGAATGCCAAGTTGGTACACCGAGGCATGCCGGTGAATTTAATTACAAATTAAAATTCCTATTATAAATTTTATGTTATTTTAAGGGCCAATGTAAAAAGGTATAGTTTATTCACTGATGTTTAATTTATGCCATCTCATTCATTTTAACAAATAGCGGATCAATAATGTCGGCACTTTCTGATCAAGAAATCCAAAGGGAAATCGGCGTTTCAAATCCTCTGCACCGGTAATGAGTAATTCAATTAATTTATTTATGATTTCATTTTAAAATTAATGTTTTTTTATTTCGTCAAATTTTTCAATTTAAAACATTTTCTTCACCAGGTTAAAACTGCGGTTGGCCATACAGGAAATGGTAATATTTTTGTTACAAATGCATTCCCGTTAAATCAATTAATAAAAAGGTTGCGTTGACGTCGCCCTCCTCCCCACAAAGTCCGCGCTTCGGCATGGCCTTTGGCGAAATGAACCACGAATGGATTGGCAACGATTGGCTGCCCTCACTTGGACTTGGCAAATACCGCACCGAGTTCATGGAATGCTTGGTGAGTAAATGCTTCGCGATTTTGTTTTCTTTTAGTACACTTTTGTATTCTTTATTCACCTATCGGCCTCGCAATAATTAAAAAACTCCCCGGCCGAACGTTTCGGAATCGAAAGTGATTATGAAATATTTTTATGAAATATTTTTGAAAGGTTGATGCGCGAATGTTGGAGCATTTGAGCAAAAGGGATCTCAGCAAGATGAAAATGGTTGACAGTTTCCACAGGTGAAGGCTAATTATTAATTAATTATACATACTTGAATCGATCGATTATGAAAACAAGTTTTACCATTTTGTCACGTCTTCATTCAACAGTAATCCCCTTTAAGAACAAGTCTGCACTACGGTATTGTGTGCCTGAAGAAACTGAATTATGACCGGAAGCAATTGGATGAGAGGAGAGGCGCATCGGAAAACGTCAACAGAGGTAAAGCAAACAGTGCGAAGAGACAGATGAAAAAATACAGTAGACAAATATTTGTCATATTTATTTGTTTGTAATGCTCAAAATATTAAATCAAATTACTTATTTTACTTATCCAGATTTGATGGTCTGGTCAAATGAACGCGTTATCAAATGGCTTGAAGAGACGGGTCTTGGCGCCTTTGTGATCAATGCCATCGATTCCGGCGTTCATGGCGCATTGATGGTACAAAAATTGATAAAATTCGATAAATGTTTATTTTTAAACATTTGTTTTTGACAGGCGCTTGACGCAACATTCGATGTGCCCGCGTTGGCACACATTTTGCAAATCCCCGAAGGCGAAAGCGCCAGACGAACATTGGAGGCTGAATTTCAGAAACTCATCGCAAATTACAGGGGAAGGGGTGGGGACGAAGATGCTTATGAGAAAAGAAGTGCCGAGAAACAACAACACAAGCCGCGATCTCATAAATAAAATATAATTGTGATTAAATAATTAATTTAATTAAAGGCACAATTGACATAGCATTTGGTGATAACTTAGCTTGGTACCCTACTTAAACGCTGCAATTCCATCCAATTAATCGAATTCGGGATTCTCGAATTGAACCTAATTTGCAAGGGAACCCTAAAAGTCCCACCTATTTTGGCAACCCCCAAATTTGATTTAAGTTAGTTCGGATATAGTCGAAGCTGTCTCTCCGTCGACATGTGCTGGGAGCGAAATTTAGGAAAATGTTGATTATAAGACCTAGAAACGAAATGGCCCAAATCATATACCAATCGACTCTACTCTAAGCCTAACGCACGAATCTGCAAAAAATTTTGCGCGGACTCAACTATGAAGAAAGTTATGATCCTTCAAAGTTGGCCAAAAACCATAGGGGGGACTCTTTTGGTCGAAATTTGTGGAAAATAGAATGCATCGTAAATGGCGGTACGACAATTGCGGATCGGCAATTGCGGACGCGACAATTGCGGACGCGACAATTGCGGACGACAATTGCGGACGACAATTGCGGACGACAATTGCGGACGAGACAATTGCGGACGACAATCGCGGACGACAATTGCGGATGAGACAATTGCGGACGACAAAAACGTTATAAATAAGCTGGGATATCACTTAAATATTTTCATGATTTAAATTAGATTGATTAACAAAATGCGGAACTTTATATTTGTTACTAAGAAATGTTTATCGGTACAAATAATGCACAGGAAGCATTTCACTTGGCATTGAAAAAACAATTTAGCAAAGAGCATCCTCCTTTATCTCGGCATGCAACAAATATGTTATAAATATAAAATTATTTTTAGGCTCATTAATGTTTTAAAAAATGAAGAAAGAATAGTGCAAGACCGGATTCGAGAGTACGAAATCGACAACACGCGAGGAATCAATCTTCGACCAGAAATGCTTCCTGTGCATTATTTGTACCGATAAACATTTCTTAGTAACAAATATAAAGTTCCGCATTTTGTTAATCAATCTAATTTAAATCATGAAAATATTTAAGTGATATCCCAGCTTATTTATAACGTTTTTGTCGTCCGCAATTTTCTCATCCGCAATTGTCGTCCGCAATTGTCGTCCGCAATTGTCTCGTCCGCAATTGTCGTCCGCAATTGTCGTCCGCAATTGTCGTCCGCAATTGTCGCGTCCGCAATTGCCGATCCGCAATTGTCGTAACACCTCGTAAATCGGCCTTCGTGGATACCTTTTTGCATCGAATGATCAATTAAACTCGAATTCACGTCAAAATTGGGGAAAAATATGTTATTTTTTTTATAGAAAAGGATATTTAGCATCTATATTTTTTGAAAAAATTTTGTTCCCAAAGTCGCTAAAAAAGCGTTTCTAGGGGTATTCGGGGGCGTAGGATACGAATCTGACCTCCATTTCGACCAATTTCGAACCGGAACCCAAATTAAAACATTTTTTAGAAATCTCAAAAATTTTCAAAAATCGATTTATGGTAATGGAACAAAACCGAGCAATTCATATATCAATCGATTCCTCTCATTAAGTTGAGCATAAATCTAGAAAAAATTTTCCGCGGAAACAACTTTGAAGTATGTTACAAGCAAATAAACTTAGCTAAAAATCATTTTTGAAAATTTGTTTGAATTCGGGTCCGGGCTTTAAAATCAGTCAAAATGGAGGTCGGATTCGGAATCTACGCCCCCGAAAACCCCTAGAAATACCTTTTTCTCGACTTTGAAAAAATTATAGATTAGATCATTTCTTATGATAAATCTGATGTCATATTCATGATCAGTGAGTGACCTCAATAACACCCGAGCACTTCTCAGAATTGCATAAAACATTCAAATTCCGCTTATAAATGCTTTTTGTTACTAGAAAAACGAATCGTCCCAAAAAAAACGAACGGTCCAAAAAAAACGAATCGTCCCAAAAAAACGAATTGGGTCAAAAACGGTGGCCAAAAACGAATTGGGGTCCGTTCCATTATGTTGGACAATCAATCGATCGGGCTTAGATAGCGCGAGTTGGTCGTGACATGAAGCGGAATCCCATCGATTTCGTTGTGGGATTGTCCTAGGAAATTCCAAATATTAAGGGAATTTTCGAATTCTAAACAAAATTTCTATTGAACAATTAATTCCCTTCTTTACTTGGCCAACAAAAGCTTCCTTATGTTCCAAAATAAATTTCCGAAGGCTTTCTCATTGGATTGCACTGTTTCAGATTCGTATTCATTCCTTCCCCGTCCCATATGGTTTTGGCCAGCTTAATTTGCTTGTAACTTTCTTCATGGTGGTTTCCGGCGCAAATTTTTGCGGATTCGTACTCAGCTTACCAAGAGGAATCGATTGCTAGTCTCAAACAATTGGGGTTAATGAATAAATATTTTTCACTTGTCTAAAAATTTCTAAAATTCTTCGAATTTGGGTTCGAGATTCGCAAAATCCGAGCTCGGATTTGTGATCTAAGCATGTTTTTACCCTAGAAAACATGCATTTAAAAACCCGGCGAAATTCAACTCGACGAAATATCGTTTTTGGCTTCGTCGACGAAATGTCTATTTTTTGCTTAGTCGACGAGTGTCGCGTCGACGAAGTGTCGTTTTTGCCTTCGTCGGTCAAATGTCGGATTTGGCTTAGTTGACGAAATGTCGCGTCGACGAAATGTCATCCTGCCTTTTGCTTTGGGGGGGGGGGAGAACCAAAAAAAGTCGATTTTTAGGGGTGCATTTTTGGGGTTTATTGCATTTTTGTTAATCAATTTTTTGAAAAATGTTCGATTTTTAGGGATGCATTTTCCGTTTTTGCAATTTTCAAAAATGCAAACTCTTTTGAGAATTCTGCTTCATTTCTGGAGGGGGGGGTATACTGAACGATGTTACTTTATAAACAAAGACAAAGCAAAAAAGCTATTCAAAGGCGGTTAGAAGCTTAAAGATGCAAAAATTATAAGTTGTATTCGAAAATGTAATTTTGGTTTATATTTAATCAAATTTTGCAGTCCAAAAAAAAAGTGGCTGGGACGGGAGTGGCCCTTTTTGTACTGAGACGCTAATGGTCAGACGCTGGTGGCCAGACGCTGGTGGCCAGACGCTAATGGCCAGACGCTAGTGGCCAGACGCAAGTGGCCCGCTTCGGTAAGGGAGCCGTTGGCGGAGCGGACCTTCGGGCGAATTTTTTCACATTTTATCATTCACTAAAATAAATTTTATTATTGAAGAGAGGTGGGGGAAAGCTAAATGTCTGACAAATGAATTAATAGGGCCGCCGGTCATAGCATCTACGCTAAAGTAGGTATATCGTCACGGTGACTACTCGCTTAACTCGTATAAAAAATGTGTGCACGTGATAAATTGGCGACACTTTGGAACTCGGGTTGGGTGGGGGGGGGGGGGGGGAGGGGGGGAGGCAATCAAAACAATTGTGTGTAAGTGCGTGAAAAGCAAGACAAAACGCTAATTTCTAACAAAATAATATCAATCAATTAAATGCTTCTAGAAATCTGATCATTTTTTATTCATTTTCCATCCATCATATTATATTTATTCTGCCTTATGCACAGCTTTCTTTCCGCCACCCTCCGCCGATGGAATCCGCCGGTGCCGTTGCACATCGATCCGAAAGCAGCTGATGCCCAAAAATGCACAGAACTGCTTGCAAATGAAGATGCAGAAAATGACCAGGCTCAAGTAGGCATAAGCCTGTGCAAAAAAGTTATTTTACGAGAGAAAAAGGTGGGAAATTTTGAACAGTCTAAAAATATGGCACGATATGATAAATACGATAATTATCGCGATATATCAATCGAATCCATTTGACAAAAACTGTCAACTCAGGCGGTGCGTTTTTGGCTCTATTGCAGTTAGCACTTTTTATTGCATTTTTGTTAAGCAATTTTTTCACAAAATGATAGGTTTTTAGAGGTGGTCGGCGGTGCCGATAGGCGCCGCCGAGAAAATTTTGAATTTTTGACTCGATTGTTAGGAGATTTTCAACCAAAATTTAAAAAATGCGCAATAGAGCGTGGCATTAACAAGCTAAGGCTTTTCCCGGTTGCTAGACGAGATGCTGACACTCTTTTGCCGCTTATTGCAGAAAATTTCCCCAGGCAGTTATGTGGTCTCTGACGGATGGGCGGCTTATGGCGGAATTCGAAATTTAAATCACCAATTTCAACATGACTGGGTCAACCATCGAATTTCGTTTGTTAATGCTAACGATCGCACAATACACACTCAATCACTCCAGGCGACGTGGGGAGTCCTTAACGGGACATGAAACATCTTTGTGGAATCATGCCAGAATTGTTCCAATCATCATGTTTCGTCGTTATCACGGCAAAACGAAAATATTCCAAGCTGTATTGGAAGAAATTCGCTTACAGTACGACTTTTAATTGTATATATTTATGGTCGTGTAAAACGTTTATGGTCGTGCTAACTGCAATAGAACCGCGTTTTACCCTAATTTTTTTTTTTTTTTTTTTGTGATTTAGGCAATTTCCACCATTTACTCCCCCCCCCCCCCCCAAATATTTTTTTACGGATACGCCCTACCACCAATACTCACCGTAGCAGCCAAGAGCAGAATATATTCGTCCAGAAGGTAGTCGTAGTACTATAATGAGCAATATCGTCAGTTTGTAGTATTTTTTTTTGCGAATGGCCATAAATGCTCCCCCCCCCCCTCCCCTCCACCCACCCGCGCCAACCTGGTTCAGAATCATCACGAACGGACTCAGGTAGATCCAGTCCCAAAGTTCCAACTCCGATTTGCTCATGTGCGCAATGATCTGGCAAATAAGGTACATTTTTGGGACTGAATTTGGTCCCGGTTTTTTTTTGCAAAACTTTATTTTGTCCATTAGTCCCTATTTTTCGACCAGACTTTTTGTGGTCCCGGTTTTTCCAAAAATGCCGCTCTATTAAAAAGTGAAAATGCCCACATTTTTTTCGAAATGTGCCACCCGCCGTCCCCCTCAAACGCTAATTAATTAAATTAATTAATTAATTATTAAACGTACCAATCGATTGGTCGCTTTGGCCGCGACGGCGCCAAAGCACAGGCAAAAGAGGGTAATGTTTTGGTCGTAGACGCCGGAATATGTTTTGTAATAAATCATCAAAAAGGGCACGCAAACGGCGAGCAGAGGGAACAGCGGGTAAATTACGGAGGTGCCCTGGACGGGAAAGTTTATTTTATTGATATTTTTGATTTCATTAAAAAACCCGTCCAAATTTTGGGGGAAAGGCAAAAAATAATTAATTTCCTAAAAACTTTGAGTATTTTTTGGGAATCAAAAAATTCCAAATTTTTCTTCAATTAAATCGCCCGTTACGTTACGACTTACCGCAACTGTCGACCCATTTTTTCCGACTCCGTCGTTCAGAATCACTTTCAAATAACCGGCAAATCGCCAAACTGAACAGAGCAGAGAAATGAACATACACAGAATGTTCAGTTGGAAGCCAAAAATCTGAAAGTTTTGTAAATGTTTTAACGATTTTTGACTCTTTTTTATGATGGGCAATAATTTTGGCTCAAAAATGCATTCATTTTTTTAGTTTCGAAAAAACACGCAAAAGTACAAAATATCGTTGTTCTTCAGCACGTTTTGTGCCATGGCCATAAAACCTGAATGCCCCAAACGCCGGGCCCAAACAGAGAAGTGGCGATCAGAATGCCGATAACTGTCATTTGAGCCTCCGTGACGTCAAATCTACATAAATTATTATTACACGATTTATACTTAAAAAATTTAACACAAAAATTTGGTTTTTTTGGGGTTTTTGATCAAAAATTATTGCGGACTTTGAAAAGCGCAGTTGCCCCGTGCAATACGTTGACCAATGGGCCGTGTAGAACAGCCCGAGAGAGATCAACATGGTCACAAACACCAAATGGCGATGAGAGCCTAAAAAAACAATACAAATCAGCGATTTTTGACCAAAAGTTTTTCAAAAAATTAAGAGAAACCGACAAAAATTTTAGGTTGTAATTAAAAAAAGTCACCAAGTTGCATCGCGTAGCAAATGTTCAGCGTAACAAATACTAAAAATAAAATATTACAAGAAAAATGAAATTTTGTGCATATTTTCTCAAAAAAAATCATAGAAAAAACAAATTTCTTAAAACAAACAGAACAAGGTGGGATTTTCTGGTCAGCAAATTGTCCGATTTCCTTCCATATATCATCAGGGCAAGGACGTACCAGAAAACAAAATTTTTTTGATTCTAATTGACTTTTACGCGTCCCATGGATGTTTACGCGTCCCAATACGTCTTGTGACCAAATGGATCAAAAGTAACCAAACTATTCAATAAACAATTTATAATCTAAATTTTGAAAGGACATTCTTTAGTTTATGAATTGAGCAAAGGCCAATATTTGATTATCGAATTGCCTGCGCTGAACCCCTAATTTCTGGCCTGCAGTGTAAAGCCGAGCTAAAATACTGCAAACGATTTACAGAACGTCTCGAACATCCAGACTCTTCTGTTCCCGGTAACTTTTCGGATAATTAAAGCATTTTTCGGCGTTCCTTTAGTCGTATGGTGTTACATTCTGCATTTCTGTAATGAATCTGCTGGAAATGTTGAGAGACAGCGGCTTTGTTGTTTCAGTATGCATTTCGACGTTATCATTCAAATGAGAAAATTTTTCAAAATATTTTAGGAGAGATGCGACGTAGTTACCTATCCTGTATAAGCACTCAGACTTGAAATTGTTTGTCTATTGTGTTTCAGTTGTTTGTTACAAACCTGAATGTTAAACTTTACTTTTTTTTAAAATTGAATAGGAAACATAAAAATTCATGGGACGCGTAAAGCCAACTAGAACCTTTTTTTTTACGGCACCCGGACCTTCAAATTCAAAATCACTAAAATTGGCAACAAAAAACCTTTTAACTACTTCAAATAGTTTGTGTTACCTTGGGTCATCGAATCGCAGCCGTGGTCGAACAGCTCGCCGAGGGGTGACGAAGTTTGTGTCCGTCGTGCCTGCTTCCCGTCGGTGGCGTCCAGCGTTTGGTAAAGGAACAGGCCGAGGGCGGCCAACGCATAAGCCCACGAGGGCGCCTAAAATGGCAAAAAAAAATTCAAGAAAAACAAAACATAAATTTCAATTCGAGTTGGGACTTCAAAATAGACGCAAATTTGAATAATTATCGGCTCAATTTTTGACGGATCCTTTACGAAATTATATTTTTAAAAATTCTTTTCCGGGCTCCGCAGAGTAAATTTTAGTTAGAAAAATAAAACTCCAAAAATAAAGAATTGGAGATTTATATATTCGTGTAAATTAAAAAAAAACGTTTTCCTTCTCACAATTTTTTGAAAAAACAAATTTATTTACATTTTCTTTGGCTGAATAACAGAAATTCGAGAGCACAAGCACGGTGATCAGATTGATAATCTAAAAAACATTTTTTCCATCAAATTCATTAATACTTTTTTTGTTTTGCTCACCAGGCCGATCAGAGTGATCAGATTTGGGGCCAGCCAAATCGGATACAATTGAACAATCCAACTCCAAAACCTAGAAACAGTAAACGACGCAAATTTGTGTGCTTTCTTTTCTTTAAATATCGACAAATTGTCATAAAAAATGTATTGCATTTTTGAACTTTTTAAAAACATTTTACACGCATTTACCTGCTCATGCACAAATGGTCCAAAAGAGAAGAGTCGACTGAAGAGTAAACTGAATATAAATGAAATAATTTCCAATAAAAGTTTGAACTTTCACTGCAAAGAAAATTAAATTGATCACTTTATTCAAAAAATAATAATTAATTCAGATAAGAATTTTTTCATTTTCACAATTTTGAATAGAAAAAAACCATGGGCTCCAAGACGAGCAATTTGCGCGTTGTTCAGCTGACAATCGTTTTCGATGTACCAATTGACAAATTCGAACAAATGCATGCGAGCCCTCTAAAAATTCGTGGAAAAAATAGAGCCAATTTTTAAGAAAAATCACAACAAAAAAAAATTCCGTAGAAATGGTAATGCTTTTGTTTAGCGACCGACCGTCTTTAAGAAAAAATGGTATTTTTAATCCATTGAAAACGGACGTTTGGTATTTGTGCGCTGGCGTTTTGGCGTCGCCTTCCCCTCGTGCAGCACACCATTTGCATGCACTCCGCTCCCAAAAAAGGAAAATGATTGCAAATGCGCGCTATGCTGCACGAGCTGCTGGGAGGAGGGGGCTCCGGGTCCCTTTATATTGTTTAGGCCCCACAATTTAAAATAAATTAAGTTTTAAAAATCAATAAAAAGATGTTTCTAAGGATATTCGGGGGCGTAGAAGCCGATGCTTACCTACCTTTGACCAATTTCGAACCCCGGATCCTAATTCGAACATTTTTTTGGAAAATTTTCCAAAAATTAGCCACAAAATCATTCAAAAAGAGACAAAATTACAAGAAAAGTGAAAATTTTTGAAGCTATAAAAATAAATTTTATTTTTCGAAAAATTGTATAAGAGCCGGCGGATCCGGTAACGAACGCAAAGAGCCAATTTTAGAATTTTTGGACGAAGAATAGCCGAAATAAAAAATTGGCCCGTTTCTGAAATTTGGTGGCCCCGCCATTTCCTTAACAAAAATTAATTGAAATAAAAACCTTAAAAACATTGCTTTTCGTCGTCGTTTTGGTGCCGTGCCCTTTCAACTCCCGCGGCGTTGTCGACCGTTGCTGCCGTTGTTGACGCTGGTTGTTGTGCAGCGACGTCGCCAGCGACTCGGAGAAGGAATTTCGTTGAACACTGCCACCGTCGTGTTCGCTCAGACTGTTGTTGTTGTTGTTGTTATTGGAGTTCATCTTCCGTTGCTGCTGGTCCGTCTCCACCAACGAGTTGTTGCTGCCCGACCCATGCTGAAGCGATAAAAGTTTCAAGTAACAATCCGTAGAGACAATTTCCATATTTAAGAAAAAATTCGAATCGATAGTCAACCGATCAGTCTAAGGTTGATCACCGTTTCTTGGAAAACAATAAAATCCGATCATTGCTGATCGAAACTTGTAAAATCATATTTACCTGCTGTTGCTCTTTTTTTTGCTTGTCTCGCTGACTCTTCAGCCCGCCTCCGCCACCCCTCGTTCGAGCCATTGACAGCGTGGAGGGCGTAAGAAATTTAGAAAATTCAAATTCTAACGAGAAATTATATTTTAGACTTGTTGAAACTACTAAAATTATTACATAATGAGTCGGCTAGCAAATTTGTGCGCGTGGTGAAGTGGATTTCAAAAAATGTTGGCATTTTGATTTGCTCACTCATTTTAGACGAAATTTAAATTTTTTAACTTTCAAAGTGCTGAAAAACGCAGAGCATAAGCTTACAAATTAGCTCAGGTTGGCTTAGGCCTAAGCTCAGCTTACAAATTAGGGTGGCGTGCGTCCCTGGAGCCGAAACTTTTGTTTTCTCTGACAGATTCTTCTCAAACTTTTATCGTCATTTCGGTATCATGGTTGATGAATGCGGCCCAGGATTTTTGGAAAAATTGATTTTCCAACCAAAATTTCCCAAATTCCACCTAATTTTTGGTAGAGTAAGAAGGGAGCATGTCTGCGAAATTGGTCACGAATACAAGGTTCCGAAAACCGAAAGAAATTTAATGGTGGGTGGGTGGGGGGATATATAGCGGCTAACCATACACTGTCTGATTTCGTTGGTTTTTTGTAGTGGTAAAATTGCGTAAATTTGGCGTTTTTCGCCTAATTTGTCTGCTGCTGGGGTTGACCCAAAATGAGTTGGTGGTGTTTGTGTGGCGGGCGTAACACGTGCTCTTCTGTGTATTTGTACCCGTAATCAGGTGACCCCCCCCCCCCCCCCCCTCCCCTCCCCTCCCCACGCACAGCTTCTTTATATTTTGATAGGAAAACCCAGGGCTGCCAACAATGATTTTCAGGCCAAAAAAAAGATTTTTGGTGTTCAAAAAATACATCAATTAAGTGTAGAAATTTTTTGTACAAAATCAAGAAGAAAATTAATGCAGCAATGATTGGAGTTAGAGCTTTTTTTGAGATATCTTTCCCTTTCAAACTGTCCTTGCTTAATAGCAAATTTTTGACTCAATTTGTTATGCTTTTTCAACCAAAATTTTGAAAATACGGTAATTTTTTGAAGCTTCTTGGGAATGGGAGAGTACCGGAAAAGATTAAAAAGTTGAGATAAACAAAACAAAAATTGTTTGTTTTTCATCAGAACTGGCCAAGTTAGGGTTCGATCAATTTTAGAGACGAAATAGTGTGCAAAAGGGAGAGATATTTGGTAGAGGAGATACAAGAGTAACGAGAGATAAGAAACGTGAACGACGAAGGAAAAGAGAATAATCGGCTAGTTATCTGTAGCTTTGGATAGGTAGCTGCGGATCAAATTATCCTTAACCTTGTGAATACGGTTTTTAACTGTAGATTTTTCAATCCGCAGATAACCCAGCTACAGCTAGATAATCTGCACAATGTCATTTTGTCGGAATGCCGCCCATCCCTGGGGCCTATTTCAATTTCCGTCGTATCCCCGATACGACGTCGTATCATGCATTTCTGTTTCAATTAAAAATCGTGGAAAAGGGACTATTCTGTTTCAATTAAATCGTAAATCCGATCATCGTAAGTCCGACGACATCGTGTAAACACACGACATTTTTGCACGATGCGATGCCTTTTTGTTTCAATTTCCATTTACTTGACGTCGTAATACGACGGAAATTGAAATAGGCCCCTGCTGGTGTCCGGTGGTGACGGAATACAAAAAGTTAAGAGAATCGAGTCTCGGAAAATTCAATTTTTTTTGAGGAGATTTGCAAAATGAACTAAAAATCGAATAGACAAATTTGCAAATTAATCAAATTGTATAACTGTTAGAAATCAAGAAATTTAAAAAATCTTTTTCACTGTCCGGGGGGCTTCCTCCATCAGAATTTGTATTCAAATTTCGGTCCAAAGTTCGCCTCAATTTTGTCGCCAGAGTCAAACAACGAAACGCACGGAAACAAATCGGCGGCAAAAGAGACAAATAAATTGGCAGGATCTGCAAAAACAAATTAAATAAAACAAAAAATAATTTACAAATTATGAAAATGCCCTTTAATTATTCTTTTCCACCCAAACACCGTCCGTTCTTTGTATAAATAATTTGGCGAGTTTCCAAATTGACGCCGCATCCGACGACGTCGCCGACACCAAACGAAGGCTTTTCATCGATGAAAGGACGTCCAATGCCGTTGTCGTGGCAACATCCCTCGACCGCGTGGCCCCAAAGAGTGCCATTGTTTTGATAAGCAAAAGTGCCTTCGTAATCTCCCACCCAACGGTCCAATGGCATTTCTTTTATCGCAAGTCCAATTAAAATACGGCTAAATAAATGTTTTTTCTAAAGCATTTTGAAGCTCAACTATTTATTTATATGGTTACCGTTCTGCCCCTAATATTTTCATTTCATAATAAAAAATGCGGAAATCTTTTTTCGGAATTGGCTCTTCAGCAAAAGCAGAGCGCCACGCTAAAATTAAGTTGGTTCAAAAAGTTAGTAAACTCTTTACATAAAATAACCTTTTTAATTAAATCACTTTAAAAGAATAATATTTACCCCAATTATTCTCTCCATTATATTGGACAATCAATCGGCCGGGCTCAGATAGCGCGAGGGCCTCGTGACATGCAGCGGAATCCCATCGATTTTGAGGGGTTAGCCCTAATAATTGTTATTTATTTATTTATTTATTATAAAAATCTATCAAAGATCTAAATTGAATTCGACATCATTGGATCCTTGCGTTTTCAAAAATTTATTAAAACCAATAATTTAATAGATTTGGATCGACTTGCCCCGAGACTCGAGACCGAGAATTAAAAACGGCCCTGGGTAGGGTAAATCGAAAGGTTTCGACGCAGCCCTGATTTAAATAAACTTACCATTTATTTTGAGACGATTTTCCTTTTGCTCATTCAATCCGTGGATCGCATAAATGACAAAAATGAATAAAACAATTGCGCCCACAATTCGATAAGGATCTAAAAAATCCAGCAGAATATTATTGTCTAACAGGTAAGAAGTTTTAATGTTCTTACCAATTTTTTTCATGTCCTTCACTTCTTCCTTCAACTGCTTGATACCTTTCAATTCCAGTTCAATTTTCTTGATATTTTCCCGAAAATGCTAAATTTAAAAACTTTAAAATTTGAAAATGTTACAAATATATTTCAATTTAATTTAAAATATATATATTGGCCCCGACAGAGACAGTAAAATCGGCATTTCATTGGCCAAAAAACAAAACTCACTTTTAATTGATCGCGCTTTGTTTGTCCCTCCTCCTGATCAGCCGTGGATTCTTTGTCATTGTTCGGCTCATTTCGTCGTTTTGACCGTACAAAGTGTCCACCGCTAAATTATATTAAGTTCGTTTATTGGTATTAAAATTGTAAATAAATTTTCATCGGGGAAATAGAAAGATTACTCCAATCCGACCAACGTAAACAATTCCAATTCAATTTGCTTGATTTACTTTGGGCAAATGAAAATGAATTTAAATTTCTACGTTATGATAAATGTGATATTTGGATCGGCCAATTGTTCTGCTTTCTACCCCGAACGATCTGCCGGGTTTCAAAATTTTGATGTAAATTTTGACACATTTTCCAATTTATTAGCGATCGACGGAATCGGCATTCCCACCGGCCTTCTTTTGGGAGAGTCCCCCCAAACAATAATAACATAGCATTTAAGTATCATTCAGAACAATTACTTTAGGGAAATTAACCAAAAAATCAAATTTTACACAAACGGCTGAGGTTTCGGACGGTATAATTTTTATTTTTTCAAAATATAAAGCTTAAACTAATGCCTAAACGGTTGCGAATTTCCAAATTCTGAACAAAATTTTCTTTGTTACCAATTCCTAATTCGGCGACGACCATCGCTTGGACAGACTTCAGCGATTCATCCATTTTGAGTCGCATTTCATTCAGTTGCTCTGAAATTTACCCAAACAAATTACATAAATCCACAAAGAAATTCAAAATAAAATTTGGTCTGTTGATGTTGTTTCTGATACTTCTCCATCTTTGCATTCATTTCCCCCTTGAGCTGCATTCCCTTTAATATTTAATTTAAATTAACATTCTAAAGTAAGGATAATAATGCTTAATAGAGTTTGACACCGGTACTGTACTGAAATTTGCCACAAAATCATAGCATTCCAACTTGATCAGCTTTTTGTTGTTCAGAATTCGCCATTTGCTTCTGCTCAAGTCCAATAGAAAAATCACTCCAATCCGACCAACGAAAACAATTCAATTCAATTTGTTTGATCTAATTTAGGCAAATGTTGACCAAAAACAGAGAGGACACTTTTGTTGTTGGGAATTAATCTCTATTTTAAACATAAATTTTTTGCCAAAAATAGCGGTTGGGGACAGTTTGGCGTTGTGCCGTTTTGGTTAGCGCTGTGCCGAATTACCAGTGGCGCCAAACTATCCGGGCCCAAAAATAGGGGGTACAAACCAGGGTCGACGCTCAAAACCTCGAAACTGGATTAGGGAAGAACACAAATTAACCCCTAGTTGCCCGAAAACCCACACATTTTGCTTTCGGGTTAAAAAAGGGGCTAATGGAGACTTTCGGGCGCGTAGAATCTCCAATCCTGACATTTATTTCGCTCAATTTCGAATCCCCGAATTCGAACACTTTTTCAAAATGCCATTTTTTCAAAATTAAATTTGTTTCCCAAAATCGATTCAAATAACACAAAATTCACCATTCCCATCGCCGTTCGCTGGATCTATTCAAATCGCTGGCCATTGTCCACCGAATCTGTTCGTTTGGACATTTTTTGTTCTGACTCGAAGTCTCAATTACCAAGTTTTAACCCGAAAAAATGTGAGGGCTAAACAATATCCCGTTAAAGTTTCGTTATGCCCAAATTAACGGGAGCGGTATCCCGTACTTTTCCCGCGAGAGTCCCGCTCCCGCTGAACTCCACTAAAAATGCGAAAAGTTTGGGGCCAATCCAATCTCTTCATCTCCCAACTCATCACCAATCAAGACCGGGGCAATAACTTGCTTCAACCTAACCGATCATCAAATTCTAAAGCCACTTGAAAATCTTGAAGAGTTGAAGCTAAAGACTCAACTTTGTAAAAACATGTGTAATATTTAGAGCAGTTAACGGATTCCATTTGGCTTACCGACTCGGCGAGGCGGTGGGGGGGGGGGGGGAGAGAATTTGGAACCCGCACAATTGGTGATGAAAACGATTGGATGGGATGAGTGGCCGTGCACAATCGGATCCCGGAACTGGACCTTTTTGGGCCCGGCATGCCGGAATTTTACAAAAATTTGTACCGTAGGGGGGCAAATGGGCAATGAGAAAAAGTGAAAATGTGATGGAAAAGCTGGATCGTTTTATCCCTTTATCCCTTCGGGGGGGGGGGGGGATACTAAACAGAAAATGTAAATGGGGAAGGGTAAAAAATGCAAAGAATGAATGTGAACAAAATGTGATGGGAGCGGACAGATTGCCCGATTACACAAACGAATGGCCAACATTGTAGAAGAGCCGGGAAAAGGATGAATATGGATGGAATGAGAAAGGAGGGGAGGGAGGGGGGGGGGGTAAAGGGCGTAGGGCTGGGGGGGGGGATACGATGACAATATTTATGGAAAGAAATGATGCAAATGATTAGGAGCTTAATCATCATCCAATCATCGACGAGTATAATTGTTGAAAATTGCAAAATTCAACGGCTCGTCTGTCGAAACCGGGCAGTTTGGCATCGGGTGGGGCCATGGCATTCGTTTTCGGTCCTCTGGTTTGATTCACCTTTATTTTTAGCCAATTTCGTTTGAGCTGGATGAGATAAGGTAACTTTTTGTGGAATTTGTCTGCGTACGATTGGAGTGTCCGAGTTTATCTTTCATTAAACTTCTTTTCCCTATAAAGTTTCATTCACGGCACCGGAATTGGCCGACGGCTGAAGAAGGACGGCGTCGAAGATCTGGACACGAGTTGCACAGTGTGTTCAGACCGTTCGACTCCGATGGAAATGTTAGATCACATTTGATCAGATCTTTTATTTTTGACTCGATTTGTTAAGAGATTTGCAACCAAAATTTTGACGCTTTTTAGATGAGAAAGGTCCGCCACCGGGGAAATTTTTTGAAGATTTTAATTTGGTTGGAAAATTAGACCAAATATTTTGCGGCAGATTTATTTCCAGTGCGTGTCATTGGGCAGTCCTGGCGCCAAAATTGAGGCGAACTTTGGACCGAAATTTGAATACAAATTCTGATGGGGGAGAAGCCCCCCGGACAGTGAAAAAGATTTTTTAAATGATTTTTCCCGAATTTCATTTCCGTAATACAATAAATCATTTGTGGCTTTTTCACTCATTGTCAGCAATAATCATTGATTGGGGGGGGGGGCTGGAAAACGTGTAGGCCATGGGCCCGTTTGAATCATTTTCATTTTTGTTGTTCAAAGGCGATTAAAAAGTCGCTCTAATTCTAAAATTTTTCGGAGAATCTTCGTCATCAACTCCTATTTTCAAAAAAAAGGTAAACCCCAAAAATCCGGACCCTACTTATGCTAAGATTTTCCTTTAGGGGTCCTTTTGCCGTGGGACCTTTTATTCACGTACGAAAATTGTATTAGACAGATCGGGTTTTGGTGTCCCTACGTTTTGCCTCCTCAGCCAAAATGTTACATTTTGAGATTCTCGCAACATTTCATCGAACTAACTAGAGACCGGCCAGAAGGTTCGGTCGCCGGCCTGTTTCTGTTCTGTGGCAGGATTTTTAATAGTTTTTGGATCAGTTTGAAGGGGAAGTGGAGGGGAGGGGAGGGGAGGGGGGGGGGGGTCGGCGGTGTCGATAGGCGCCGCCGAGAAAATTTTGCATTTTTGATGGAATTTGTCAAGAAAAATGGCCCAAAAATGCATCGCGCAGGGCAAAAATGATTGAAAAATTTTAAAAAATAATTTTTGAGAGTTAAAAATTTTGCGGTAGTCGGGAATTCCAGGTGGTTAATTACTTTTTCGAGAAATTGAAAATTTTAGCCATTTATAGGGGTTTTTGTAGGTGATAGGCGAATGCCAATAGGCGTCGCCGAGAGAAAAAAAATGAAAATTCTTACAATTTTTATAAGTGATGGTTAAAAAAAAACTAATTCTTTAAGTGTAAATATTAGAATTATGCTCCTTATTAAAAAAGGAGTTCGCTCGAAGAAGCGAACTTTAGGCAAAATTAAATTTAGGCACACAGTTTAACCACTGAGACACGTGAAACCGTCACGAAATGATGTTCCGAGAATCTAAGTCTCGGAGTTTTCGACAAATATCCGAGATTCGAGACCTCGGTCAAGATCGCGATCTCGGTCGGGCTCTAGTTGTCAACAATTTCACTCAATTTCCCTTATTTCTAGAAGACATTCATTCCATTCCCAAATCACTAGATTTTGGCAAATTTTGTCTTCACAAGTTTTGTTTCTAAATACGACGACGGAAAATGCGGAAGTTAAAAGCTGCCGAGGCGACGAAGAAAGCCGAGGCCGAACGTCTTCAGGGTAATCCCCCACTCCCAGCATCGAGCCATCCATCCAAAGTCCGAAAGCTAAAATCTTTTTGTTTTGTCACGAAACTATCCGAAGATTTAGGGCTGTTCCGAACCGAAATCCGGGCCGGACTTTTTCCGATTTGGTGCAACACCGAAACTATTTTTCGATTTTTTTTGTCTTTCTGGTGGTGGGGCTTTTTTGCAAGCGACGAACATCGCAATTTCGCTTGCTTTTGGCTTAGTTTATTCTGTCATATTTAGAATTTATTGAATACTTTTAGGCTTTTTACAAGAGATGCTCAAAGAGGACGAGAACAAATATTGTGCCGACTGTGAGGCGAAGCAGCCGCGGTGGGCGTCGTGGAATTTGGGAGTGTTTTGTAAGCACAGCAACAAGCAATTGGGGGATGGACCCTCGACTTCAACCCGCACCATTGGGTTTTGTTGTTGATAAGAACATCGAATGATGGTTCAAAGGTTTTCCCGATTTTGGACCCACAGGCAGGCCCGTAACCGGGGGGGGGGGCGTAATCATAGATTTGATTGCAAATTTGTTGAAACTTTTTCCTGAAAATTCCACCGTCTGACAGTGTCAGGGTTTTGGGTGATCAGATTCGAATTTGAACTCCATTAATGAAAATTGCTCGAGTAATTAAGCCCATTATTTTTTAGTGTGCATTCGATGTGCTGGACTTCACAGGTATTTATTTATTCTCTCATTCAAAAACACATTTTTTGGGATAAGGCGAAATTTCTGATGAATTTTCATTTTTTTTCTAAATGAATCAATGATCGATTTTTTCGTTTTTGAGGAACCTCGGTGTTCATGTGTCAAAGGTTGGTTTGTGTGCGGCTTGATTTGGTTGAAACTGAAACTGATCATTCATTCGTTTTGAGGTCAAATCGGTCACACTCGACTCGTGGACTCCGGTATAAATAAAAAAGTTTTTTTCAATTTTTACATTGCCTCTGATTTTTCAGGACCAAATTCAAAGCATGAGAGTTATGGGTAAGTCGTTTTTTTTTGTCAGAATATTCAGGGGCACCCATAGCCACGGGGGTGGGAGGGGGATATCCTCTTCGAAAAAACCTAAAAATTGAGAAATTTTGTTGTTTTTGGATCAATTTTCTTGACCAATTTCGTCAAAAAATTCAAAATATTTCGGCGCTTTTGGTTGAGCACCGAATGCTCCAAATATAAGCATTTTTAGTCCGAATTCAGAGTTCGATCGACTTGAACTAGAGACCGGACCGATCGAGATCTCTCGCGATTGAAATGTTTCGAGAACTCAATCGGTTCTCAAGTCCGGCTCTAATCTGAATTCTCACAGGCAATGCCAAAGCGCGGGCGGTGTTTGAATGTGAACTTCCGCCGATGTTTCGACGTCCGCAAACGGACCAATCGCTGGAGGCGTTCATTCGCGCAAAATATGAGACAAAAAGGTGTGCCGGCCGCCGCCCATTTTTTTAAATTAAATTTTAATTTGCTCAAATTTTCGCTCTTTTTTGTTCTGGTTTTAAAGGAACGGAAAAGCCGGTATTGTTTTTAAGTTTTTGTAAACTAATGCTTTTTGTATGCCAACATTTTTTATTGGATTTTGGATTTTGGCGTTTTTTTCCGAATTTTCTCCCCCCTTTGTCAGGTACATAATGAAGGATTGGGAGCCTCCGCGCATTGACGTTGCCGATTTGCCGCCCTCCGCTGCCGCGGCATCTTTGGCCAAAAAAACGACGACAAAACCGTCGACGCATTCGGCCAACACTTCGGACAAAGGTTTTTTGCATGTCGGAAAAATATTGAAAAGCACCTCACAAATCAGCAGAGTCACCGGCGGATTTTGTGTCAAAAATGAAAATTGTTTGCAAATTGCGATTCTTGCCCGGGGGGGGACTTTTCTAACACTTCTATGTATATCAATTTTAATAATAACAAATGGTGGATGGCGAAATCGAAAAACCGGACTGCGGGACTGGAATTACAAAAAGCGTCCGAGCGGAATTCCGCAATGGATCCCGTAAAATCCCGGTCCCGGTAGCCTAACCCCGGATACAGGCCGGGATTCCTTTAAAATCCCGGCGGGATCCCGGTCCTGGCCAAGCCCTAATCTTTTTTGGCTCAGATGACAGCCTTTTTGGGCCGTTTTCCACTGCTGCTGCTGCTGTTGCTGACCCGGGCATCAGTTCTTCCCAACACGAACAGCAACTAATTGATGTGTTCACGCCGGCGGTTGACGAAAGTTCGTTCATTTTATGGACAACAAATCCTTTTATTCTTCACTTAACGATCATTTAGCCAAAGTCGTCGGAATTGACGACCTTTTCGGTGCGGCGCAATCGGCGCCCAATTTGTCAGCCAAAACAGCGCCTGAGGAGACGAAGGTCCGCCCTTTTCTATTGAAGCATTTAAATAAACAAAAAAAAGAGCAATTTTCTGAATATTCTTTTTACCGAACGTTTAGAGAAAAATTGGGTGAGGGGTTGGTCTGCTATAAAACTGGGGGGGGGGGGTTGTATTAACACGGGTTTATTTGAAATTACTTTTTTGTGGGAAAGAGGCCGAATACGATTTTTTAAAATTTCTGACGACCTTTTTTTGCTCAATTGTCTGAATTCTTTCTTATTTTTGCTTCAGCGGCCCTTTTTAGGCCTATTTTAAGCCTTTGGCGGCGATTCGGCGGTTCCGATTATAGCCGGGCCGGTCGAGTTTTTTCAGAGTTTCAATTCGAAATTTCGATCGAGAATCTTAGATCGATCAATTTATTTGAATTTATGTGAAAAACTCGATGTTCAAAAACCAAAAACGATATTTTACCGAACTAAACGGTTTTATGGGTTTTCAAGATTGAGTTTTTTTGACTATTTTTTACGAAAAAACTTGATATTCGATGCCCGGCAGGGTCGTATTCAGAAAAAAGAATCAAGGGGACTAAAATGCCCGATTTTAGGGTTTTCTTGGAGAATTTTTCCAAAGGGAATAAGAAACTAAAGTGTCCCCCCCCCTGGAGATTGATTGGAATAAATATACATTTTTTAATCAAATAATGAATTTATTCTCTTTGATTTTTATTGAAACCGATTTTAGGCCCAAAATCTTTTGGAACTCATCAACTTTTCGGCATCACAACCCCAACTGAACAATCATCATCCTTTCCAGACGGCATCAGAACCACCACCAGCAGTTCAGCAGTCCAAAGATGGTCGGTTGAATGATTTTCTACAATTTTGGGCGAAGAAATCGCCGACAGATCGGAATTGAGTCAATTCAAAAACCGGGTACCAGAATTAGGAACCAGCCAACCGGATTCAGATTATAGGGATGCTACTTTTAGGAACGAAAAATCTCAAAATAGGATCCTAAATAGGTGAGAAAAAAGTGCCAAAATAGGATCAAAAAACCGGGTTCATAAGCAAAAATAGGTGCGAAAAAATGTGTGTAAAATAACAAAAATGGCTTAAAAAATTGTTTACAGTCACGAATTTTATAAATGATCCTGACAAAAAAAAAATTCAAAATTTATTGTATTTTTATGAAAATTCTTCAAAAAATTAGTGATCTTGGCAAGAAAAATTTGAAATTTTTATTTCATTTTCTTAAGAAATTTGAAAAAGGGCGAAATAGGCACAAAAGTTTAGTAGCCAAAAATGCCAAAATAGGCTCAAAAAATCTTCAAATACCCCGAAATAGGATCGATCCTACTTTAGGATCGAAAACCCCAAAATGGTATTTTTAGGACCGAATAGGATCGTTTTAACGACAACATTTTCGACTAAACCATGTTTTTCGTGCATAACTCGTCAAGAAAAGGAAGCAGAAAAAATAAGTTAAATCTTAAAAGTAACATCCCTAGTAGGGTTCGGACGGGCGCCCGGGTCGGGCGGGCAACGGGCGGGCGCCGGGCCGGGCGGGCGCCCGACTAGGAAATATTCGATCCGGGCTAAAGCCCGGTATTCGCCCGGCTAAGCCCGCCCGGACGAAAAACCAAAAAATATTCGCCCGGAAAAGCCCGCCCGGACGAAAAACCAAAAAATATTCGCCCGGCTAAGCCCGCCTGGACGAAAAACCGAAAAATATTCGCCCGGCAAAGCCCGCCCGGAGGAAAACCCAAAAAATATTCGCCCGTAAAAGCCCGCCCGACCCTTTTTGGGTTGCCCGGAAAAAAGCCCGCCCGGCCCCAGACCGATTATCCGAACCCTAATCCCTAGTAATCATCATAAATACAATTTTCAAGGTTTATTTAACTGAAAATATTTCAAAAATATTTCTTTGCGTCTGTCGCGTAAACCTTCGTATTTTCAATGCCTCCCCCCCCCCCCCCTTTTTTTTTGTGTGAATATTTGTTTATTCTAAAGACATTGTTCAGACACGAAGATGAGTACCGATCAAATTTTGGCGTTGTTTGGTCCCAAATGAACGGCCGCCACCGGCCTCATCGATTGTTTGTTGGAGAAAATGTGATGAGAAACAACACATTTATTTATGCATTTGGTTTTTGTTTGTTTGTTATGCATTTTTGCCCTCTCTCCCCTTTCAATGGAATCGATCATCGACAGGCGAAGGGGTCGTTTGAGTCTGGCCGAGCTGAGGACTCAACTGGCCAGACTCAACTACCTATCTTTTTTACGGAGGGAGCTATGGGCTGACCTTCTTCTTCTTATCCCGTGTTTAATATTCCATTGGCCTGCGCGGGTTTGTCGGCCCACCCGGATTATTTTTCTTAAGCATTTATTAACCTGGGCTAAAGACACGAGCACCACATCTTGTCGGATTTAAGCCGGGGTAAAATTTACCCCCCCCCCCCGCGGATGACTGACGAGCATCGATTGACTGGCGATTAAAACTGTGTTATTTGTGTTGGCCTGTTGTAATGTTGTGATTTGTTGTAATAATTTGTTTAATCCAGAATTGCCGAAAGCTCATTTTAGAAATTCAAAAAACTGTAGGAGCGTTGGGCGACCGACCACAATTCTCGCACACAGCACAAATATTTCTTCATTCATTGACACTGGTTGTTAATTTGTGACAATTTTTTCTATTCTGTTAATACACAAATTTGTTTAAATCGATTCTGTGTGTGGATGAAGCAGACCTATATTAAACATTTTAATCTGAAAAATAGTTACCAGTGGGTTAATTGCGTTCGTTCGATCAGATTTGATGATAGTATTATTAGAACCCGGATTTTTAGGGACTAAAAAACGTGAAATAGGGGCATAAAAGAGACTAAAAAACCCCAAAATAGCGAGTAAAAAGCCGAAAAAGTGGTGCATTTTTGGGAATGAAAAAATTTTGGTTTCAGGCTTAGTTTTTCTCCTTTTTTCGCATTTTTCTTAAGAAATTTTCTGGAAATGCCTAAAATATTGCATTTTTTCTTTAAAGTTGGTTTGATAATTGCGTCTTGGTCACCTTTTTATATTGTTCTTTTCAGCAATATGAACAATACGGCCGAAGAGTTGCAAAATTTGCGGACGCGTATTGAAAAGCTGGAACGTCAGCAGCACACGGCGAATTTGAGCCGAGGCGCTAATCCGCAGGAAGGCGTTTCCTTTTCTGCTGCTTCGCCCGTTAATTGCGTTCAAAGTATTACATATTACTGCACGAATCGATTTGTTTTTAGCTGAAAATTTGGCAATGGCACCCCGGACCTGAATTCAAACAATTTTCCATACCAAAAAACAGTTTTGCCCTTGAAATTGTTCAAAAAGTACAAATTACAATGAATAGGTAGGCAGGCTATGATCGAATTCATGCTTTTTGAATAATTTTGAGGCTAAAATTAATTTTTGTATTTTCAAAAAATTTGCAACCATTTTTTGAAGCTTTTTAGAAATGAGAGGGCGCCGAGGAATTTTAGTCGGGGTTCGAACCCACAGCCCCAGGCACCTCACATCACTCATCATTACTAGAGACCGGCAAATCGCATTTGCGGGATCCCGCTGCGGGATTTTTTTTCGGAAAGTCGTGCGGGAGCGGATTTGCGAGATAAATCCCGCAAAACGCAAAAAATGCGGGATTGCGGAGCGGGATCCCGCAAAATCCCGCGCGGGATCCGCTCCCGCGCCGGACTCTAATCATTACACCACCAGGGAATAAAATTTAAAAAATAAAACAATTTTTACGCGAGAAACTTTAATTAATCAAAGTAAAATTACGGCACCCAGTTTAACCACTGAGCTACCTGAGATCCTAATGGACTTTACGGAAAACTTCAACAAATATATTACCCAATCTTCGATTCTAAAAATATAAACCCAAAATAATGTTTAGGCAATGTGTGCGCAGTGAAGGAATGCTGTGAACGTGAAAGGCTTGTCGCACGGCGGAAATTGAATGACTTGAGGCAGTTGAGCGCAGAACAGAGAGTCACTATCAGAAAGCTTGAGCAACAATTGGAGGAATTGAGAAGCAAATTGAAGAATGATGGGCAAGAAAAAGTGAGAAAAATTATTGACTATTTTCGCTTTTTTTTTTGTTTTTGTTTAAATAATTGTTTAAAAATAATCTTAAAAAAATTAAATAAATGATTTGTTGTTGTTGTTCAACAGGCGTCCCAAGCGAAGGTCAAGGCTGAAATGGCGGAAGGCCAAGGCTCTTCAGGCGGAGTTGGAGGAGTAACAAAAGGACAGCAACAGAACGCCGGCTTGCGAGGACAGAAGCGAAATCGTAAGGAAATTTGATAACTCTCTGCCGGTTTCCCCCCCCCCCCCCCCAAATTTTGTTGTTTTTCACATTTTTGGGGGTAACTGAAGCCGGGCCGGTCGAGTTTTTTCAGAGTTTCAATTCGAAATTTCGATCGAGAATCTTAGATCGATCAATTTATTTGAATTTATGTGAAAAACTCGATGTTCAAAAACCAAAAACGATATTTTACCGAACTAAACGGTTTTATGGGTTTTCAAGATTGAGTTTTTTTGACTATTTTTTACGAAAAAACTTGATATTCGATGCCCGGCAGGGTCGTATTCAGAAAAAAGAATCAAGGGGACTAAAATGCCCGATTTTAGGGTTTTCTTGGAGAATTTTTCCAAAGGGAATAAGAAACTAAAGTGTCCCCCCCCCTGGAGATTGATTGGAATAAATATACATTTTTTAATCAAATAATGAATTTATTCTCTTTGATTTTTATTGAAACCGATTTTAGGCCCAAAATCTTTTGGAACTCATCGACTTTTCGGCATCACAACCCCAACTGAACAATCATCATCCTTTCCAGACGGCATCAGAACCACCACCAGCAGTTCAGCAGTCCAAAGATGGTCGGTTGAATGATTTTCTACAATTTTGGGCGAAGAAATCGCCGACAGATCGGAATTGAGTCAATTCAAAAACCGGGTACCAGAATTAGGAACCAGCCAACCGGATTCAGATTATAGGGATGCTACTTTTAGGAACGAAAAATCTCAAAATAGGATCCTAAATAGGTGAGAAAAAAGTGCCAAAATAGGATCAAAAAACCGGGTTCATAAGCAAAAATAGGTGCGAAAAAATGTGTGTAAAATAACAAAAATGGCTTAAAAAATTGTTTACAGTCACGAATTTTATAAATGATCCTGACAAAAAAAAAATTCAAAATTTATTGTATTTTTATGAAAATTCTTCAAAAAATTAGTGATCTTGGCAAGAAAAATTTGAAATTTTTATTTCATTTTCTTAAGAAATTTGAAAAAGGGCGAAATAGGCACAAAAGTTTAGTAGCCAAAAATGCCAAAATAGGCTCAAAAAATCTTCAAATACCCCGAAATAGGATCGATCCTACTTTAGGATCGAAAACCCCAAAATGGTATTTTTAGGACCGAATAGGATCGTTTTAACGACAACATTTTCGACTAAACCATGTTTTTCGTGCATAACTCGTCAAGAAAAGGAAGCAGAAAAAATAAGTTAAATCTTAAAAGTAACATCCCTAGTAGGGTTCGGACGGGCGCCCGGGTCGGGCGGGCAACGGGCGGGCGCCGGGCCGGGCGGGCGCCCGACTAGGAAATATTCGATCCGGGCTAAAGCCCGGTATTCGCCCGGCTAAGCCCGCCCGGACGAAAAACCAAAAAATATTCGCCCGGAAAAGCCCGCCCGGACGAAAAACCAAAAAATATTCGCCCGGCTAAGCCCGCCTGGACGAAAAACCGAAAAATATTCGCCCGGCAAAGCCCGCCCGGAGGAAAACCCAAAAAATATTCGCCCGTAAAAGCCCGCCCGACCCTTTTTGGGTTGCCCGGAAAAAAGCCCGCCCGGCCCCAGACCGATTATCCGAACCCTAATCCCTAGTAATCATCATAAATACAATTTTCAAGGTTTATTTAACTGAAAATATTTCAAAAATATTTCTTTGCGTCTGTCGCGTAAACCTTCGTATTTTCAATGCCTCCCCCCCCCCCCCCCTTTTTTTTTGTGTGAATATTTGTTTATTCTAAAGACATTGTTCAGACACGAAGATGAGTACCGATCAAATTTTGGCGTTGTTTGGTCCCAAATGAACGGCCGCCACCGGCCTCATCGATTGTTTGTTGGAGAAAATGTGATGAGAAACAACACATTTATTTATGCATTTGGTTTTTGTTTGTTTGTTATGCATTTTTGCCCTCTCTCCCCTTTCAATGGAATCGATCATCGACAGGCGAAGGGGTCGTTTGAGTCTGGCCGAGCTGAGGACTCAACTGGCCAGACTCAACTACCTATCTTTTTTACGGAGGGAGCTATGGGCTGACCTTCTTCTTCTTATCCCGTGTTTAATATTCCATTGGCCTGCGCGGGTTTGTCGGCCCACCCGGATTATTTTTCTTAAGCATTTATTAACCTGGGCTAAAGACACGAGCACCACATCTTGTCGGATTTAAGCCGGGGTAAAATTTACCCCCCCCCCCCCCCGCGGATGACTGACGAGCATCGATTGACTGGCGATTAAAACTGTGTTATTTGTGTTGGCCTGTTGTAATGTTGTGATTTGTTGTAATAATTTGTTTAATCCAGAATTGCCGAAAGCTCATTTTAGAAATTCAAAAAACTGTAGGAGCGTTGGGCGACCGACCACAATTCTCGCACACAGCACAAATATTTCTTCATTCATTGACACTGGTTGTTAATTTGTGACAATTTTTTCTATTCTGTTAATACACAAATTTGTTTAAATCGATTCTGTGTGTGGATGAAGCAGACCTATATTAAACATTTTAATCTGAAAAATAGTTACCAGTGGGTTAATTGCGTTCGTTCGATCAGATTTGATGATAGTATTATTAGAACCCGGATTTTTAGGGACTAAAAAACGTGAAATAGGGGCATAAAAGAGACTAAAAAACCCCAAAATAGCGAGTAAAAAGCCGAAAAAGTGGTGCATTTTTGGGAATGAAAAAATTTTGGTTTCAGGCTTAGTTTTTCTCCTTTTTTCGCATTTTTCTTAAGAAATTTTCTGGAAATGCCTAAAATATTGCATTTTTTCTTTAAAGTTGGTTTGATAATTGCGTCTTGGTCACCTTTTTATATTGTTCTTTTCAGCAATATGAACAATACGGCCGAAGAGTTGCAAAATTTGCGGACGCGTATTGAAAAGCTGGAACGTCAGCAGCACACGGCGAATTTGAGCCGAGGCGCTAATCCGCAGGAAGGCGTTTCCTTTTCTGCTGCTTCGCCCGTTAATTGCGTTCAAAGTATTACATATTACTGCACGAATCGATTTGTTTTTAGCTGAAAATTTGGCAATGGCACCCCGGACCTGAATTCAAACAATTTTCCATACCAAAAAACAGTTTTGCCCTTGAAATTGTTCAAAAAGTACAAATTACAATGAATAGGTAGGCAGGCTATGATCGAATTCATGCTTTTTGAATAATTTTGAGGCTAAAATTAATTTTTGTATTTTCAAAAAATTTGCAACCATTTTTTGAAGCTTTTTAGAAATGAGAGGGCGCCGAGGAATTTTAGTCGGGGTTCGAACCCACAGCCCCAGGCACCTCACATCACTCATCATTACTAGAGACCGGCAAATCGCATTTGCGGGATCCCGCTGCGGGATTTTTTTTCGGAAAGTCGTGCGGGAGCGGATTTGCGAGATAAATCCCGCAAAACGCAAAAAATGCGGGATTGCGGAGCGGGATCCCGCAAAATCCCGCGCGGGATCCGCTCCCGCGCCGGACTCTAATCATTACACCACCAGGGAATAAAATTTAAAAAATAAAACAATTTTTACGCGAGAAACTTTAATTAATCAAAGTAAAATTACGGCACCCAGTTTAACCACTGAGCTACCTGAGATCCTAATGGACTTTACGGAAAACTTCAACAAATATATTACCCAATCTTCGATTCTAAAAATATAAACCCAAAATAATGTTTAGGCAATGTGTGCGCAGTGAAGGAATGCTGTGAACGTGAAAGGCTTGTCGCACGGCGGAAATTGAATGACTTGAGGCAGTTGAGCGCAGAACAGAGAGTCACTATCAGAAAGCTTGAGCAACAATTGGAGGAATTGAGAAGCAAATTGAAGAATGATGGGCAAGAAAAAGTGAGAAAAATTATTGACTATTTTCGCTTTTTTTTTTGTTTTTGTTTAAATAATTGTTTAAAAATAATCTTAAAAAAATTAAATAAATGATTTGTTGTTGTTGTTCAACAGGCGTCCCAAGCGAAGGTCAAGGCTGAAATGGCGGAAGGCCAAGGCTCTTCAGGCGGAGTTGGAGGAGTAACAAAAGGACAGCAACAGAACGCCGGCTTGCGAGGACAGAAGCGAAATCGTAAGGAAATTTGATAACTCTCTGCCGGTTTCCCCCCCCCCCCCCCAAATTTTGTTGTTTTTCACATTTTTGGGGGTAACTGAGGCCGAGAAACAAAACGGCGGCTTCCGTTAAAGCGTTGAGCCGTTTTGATTTGTATTCATTTTTATGTTTAATTTTTGTTGCTTTAGTTTCTTCTGAGCGTCGCATTCTCAGTCTCAAAATGAATGGTAAGTATTAGTGAACTTGTTCAAATTTTGATTTATTGCATTTTCAAAATCCTTGGCTTTCGTTGTTTTCTTTCAAAAATCTTTTCATTTAAAAAAATAAAATTGACATTAATTTAGGACTAACCCTTCAAAATCGATGGGATGCCGGTGCATGTCACGAGGCCCTCACGCTCTCTGAGCCCGGACGATTTATTGCCCGACATTATAATGAAGGACAGCGTTTTGGTAAAACATTCGAATCACTTTGTTAATCGCTATGAAAAATAAACCCGCAAAGTGTGAATTAATTCATTTTGTAATGTTATAAAAAATAAGTGCTGGCGTGATCGGGATCCAACACGGGATTTGCCGGAATCCCGGGTTTTTAGTACGGTCGGGATTGTATTTTTGGAATTGCTTAACAAAAATGCAATAAAACGGAAAATGTTCCCCCAAAAATCATTTTTTCCTCCAATTACCCCGAATTTTTCTGTCTATACGCCTGCCCTGAATTCCGACTGCACTTTCGCCGGTCTCAGGAAAAAAGCTAAACGCAATATTTAAACTTAACCATTTATTTTAGTCATTTTGGTCTATTTTTGCATCTTTTGGGGGTTTTGCTAATTTGACAATATGTAACTTTTTTGATGCGATTGATTGAAGTATTTGTTCTTTCAGCGTTTTGCTCTGTCTTTGCCGAATTGCCAATTCCAACATCGGATGTCGGCATTTTTTACTATGAAGTTAAAATCTTAGACAAAAACGGGTAAGTTATAAATAGGGACCGGATTAAAATGCATATTTTGGGGTCTCGCAGCATTTTTTTTTGCCATTTTTGGTGCTTTTAAATATTTTAGAATAATTTTCTTCAGCGAACTTTCAATTGGACTCGCAACAAAACAAATGCCGCTGCACAAATGTGTTGGACTTTATGGTGGCACTTACGCATACGCAAGCACCGGCAAATTTTTGGGTTATGCCGTTGAATGCCGTAGTTGCCATTGGCACGGGCGTCCAATTGTCGAGGGAAAGCCATGGCTGGATGTTGGTGATGTCATCGGATGCGGTGTGAATTTGGCAACTCGCCAAATTATTTACACGAAAAATGGAAAGCGTTTGGGTGAGAAAAACGAAAATGAACGGACGATTTTATGCTTTTTTCAAATTCTTTTAATTTTATTTGATTTTTTTCAGGTACTGTTAATTTGTTAGCCACGTCTACGGATTATTTGTTTCCGTGTGTTTCGTTGTGGTATCCTGGCACAAGAATTGAAGCAAACTTTAAGCCTGTCTTCAAATTCAATATTGACGATGGAATTTAAAATTGTAAAAAAAGATCTTTTATCTGATGCAGTTTTCTGCCGTTGGACCCACATTTTTCAATATATTTTTTTATTGCAAATTTTCATCTTCCATTGTTGGATTATAAACATGTACAAATTAAAAGGTCAAAAATGTTTTGGAAAATGTATCATAAGTCCCAGAGCCAAAATTACTCAAAACCACTTTTTACGGTTTTTTATGGGCTGAAACGGATTAATATTTTAAATATATTAACTTGCAAAATGTTTGTGGGACGAGCGATCATTTAAAAGTTGGGAATCTCTTCTTTCTTAATAAATTCATTCCAAACGTTCGTTGAATTAATTTTTCATTTTCCTTTTGGGGTCCGACTAAAAATTTTTTTAAACATTTAAGGCATTAAATAAATTCCTGTAAAGCGGACACTATACAATTAATTTGTAAGCGAAATGCTCTCGAGACCCCGAAGAACCCCGACACACCGTCTCCTCCCCGACTTTCCCACTCCCGAAGGATCGAGGAGAGCAATTACGATAGACATCAACAAGTCGTTTCAGGAAAAGGATAGTCAGGAAAAAAAAATGCCAACAGCAATTAATCGCTTTTTTGTAAATATAATTATTTATGAAATGAAATCAATTAATTTTACACTTAACAGGCCTAATCTGCTTTTGAAATTTGAAACTTTCAAAATGCATGTTTTCCTGCTGGTTGTCTTCATCAAAGTGCTGCTTTTTGCCAAAATTAACGAAGTACGTCCGAATTATTAAATTTAACAATTAAAATGGCAAAGCGCAGGTTGTCGCATGTAAAGCGAGGATATTCTCTCCTAACAAATGTTGCGCTTTTCAAACGGCATGGCATGGAGGATGGCTTGGCTGGGGGTAATTTTATGAAATGCCAACATTGCAATTTTGCGTTATGGTTTTTTAAACCGAAATTGAGAATCATATTAAATTAAAATACTACCTACTGGGCAAAATCCCCTAAATATGGGCTAAAACAGCAAAAAGTGACAAAACAGGGACTAAAAATTTGCTAAAACTGACCAATGAAGTCAATTTATGCGTGAAAATCTTCCCGTTAATTTTTATCAGTCCCTCTATACTTTTCTCGTGTTGGTTTAAAGATTTATAAAAAATAACAAAAAGTTGGGAGGGGGGGGGGGGGGGTCTCCCAACGAGTTCACATTATTTGTTGTAGTTGTCCTGACTGGAAGCCAGGCTGCAACTTCTTCGGTTACAACTGCGTCAGATGCTTGACCGCCTACAACAGAGGGAAAGGGAACTGCAACCCCCGCGTTTATTGCAGTTGCTACCATTGCTGTAATCCGAAGTATGCCGTAAATTGTCCGAACGGATGCGACGACTGCATTAGGGACGGGTGGGGCGGTTGTTGGCCAAACTTCAATTACAAATGGAAGTCACTTGGGTATGGTCTTGAGAATGAATGAATTTTAATTTATTTTTAAAAAGCTCATCCTCAATGCTGGAAGCGGAAGCGGAAGCAAAGGCGTGGGAACACTTCGACACGGCAATTTATTTAAAAATGATTTTAATTTTCAGTGAATGATCAATTGCGATTTATTTAGGTTGATGTTGACAAGAACGGGAGCATTTCGTTGAATGAGGCCATTGAACATTATGTGTCAAAACTTGAAAATGGCACATCGGCCGAACATCTTGCCAAGAACGTGTCCTGGTTTGCCGAGATGGACAGCAATGGCAACAATCAAATTGAACCCGAAGAGTTCGATCGATCGCTCATTAGAGCAAACAATCAAACGCGCGGCTAAATGAATGAACAAAATGCCATGAAATTCACAAAATTGATTCAAAAAAAGCACAGTACTTTATCGAAATAATTCGAATAAAATATACCGTACGAAATGCATAAAAAGAACGCCAAATCAAATACAAAAAAGGGAGTATAAATGGAAATTTGTCAAATGATTTTTATTAAAAAATTGGAAATAAATAAAATTGAGAAGCAATGAGAGAGAGAGACAAAGAGAATTAATTGCTTTATGTGAACAAATCAAAATATGAATGGGCGAAAACCCACTCCCCCCAGCATAAAGAAAACAATTTTTTTGGGAATTTCACTATTAAAATGGCGGCCAACTTTTACTTTGACCACACGCCGGGCCAAAACAGCCCCCAAGGCGACAAAAACCAATTTTTCGTTTCCGGCAAAAATTGGCTCCATTTTTTGACCGCCATTTATTAAACTATATTTACAAAAAGTCTGTGGGTCTGTACTAAAGTATAAAAATTTGGATAAAAAAGGGAAGGGAGAGATATTCGAGAATCAATCACCAAAACTGCCGAGTCTCGACTCGATATTTTCATATTGAATACATTTTAATGCCCGAATATCCCTGCAAAATGGGGAAAACACAAACAAAAAAAACACTCGAATAACTTGGGCAATTGGGATTTCGCACAATTCATTTTTTGATTAATGTGGTTAATTAATTAATGAATATTAAAAAACATTGAAACAGAAAGAACAGAGAGATTCTACAAATGTCCAACGCCAATTTATCAACAAATTCAAATGGAAGCGGTAGAAGAACAGCCGAACAGAACAACACAAATGGAGGAAGTAAATAATTACACTTCGCCGTTGAGGTGTAAATTAGCTTAATGAGTAAATTAATTGAATAAAACATTTAATTATGGAAATGCAATAATAACAAACAAACAATTCGACGATTTGTTAAGCTTCTCATGTGAAAGCCAACAAAAGAATTCAATCGGAATAAAACTGAAAAAGAATTGTGAAATTAGAGAACGGACAGAGTGAGTGGACGGGACGGGACGGACCAGCTTAATAATCTGAGAATTGGTCCTTTATTGTCTTATCTTGGATTTCTTTGTCAGCGAGCTGAACGAACCCGACTCGGTCTCCATGCAAAATGAATGCTTTTCAAATAAATACTCAATAGAACACAATATATTGCATAATTCTTTAAAATATCGACGATTTTTGTGATTTGTTGTGGTATTGGCGCGTTGTGAGGAGGTGTTTATTTGTTTACATGTGTCTGTCATTCCATCAAGTTCAAGCAGTACCAACAGCAGCAGAAGCAACTGCTGGTGCTTCTGTCGTTCTGTCTCCACCATTCACTGCTGCTGCTGGTTTCACAGCACACGTCCGATAGAAGATCAAGTTGAATTCGTCAAATGTGCGGCCCCTTTGCCGCTCGTCATGTTGGCAAACATTTGCAAAATGCCCGACACGGAATCTAAACAACAAATTTTTAAATTATTTTATGTGCTAAAACGACGTGCACAAAATTTATTGCCAAAAAAATTGCTGACATATTTTGGTGCCACGCAATTCCAAATGTTTTAATCATTTATTTGAGGTTCATCTCCTTAGACTTCTTTTACCTGTAGGCACTTTGCAAAAATGAGCCCGCCGACAATTCGAAAATGTTTTCGGCCACCTTAACATGGACAAAGAATGACGTTAATTTAGTGAAAAGCCTGAGGCAATTCGGCTTACTCTGTTTGAGCCCGGCGGTCGGCTTCCGTTAGTCTCGTCCTCCAACTGAAGCTGCTTGTTCCCAAATTGTTGGCACGGCTTGTACGGAAATCCAAGCAGTCCGCCGCAATCGTCCACAAACAATGTCGGGTCATCAGTGCTAAAAATGATCAAACTCGGACACTTTATTTAATTTAAAATATTTTAATTCCCACCCACCTAATGCGTATTTGAAGCGGAATAGTCGGAAAGTGTTCGGAGATCGGCACAAACAAATTGAAATGTCCGTTTCTGGCATCACAACTTTCGTTGAGGCAATAACGCGAGTCAATTGTGAAGTTCAAATTCAAAATCTTTAATATAAAAATGTTTATAATTTTGCAATAATTCACTCTTTTTTATAATCCAATAAAAAGTTAACCTCAAATTTTGCTCCATTTGCCAGTGTGTTCAACTCGTCAATTTTATTCGGATGCTCCTTTAAATTTAAATAATTAAATCAAATATTTTTAAAACCAGAAATGGACCGAAAATGTTTTATTTGAGAGTTAATCAAATCAAACATTTCGATCAGATCGTCATGATTTAATTGGCATTTTACTTGTATCAGCAATTGCGGCGCCGGGGGCACAACATTTTCCGCCACTTTTGACGCCAACGCGACCAAATTGTCCACACTCTTCGACAGTTTTTGCCCAAAATTTTCGTATGCCAATTTGTTGTTGGCGCAACAGTACAGGGGACAGTTGCTGGGCGGCACGAAGGGTACTGTAAAGGAAATTTTATTTTTTATTTAATTTTCAAAAACAAAAATATGGAAGTTCGAGACCCCCCCCCCCCCCCCCTAGCCTTCAAATAAATTTCACGCCCCTCCCTTTTGTTTTACCCGAAATTAACGACGAAAACGACGTCATGGCACCGCCACCACAAAACACTGTCAAATGCGGCACATTCTGCGGTCGGTCAGGCAATTTCCATTCGACAAAAGGCTTTATCATTTTGCCGGGTTCAATTGGTTGTTGCGCTTGTCTTCCCCGGTCGGCATCGGGCGACGGATTTGTGGTGGGATGGTAATGGTCACGATGAAATTGGACGGGGAACACGTAAGTCCGGTTGTACCAGTCCAACACGTACAATGTGCACATCGTCACCAAGCTTAATTAATTAAAAAAAATAGCCAAATTATTATTATATTTCACATCTAACCAAACTTTTTTTAGATTTGGCGAATCAGAAATTATGCCAAAAATTGCGCCTTACCAGAGTGCCATGATGATCACAAGTGTGACAATTGTGCCCTGGGTGAACTTGGAGTTGCACAACGGTGAATCGACGGCACAAGATCCTGCTCCTCCTCCTCCTCCGCCGCTACCGTAAAAGTGGGGACGGTTACAGTAGGCGGACGCCGATGAATAGGAGCGGCATCGATGGTGATAACGTTCGGACGAAGACCTTCTGCTCAAATTGGAAATATGCGCCTATCTGAGTTGGACTCGAGACTCTCGAGTCGAGAGTATTGACGGGCGAGTGTTTTGGCGCCAAATTTTGCATTCAAATTTCGTGGCCTACCTCCGGCCGTCTTTTTTGGTCTTTTGGACTCCGCCGAATGATTCAACGGCGCCATCCTCGAGGTCATTGCCGCAGTGAGCGGGCATTGTCGTGGCGGCCGAAGTGAGTGAAGTGCGCGAGTGCGAGACGCAACTTTGCTTTTGACCCGCCAGCGATGCGGCAGCACCGCAATCTCCGCCGTCGTCGACTGCACTTTTTGTGCCGAAGAAAGTGGAAAAATCACTTAGACCTGCAATTTTCGTTAATTGATCAGTCCTCACGAACAAAGCAAAGGATTAAAACCAACACTAATCGAGATCAAATAATAGTTCAGGAAATCGAGATTTCGAATCGCGCTAGCCCTTCTTTTTCAAAAATCGCGTAAAATTTGTGTAATTTTCAATTTCATGTTTCTTCTATTTACCTGATGCCATAGAGCCAAGTTGTCGCCGTTTCTGCGCATAACGAGCCAATTTTTGTGAAATCTTCTCGACTTGATCAAGCTTGCTGCCCAAATTGCCGGTTAAGCTTAATTTGTTAAGAATTTAATTTAAAAAAATAAAATAAATTAAAAAATAAGAAATCGCACCGGTACAATTCCTGCGCAGCCGCAACAGTGTCGTAGAAAACGCGAGTGTCGTCGACTGTCAGAAATTCGCCGTTGTCTTTTACTGCCTCGGGCAAAACTTCGGCTAATTCTGTAAATTACAAAAGTTTTAATCCATTCCCTTACGCATGCAAAAGTGCCACTCGCCTTGCGCAATAACGCCGACCCGGTGCCTGTCCTGCTCGCTGAGCCCCCAGCGTTGCGCAATTTCCGGCTTGTAGGCGAATTCGACTAGCCGCATTTGTGCCACGCGGGCCATTGCCTCGGCAGTGCTCACCTGGACGAGAGAGATGCTGTTCGAGAGTCTCGAGTATCAGTCTTGTAACTA
Source organism: Globodera pallida (assembly GCA_020449905.1). NCBI lineage: Eukaryota > Metazoa > Nematoda > Chromadorea > Rhabditida > Heteroderidae > Globodera > Globodera pallida. Next base: position 3,109,428 of record JAIXHY010000009.1, on the reverse strand, counting down.
TCAGTCTCGAGTGGAATACCGATATTTCTCAGTCTCTTTTCTGATTCTATAAAATTCTTCAGTTTTGATCGATCGGCCCTCAAACACTAAAAGCCCTTCGAAAGCATTCCAACCTCCGCAATGTTCTCTTTCACACGGCGATCAGATGGTTTCGTGACGGTGCCTGTCGTCACAATGTTTCCGTAAACGGTCAGAGCGGCGTTGTCGATCGGTTTGTCGCCGTTGGTGCCGATGCACACTTGGCCCGGGAAGGACAACGAGCCGTGCTGGCCCCGCTGCCAGTTCAACTCCTGATCAGGCTGCTCAAATTGGCCAGGATTGGACGCCTAAGGCGTTGACAGATTATTTGGGAAAAATAAAAAGTCACAAATGATTTTGTTAATTTGTTAATAATATTTTTGAATTAAAAGGTGCTTTGATCATTGTTTTTAACGATAGCCACATAAGAAGTGCACAAAAAACGTACCCGGACGATCACTCGATCGGAATGGAATGCCTGGACGAGAACTGAAAGCATGGCACATTTATAGGTAGATGATACACAACCCCTATTTCCTCGCACGCCTTCCTCACCGGGTCCAGAGGGTGTGCTGACCAGCAGCTTCACCACCAGAAGGAAGAACCTCTGTTCCGGGTTCGGCTTCCCATTCTTGCGATGGTTGTTGAGGGTTGTCTCCGCAAAGTGTAAGCGTGCGACCGTCTGTCGTACAGCGGGACGCGTGCCATCGATTTTGAAGCTTAAATGATCGTCTGCGTAAAAAAGCGCAAATAATAAAACTCTTTACCCTTCCGGATCATGATCGATCGGCTTCCGGTCCGCCTGGGACTGTTTTATCTTGATCAAGCTCGTCTGCATCTCATTTTTGACGCCGCAAAAGGCGAGGTAAAAGTCCGCGTCGAGGATGGGCTGCAGGACGCCGTTGACACGCACATATCGGGGCGTAAACGGGCTGTTCGGCTGTCGGGGAAAGGCAAACTTTTGGTAAAGCGATCGGGACGCGGATATTTAAGGCCAGAAAGAACGGAAATAAGATCAAAGAAATCTCTTATCAATCGCCTAAATCGTTTTCGTCACCCCCGATCGGGTTCCCCGTTTTTCTGATCACCCACCTGTTGGGGCTGGTCGCCGCCGCCGTTCAATGAAAGGCCAGAAGCGTTGGCAGCCGAGCTGGCAGAAGCGGCGGCCAAATCGACGGTGACGCTCACCGTAATTTGGAAATGGTTTTTCTTTTGATTAACAAAGCAATTGTCCGACGCGCTGTAGTTGAAGCCTTTGTCAGCCACAACGGCAACTGAAAACAGAAACAACGCTTAAACAGTCAGTCAGTCAGTCAGTCGTACTGCTCGAAGCACCCTCAATTAAATTTTGATCAAAAAGGCAGACATTTCTTTGTCCATGCAACATTTTCTTAATTGGATCAATCAAAAATGAAAGCAATTGGACGAAATGTCGTATTTTGTCTTTCTGTCAAAATGCCATCGTGTCGCGATTTTTGCCCGCTTTACAATTTATTCAATGTGCCAAAACCCTTCATAAGCACCAACTTGGCATTGCTTTTAAAGGACGCTGGTTAATGTCGTACAGCACATTCCACGACTCGCACAGATACGGCTCAAACTTAAAAAGATTCGTTCAATTATCTTAATTCTGATCACCACAGTTCTTTCTGATCACTAAGTATTATTATAGGAAACAGAAAATTCAATTTTCCAAATAAAAATTTAATGGGGCGGGAAATCCAATCCATCACCCATTCCTTGCTGACCTTGATCGTCCTCTGCGAGTTCATGTTCTCGTCCAGATCATCAAAGCTCTGGTGGTGATGGTGCTGCTGTTGTTGTTGGGCATGAAGCAGCAACATCCGTTGTTGTTGCTGATCAGCTGACACAGCGGTGCATTGATGTTGCGGAGACCTCCGGCTGTTGCTGTTGGCTGTGGAGCCATTTGCTTGGGTTGCAGTTGTGCCAACTTCACTCTTGATGTTCGGCAGGTTCGTGCTGTTCCCAAGCGGCATGGAGGAGGCGTCACGCGAACTGAATATGTTATGGGGGTGAACTTTGACTAATCCTTTTTTGAAAATCGAATCAAAAATTTTAGTCCACAAAACAAATCAGATCAATGATCAGGCAATTTTTGGACCAATCCAAACACTGGAAGCGATGCTGCTAAACATTCATCAACTCACCCCGGGGTCGCGGAGCTGGACATTCGTCGCCGCTTCAGCTGCGATTGCGGGTGGTTGTTGTTGTTGTTGAAATTCTGTTGCTGCTGATGTTGTCCAACAAGTGCCGCTTCTCCTCCGGACATGTCGTCTGATGACGCCGTGTAAATGTTGTCCATGGAGGCGACGAATGCGTTGGCCGATTGGCTTTGCAACAAATAGCTGAGGCCCTTTGGCGGATGGGCAATTGCCGGAGGCGAAATCTGAAACAACGCTGCGGGCGATGAAAAATGAAAAATTTTGCAAATACAATTTTAATTAAGAAATTCAGCCAAACATTTTAATTGGATTAATCATTAATGTGAATGACTGATGCCTAAAATAAAATATTTAAATTTTGCTAATTTTTAAAAATTTTAAAAAAACGAAGCCATCGAATGAATTTCTCTTTCCGAAACAGACAAATAAATATTGATTCCAAACTACAGGAGTGTCAAATGGACAACAGCAAAAAGGGGGGGGGGAATTGGTCAAAAGAAGGAGGGGCAACCAAAAAATGTTTTTTTTCTTCGAATCCCTGCGGGGGATGGAAATGAAAGCACCTCTAAGGATGGCCACTGTAAACAATTCATAAAAAATTTAATATGCAAATTATATATATGCAAAAAAAAAGCAAAAAAAAAAATGCCAATGCCATCCTTTGCTCTCTTCACCTGTTGTGCTGAATGATGGGAGCCGGGCGTCGACTGAGAGGGCGGGTACGGGCTGAGGAACTCGGAGTTTGGACTGTGCAGACACTCCGCCGCCGAGGCCATTCCATCGCCTTAAGGGATGGGTTGAAAGAAACATTGAAAATTGCAATTTGGCAATCAAAAATTTCTCAAAATTGATGTGATCAATGCGACCCGCAACTTACGATCTTTTGTGCTGTCAAATATTTCCAAAAAATTTGTAACTGTCGCCTTTCTTTGAAGTACTCAATCCCTACTACCCGAACAACTGATCTAATCCAGATCAGTAATAGTGATCTGCCAATTTATCCAAATTTATCACCTTCTCCACACCCGCCTCCACCATTCCCGCCACAGACCAACATTCCCAAGCCCCGATGATGGCCAGCGCTGCCCATCATTTGGCCCATTTGGTTGTGATGGTTGTTCATCAACAGCATTTCGCCTCGGGGATTTTGTTGGATCAGCAGCACTTCAGCAGCAGCGGCGGCGGAACCGTTCATCTCCTGCGGATGGACGTAACGGTATTGGTCGGGCGAGAACGGACTTGACGATGCACCGCCTGTGGGAAAATGGTCTGATCATTGTACGGCACTGATCAACAACGATGCTTTTTTAGTTTAGATAAATATTGTAAATTTCCCATTTTTAAGAGATAAATTTGCGTGAACGGACCCGAACTGCCTGGCGAAATGGAACTTGCGCCGCCGGAGGCGTCAGTAATCGGCGGACTGTCCGGTAACAAACGCGTTTGGCCGCCGCCTCGCGCTTCGATCGCTCCTCTGTTTCGTCCAGCAGCAGCAGCTGAACCAAGCTCAGCGCCGTTGTTGTTGCTGTACATCATCAACCCGACATTGTCAAATACCATGGCCTGTTGCTGAAATTCGGTGCTAATACTCGAGAGTCTCGAACATAAAGTTATAAAAAGTCACTAAAAGCCATTCCAATAAAGTCGCAATTTTCGGGGTCCCAATCTCGGATTGGTTTTGTAAATTTGAAACCGGAATGAACGAAAACGGCACGAGTCGATGTTTGCTTGCCTGTTGCTGGAGCTGTTGTTGATGGTGATGATGGAATCCGTTGTGCTGTTGTGCAACTGCTTCCTTCAGCTGTTGCTGATGTACTGCTCCAACGGCGGTGGGTGCGTGCAGCGCCTGCACCAACTCGCTGGTGGTCGTGTTCAGCAGCTGCTGCTGCTGTTGCTGGTAAATGATGTGGCTGTTGTTGCAGGCGTTCCCCCCGAAGGCAGCCGGACTTCCACCCTCGGGCGTACTTTAAGAAATGCAATTTTTAAATGTTTAAAAACTAATGATCGGTCATAATTTTTGACATAAAGAAGCCCAAACTCACTCGCCGGCCCCGATGTATTGGAATATGTCAAAGTTGTCGTCGTTTCCGATCAGCGGATCGCCAAAGCCGGATTCCTCTGCAAAAGTGCGCAAAATTTATATATTTTGGGGATGGGCGCGCCCATTTTGTTGTGAGGCTACCAGTTTTTGTGTAAAGCCTATTAGCCATGCAGTCTCATCTGTCAGTGTGCCGCAGTTTTCAATGCAAAATTATTATTTTAAACATAAATATTTTAACTGCAAGAAATTATTTTAAAATAAACATTTTTTATAATGCAAATTTGGCATTTGGAAAATGTTGATAAACTTTAACGATTTGTGTTAAGAAAAAAAAAATTTCCTAATTGTGCGGAATCCTTAAAAGGGCGGCAGGGAGTATTTTAAGTGCATCTTTACAGTGTTTTGTTTGACAAGGCATAGAAGGCTTTCAAAATGGCAAAAAAATGATGGCATCGAGCCGAAAGACAATCCTAGAAAAGTTGCAGAGAGTCCAAATTGACAAAAATAAATCATAAGTGAATAATTAATATATGTTTTCGGTATTGAGCCCAGAGTCTCGAGAAAGCATTGGTAGCGTCGAGTCTCCGGTGTAAGGGGCGGCGGCATCAATGTCGGCACTGGGTATCGACAAAAAAAATTCAGTCTCGACGGGCCCAAATAAAATTCGGGAGCGGACGGGCGGACCAATGGCGCGACAGCCCAAAGGGGCAAAAAAGATTGAAATGACCGTCCGTCAATGCTCAAAGCACCACACACTGCAAACGCTCGGGCGCCCAAAAATCCATAGCCCCCCCCCCCCCCCCTCTCATATCTCCCTCCTCTCACTGTTTTCGAAAGCATTGACGGACCGGGCGCGGGCGAGCGGGCGGACGGACCAGCGGAGGGTCGGTGAAGGTCATCTCTCCCGCGCCGGCCCCTACAACTGCCCCCCCCCCGCCCTCTCGTCTCGAGTCCCCTCTCGTCTCGAGTGTAAGAGGAAGGGAGGGGGGGGGGGGGGGAGGGGGGGCCTCAGCCTCATCACCATCGGCAGCACAGCAATAAGAAAGAGAGAGAGTTTTGACGGGCTCCTCATATTAATATGCTGCTCCCTCCCACTGTTTGAGAACAGCAACAACAAAAGTGTGGTGGTCACAAGAAAAAGAAGAGGAAGAAGAGAATGGGGAGGAAAGAAATTATTTAAGGGAAAGGCAAATTTAAGAAAAAAGACAAAGTTGTTTTGGGTGATGAAGATCGGCGGGTGACGGGTGGGGAAAGTGTTTGGGACATTTGACCTTCAAATGCCAGAACCCCTTAAGGGAAAAAGAAAGGCACGTTGGGCGTTGTCAGAGTGAGTGAGCGAGCGAGCAAATACGAAAAAAACAGAGAGAGGACGGAGTTTTAAATTTTGGAATTAACGGAAGCTGAGGGGGGGGGGAAAGAATTTGAGAGATCGCTGATCATTTTAAAATGAAATTTAAGAAAAAAGTGAATTTTCAGGATTTTGACTCTAGAAGTAGATTTCAAATTGGACCTTTTCTATCGAGATTTGTGATCTTTCTGAATGGATCAGGCATTTTGGATCTTGTCCACATTTCATATAGACAAAAAAATCCAAAATTTAGGGGGGAAGGGGATAAAGAAGGACAAGAGCGAAAGGACGGGAAAAGCCCCCCAAAATCTACGCATTTTGCCTCCCCCTCCCTTTTTTCCCTCCCTGTCCAACTAACCATCCGTACCAGTCACTGCCATCACAACAACGCGAGACCAACAAACGGGCAAAGGCCATCCCTCGGGGGGCCGTCTCTGCCCCTCCCCGCCCATTTTATCGTTTCTCTGCCCCACCATTCTCTATGGTCTCTCGTGTCTCTGCTTTCCCCATTAAAGATTCTCTGCCACACGCCCCCAACTCTCTAAAAAGCACAGAGCATTCTCTCTCTGCCCATCTCAATGAATTATTCTTTGCTCTCTCGAGGCCTCGAGGCCTCTGTCTGCTCTCAATTTTATCGTTTCTCTGTCCCTCCCCCCCCCCCCCCCCAATCCCCCCCAATTCAAGGCCATTTGGCGCAATGTTTTGCGATCAATGGAGCATATTTGAGAGAAGAGGGAGGGAGGGAAAGACGCGACGACATTTTGCATGAAAATGACGAGATAAAAATTGAAAATTGAAAGTAAATATTGTGCAAATTATTGCAGGCACTTCCAATGTAAAATCTTTTTGTGAAGTTCAGAAAATGACTTTATTTTATTTTATCAAAAATGCGTCCATTTAAATAGCAAATAATGTAAAAAAAACAAAGAAAAATGAAACTTGTCATAATTTCTTGAAGGTAAATCAATCGTTTAATTCTTGCTAATTAGAGAGCTTCCAAATGATTCCAAATTTATTTGAAGCGTTGAACGAAATAAATAAAAGCGCAGGAAAAGAATTAAATTTGAATTCAAAAAGCGCGGCAAAATGAAGTGGAGGGAAAGGGAAAGGGAAAGGAATGGACACATTGCAATTGCATGAAAGAAAGGGAACACCCCCCGCCCCCCCGGGGGATGAAAAAATGACAAAAATTGAGAGGACCGCCAAGTGGCGATGAAAGGGCGGCCACCAGGCACAAGATGGGACGAAGAGACGACTTACAAATTCGGATAAAAAAGGGGGGGGGGAGGGACTTTTGCCAAGGAAATGCCAAAACAAACAACAAAAAATGCAGTGGGCGGCGGGAGATGAGAGTCCAAATTCTTTTGAGTTTTCGTTGTCAAAATTCCGGAATTTTCCCAGAATTTTAAAGAAAAAATTCATTTGAAGTTACGACTTCAAAACAAGAAAATCTGCAAAGAACAAAAGATTCTTTTTTTAAATTGCCGCTTTACGGGGGGTGTAACTCAAAAAATCAAATTTAGGGGCTGGAGGCCGGGATGGCATCGGTAAAACTCAAAAACCGGCAAATAGATTCAAAAACCCGGCACGGAACCACAAAACCCGGCAAATGCCCGGTTTCTAGGGCAAAATGGCACCCCGGCTGGTAGGCGAAGTTTACACTTATTTCAGAAAATCGGCAAAATGTCAAATAACTTTTTAAGAGAGTAATTTGCTCGGCCCAACTAAATTTATTCTGCTCACTGAAAGTTATATGATTTGATTGGCTTGCCTTGAGCTGAGAGTTACGGCGTTTCAAGTGAAGTCGGCAAAAAAAAAATTTTGGGAGGGGGGACTTTTGTAGGAGAGGGGGAGGGGAGAAATATTGGAATTTCGAAATGGCAACTAAATTTTAGTTTTAGGAAAACTGGGACAATTTTCAGAAATTTCTTAATATTTTTGAGGAGGCCATTCCCACCCCCAGGGGTGTGCAGCCGTATTCGGTACTCACACAATATATTTCTTAGAGAATGTCTCAAGTTGGCTTGGGCGGTTTAGATGGGTAGCGGCACTCCTAGTTTGCCATGGCAACTTGAGACATTCTCTAGCACTCGTGTTTGAGAGGAATCTGGCACATCCCCAATGCCCCACCTCCGTGTTTAGAGGAATCTGGCACATCCCCAATGCCCCCCCCCCCGTGTTTAGAGGAATCTGGCACATCCCCTTCCCCCCCCCCCCCCCCGTGTTTAGAGGAATCTGGCACATCCCCAATGCCCCCCCGTGTTCTAATTTGTTCAAAAGCTTTGAACTGAATTATTATATACATATAGCTAACACACAACCACAATTTTCGCTCATTTTTTACCCATTTTTCGCGTTTTTTGATCGATTTGTTGCGCAATCAGCCGCACATTTGCTCCATTCATATTCATTCACTTTGCCGCCCCCGTCGCCACTTTCTTCCGTTTGCTTTGCCCCCCCCCGCCCCGCCCCCTCGCCTTTCACAAAAACAGCCGTCCGTCGTCTACCCGTTCGCCTTCTCTTTCCATTTACTCCCTCCTCAACAGCGTCAACCCCTCGGGGGCCGTGGCCGGCACTGCCAGTCCAGCATCAACCAAACACCCGCCCGTCGCACCAGTCACCACCAAATGGCGCCAATTGTTGATGAACGAACAAACGAACGAACACACACAACAGCAAAACAGTCCTCACACCAAAAACAGAAATGAGAAAAAAAATAAAGAAAAAATGCTGGGGCTAATTACTGACTAATGAATAGGCTAATTGATGTGTGCCCAATTAGGAACAGACCGTTACAGCCAAAAATTGACCTTAATCGGATGCGTCAGAAGATCATTTCGTCAAGTTCGGGATATAAATTTAGAAAGAATAAACAAACTAAATTTAATTCTGATCGGATGCGTCAGAAGATGATCATAAATGGGCGCGTGATTATCTCTGCTGATCGAAGTTGGATCGGATCAGTAATTAATTCAACACGATTTCGAAAATAGGCAAAAACAATTTAAAGCGCAGAACGCAAATCGGCGATTCTGTTAAGTATTAAAATAAAAACAGAAAAAAGATAAACAGTAAAATTTTGACTTTAAAATTGGAGAACCTGAACGAACGAACAAAAAAAACATTTTTCAAAATCCACAGTTTTCAACAAGGTTTCCTAAACGACATTTACAATATTCGCCGATTAAATTATTATCCATATTTCAATTTTCAGTTGAAGCAAAAAGAATCAAAAAGAATGACCTCACCGAACGAAAACCGCACTGATCACTTACAGAACAGACCACAAACTTGTTGATCGGAATTTTGAAATGGGTCCGGGGTCTGGATAATTAATTAAATGCCCGAAAATGGGACAAAATCCCGAAATATTTGGCAGCCCAATTCAGCCGATCGATCTCTACTCGAAACTCGCCTTGAGCTTTGACGTATTCGTACGCATCTTCCAGCGATGACACCGTCGTTGACGAGGACGGCCCCGGCAGGGAATTACAATAGGTAAGGTGCCGTTGTTGTTGTTGGTCCATGGCATTTCCTTTTTGGGGGGTTTTTGGGTTGTTATTTCTTTCGTTGTTTCTTTCCATTAAAAATTTATGGCGTTACATTTTTTAACAAAATTCAAAGTGTGCACTTTTCCTGCTTAAGTTAAAGAAAATTAAAAAAATATATTTTAAAGATAATGAAAATCACAAAGTATAATAAATTGCATTTTGATTGCTTTTCAAAAGGAATTGTCGCGGCTCCAACGAAAATCGGTCTCGATTGACTCCCGGAATTAATTCCCAATCTCGAGGAGATGGGGCAAAGCTCAATTCACGAACATCGATAACCAATTTGTCCGGAATATTGTCCAATTTGAACAAATAATCATTTTATTAAATATTTCAATATATATTTTTAATAAAAATGATTTAAGAAAGTGATTTTGGGGAAACTTTCATCGTCGGCAAAAAAGGGGGGGGGGGGGAGACAACAATAAATGGATATGTTTGGTGAGAACGAACGAACGAACGAATGGGGACACAAAAATGGACGAGTTACAAATAATGTACGAAGATTAAAAATTCCCCTTTTCTGGTGCGCGAGTAAAAGAAGCAAAAGGTGAGGAGAGAGTTACACACAAAAACATATTTATTTATATTTATATTTGAGGGCGCGGGGCACACAAAAAAAAGTGTAAAAAAGTGAGAAAGAAAAAGGTACAGAGATTTCTTCAATTCCCCCGGGGGGGGGGGGGGGGGGAGGGGACACAAAGAACAAACGATGAAGAAATCAGCGGGGCGTAGGGACCGGTAAAAAGGGATTAAAAAAAAGAAAAAATGTGTTGAGAGAGCGGTAAAATGTGGCAGCAGCAAAGGGGTTGAGAAGTTTAGAATAAAAAAGCGGCGAAATTATGCTAAAATCGGAAAATCAAAAACTGATACTCGAAGTTTATTTCAATAAGACAAATTAAAATATGAAGAAAATTAGTTTAGATTTTGAAAAAAATGAAGACGGTAAAGTTTGTAAAGACCGGGTAAACTTATTTTTTGGCACCGGATCCCGACTAAATGCCAAAATCCCTTAAAAATGGTCCCTCGGGATCCCGACTAAATGTCAAAATCCCTTAAAAATGGTCCCTCGGGATCCCGACTAAATGCCAAAATCCCTTAAAAATGGTCCCTCGGGATCCCGACTAAATGCCAAAATCCCTTAAAAATGGTCCCTCGGGATCCCGACTAAATGCCAAAATCCCTTAAAAATGGTCCCTCGGGATCCCGACTAAATGCCAAAATCCCTTAAAAATGGTCCCTCGGGATCCCGACTAAATGCCAAAATCCCTTAAAAATGGTCCCTCGGGATCCCGACTAAATGTCAAAATCCCTTAAAAATGGTCCCTCGGGATCCCGACTAAATGCCAAAATCCCTTAAAAATGGTCCCTCGGGATCCCGACTAAATGTCAAAATCCCTTAAAAATAGTCCCTCGGGATCCCGACTAAATGCCAAAATCCTCCAAAAATGGTCCCTCGGGATCCCGACTAAATGTCAAAATCCCCTAAAAATGGTCCCTCGGGATCCCGACTAAATGTCAAAATCCCTTAAAAATGGTCCCTCGGGATCCCGACTAAATGTCAAAATCCCTTAAAAATAGTCCCTCGGGATCCCGACTAAATGCCAAAATCCTCCAAAAATGGTCCCTCGGGATCCCGACTAAATGTCAAAATCCCCTAAATTTTTCTTTATATTTCTCACCTTTTGAGAAAGTCTGGACGAGAAAGAAAAAGATCGTACTTTACTTTTGCATTTTTGTTAAGCAATTTTTTCCAAAAAGTTCGACTTTTGGTAAATTTTTAGAATTTTAACACTTTTGTTAAAAAGATTGTGAAATTTCGAAAAATTTTCCAATTCGAATTTTTTTTTAATTTTTGCGAATTCTGCTTTACATTTAGGGGGGGGGGGGGGGGTCGGCGGTGCCGATAGGCGCCGCAGGAAAAAATTTTAATTGACTCATTTGTTAAAAGATTGGCAACCAATTACCAAAATTTTAAAAAACACGCAACTTTTGAAGCTTTTTAGGAATGGGAGAGGTCCGGCGGGGAAAAATTTGGCGAAATTTTCAGCGATTTAACACAAATAATCTATACATATACATAATACACTTTTAATATAATAAAAATAAATAGATAAAAAGTCGGTGGAACGCTTATATTTCGGTATACCTTGACCAAACCAAACAATTTTGGTATCATTCAAAAGCAGCACCATGTATGTAGATGCTATAATAGAAAAGAGTTACGCGATTCGACTTAAAAATATATTTTTTTATTCATATTCATTAAAGTTGAAAAAGATATTTAATTTGTGATTCAATCTAAAATAGAAAGTTATGACGCCACCACTTCAAGTGGTACAAAAAAGCCAATTTTCACTGTTTTAAGCTATAACTTTTCTTTGAAAAGACGAATCAGTTAGCTTTAGCTTGATCAAAGGTTCAGCATACTGAGAGCTTTTGTATGATATCAATTTTGTTTGATTTGCTTCGGGCGCCGAAACTTGTCGGTGCCGAATCGTGCGCGCCGAATCGTGGCCGTTATATTTTTGTTCAAAAAAATCAATCTTTAGGGGGTGCATTTTTTGAAAAAACGAACAGCGTTTATTCAAATTTCGACTTGCCAACTCAGCTTTGCTAAACATGGCATTTGAGAGGTTAAAAAATGGTAAAACAATGGCGGCACTCAATGCCTTCGCAAGTAAACCATAAAAAATAGTAAAAAAAAGTGTGATTTTTTAAAGAAATTTTCGTTAAAATGTACCTACAATTAAAAATGGCAAGATAATTATTTCCCGAGTCAATAAAAGGCAGGACATTGGACCCTATTTAAAAAATAAAAATCCGCAAAAAACATAAATATGTGTAGAAGTGAGGGGGGGGGGGGGGGACAGAGGTCACGGGTTGTGTTCTTCTGCTGAGAAATATGTAATAAAAGAAGCACATAAAAAATTGAGTGAAAGAAAGCGCCTGTCGCAGCCCCCTCCGGGGCCATCGATGGATTGTTTGTTGGATGCCGGCGGGGGAGGGAAGGCGGGCGGACGCCTCGCAGTCCCAACGACGTCCCAGCACGACGACGACGGCGACGACGACGACGACGACGGACGGGGCTTTATAAATAGACACCCCCAGAGGCGTAGGGGGAGGGCAGAGAGCAAAAAATAAAGAAAAAACCACCAAACACTGCACAATCAGAGAAAAAGAATCTCAACAAGAACAAACAAATTGCAAATTCAGAGAAGAAAAAAAAATTTCCTGTGTTACATAGCAAAAAAATTGTAAGTATATATTATTCGATTTCAACTCTACTACTTAGCACATATTTAATCTAATGCATAACTCGGTTCTGGATTCGCTTCGGTAGCCCAAAAAAAAACAGAAAAAAGAAAAAAAACACAGAGAAATTAACAACTTATGTATCAGCAAAAAAGTTCCATATAAATTGCACAGAAGACAAAACAACAACAAAAAATCGCATGAAAAATAGCAGAGAATACTCTCAGCGCAGCATTAAAAATGTAAAAAGGAGGAGAGAGACAAAAAAATTGGCTAAAAAATTGTTGAGAATTGGCGGACGGGCGGGGAGGGGGGGGGGGGGGAGGGGGGGGGGGAATGAATGAATGTGAGTTGTTTTTGAGCAAGAAAATGCGTGTGTCCCCTCCCCCCCTCCAGTGTAATGTAAAGAACACGTTCTTCTTCTTCTTCTTCTGAATGTCGACGGCTCGGCTGGCTGAGAGTGGTTAATGCGTCTGACTCAGCGGGGACGGCGGGGGGAGGGTATAAAAAATGTTCATAAAAAATGGCTAAAGCCCCCCGGCGCAAAAGGCAATTCTGCAAAAGACCATCCACAAAAAGAATTTCTTTTTATAATGGCAAATACTATCGAGCAGATTGGCAAAATGACAACAAAAATCAAATCAAACAAAATTGGAAAACAAAACAAATTGTATAACTAGAGTTGGCCGGGACCGAGACTTGTTCCACAATTTTGACCAAAAGGGCTATGGTTTTTGTTTTCCCACAAATAATCTCCCCAATTAGACACAATTTTAATTTTCAAATTCGAAATCGAAAGAATTTTAAGTAAATTAAAAGTTGTTGCCAGAAAAAGCAATTCGAAATCCCTGGACCCTAAAACTAACGGCTTTTGAATAAAAATCAAAAGTTTGATACGATTTTTGTTTTTATTTTTATTTTTCAGTGTAATTTTGACCTCTGCTGGGGAAGGGAGGCACAAAACGTTTGGAAATCTTGGGTTTGTTTTGATAACTTATCGAAATTTGAGTTCAATTTTATCCGAATATTCAACTTTAACTTAATTTGAAATTTATATTCAAGGAATTTCGCGGAAAAAGCTCACGAAGGAGCCTTACTGACTATGTTGAGTTTGAGGGAATTTGTCGTGTACCCATGGGGACAGAACGCCATTGAATTATCGTAGAACCGTCAGTTTTCGTATGCTATCTTAATTCTAATATTAATCCTAATACCGTATTATCTCTAATTATTATCTCCTCTAGGGTGGGTAATTATTAGAGATTGGGTAATAATTAGAGACGGGTAATAATTAGAGATAATACGGTAAGAAGGGTTGGTCACGGTCGGTTAACCGAATTGAAACCGAAAACCGGGAGTCGCAAAACCGACCTAACCGAAGGCAAGAATTGAAAGTTCTTCAAATTTAGGCGATAAATGTTTTGTCCTAATTTGTAAGACTTTTTTCCGTCTAAAGGCGGAACTTTTTGACTTTTCGTTTAAACAACCGCTGCACCTCTAAACGGGAAAATTTACTTTGATTTTTTGACAATAAACAAATATTTTTATTTTTAAATAAAGCAATTCATCATTAATGCTATCGAAAGCCAAAGCGCGGGAACATTCGTTCGATATGGTAATTATTTGAAGGGGACAATGAACGATTTTATGTTTAAGTGGAGGGGATCAAAATTTGATTTAGGGTCGATGTCGACAAGAACGAGAGCATTCGTTGATTATTTTTACGGAATGCTATTCGACAAAGAGCAAAAGTCGAAAAATTTTATTGATTAATATTAATTGTCCCATTCAAAATTTTCTGAACGTTTAAAAACTTTAACAAAAATCTATTTATTGGACAATCAAAATCTCCCAATATCCTCATCAACAGGGCTAGGATTTTTAGGTTGGAAAAATCTCAAAATAGGTACCTAAAATAGGTGAGGAAAAGTGCCACACTATAACTTACGCCCCAATAACTTTGGAAATAGCAGAATTGCACGCGCGGTGAAGTGGATTTCAAAAAAATGCATAAATTACGGTAGTCGGATAGTGCAAGTTCAACCCCGCTTGAGTGTAAGCGATCTTTTTGGGTATTAACATTATAACTTAACGAGGAATTAATGGCATTGAGCGTTGGCGTTATGTCAACAATCAAAAATTTAAATTTTAAATGTTTTCTGACCTGAAATGGCTTCATTAAAATGAGTATTTTTTGACCGGAAATGGTTTTGTTCATGTGCTGCGCAAATGTCCGTCTGCCCTCATTCAACTTGCGTCGTTTGGTTTCCCTTTTATCAGGCAAATTTTTGATTTGTTCATTCATTTTTGTCTAAATTTTAATTTTTTGACCTTTAAGGCGTCTAAAAAAAAACTGAGCGTTAGAATCAAAATTTCACACGTTAAAAAATGTTGGCCATTTTGTTTCTAAGCTCTATGCAAAAAATCAGGAAAATCTGACTGTTTAAAAAAAAAAATTCCACTGTTCGATGTGTGAGCAACTCGATTTCTGCTGTAATTTCTCTTTTTTTTGATTTGACATAACGCCAAAGCCTAATGCCATATTTAATTGCTATTTCCTTGCTATTTCCATCGTTAAGTTTAATAGCTTAAAATCTAATTTTTTACATGCTAAAATTATCAATCATAGGGATGCTACCTTAGTCAAGAAAAATTGCAAAATGGGCGCCTAAAAACGCACGAAATTCTATGAAAGAAAAAATCGAATTTTATTGTATTTTGTATAAAAATTTTTCAAAAAATTAGTGATCTTGGCAAGAAAAATTCGAAATTTTATTGCATTTTTTTATAAAAAATTTCAAAAAACGCCCAAATAGTGGCAAAAATAGGGGCAAAAAGTCTTTTTTACTTGAAATAGGTTTTTGCCCCTATTTTAGGTGGAGACCCCCAAAATAGGTTTTTTAGGTTCGAATAGGTGGGTTAAAACGACGAAATTTCCGACTAAAAACATGTTTTTCGTGCATAACTCGTCAAAACAACGCTTCAGAAAAAATAGGTAAAAACCTAAAAATCCTAGCCCTGCTCATCAATCTTTAAAAAACCTCAAAATACTGCAATACCGCCGCATCTTCAGAAAATCCCTCGTAACAATTGCGAAAATATTTGAAATTGCTATTTAATTTCTTAAGATTCTTTCGATTTCGAATTTGAAAAAATTCAATTTCAGAATTTTGAGCACCGGGAAATATAATTAAATATGTCTAATTGGGACGTTTTCCTTGATCGCTGTGTGATCCGACTTGTGGACTGCTCTGAGACTGCTTTTGCACAGACTAAATCCCGTCCCGCAATTTAATGGGAGGAAACAACTTCTTAAATTTTTATGATTTTTAAAAATGTTTTTGGGCGGCTTTTACAACTTTTTGGAATTTTCAGGTTGGCGTTTTTTCGTTTTGTTTTCTTTCATTTGTTATAAATTTTGACGCTCGAATTGGCTATGTTTTCTGCAGCTTTGTTTTGGCGAGGTATGCGCGAAAAACATGTTTTAGTCGAAAATAAATTTCGGTGGCGTAGAATCCGAATCTGACCTCCATTTTGCGTAATCTGAATCCCGAATTTCGAAAATTCAAAAAAAAAAAAAAAAAAATTTGTGGGCTCAAATCATACAAAAAGCACAAAATTACAGCAAAAATGCAAGCAATGATCGAATTCATGCTTTTTGATCGATTTTGAGCCCCAAAATTAATTTTTGAAAAATTCAGAATTTCTGAAAAATTTATTCGAATTCAGGTCCAGGGTTCGAAATTGGCTGAAAAGGAAATCAGATTCGGATTCTACGCCCCCGTATACCCCTAGAGAACACCTTTTCTCAACTTTGAAAAATTTGTTTTTTTTCAAAAAATCATAGATTAGATGATGTCTTATGACAAATCTAATGTCATATTCGTGATCAGCGGCCCAATAACCCCCGAGTACTTCCAAGAATTGCATAAAACCTTCAAATACTGCACATTAAATGCTTTTTGTTACTAGAAAAACGAGTTGAATCAGAAAAAACGAGTCGAATCAGAAAAAACGAGTTGATCCAAAAACGAGTTGATTAAAAAACGAGTTGATATTTTACCGCATAAAAGATAGCGGGGTCGGATATGTAATTTTTTAAAGATTTGTTCTTTATTTGGGGTACGCGTCAGGGATGTAATCGGACGCCAAAAAAAGTCCGGAATTCAGAATTCCGGACCCAAAAATGTCCTGAAATCCGGAATCCGGTTACATCCCTGGTACATGTCCTTTTTTTGAGATTTTTGTAACAAATGGCAAATTTTGAGGGGGTTCTTTTTGATTTGCAAAAATCCGTAATTTTTACACTAACCCCTTTATTCACCAAAATGATAATCGCTGAGCGGTGGGGGGGGGGTATATGGGACAAAGCGTTTTAATAACAAATAAAAATAATTTGATTATATTAAAAGGGAATTTAACGCCGACGGCAGGGGTGGGGGGGGGCAGTACTTCCTGGCAATCTTTGCCTTCTTTTATTCTCCGAATCATTCAAACTTTCATTTGCCTTATAAATTCTCAAAGAATTTAAAGTTTCAAATTATGTGCGCTTAAGGGTAACAAACTACACTTTGGTTATGAACTTTATTTTTTGATTTTCGCTGTTTTTCCTTTTATTCGCAATTTTCTGTTTTGACTTTGGCAGCGATTGAAATTGTTTTTTTGTCCTACTCCAATTTATTCTCCGATTTTTCTTTTTGTGTTTTATCATTTTTTGGTTTTAGCTTTACCAGCAGATTTTCCTTGCAATTATGGACAACCAGCAGGAGTCGAATTACGACAAATCGCCGTGGGTGGTTGCGTGCATGGAAGGCAATTTGGACGTCGGTCAGTTTTGCAAAAGTTTCAGAAAATTTGTTTATATTAAACCAGGGGGGCGTAGCCAGCAGCCAGGCCCCCTCCCCCCAAATGCGGGGCCGGGCCGTAACAGCCGTTGAGTCGGTTATACAAAAACCGATTTGAACGTGTATATTTAAACAAAATGGTCGTTGGAAATTAAATGTTATTTTTAATTGCAGTTAAACACTTTGTGGACAATGGCCAAGACATGGAAGTTACGAATAGAGACGGTGTCCCCGGGTTGATGGTCGCATGCATCAACGGCCATGCAAATGTTGTCCGCTTTTTGTTGTCAAAAGGCGCGCGCGCTGGTCGGACATTGGCCAATGGTGAGGAATTTAGACAGAAAATGCCGTTTAAAAGATTATTTGATGTTATTTTAAATCATAAATATTTTTAATTCTCTATTTTAAAATTTATTTCAATTTTTAGGGGTTTCGCCGCTTCACTGCGCGGCAAAAATTGGTCATTTGGAAGTGTGCAAATTGTTGGTCGCCAAAGGCGCTGATACCAACCAGAAGGGGGCTAACAGCTCGCCGTGGTTGACAGCGTGTTTGGAAGGCCATTTGGACATCAGTGAGTGTTTTGAATTATACGGAGATATTTCTATTATCCAATTGAAGCTTTTTAAATAAATACCAATTAATTTTTAAATTAGTTTACATTGAAAGAGTTAAGAACTCCAATCTTTGTAATGGATGAGTTGGGGTGACTCCTCGATTAATGTATATTATTTGACATGTAAATCCCATTGGTATCAATTTTTTTGAAATTTTAATTGCAGTTAAATTATTCGTGGACAATGGCCAAGACATTGAAATTACGGAGAACGATGGTTTCACCGGGTTGGTAATCGCATCGAGCGAAGGGAACGCGAACGTTGTGCGCTTTTTGCTGTCGAAGGGCGCGCTCGTTGATCGGACCTCGGACAAAAAAGGTGAGGGAATTTAAACTGAAAATGCCGTTTAAAGGATTATTCGTCAGCATTTATAAGTATTTTTAATGCTTAATTTTTAAATTTAAATTTTGAGGTTATTCGCCTCTTTCCGTCGCGGCAAAAAACGGTCATTTGGAAGTGTGCAAATTGTTGGTCGCCAAAGGCGCTGATACTCACCAAAAGGGGGCTAACATCTCGCCGTGGCTTATAGCGTGCGCGGCCGGCCATTTGGAAATCGGTGGGCGGTTAATTTATTTCAAAAATGGCACAATTTCGGCAATACGCAATTAACCATAGACCGGCGGTGCCGACTAAAGCCTCCGTCGGCATTCTCCAAATTCTGAAATTT